>CM075977.1:130493844-130609415 GCA_038087875.1 Malacoraja senta
TGCAGATGGTTCAACTGCCCCAACCGCGGGAGAATAAAAGAGGAAGAAGATTGGACTTTATTGCCTTCTATCCATGAGGAACGTGGGAATCTGCTGTGGTGGATGTTTATGTTAACTTTTATGTAGTTGCATGTCTTGTTGCTTTTTTTTTAGTATGGCTGTATGGTAATTCGAATTTCACTGTATCGTAATTGGTAAACGTGACAATAAACTGACCTTGACCTTGAAACATCTGTACTAATCAAGAATTTATCTCTCTCTGCCTTAAAAATATTAATTGACTTGGCATCCACAACCTTCTGTGAAGGCTCCACAGCCTTCATTAACATAACACAACAAATCAGTATACAGTAAACAATAATATGATAAATTTCCAGTTATACTGGGTAACCAGACTATAATAGTGCAACTAAAGTACGTAGTGCAACCTAGACAGAGTCGATAGTTGATGAGGTAGGTTTGAGGTTTGTGGTAATTCAAGAGTTTGATGACTAATTGGAACAAGCTCTTCTCGATCCTGGAGGTAACGGTTCTCAGGCTCCTGTACCTTCCTCCTGATGGTAGCAGTGAGACGAAAGCATGGCCAAGATGGTGTGGGTCATTCTTGAGCCATCACTTCCTGTAGATCAATTCAATAGTGGTGGGGTCAGTACCTGCGATGGACCAGGCAATGTCCACCACTTTCTGTAGCCCCATTCATCATTGGCCATCCAAATTACTGAACAAGGCCATAATGCATAGGAAGGAACTGTAGATGCTGGTTTACACTGAAGGTAGACACAAAACACTGGATTAACTCAATGGGACAGACAGCATCTGGAGAGAAGGAATGAAGTCTGAAGAAGCGTCTTGACCCAAAACATCACCCATTCATTCTCTCCAAAGATGCTGCTTGTCCCGCTGAGTTACTCCAGCATTTTGTGTCTACCTAAGGCCATAATGCAACCAGTTAGTTGGCTCTCTACTGTACACCAGTTGGTGACTGATTGGATGGAAATGTATCATTCTGGTTTGTTGAAATGTGATTGTTAGGTACTTTAGAAGTTTGAATGAGAGGGAAATGCTCTGGCTGAGGGAACAAATTAACTTGAGACCAGAACAGTTTGATTAGGGCATTGGGCTTTGTGTGCTAATGCCACAATCAACACAGTTGGCAGTGGTTGGCCTTGTAATCATGCAAATGAAGTTGAAGTTCAAAGGTTTTCTGTGCTTTGCACCAGGGGAAACAGGCTCTGATTAATCTGACATTACAATGCAGCACTCTGTCAGCATTATCCCTTAAAGCAATTAGCTCCCTTATAGGCCCACTTAGGCGATTTTTCAGTGGACTGCCAGCGACTGTCAAGTTGCCGGCAGTCGTCTGAAAATCGGGAACTGGAACGGCGACTGTCAGAGTGGAACACACACAAACACATCGCTTCCTTCACCAGCCTGTGTGAATTTTTTAGCCAGTGCTTCCCCCGCTAGCCCTGTCTAAAAAATTCACATGGTGCAAAGCCAAGGGGATACAGACACACACCGCGATGAACAGGAAGGTTGGCGCTGTAAAAAGATGGCTAAAGCACAGTATATGGTAAGTCCTTTAAAAGAGGGGGGGGGGGGGCGTAGGGGAGAGAAGGGGTGAGACTTTTAAGAAGCCAGAGATACACGGCTGTGAAGCTCGGCAGACATTTAACATTACTGGTCGGTTATCCTTGGTTCTGAAAACTACCGCTTACCTTTTTGTTCCCAATGAGCCAATGAAATTCACCGGTCAGCACCGGCTACAACCTACAAGAACCTGCGAGAACCTTTGACCTCCTGGCAACCCACTAGGATCTCCTGGCGACCCACCTACGGTTCGAGAATTCTCGCTACTCTCCTTCTAGTCGCCGCTAATTTTTCAACATGTTGAAAAATTCACGGCGACCATAATGAGGCCGCGACAAGTTCCCAGAATGCGGGAACTCCTCACGACCACGAAGGCGACTCCCCGGCAACTGCCCGCGAACATGTGGCGACCATGTGGTGACTGCATAGTCTCCTGCAGTCGCCTAAAAAGTCACCTAAGTGTGACAGGTCCATTAAAGTGTTTCCTATTGAGTTCACATTTCAGATTGCAAGTGAGGAAGTCAACAAGCCCTGCAAGACATTTTTTCTGTACCAGGAATAAAGAAATGAAACAACTCCTCCCTGATTTAAGGCTCTTTTGGTATGCTGTAGAAGACTACAATTTCTTGCAAACATTGTCTCAGGGCATATTCAAATCAGCCAAACTTTCTCCAAGCTTGCTTAAGCATAAATGGCCTGCCTTTTATCTTTAGCCACGTTCGCCACTGCGAGCAGAAGATAAGTTTGATTAACTTTTTGTAACTTTGTCGGCACCAGAAACGTGGCGACTCGTTGCGTACTGCATAGGTTTGGTCTGCTGTATGATTTTACCGGTTTGAATACAAAACAGATAATTTCACTGTACCTAAGTACGTGTGACAATATAGTATCATCATCATCATCACCATCATCATCAGGAACATATATGTGTGGAGAGGATACTGAAGGGGTTTACTCAAATGGTTCTCAAATGGTAACTAAACCGTCCTCTCACCAACTAGAGAGCAGTCCTGAACTCCCATCTATCTCATTGGAGACTTTGGAACTATCTTTAATTGGACTTTACTTGACTTTATCATGCACTGAACTTCATACCCTTCATCCTGTATCTGTACACTGTGTTCGGCTTGATTATAATCTTGCATAGTCTTTTCGCTGACTGGATAGCACGCAACAAACTGATTTTCACTGTTCCTCGGTTATTAAATTAAATTAAAGTAAACTAGATCTTAGGATAAAGTTCTGCAAATATTTGATACGATTGGAATTCCTTGGTTGCTCTCACTGAACCAAAGGAATCTGAGGGGATTTAATGAAAATGTTTACAAAAGTGAAATACTTGGATACAATGGAATTGTTCCAATTGCTTGTAGTTGGAAACATGAATATCAGTGTGCAGCTGATAGAAAAGCTGGAAGTCCAGTAAATGCAAGGGAATAGTTATGAAGGAATAGTCATTGATTAAGGTGATTGGCAAAAAATGACCAGAGGTGACTCTTTGTTTTAAGCAAAGAGTGTGGAATTATCAAACGCCAGGGGTCATAGCTTTAATGTGAGCTAGTCAAAGTTTAAACGGGTGTGCAGGGCACGTTTTTTAACAGAGAGAATGGTGGGTACCTGGAACCTGCTGCCAGGGGTGGTGGTGGAGGCAGATATGATAGAGGTATTTAAGAGGGTTTTAGGTGGTCAGATAGATATGCAGAAATGTATGGATATAGAACCATGCTGGCAGAGAAGATGACTTTCTTAGTATTATGTTAGGTACAGACATTGTGGGCCAAAGGGGCTGTTCCTGCACTGTACTGTTCTTATGTTCTCTGTTTAGGATTTGGAATGCACATCTTCATAAATTGATAGAAACAATAGCCCTCAAAAAAGAAATGGATGTATAGTCAAGATAACAATTACATCGATAGATAGAAAGAATGGACATAAACAATGGGGTGGGTCATGATCTTACTGAGTGGTGGTGCAGCCGAAGGTGTGTACGTTGCATAATGGAGAAGTGGGATTTACTGGATTCTTTTACAGATGAACTAGTATGGGTTTCAGAGGACCAAGGACTTTCTTACACTGTAATATTCTTAGATTCCTTGAGTTTAGACTTTAAAGTTTTAAGCCAAAGATCATCATTGTCCAATTTGTTGACATCTCCCATTGGAAAGAATATCTACATCTGCTCAATGCAGACTATATTGGTCTTTTTTTTTCCAATTCAGGCCACTGCACAGAATTTTCCTTTGCTGTTCAGTGGAAAATCACTATTTGCCCAAAATTGTGGGTTGGCAACAATGTGGTGAGAATGGTAGTGCATCAAGTTGTTGAGCAATGGGACTAAAAGGGTCTTCCTTTATTACTCGACTCACAGACTGGAAAAGATACAAGGTAAATAAGAACAAATATAGGGTTTGTTTCGAATATAATAAAGTTCAGAAACAGATACAAAGGTAGTAAATTTAGATTAAGACAGAGAAACAACAGAAAAAAACCCAAGATTTTTATGAAGATTAAAGTTTAGATTTTAATAAAAAACTATCAGGATAATTTACCTTTAATAAGTCATTATACAATTGTACAACTGAGCCTCCACAGTTGTTTCTAGGAAGATTGGGTGATAATTTTAGGTAAAAATCACTCAATTGAATAAAAAACAAACAAATCTAGTACATAGAAGTAGGCACCATACCCTCTGCACCAACGCTCATTACGATCATGACCAACCGCAATGTTTATGTCCAATTATCCACATTTCCATAGATCCACGGTCTCCAAACATCTACTAATGAGAGTTTCACACAGTCACAAACTGAGCTTCCACAGTGCCCTGAGATAGAAACAATCATAGATTTATTGTCCCTCTGCAGGCTGGTCCTCAATGCTCTAACTTTTACTTTGAAAAAAATGTCCCTGGCTCCAGGAAAGAATCTAGTCTGTCAATCATCACAGAATTTTGTATGTCTGAATTAGATAATTCCATGTCATTCTAAAGTACTGTTCATAGTGGCCAGTCTTCCTCAATGATTCTTGATAGACTAACTCCTCATTGAAACTATGCTGACTTATCTCTAAGGCAAGTATCACCAAATGGAGTTACAAGGACCAAACCAGCACCTAGAAATGAGATCTCAAAGACTCGTATAATCTCAGTAAGACTCCATTACTTATGTAATTCAACACTTTCACAATAAGGGCCACCTTACTGTTCTCCTTCCTAGTTGCCTTGCTGTATCTATCTGTTTACATCCTGTATTCTAAGAGACAGTGCACCAGGATCTATTTTTACACTGATATTCATTCATTCATTTACCTGTTTCCGTGCCAATTCTCCTTTTCCATTCTTCTTAATGTGTAAGTGTAACAATTCGATAAATGTTGTGATAAATTTGGATGTGAGATACAATATTTGCAAGAGTTCCATGTGGATCGGTAGAGACCCTCCCACTGATATTGAGCTCCTCAGTAGATTGTGTTGTTAGATCAGTAGAGGTTGTCCAGCTACTGTGGCAATTTGGAATGTTTAGCTCATTTCTTTCTCATGGCATTCTGCTGGAGAATTAATGTTAATAAGAAAGAGCTTCAAACTCACTGCTATTTGGAACCTATACCTGAGCCACAGTGGAAAATCAGTGGCATGAAATAACATCTAAGCACTTCTGACTATTTATGGCAGCGAGAGAATAAATCATTAACATCTTCTCTTTCACTTGCTAACATTGGTGTTTTGGCCACCTGCCATTTGCATTTTGTTAAACGCAGAGAGCCAGGTGGTGAGAGAAATAATAGCCAAGTCATTAATTGCTTACAAGCCTTTATTCTTGGAGACATACATCGCCAAGAAAACTTCTCAATCCATTTTCTGAGGCTGCACCCATACAATGTGCGTTTCTTTCTATTTGTTACAGAACACCTAATATTTAGCAATACTAAATGAAATTAGAGGGTGGCACAGTGGTGCAGCGGTAGAGTTGCTGCCTTACAGCACTAGAGACCTAGGTTCAATCCTGACTATGGATGCTATCTGAAAGAAGTTTGTCATTCTCCCCGTGAGCATGTGGGTTTTGCCCATGTGCTCCGATTTCGTCCCACACTCCAGATGTACAGGTTTGTAGGTTAATTGGCTTCGGTAAAAATTGTAAATTGTCCCGAGTGTGTAGAATAGTGTTGGTGTATGGGGAACACTGATCGGTGGAGACTTGGAAGGCTCAGGGGTCTTCCACACTATATCTCTAAACTAAACTAAACTAAATAGAGAGAGTTTTCTTTATTATTGTCATGTATACCGAGGTATAGCAAAAAGCTTTTTTGTCAAATAAATTAGTATTAGTCAAATAGAATTAATATTTTACACTGAAAAAAAGAGATACATCACTGCAGGTGTCCTATCTGCTGAAAGTGGTAGCAATGTTACCTCAAAGAGCCAACAATGTGAATAATATTCATGCTGCACCTGTTTACTTTGCTTACATCCACCTTTTGTTATCAGACTGCAAGAAATGTACATCAAAGCCAAAGTTTATTCCAACTGGGATACTTAAACTGGTTAAACATTTTGATTGCCAATAACTTGCCAGCTCAAAATATGTTCAACATTCAGGTTTTGGCGTAACTAGAGTTATTCATTTCACTATTGCATGTTTCTAAACATACCACACATATTGTTTTCTCTCCAAATTTTAGAACAGATTTGGAGCACATGCTTTATCTTTATTCTGTGTTATTCAGATTGGCTCATGAAAATGAGAAGGGTCTCAACCCAAAATGTCACCCATACCCTCTCTCCAGAGATGCTGCCTGAGTTACTCCAGCATTTTGTGTCTATCTTCAGTGTAAATCATCATCTGCAGTTCCTTCTTACACATATTTTTTAGATGCTGGGATTGGTGCCTCAGCAAATGAGTTTAAGACTAGGATGAGCAAATTAGGACATAATTTGCAAAGTTAATCCAATCTTCCAGGGGAATGCTGTGAGGTCAATTATATTCAAGCGTATTTTAAATAGCAGAATGCTGAACCATTTAATTCTTTGTCAGAATATTCTTCAGGATAATTTCAGTATTTGTGTAATTAAGACCAAAATTCCACAAAAAATAGTATTTGCCAAGCTATTGTATGTAAGCAGTATATCTATGTTTTTTCCCTCTCTATCATTGACAAATGCAAGTCAAAGAGAAGGCTTTAACTGTACATTGTGCAAAGTTCCACCACGGAGGAATTGCAAATTATTCCACTGGATTTTATAACATGTACACCATATACCTGTATAACCAACTTGTGCTGAATAGTTTATATTTATTGTTCTTGCCACGGGATGTCATGAATAGCAATATGTAAGTCATTGCTTGTATCATTAAAAGCAAACATTATTGGAGTTCAATGCTAAGTCAGTAATATCAAATTGATTGTCATTTGGAGAGAATCTCTTCCAACATGCTTGATTACAACTTGCTGCTGATGGATCCTCTCCAGTCAAGTAACTATGATAATCTTCAGTTACAGAATAATTAAAAATATGGAATGTACATTAATTGCAAAAAATAGCCTCAAAAGCAGAAAGCTTTAGTTAGATTTGTTTCAATTATAATGATTAATACTTCAAAATGGCGCAATGTTAAAAATTATAAATAGTAAAATCCAAATTATATTTTTGAAACTAGAGGCTGACTAGACTGTGAATCTATTAATATTAATGAATTTTGAAGAAATCCAACGTTTTTTAAACATTAAATACCATGTTTTCTGAATGAAGAGATGACCGAACTTTTAGTTTAGTTTAGTTCAGTTTAGTTTAGTTTAGAGATACAACGTGGAAACAGGCCCTTCGGCCCACCGGGTCCGCGCCGACCAGCGATCCCTGCACATTAACACTATCTTATACCCACTAGGGACAATTTTTACATTTACTGTTGAGAAAAATAATTAAGAACCACCCATAGGTCACTCTTCCATTTATATCCATACATCAATTTGCCCTTAGTGCTGGAATGTATTAAAAAAAAAGTACTCACAAAATAACCTTGCTCTGTTTTTGTTGAGAAATGTTCTGCTTTCGGTTTTTGAAAATTACCAGCCTACTTTAATAACTGAGGCTAACCAAAGAAACTGCAAAGACATGTGAATAATGCAGCAGAATTTCCTCATGAAAACAACTATTATCACATATGGCCACCTTATAGAGAATCCTGCATTCTACACGTTACTAACCCTAAATGTCACAGCAGTGACCAATAGACAATAAGTGCAGGAGTAGGCGATTTGGCCCTTAGAGCCAGCACTGCCATTCACTGTGATCGTGGCTGATCATCCACAATCAGTACCCCGTTCCTGCCTTCTACCCATATCCCCTGACTCCGCTATCTTTAAGAGCTCTATCTAACTCTCTCTTGAAAGCATCCAGAGAATTGGCCTCCACTGCCTTCTGAGGCAGAGAATTCCACAGATTCATAGATTGGTCACCAAATTAAAAGAAAATGCATATCCTATACCTATAAATGGAAGAATCTACACCCATGTAACGCAATTCAACAAGATGGCAATTACAACATGAGATCTTTTTATTGTTTTTCTGAAGCAGTTCCTGAGAGTTGTGGATGACTTACTTCCACTAATTCTGCTGATTTTATCGTGGCTGATGAAGCTAATGTGCGATTACAAGACCTTCCTGCAGGAATTATTCAAGCAGGTGGATATGGGAGCAGGTGCACCCCTTCTGCCATTCTTCCTTTCTTATGTTCTTGATGTTTTCACTACTGTTCCAAATATTCCCTAAGAATTTTGAGGAGCCTCAAGCAGGAAGTTAGTGAAGATGCTTGTGGTTTTTTTTACACAAGGGCTTTGAGAATGTCCTTGAAGTAATGTTTCTGTCATCTTTGTGTGATATTTGCTTTGTCTGCCAAGGGATTTGTAAGGGGTTTGTGGACAGGCTGGTGGTGATGCATTTCTAGTGCTTTACACCTACTGCAGACACTGCATGTTTCAGAGGGCAGAGATCATTGCTGCCTCTAGAGGTTTGGCAAGACTTGAGACTTTGATATTTGAGCATTCTGTTCCTCTTGCCGCCCGAGGCTGCACCGGCACAATTGAGACAATTATCGATGAATGCCTTTGCTGACAGCTGACTCATGAGATATGAAAAGTGGTACAAGTTTCTGGGACATAATCATGGGCTTCTATTGTATAGACAATAGACAATAGGCGCAGAAGTAGGCCATTCAGCCCTTCGAGCCAGCACCGCCAGTCAATGTGATCATGGCTGATCATCCACAATCAGTACCCCGTTCCTGCCTTCTCTCCATATCCATTAACTCCGCTATCCCTAAGAGCTCTATCAAACTCTCTCTTAAATGCATCCAGAGAACCAGCCTCCACCGCCCTCTGAGGCAGAGAATTCCACACACACAACTCTCTGTGTGAAAAGGTTTTTCCTCGTCTCTGTTCTAAATGGCTTACCACTTCTTCTTAAACTATGGCCCCTGGTTCTGGACGTCCCCAACATTGGGAACATGTTTCTTGCCTCCAGTGTGTCCAAACCCTTAATAATATTATATGTTTCAATAAGGTCCCCTCTCATCCTAAATTCCACAGTATACAAGCCCATCTGCTCAATCTATCAACATATGACAGTCCCGCCATCCCGGGAATCAACCTCGTGAACCTACGCTGCACTCCCTCAATAGCAAGAATGTCCTTCCTCAAGTTTGGAGACCAAAACTGCACACAATATTCCAGGTGTGGTCTCTCTAGGGCCCTGTACAACTGCAGGAGGACCTTTTTGTTCCTATACTCAACTCCTCTTGTTATGAAGGCCAACATGCCATTTGCTTTCTTCATTGCATGCTGTACCTGCATGCTTACTTTCAGTGACTGATGAACAAGGACCCCCAGATCCCATTGTACTTCCCCTTTTCACAAATTGATACAATTTAGATAATAATCTGCCTTCCTGTTTTTGCTACCAAAGTGGATAACCTCACATTTATCCACATTAAACTGCATCAGCCATGCATCTGCCCACTCACCCAACCTGTCCAAGTCACCCTGCATCCTCATAGCATCCTCCTCACAGTTCACACTGCCACCCAGCTTTGAGTCACCTGCAAATTTGCTAATGTTACTTGTAATCCCTTCATCCAAATCATTAATATATATTGTAAATAGTATTATTTGTAGTACTATTTACAATATGTAGTAATATATAAATCATTAATATATATTGTAGTGCTTTAGACTTTTGACTTTCGAGATACAGTGCGGAAACAGGATCTTAGGCCCACTGAGTCTGCAGTGACCAGCGATCACCCTCAATAGCACTATCCTACTACGAGGGACAGTTTATAATTTTATCGAAGCCAATTAACCTACAAACCTGCACGTCTTGGGATGTGGGAGGAAAGCGGAGCACCTGAAGGAAGCCCACACAGTCACAGGGAGAACATACAAATTCTGTACAGACAGCTGCAGTCAGGATCAAACCCAAGTCTGTGGCGCTGTAAAGCACCAACTCTACTGCTGCGCCACTGTGCCACCCAAGCGGTACTATGGAATGGGATAGTTTGTAATAGTGCTTGTTTTGCATTTTTCGTGTAAGACCCATCCTCTTATATGCTTCAGTGCATTAAACCATGCTGCCTGCTCTTTGTCCATGTAGATTTGCAAGGGTCATTCCCATCTTGTAGCTCAGTGACTGAGGCTGGAATGAACTTGTTTCTAGAGTGGAGATGATGTAGGAAGAGAAATTTAAAAAAAAAAAAACCTTTTTGTTTAAAAAAAAAACAACCCTCCATTCTAGCAGGGAACATGGAGGATAGATGTCATACTTATGTAGGGGAAAAAATGAGACAAGGGTTGTTACAATGATGTAGTCTGCAATGGGATTGAATCTGTGGCAGTTCAAACCATGGATTGCCGTTCAAATCTATATAACTAAAACTCTCATCTTGACACCTTCCTGGCTGTGCTATATATTGATTTTAGAAAAAACACTACCATATATCGCTATGATTTCTGGCCATCTTAGTCACAGTCCTCCTCCGCTGAGGCAGCCCCGAGGATTTTTCCGATCGATGAAAAATAAAAAGGTTATGAATGTATAAATAATTTTGAGATCAGCTGATTGGTCCTCTAGCCTGTCAATCGCCATGATGAAAGTGACACCCCTTCCGGGGGAGGCAGGAGTATAAAGCACAAATGGTATGAAATTGCATTTGAATTTGGTGGCCTGCACTCTGCTTGAAATGGTATGAAATTGTATTTGAATTTGGTGGCCTGCACTTTGCTTGAAATGGTATGAAATGTAATTTGAATTTGGTGGCCTGCACTCTGCTTGAAATTGTATGAAATTGCATTTGAATTTGGTGGCCTGCACTCTGCTTGAAATGGTATGAAATTGCATTTGAATTTGGTGGCCTGCACTCTGCTTGAAATGGTATTTCAAGGAATAGCCGTGAGTGAACTGCCAGCCCACCAGCCCTGAGTGACTGAGCTGCCAGCCCACCAGGGCTGAGTGACTGAGCTGCCAGCCCACCAGGCCTGAGCGATTGAGCTGCCAGCCTACCAGGCTTGAGTGACTGAGCTGCCAGCCCACCAGGCATGAGTGACTGAGCTGTCGTCCAAGAATCCATTCAGCCTACAATATCCATACTAGCCCTCTGGAAACCAGTGCCTTCATCCCACAACACCCATACTAGCCCTCCAAAAGCCCCCCCACTGGCCAACAATATTGGAATTGGTGGAGAGGTGGAATATTGCATCAGGGGACCAGCCCTCCCGTGTGAACACTTTGTCTAGTTCCTATTAAATCCTTCCCCTCTTACATTAAACCTTTCCCCTCTAGTTCTTGATTCCACTTTCCTAGGAAAAAAATACCCTATCTATTCCTCTCATGATTTTATACACATACAAAATCACACTTCTAGCCTGCACAACCTCTCCTATGTCTGAAGAAGGATCCCCACCCAAAACACTGCCTATGAGGTGTGAAGAAGGTTCCCAACCCAAAACTTTGCCTATCCATTCCCTCCACAGATTTTGCCTGACCCACTGAGTTACTCCAGCACTTTGTGTTTTGATCAAGTTTCCAGCACATTTCTGCAGTTTCCTCTATTTCCTTCAAGTCAGTGCCATTTATCTCTTAGCTAATCTTAATATGACCTCAACTCTGCCCACTGTAACCACAGTAACATTTCATTGCTTTATTTATCAATAATCCATCTGCCTCTACCTTAAATTATTCACTGAGTTATTTTATCACTCCATATTTGGATTTGCTTTCTTTTGCTACATGCTGTTTCTTCTGGAACATGTAGCACTGTGTCGCCTTAAAGGACCAGGTGCAAAGGGAATGACAGGTATTACTCCCATAGCAGGAATATGTGCAGTTTACAACTATGAGGTACAGTCTTGTTTCTGGGGTGGAGCTTTCCTTGTTGCCTTTTGACAAACCAATTATTTGTTGGTTTATGGATGGAATTGTCTGGAATTTTTGCTGACATATCCACTGAAAGCTTGGTCATAGTAGCCCCTATCTCACCCTTTCCCCCTTCTCCTCTTTTTACTAACTGTCTCCCTTCTCCACATTCAGTCATAACGTTTCTTGTGTCTATATGTGACGTTACTCGTGCTTAACAGTTTACGCTGAATCCATTCTTCATTTAAGCCACATACAAACTTGTCCCATAATACATGAATCTAAAACATAGAGTCTAGAGAGCTCTTTCAAGGCTATAAGGTTGTTGCTAACTGTCTTTTTATATCATCATAAGAACGCAAGATCATATATATGATGAGGAGTTGTGTGCTCCTCTGTTATCTACAAGATCATGGCTGAACTAAATGTGAGCCCATCTCTGCTCTCCTGTGAATCTGTGATAATCTTTCGCCCCTTGCTTTCAGATAATCTATCTATTTCTGCCTTAAAAATATCTACTCTACTTCATGACTCTACTTCATGACTTTTTATCAACCATCTCATAAGGGGGAAAAACCCCTTATCTTTGCTTTAAATAGGTGGTCCCTCAAATAGTAACCCTCCTACAGAAGAAAACTCCTCTCCACATGGCTTCTCTCAAGATTCTTTTATATCTTTTATTTTTCATTCAAATCCTTTCTCACAATTCTAAACTTCAATGCACGCATGCCTGCCCTATCCAATCTTTCCTGATTGGATAACATATATACTGCAGTTCAGTAAATCGTATCTGATGACAGACAGAAAATGCTGGAGTAACTCAGCGGGACAGGCAGCATGTCTGGAGAGAAGGAATGGGCGACGTTTTGGGTTGAGACCCTTCTTCAGATTGAGAGTTAGGGGAGAGGGAGACACAGAAATAAGGAAGTATAAGGTGAAAATGAAACATCAAAGGGGATGGGGCTCAAGGAAAATGTAGGATAGATCATTGTTAGATAGGAGAGGTGACAACAAAGCAAACAGAGATAAAATTTAATCAGGGGGACAGTCAGACTGGTCGGAGATCTAGGAAGCAGGAGGTGATGGAGAGAGGGGGAAAGTAAGGGCTACTTGAAGTTAGAGAAATCCAAATTCATACTGCTGAGTGCTTCATGTACATAGTCGTCCTTACTTAAAGAAGGGAAACAAAACTGCATAGAATACCTCAGATATGTTGTCAATGCCCTATACGACAGAAGCATTCCATTCCCCTTGCAATAAATGATAAATCAATGATAACATTCTGTCTACTTTCCTCATTCCTTGTAAATGAATTTCCTAGGAAGTAGTCTTCTTCTTGCGTATTGCGTGCACAGCCTAAAGTTGGAGGTCAACTTGTTCTATTTGATCTGTTTGTGCATGATGAGTTGATTGCATTAGTTGAAACAGGGTGGACCACGTGAAGGTTGCAATCTCCCACCCCCAGGAAATAGTGACCTAGCTATATAATTAAAAGTGTCATCTTGACCACTTCCTGTTTGCACTGTGCTTTGATTTTAGAAAAAACGCTACCATGTACGGCTGTGATTTTTGACCATCTTACTCAGGGTCCCCTTCCAGCTATCAGGGCCAGAGGATTTTTCCCATCGATGAAATATAAAAGACTTATTAATGTTTAATAAATGTTGAGATTCTCTCTCCTGGCAATCACACCATGAAGGCCACGCCCCTTCCGGTGGGAGGGGGGAGGGACTATAAAACCCAGAAGTGTGGACGTGCCTCAGTCGCTGCAAGATGGGGGAGGGAGTGGCCACGACTCTCAGTCTGAGCTGTGAATCAACTGAACACTGAACACATGTTTACTAAACTGTGAGTTTGGTTTTATGAGGTTTTATGTGGTTTATTTGGAACTGTGTTTGGAAGGAATAAATGTTTCTATGTGCCTTTAAACTGTGCCTTTTCACTGTGCCTTGATGCTGTGCCTTGACGCTGTGCCTTGACACTGTGCCTTGACACTGTGCCTTGACACTCTGCCTTTACATTGCGCGGCTAATTGAAAATGTGTGGCTAATTGAAAATGTGTGGCTACTTGAAAATGTGTGGCTATTGAAAATGTGTGGCTACTTGAAAATGTGTGGCTATTGAAAAGTGTGGCTATTGCAACTGTGTGGCTATTGCAACTGTGTGGCTATTGCAACTGTGTGCCTCTTGCAACTGTGCCTTTTGCAACTGTAGCTGGAAGGAATAAACGCTTTATTAGGTCCGACTGCGTTTACTGCAAAAGTCCCGCTCATTTCGTGATTTCCGCTTAGTGGACAGGTCACGCTGATTGCGTCATTTCCGGTGAGTGCAAAGGTCTAACTGTATGCGGAAGTGTTGCTGACTGCAGAAGGCCCAAAGTGGAGACACAGCCGTTTGAGTATTCAAAAAAGTTTATTAACATATGTATGGTGTGTGTGTGTGTGTGTTTGTGTGAGTGTGTGTGCGTGTGTCTGTGTGTGTGTCTGTGTCTGTCTGTGCGCGTGTCTGTCTGCGCGTGTGTCTGTCTGTTCGTGTGTCTGTGCATGTGTCTGTGTGTCTGTCTGTGTGAGTGTCTGTGTGAGTGTCTGTGTATGTGTGAGTGTTTGTGTATGTGTGAGTGTCTGTATGAGTGTCTGTTTGTGAGTGTCTGTGTGAGTGTCTGTGTGTGTGTGAGTGTCTGTGTGTGAGCGACTGTGTGTGTGTGTGTGTGTGTGTGTGTGTGTGTGTGTGTGCGAGTGTCTGTCTGTGTGTCTGTGTGTCTGTGAGTATGTGTTTGTGTGAGTGTGTGTGTGAGTGTCTGTGTGAGTGTGTGTATGTGCTTGTGAGTGTGTGTGTGTGTGTGTGTATTTGTGTTTGTGTGTATGTGTGTGTGAGTGTGTCTTTGTGTGTATGCGTGTGAGTGTGAGTGTCTGTGTGTGTGAGTGTCTGTGTGTGTGTGAGTGTATGTGTGTGCACTCTGCTTGAAATGCTGTGAAATTTGATTTGCTGGCCTGCACTCTGCTTGGAGTGCTGTGAGGTTGGACTTGATGCCTGCACTCTGCTTGGAGTGCTGTGAGGTCTGACTTGCTGCCTGCTCTCTGTTTGGAGTGCTGTGAGGTTGGACTTGCTGCCTGCACTCTGCTTCAAGTGCTGTGAGATTGGATTTGCAGGCCTGCACTGAATGATGACTTTTGAGGTAAATTTTCAGATGTTCTATGTTAAAATTTGACCGCTCAATCTCTCTATATTAAAATTGTCTTTTTTTTATCAACAGCAAAGAGGCATCAAGAGGCAGTGAGCAGAAGAATACAACAAGAGACACAACAAGAAATAACTTAATACATCTCATCTTTAACAATTAAATTGTTGTTATATTTTAAGAGTCATTCACATTTTAAACTTTAATAAATCCTGTCTCCTCTTGCCATGCCTGCATGTTCTTCATCACAATGGGAACGTAATAGGCAGGAATGGCTGCGCTGTCACAGAGCCACCAAGAGTGCATGGGGGGAGGTTGAGGGGAGATGGACTGAATGCGTGGGGTGGAGGGGAATGGCAAGGAGCAGAGTGGGGGGGGGGTGAAGGGAGAAGGGGTGACTGAGTGAACTGCCACCACACCAGCCATGAGTGACTGCACTGCCAGCCCACCAGCAATGAGTAAGTGAACAGCCAGCTCAGCAGCTGTAAGTGACTCAAGTGCCAGCCCACCAGCCATGACTTAGTGAACTGCCAGCCCACCAGCCATGACTCACTGAACTGCAAGTCCAAGAATCCATTCAGTCCACAATATCCATACTAGCCCTCTGGAAACCAGTCCCTTTGGCCCACAACACCCATACTCGCGCTACAGAAAGGACCCCCCACTGGCCAGCAATATTGGAATTGGTGGGGAGGTGGAATATTGCGTTGGGGACCAGCCCTCCCGTGTGATGCTGGGACCCAATGGGTTCCACAGTCTAGTATACTATCAAAAGTCTTGTCTTGCTTGTCTGTCTGTCTGTCTCTGTCTGTCTGTCTGCCTGTCTGTCTGTCTGTGAGATCAAGGAACTACTCCAAAACGGCACACAGCGCAAAAAATTTGCAGGATCTTACTCAGCTTTTTCCCCTGGTTGTTCGTGTCATTTCTTCACATATGATGTTATATTTCACGTTATTAATATGTAAAGTTTAAAAAAAGCTAACTTTGAGAATAATAACTGACAGTGAGAGTGAGACTTTTCTTTTTCTTTTTTTAATTTATTCATTTAAATTTTTATTAGAGGTATCTGCGTATAAGAACCAATAGAAACTTTGTTTAACGATTACATATTAAGTATCCAGGGTTCCGGGTATCGAGTTACCAAAGTAGCTGGGATCCTCCTTTATCGGTTACATATTAACATTACCTCTAATTATTTATTTATGTTTATAGATAAGAAAAAGAAAGAAATAAAGAGGAGAAATTAGAAAAAAATAAGATAAATTATCAATAATACAACTTAGGAGATAGGTCCGTAGGTCAGAAAACATAACTATTCATCTAGTCCTGGGTTCAGGTTTCAGTCAGGCCTCCGCGCCGGCCCAGTCTACCCCTTCAAATCTATATATTATTAAAACTCTGTGTGGGTGTGTGTGTGTCAGATTTGGCCTTCAATTCCTTGCTCCGCCAAAACCACACGCGGAAACTCCGCGATTTTTTTCCATTTCGCTAGACATTACACTTTTACATACCCTAATACACTCCTTATTAGATTTAGCTACTTTTATGTACACATTTTTTAATAAAATCCATCCCCCCCCCCCCCCCCCACTCACTCATTTTGTCACCTCCTGCTGGCCAGCCACCATAACGGCTGCTGCCACCCAGCTCTGCTCCAAAAACGCCGACATTTGTTTTCTTTCGCTGGCGATTTTCGCAGCTGCTGCCCGCCTCTCCTCCACTACCCCCACCCCCCCCCCCCCCGGGCCTGCTCTCTCACGCTGGCTCAAGCGCCCGGCTCTCCTCCAAAAACGCCGACATTTTTCTTCTTTCGCTGGCGATTTTCGCAGCTGCCTGCCGGCTCTCCTCCAATATCCCCCCACCCCGGGCCGGCTCTCTCAAGCCAAACATCGGCTCTTCCCCCTCTGCTTTTCGCCATCCTCTGTCCGAGGACACCGAAAAGCAGAGGCGGAACAACCCATCTTTGCCTTCAGCCAGCGTGACAGAGCCGGCACGTCAACGGCTTGTCGGCCCACAGCCCCATTGAGGGCATACGCAGCGTCTTGACGGCCGCACGCAGTGTATCGACGTCGTACGCAACGTCTTGACGGCGTACGCCGCCTACGCCATCAACACGCTGCGTACGCCATCAACACGCTGCGTACGACGTCGAGACGCTGCGTACGGCCGTCCAGACGCTGCGTACGACGTCGAGACGCTGCGTGCGACATCGAGACGCTGCATATGTCCGTCCAGACGCTGCCTACGCCGTCAAGACACTGAAGCACGTTCGGGAACCAGACCCCGGGGTCTGAAGCACGTTCGGGGACCAGACCCCAGGGTCTGAAGCACGTTCGGGAACCAGACTCAACGGGTCTGCACTTGGTCTAGTATACTATTAAAACTCTGTGTGTGTGTGTGTGTGTGTGTTTGTGGGTGATATTTTTATTCTTTCGCTGGCGATTTTCGCAGCTGCCGCCTGGCTCTCCTCCACTACCCCTCCCCCACCCCGGGCCGGCTCTCTCACGCTGGCTCAAGCCAAACATCGTCTCTACCCCGTCTGCTTTTCGCCGTCCTCTGTGTCTACGCCGTTAAGACGCTGAAGCATGTTCGGGAACCAGACCCCGGGGTCTGAAGCACGTTCGGGTCCAGACCCAACGGGTCTGCACTTGGTCTAGTAATCTATAAATGGAGACCATATTTTAGTAAATAATTCAGGTTTGTCAATTAAGACATATCTAATTTTTTCCAAATGTAAGGTCTCTGACATCTCCATAATCCACATCTTAATTGTGGGGGTTGCAGGATTTTTCCAAAATTTTATTATTACTTTTTTCCCAATTAATATACTGTAATCAAGGAAATTTCTTTGGTTTGTTGTAAATTTTAGGTATTGTTCTGATATGCCCAATATTATTAATTTAGGATCGGGATCCAGTTGAGTATTAACAACTACAGAGATTATTTTTAATATATCCATCCAGTAATTTTTAATTTTTATACAATTTACAAAAGTATGGGTTAAATTAGCCGCCGAGTATTGGCATTTATCACAGATAAGTGAGATATTAGGAAAGATTCTATTTAATTTTGTTTTTGAATAATGCAGTCTATGTAGTACTTTAAATTGTATTAAAGAATGTCTGGTATTTAATGAGCATTGATGTATATGTTGTAGACTTTCATCCCAAATATCTTTTCTTATGGGTTGGGCTAATTCCTTTTCCCATGCTAGTCTATATAATTCCGTCGACGGAATCTCACTGTCTAAAAGAGTATTATAAATGTAAGATATTAATTTAACTGTATTAGAGTGTTTATTCAAACATTCATCTAGAATCTCTGGTTTTCTAGTTCTGTATTCTTGTGTATGTGATTTCACATAATCTTTAAGTTGTAAGTATCTAAAAAAATTATTTGAATGTAATCCATAATTCTGTTGTAGTTCCTGAAACAAGAGAAAAATACCATTTCTATAAAGATGTCCCATCTTTTTAATTCCATGATTTTTTCATTGTACAAAACCTTTATCCAACACTGAGGGTTTAAATGAAGGATTATTTGCAATGGGGAGAGAAAGTGATAAATTATCCAATTATAATGTCTTTTTTAGTTGTTTCCAAATTCGAATACCACTATATATTATAGGGTTTTCACTATAGATTTTTTTAATTCAATTTTGTAGGAGCTAACAGGATCGGCCCAACTTCAAAAGGCAAACAATCTTCCTTTTCCATCTTTAACCAATCTGGTTGTTGATCCATATCTTCCAACCAAAAATTCATATTCTTTACATTAACTGCCCAAAAATAAAATAAAAAAATTGGTAAAACTAATCCTCCTTTGGTCTTGGGTTTGCATAGGTGTTTTTTGCTTATTCTGTGGTTCTTATAATCCCAAATAAAACTTGTCACTATAGAGTCAACTTTATTAAAGAATTTTTTGGGGAGATATATCGGAATTGATTGAAAAAGGTATAGCAATTGCGGAAGGAAAATCATTTTTATAGCATTAACTCTACCGAGCATTAAAATGAGAAGTGTTTTCCAGTATTGGATATTCTTATGCAATTTATTAAGTAAAGGCATGAAATTTGATTTAAATAAGGAAGTATATTTCTTTGTCACATAAATTCCAAGGTATATAAATTTTTCATTGACTATTCTAAAAGGTGAGTGTTGCAATATATATGAGTTGGGTTCCGTTATTGACATAATCTCACTTTTATTCCAATTAATTCTATATCCCGAAAATAAACCAAATTGAGTTATAAGATTTAACAAGTTTGGGATGCTGATTTCTGGATTTGTAATATATAATAATACATCGTCTGCATATAGAGAGATTTTATTAACTGTATTTTTAGTATTATACCCATATATTTCTGGATGTGCTCTAACTCTTTCTGCTAGTGGTTCAATAGCGAGGGCAAATAATAACGGAGATAACGGGCATCCTTGTCTGCAACCTTTAGATAAATCAAATTTTGTTGATAACATTTGATTTGTCATTATTCTAGCTGTTGGGTTAGTGTATAACAGCTTAACCCATGTGCAAAACCTCTCACCCAATTGAAATTTTTCCATCACCGAAAATAAATAGGGCCATTCCACTTGATCGAATGCTTTCTCAGCGTCTAACGAGATGACTGCTAGATCAACATTAGCTATTCTATTTGAGTATATAATATTAAATAATCATCTCAAATTATAATATGAGTAGCACTTTGAAATAAAGCATGTTTGGTCAGGGTGTATTAATTTATGAATCACTAAACTTAATCTATGGGCTAAAATGTTGGTTAATATTTTCTTTCTTTTTTTTATTATTATTTTTTTAATTTTATTTTATTAGAAGTAAGTACAGAAATATGGCACCAAGGTGCCTAATATATATTGACATGTTACATTTTATGTACAGCTTCTTTTTTTTTAAATAATGAAAAAGAAAAAGAGAGAATAGATAATAAAAGATAGAAAAACGTGTGATATATAGTGTGTGAAAAGGAGAAAAGGGTGAAAGAAGAAAAAAGAAGAAAAGAAGATAGAGAGAGAAAGAGTAGAAAGTAAGAGATTAAGGAGACCATTATCTATATTCTTGACCATCCCCCACCCAATCCTGAAACAGTTAGCTTCTTCGATTTTGTTGCACCATATGCTTCCATAAAATCAACAAATGGAGACCAACTCATTAAGAATTGGTCTGATTTATCTGTTAGGAGGAATCACATTTCCTCAAGATGTGCGGTGTCCAACATATTTGAAATCCACATTTTAAGCGTTGGTATGGGTGTATTTTTCCAAAATTTAAGTATACGTTTTTTTGCCGTTATTAACCCATAATTAAAAAATAAATTTTGAGATGAGTTCAATTTATTCCCATCTTCCATTACTCCAAATATAATAATTTCAGTATTAGGTTCCATTTTTATCTTGAATAATTTTGTAAATATTTCAAAAATATCACTTCAGAATTTATAAAGTTTTATGCAGGAAACAAAAGAGTGTGTTATAGTTGCATTTTGGGATGGACATTTATCACAAATGGGGGAGGTATTTGGATAGAATTTATTCAATCTAGTTTTTGAATAATATAATCTGTAAAATTTTAAATTGAATTAAATTATGTCTTACATTAATCGAACATTTGTGTATATATATCAAATACTTTTCCCATGTTTCCTTTGTGATTTTTATCATTAATTCTCGTTCCCACTCTTCTTTAAGTGCCTCTGTCGATGGTAGGTCTATATTTAAAATACTATTATATAAATATGATATTAATTTCTGTGAGTCAGCCTTAATATTCATTGCTTCTTCCAGTGGATCTAAAGTTATGTTTTTATATCTTTGTATGTATTTCTTCATGAAGTCGCAGATCTGAAGATATTTAAAATATTGGGTTTTTTCAGTTTAAATTTTAATTGTAATTGTTGGAATGATAACAGATTGCCCATTTCATACATATCACCGATTCTTTTAATTCCCATTTTTCCAATTGATTATATGTTTTATCAATAAGAGACGGTTTAAATGAAGGATTTTACATCGGAGTCACGTGAGTGACTACGTGAAGAAGACCCGTCAGGGCGCATGCGCATCATTACGTCAGACGCATTGGCGCACGGACCAGCGGGAGGACAGAGCTCCTCCTGTGGTAAGTACTTTTAGAGTATTTTTAAAGTAGTTTTAAAGCTCCAGCTAAGTGGGAAACGTAGCTGGAGTGAAAAGTTCCTTTACTGTGGTGCCGTGCTCTGTGTTTTTTATTATAGGCAGCACCATGGTGAAGACGAGCAGGGGGAGGGCAGCCGCAGGTAAAGCATAGGAGAGCCGCGGGAATGCGGTCTGTCAGCGGCTGCCTCGTACCCCTGCACAGTCGCCGACCGGGAGCGGGGCGACTTCAGACTGAGTGCTAAAAAGCACCAAAGCCAACGCCAGTCGGGTGTAAGGCACGGGGAAGTCTGGGAGGCCCTCGGACTCAACTGAGTCGGGCCACAACGAACCTGTACGGGGATGGAGACGTTTTTTTAAACGGTTCTCCCAAATGGAGCACCTCATCCAGAGGTTGCTCCAGAAACGCACACTCCGGGGAGGAGTCATGTGGGCGGTAGGCTGCAGAAAAGCCATGCCGGCAGCACCTGGTAGAGGGCTGCTTCAATCACCCTCATGCATGAGGTGAGTGCAGAGGGTCAGCTAAGTTCTGACCCCGACTCTGACGGAGACTTGGAAATTAGCGAAGAACGGCCGTTGGCAGAGGTCCATTCTCTGGCAACACGATTCGCTGTCCCGTCAGAGTATGGAGTGCCACTGGGAGAAGAGCTGGCCTCCACGATAGGGTCAGCTCAGTTCTGACCCGACACTGATGGAGACTTTGTTGACTAGCGAAGAACGGCCGTTGTCAGAGGTCCATTCTCTGGCAGCACGATTCGCTGTCCCGTCAGAGTATGGAATGCCAATGGGAAAGCGAAGACGGCCGTTGTCAGAGTTCCCATCTCTGGCAGTACGATTCGCTGTCCAGTCAGTCTGGAATCACCAAGAGACCGGGGTAACTGCGAGTTGCTGAAGGTGCCAGCAGTGAACCGGGTGATATGGAGCCAGATGGGCGTGCAGTGCCCAGGAGATGAAGCTGCAGAGAATCCTGAAATTACTTGGCTCAGGAATCACGGCGTTCGCGAGAACGGTGGATGGAGGGCATGTGTCGGATACGCAGCAAGAGGTACTAGGGTTGCTTTGTAGCACCCATGTTTGAGATAAATTGTCTCAGGGAAAGTGCCATTCGGCCCACCATTAATTCCACCATTATTTCCAGTATTTTTCCAGCCTAGCAACATACAGCCGGCCAACCTACTCTTCGGAGAGGACCTCGCCAAGAGTGTGAAGGACATGGATGACGATGCAAAGACGGTGGGCTTGATCAAGCCACCGGCAGTCGGCAAGTTTCCAAAAAAGAAAGTACCCTTACAAATGAAGCAGGAACATGGTCAAACATTGGCTTTCCCGCCATGAGCCGGGGACAACGTCATCCACCAGGTACCAAGGAGGTAGGTGGGCCTGGTTCTCAGGTGCACATATCAAATGTGACACAACTTAAATCTGGGGTACATTACATCTGTTTCTGGGATGATTGGAAGCAAATTACCTTAGCTCTGTTTATACAGAGTGTTATTCAAAGGTTTCGAATGGATATCAATCCAAATTGTGATTTGCACATTCAGCATGTTCTTGGGAGAACTATTCAGTTTTCATTAACAGAACAGATGGATGTTCAGACTGCGCTTGGAAGCTTATGTGATAAAGGTGTAATTGTAAAGTTGGTTCACCAACCCCATCAATTTGTGTCTAATATTTTCCCAGGCCAAAAAAGGATGGGGGATGTAGTATAGACATTGTAAGATGGAATTGTCACTGCCAAGCAACTGGGTCAAGAGGATGCTATATGGTGATTATAGAGCTTAAAGATGCGTATTATTCAATGTCTGTTTATTTGCAGGATAAGGATATTTGAAATTCACCTGGATGGATCAACTATGGCATCAAAATTGTTAAAAACCTATAATAGGCATGCTGAGAGGCTAGGGTCAGGTGCTCATGGCTTATCTCGATGATATCTTGATTACAGGGGTATCCAAGAGAACAGCTGAAGTAACCGGTGGTAGTTGTTAAAATCAATTTTCAAAGATTGGGCATTATTCATCCAGAGAAATCCAAGTTAACACCTGACTATTTGGGTCACAATTGATTCAATTAAGTGACTGCCCAGGGAAAATGGGTAGAGCTAATTGTCAGCTGTATCAAGCTAATGGAGGCATTAAGGATACATTTGGGTCATTATAATAGACCCATGCATTTATCAGCAAAGGCTGTTTCTGATTTGCAATGGTGGATTCACCATGTGTACAGGAGTTATAGCAAGGTAATGCTTGACCAGCCTTCCATGATTTTGCAGATGAATGTCAGTGCACTCGGGTGGCGTGTCATGGATACGAGTTTCAGCTGTGGAGGCAGATGAACTGAGCAAGAGGCATCACTTCTGCAGACATGGGCAATTAACTATTAAGAGGTTTTATGGATAAGGCTTATTGCTCTAACAAATGTAATCTGCATGTTCAGTTTCAGATTGACAATACTACACAAGTGGCATATATATTAATCACATCGGTGGAATCAAGTCGGTATCTTGTGACAGATTGGCTAATCAAATTTGGGCCTGGTGCATTGGAAAAGATATTTCAGCTATTTATCTACCAGGTAGATTCTACATAGTAGCAGACGCCAAGTCATGAAAGTTCCATGACAACATAGATTGAATGTTCAACAAGGAGGTGTTCAATAATATAGTACTTATATATGAATGCCAGATATCGATTTGTTTTGCATCAAGGTTCAACCATCAGCAGCCTAAATAGGTTTCATGGGAACCAGACCAGGTGGCAGTTGCAATTGATACTTTGTCGTTGCATTGGGGTGGTATGTTTTATATATTTTCCTACCATTTTGCCTAATAGGTCGTAGTCTGCAAGAAATCAAGCAGGATGCCGCTTTGGGGGTGTTTGTAATACCTAATTGGCCGAATCAAGCATTGTTCCCTTTGATGTTACAGTTAGGGATCCAACCTCTTTTTGGTGGTTCCCAAATGTAGGAATTTACTGGATTCCTAACACGGGAAAGTCATCCGTTATGAGACCGTATTGACTTGTTAATTTGCAGGTTTTAAGAATGCCATACCTGGGGCAAGGACTGTCTGGGCGAACGGTGGACATGCTCACTGTAGCCTGGAGAAAGAGTACTCAAAAGGGGTATATTACTTATGTAAAAAAATGGGAGCAATATTGTGTACAAAATAATATTGACTATAGCACTGCAGGTATTGTGGATATTTTAGAGTTCCTGTTGACACTCTACGATGATAAGGGGCTCAGTTATAGCACCATTAATACAGCTTTAAGTGCTTTGTCCTCGTATAGTTTTGATGGGGTCAGGAAAGATCCTATTGGGTGTCATCATATCATAGCTGGATTGATGAAAGGAATTTCAACTCTAAACCTCCTAAACCCAGGTATATGGCGATCTGGGATGTAAGTGTGGTCCTCAAGTTGCTTCGACAGTAGGTTCCTGTCATGTCTCTGAATTTGCCAAACTAATCATGAAAGTGGTTATGCTCATGGCATTGGTTCAGCATAGCAAGTGCAGATTTTGCAAAAGCTTCTGCTAAGACAGGATGGAAGTTGCTGAAGAGGATGTTATGTTATATATTTGCGCCCTGCTCAAACAGAGCAGGCCAGGTGTCACAGGTTTGTTAAAATTGGGTTTCAGCATAACCTACTGATCCATGTTTATGTGTAATGGCACATTTATTTTCATTATATTGAAGCTATAAAGACCTTAAGAAATGTGGAAACAGCATTGTTTATTAGGTACATGTAGCCACACAGGAGAATGTCAGTGCAGACTATCTCAAGGTGGTTTAAAGCAAATGTTGATTCAGGCAGGTATTAACACTGAAGTGTATATATCCTTTTCCACTAGTGCAGCAGCAACGTCGTCGGCTAGGGTGATGGATGTTCACATCGGCCATATTATTACAGGTGCCTGGTGGTCAAATGAATTGGGGTTTTTTAATTTTACCATCGGCTGATTGCCGATCGGCGAAAGGCTGTTTGCAAATTCAGGATTAAGTCCTGTTTAGTTTCCCCTGGGATAGAGGGGTTACTGTTTGTTTTGATTATTCAAATCAATTGATACTGCATGATATTCACATTTCATGTTTAACGCATTATTGATTGTTTCTCATCGAAAGGCAATCAATGCAGTGAGAAGCCGGGATTTGGATCTGCGGCATAAAATCACAGAGCTTTGAACCCTTCATGTAGTCACTCACGTGACTCCGAAGTAAAATAGTACGATTAAACGAGAACTTACCAGTTTGAAGTTTGATCTTTATTTTATGAGGAGTTACGTTGGTGATAACGTGCCCGCCACGCCCAACCCTCTCTCATAAAAAAGGTCATATGGTAGTTCTCATGTTGCTCATCTTAATATGTTACTTCAAATATTGTGTTATCTGTGATTTCATACCGCTGCTTTGAAGATTGACGCGCATGCGCCCTGACGGGTCTTCTTCACGTAATCACCAACGTAACTCCTCATAAAATAAAGATCAAACTTCAAACTGGTAAGTTCTCGTTTAATCTTACTATTATTCACTATTGGCATTAACAATGATAGGTTTCTTAATTTTAAAGATAATTTTATTTGTTTCCAAATTCTTATTGTATCATGTATAATTGGGTTATTCTTATATATTGTGTTGTTCAGTTTTATCGGGGAGAAGAGGATCGCTCCTATGTTATAAGGAGAACAATCCTCTTTCTCCATTCTTATCCACTCTGTCTGTTGGGTAGAACTGTCCAACCAGTAAATTATATTCTTAATATGCTCTGCCCAATAATAATACAACAAGTTCGGAAGTGAAAGTCCCCCAACATCTTTTGGTTTGCACAAGTGTTTTCGTTGAATTCTGTGTGATCTATAGTCCCAAATAAAATTGGTAATATTAGAGTCTAGTTTAAAAAAAAAGTTTTTTGGTGTGGCGTCAGCCTATACACGGGCCACTTATGCTCGAACCCTCGTCAGGAAGTACGAGGGCGGGCACGTGACGTCATGCGCTAGAGGGAGTGTCCTGGTACTTAAGGTCATCTCACCTCGAGACCTTAAGGTATTCAACCGGTAGCTGAGCCCGAGTGAACAACCTCGCTCAGCTACAGTAACACTGTTATTATAGTTAGCACCAACCTAACGTGTCACCACTGAATAAACGACTCTTTGAACCGGCCTGATGTCTCACCTTTATTCACCACGTTCGGTGCCGCTACACTGGTGACCCCCGACTGTCCAAATTGAAATTTGGATTTTACCTGACGCACGCAGCCTCGGGAGGGGACCTGATGTCTACAGCCGGCTGCCCAGCCCGGCAGAACTACGCTGCCGCCAACCCGGCCCTGCAGTGAGGTATGCCGCTACATCTGGGATGCCGCCTCTTCCCCACCAGCTGCTGCTGCTGCCGCCGCTCTCCCACTCCCGGCAATGGGGCAGGCCGCCTTGTGTGACGGCCGCCGAGCTCCCCCCGCATGATCTGCCCGACCACCGGAGCGGAGAGGTTTTACCAGCCGCCGCTTCCCCACCAGTTGCTGCAGGAGCTGCGAGCGTAGCAGCCTCCTGCCCACAGCAAGGCCTACACACGCCCGATGGCCCCGGGAGCAGAGAGAGAGTACCTGCCATTCTCCCGCTCCCGACAACGGACCTGGCCCCGGCCTCGCACCATGAACACAGCTCCATGCCCTGCACTGCACCGGGCCTCTCCGCTCCAGGCCCAGCCCTGGCCCCACCTCACCAGCACCGCACCGGGTCTCACCGCGGACCCGGCACTGCAACAGGCTCGCCGAGGCTCCACACCCAGCACCGCACCTGGCCCCGCCGGCCGCTGCCCAGGGCCTAGCCACCCTATAGGGCGGGCTTACCTGGGGCGACTGCCGAAGACGCCCTTCTCCTCCTCACCGGCGAGGACTCCGAAGATCCCTGGGCACTGGCTGGCTGCCTGTCCGGCCCAGGGGTTCAATCGCTGGTGAAGGCCTCCTGAACAAGCGGCCGCCCGACTACATAAATGGCCGCCGCGGCCTCCTGAACAAGCGGCCACCCCGACTACAAAAATGGCCGCTGAGAAGATCGAACTCACCTGACCGCCATCCACAGCGCCACCTTCCGGCCGGATGCCGTCACTGCAATCTCACCGCCATCCACAGCACCACCTTCCAGCCGGATGCGGTCCCTGCAGCCTGACCACAGGCAACAGCGCCACCGTCAGGTCAGAGGCTGTCACTGCAACGCTGCACAGCTTTCCTATCCTGCACTATGAACACTGGACAATTTGAACTTTGGACACTAATTGCACTGTAATTTGTGTTGTTACTGTTCCTTTTGTGTTCACTGCATCTCCACGCCCGGTTCAGAAATTGGTTTGTTTAATTTATTTTGTTTTTTCCCCTCATTGATGCCGATGTCTCCCAGCCATTGCTGGGGGCCGTATTTCACAGGACACTCTCCCTTAGCTGGTCGAGGAGATGCGACTGTGTCTCTTCTGTCCGGCGGTTTCTGCATCGGTCCCCTCGCACCCCTCGGTACCTCGGGATCGCCCACGCAGAGCGTCACTGTGCCCGTGGAGCCCACGCAGTGCGTCACTGCACCCGTGGAGCCCACACAAAGCATCACGCGCCCGTGGAGCCCTCCATCCCGACCCATGCCAGGGGTGTCCCAGACATGCAGAAGCCGCCCTCGATTTTTTCGCCGACCATGCTATTTCTTCCATCCGGCGGTTTCTGCATCGGTCCCCTCGCACCCCTCGGTACCTCAGGATCGCCCACGCAGAGCGTCACTGCGCCCGTGGAGCCCACGCAGAGCGTCACTGCGCCCATGGAGCCCACGCAGAGCGTCACGCGCCCGTGGAGCCCTCCATCCCGACCCACGTCAGGGGTGTCCCCCACATGCAGTAGCCGCCCTCGAACATGCTATTCCTTCCTCCGGTTCAGGGGGGGGGGGGTCCTGTAGCATCAGCCTATACACGGGCCACTTATGCTCGAACCCTCATCAGGAAGTACGAGGGCAGGCAAGTGACGTCATGGGCTAGAGGGAGTGTCCTGGTACTTAAGGTCATCTCACCTCGAGACCTTAAGGTATTCAACCGGTAGCTGAGCCCGAGTGAACAACCTCGCTCAGCTACAGTAACATTGTTATTATAGTTAGCACCAACCTAACATGTCACCACTGAATAAATGACTCTTTGAACCGGCCTGATGTCTCACCTTTATTCACCACGTTCGGTGCCGCTACATTGGTATATATAATGGTATAGATTGAAAGATATAATATTTGTGGTAAAAAGATCATTTTTATAGCGTTTATTAATGATAACGGAAGTGTTTTCCTGAATTTAATCAACGCGTTGAGTTCATTTAATAAAGGCATAAAATTAGCATTAAATAATGCTTTGTATTTTCTAGTAATTTGAATACCAAAATACTTAAATTTTTCTGTTGCAATTTTAAAGGGGAATTTTAATAGGTGTGTAGATTCTTGAGGTTTTAACGTCATGATTTCACTTTTATTCCAATTTATTCTATATCCAGAAAAAGAACCGAATTCCTCTTTTTTTTGTTTTTTTTGTTTATTTTACTTTAAGAGAAAGATAGAAGTAAGAAAAGTAAAGAAAGTGCGCAAGAGTCGTGAGGTGCAAGAGAGTGTTGTGAAAAGAAAGCCCCTTAGAAAAGAAGTTAGAGAAGGAAGTAAAGTAAGAAATTAGATCCTAGAAAAGAAAGAAAAAGAAAGTAGGAACAGTCGCAGAAAGGGAACCACCGACCAAGTCTGTTTTTATTGTTTTACCTCCCATTACCAGGTCCTGATACCATTCTTTATTTATTTATTTTTTAAATTACTATTGCACCTCATGCTTGTAATAGGTCCAAAAACGTAGACCACGTCTTTTGGAATTGGTCTGCTTTCCCTGCTAAGAGGAATCTCATCTCTTCCAGATGTAATGTTTCCAACATATTTGATGTCCCCATTTTTATTGTTGGTGTGGGCGCATTTTTCCAGAATTTAAGTATAAGCCTTTTTCCCATTATTAGCCCGTAATTGAATAAGTTCTTCTGATACACGTTTAATTCAGGGATACCTTCCGATATTCCAAAAATGATCCATTCTGGTTTTGGTACCAGTTTTATTTTAATTAATTTTGAGAAAATATCAAATATTTCATACCAAAAATTTTGGATTTTTGTACAAAAAACAAAAGAATGCGCTATGGTAGCTTCTTGAGATAGACATTTATCACAGATTGGTGAAACATTATGAAAGATTTTATTTAATTTAGTTTTTGAATAATATAGTCTATGTAATGTTTTGAATTGGATGAGCGTATGTCGTACGTTGATCAAAAATTTATGCACCTGTAGTAAGTGGTTATCCCAGCTCTCTTTTGAAATTTTTATAGCTAATTCTTGTTCCCAGTCTCTTCTAATTCCTTCTGTTGTGGGTATTTCTATGTTTAAAATGATATTATATAAGTACGATATTAGATTAGCTGATTCCGCCTTTGTCTTCATTGCTTCATCTAGTAAGTCGGAAGGCATATTATGATGTTTTGTGTTAAAGAAGGAACTGCAGATGCTGGAAAATCGAAGGTACACAAAAATGCTGGAGAAACTCAGCGGGTGCAGCAGCATCTATGGAGCGAAGGAAATAGGTAACATTTCGGGCCGAAACCCTTCTTCAGACTGATAGGGGGTGGGGAGAAGAAAGGAAAAAAGGAAAAGGCGGAGGAGGAGCCCGAGGGCTGGGGGAGGGGAGGAGACAACCAGATGGCTGATGAAGGGGAGGGGACAGCCAGGGCTAGCAGAATTGGGAGAATTCAACGTTCAGGCCACCAGGATGTAGACTGCCCAAGCGGAATATGAGGTGCATTTCCTCCAATTTACGGTGTTGCTCGCTGTGGCCATGGAGGAGACCCAGGACAGAGAGGTCAGATACGGAATGGGAGGGGGAGTTGAAGTGCTGAGCCACCGGGAGTTCAGGTTGGTTATTGCGGACCGACCGGAGGTGTTCGGCGAAACGATCGCCAAGCCTCCGCTTGGTCTCACCGATGTAGATCAGCTGGCATCTAGAGCAGCGAATGCAATAGATGAGGTTGGAGGAGATGCAGGTGAACCTCTGTCACACCTGGAACGACTGCTTGGGTCCTTGAATGGAGTGGAGGGGGGAAGTGAAGGGACAAGTGTTGCATCTCTTGCGGTTGCAAGGGAAAGTACCTGGGGATGGGGTGGTATGGGAGGGAAGGGAAGAATTGACAAGGGAGTTACGGAGGGAGCGGTCTTTGCGGAAGGCAGACATGGGGGGAGATGGGAAGATGTGGCGAGTGGTGGGGTCATGTTGGAGGTGGCGAAACTGACGGAGGATCACTTGTTGTATGTGACGGCTGGTGGGGTGAAAGGTGAGGACTAGGGGGACTCTGCCTTTGTTGTGAGTGGGGGGATGGGGAGAGAGAGCAGTGTTGCGGGGTATGGCAGAGACCCTGGTGCGAGCCTCATCTATGGTGGAGGAGGGGAACCCTCGTTCCCTGAAGAATGAGGACATTTCAGATGCCCTGGTGTGGAACGCCTCATCCTGGGAGCAGATGCGGCGTAGACGGAGGAATTGGGAGTGGGGGATGGAGTCCTTACAGGAAGCAGGGTGGGAAGAAGTGTAGTCCAGATAGCCATGGGAGTCGGTAGGTTTGTAGTGGATGTCGGTAAGGAGTCTATCACCTGCGATGGAGATAGTGAGGTCAAGGAATGGTAGGGAAGTGTCGGAAATGGTCCAGGTGTATTTGAGTGCCGGATGGAAGTTGGTGGTGAAGCGGATGAAGTCAGTCAGTTGTGTGTGGGTGAAGGATGTGGCACCAAAACAATCATCGATGTAGCACATCGATGATAGTCTTTTGTGTATTTTTTCAGGTAATCACGAATTTGTAGATATTTAAAATATTGATTATTTTTCAGATTATATTTCAGTTGTAGTTGTTGAAATGATAGTAATTTTCCCAATTCATACAGATCTTCGAGCGTTTTGATTCCCATTCTTTCCCATTGCATAAATGATTTGTCTATGGTTGAAGGTTCTGATCGGTGTTTAAGAGAGCAATTGCTCTATATGAACCTCGGTCTTCAGGGTCCTTATCCATTTTGGGTATAAGTATTATTGTTGATTCATTTAAAGTTTCTGGTAATTTCTGTTGCATGAAAGCATGAGTATATAGTGTCTTTAGGCGTGGAGAGATCAAATCATGACATTTTTTGTAAAATTCGCTATTTAAACCATCAGGGCCAACGGCCTTTCCAATTTTTAAAGATCTAATAGATTCTTCAATATCTTTTACTGATATTTCGGCCCCTAATAATTCCCTCTTTTTCAGATCTAAAAGAGTGAGACTTTTCTAGCAGCTTCCAGTGATGATGTCACAATGGCATCTCACAGTCATCCAATCACAATGGGATCTCATTTACACAAGCTGCCGTGAACATTCCAACAACCGAAAATGACATCACAATGTGATCTCTGATGCCAATACAGAAGTGATGAGGGTTGACGGAGTGGGGGAATGGATGAGAAGAAATGTTATTTAAACATTGTCTTTATCTAGTAATATGATAAAATTCAACATGCAGTTTGAGAGGCAGAAGATGATATCAGTTGTGTCAGTATTACTGCTGAGTAATGATAGCTACGGAGGCACACGGGAGGAGCTGTCTAAAGTTGATTGGACAGGGACCCTAGCGGGAATGACGGTGGACCAGCAATGGTACGAGATTCTGGGAGTAATTTGAATGAGTGAATAAATGAATACTGTATGACCACCTGTGACAAGTCATTCTTTGCTTGCATACTGACGGTATGCAAATAGTCACTGCATTAATGCACTGACAGTTACAAAGTATACACAGTTTCCACGCCAGGTCCCCTTTTGTTCTCCCCCTCCCCCACTCCCCTACAGCAGTCCCCACCACGCCGGGTCCTCCTTTGTTCCTTCCCTCGACAGCGGCTTCCTCACTCCACTTGTCTGTCCACAACTGACCAATGTTGCCCCCATCGACCGCCTCTCTGGCCCCTCCACCATCATTGCCGGGTCCTCTCCGGACGCCTTCATGGCGCCGACCCAGGCTCCAGCCGTGTGGCTCCGTCGACTCGTGCTGCGCGGGCTCCGACCTCGGTCATAGGCTCCATCGACCCAGGCTCCGTCAGCTGCGGGCTCCGACCCGCTGGGGCTCCAGCCTCGCCGACTCCACGTCTCACCAGGAGGTGTCTGCCGCAGGATCTTTTTAACTCAAAGAGCAAGAAAGATTCTAAGGGGAGAATGAGGTGACCATGGCTGCCAAAGGAAATTGAAGACAGCATAAAACTAAAAGAGAAGGCATAAAAAAATGCAAAGATTAGCAGGAAACGAGAGGATTGGGAAGCTTTTAAAAACCAACAGAAGGCAACGAAAAAGGTAATAAGGGGAGAAAAGATGAAATATGAAGATAAGCAAGCCAATAATATAAAAGAGGGTACCAAAGAAAGATAGATCAGCCATGATTGACTGGCAGAGTAGACCTGATGGGCTGATTGGCCTAATTCTGCTCCTATGACTTACAAACTTGTGAAATATCACAATGCCTGATTGTTCATCCCAAGTTTATGCTGTAGCCCATCTATCCTTAAGTTGCCATCTTCTAATTGCTGCCTCAATTGCTGCAGCGCCCGAATGTCCTGTATATTTAACACTTCTGTAATCAACATTTTTGTTCATGATAGATTAAAACTAGACTTTTATTTTATTTTTCATTTGCTGCTGCCACATGCATATTTTATCAACTCAAGGTGAATCCAGGAAAAAAAAAGTTGGCAATCATGCTGTTTGATGCACAGATGATCCCATTTTCTGAATAAGGAGGTGTGCATAATGTATTTGAAAGCCTATGCATGTTCGTGCCCTCTCATCATATTATAAATCAACTGAATTCCATTGAATTGAAAATCTGTTTGCTCAGGAATGCTGGGAGGGGATTGTGCAACTGGTGATCTTTGTTGCAGGTGTAGTTCGTCTGATGGTCTGGATGAGCACATTGATTTGGATTCCTTTTACTTTGGCTCTGCATTTTACATGCAGACCATGGTGCAATACATCATTCCATGGACAGGCCACTCGGACCAAAGGACAGCTGCAGGAAAATTTATTTAAATACAGGAAAATTGCACAATTCAAAGATTTTCAGAATGCAGAGCTATGCTTAGCTACTTTGAGCTACTTCTGGTAAGGTCAAATGCGGAGCAGCAGGTCAAGTCTCAACAAAAGAAGGAAAACAAAGATATAAGTCCACAATTTCCTCTTTTTTTACTATTATTTATTCCTATGCCTTATGTCAAGTTACAATGGGCAGTGTTCTGCACATATTTGCAGTGCCAGAAGATGGGCTTGTAATTTCTTTACATTTTAGTTTAGAGATACAGCGTGGAAACAGGTCCGCCGGCGCAAAGAGTCTGCGTCAACTAGCAATTCCTGCACATTAACAATATCCTACAAACACTAGGAACAATTTATAATTTTACCAAGCCAATTAATCTTCAAACCTGCACCTGTTTGGAGGGTGGAAGGAAACCAGAGCTCCCGGGGAAAACCCACGCTGGTCCCGAGGAGAATGTACAAAACCTGTACAGACAATCACCCATAGTCAGGATCGAACCCAGGTCTCTGGCGCTGTAAGGCAACAACTCTACTGCTGCCCAATCCTTCTAATCTTCTGATTTAACAAAACATGGAATTTGGGGAAGCAGCTCAAACTTGTGTAGTTCCGAACAAATGTGTACATCCATGTTAGAAATGGGCACTAGAGCCTTACCTCAAACCATTGTCACAGCTGTGTAAAGTGGCAGAGTAGTGGTGGAATGCCAATGCAGATTAGGTGCAGGTCTCTGCCTTGCTAAAGTGGTTATCACTGCACATGTTTCGTACTTGGAACATTGCTGAGTTGAAAGTCCTGTCTAATTGCAGGAAATATGCAGAATGGTTACAGATGTGCTTACTGACACGGAATCCAAGGACCAAGTCTAAAATCAAACCATTTGGGACCCAACAATAAAGGAACAGGAGAAAGGTATGTAGCGCCTGGAGCCTTTCTCCATTCAATGTGATCATTGCAACAAGGAGTTTCCTCATTTTACTTCTGAAAGGCAGGTCTGATTGCATCTAAATGGTGAGGGAGAGTAACCACACTTGGAGCACAGGGAGATGAGGGATGATCTGGGAACACAGGAGAATGAGGGGTGAACTAATAGTGGTGTACAAAATTGTGAGAGGAATAGATCGGGTAAATGCAAAGTATCCTGCCCAGAGTAGGGGAATCGAGAACCAGAGGACATAAGTTTAAGGTGAGGGGGGAAGATCCTGAGGGGCAACATTTTTTACACACAAGGTGGTAGGTATATGGAATGAGCTGTCAGAGGAGGTAGTTGAGGCAGGGACTACCACAATCTAAAGAAAAATGTGGACAGGTGCAATACGATAGTTTTAGAGGGATATGGGCTAAACGCAGGCGGGTGGGACTAGTGTAAATGGGACATGTTGGTAGCTGTGGGCAAGTTGGGTCGAAGAGCCATTATCACACTGTAGGAATGTGAGTCTATAAAGGCTGCATTTGATAGAGTGCGGCATGATGGCAGACAGGTGAATCTGAAATCAAATGGCATGAGTTGGAAAACATTCCAGTGGAGTCAGACCTGACACAAGGAAGGGCTGGGATTGATGGAAATCAAACATCCCAGTCCCAGGATATCAGCTCAGGAGTTACAACAGTGGAGTCCTAAGCCCAATTATCTGTAACCATTTCAATAAATCTCACAAGGCTAGAAAAAAAACTGGTGAATGATTACACAATGTTCAATTTTATAATCAGCTCAGCATCAAATGAAGCAGCCTATGTTTGTATGGAGCAAAATGAGATAACATTTGGTCATGGACTACTAAGTAGCATTTACCCCATAAAAATGCTAGACAGTGACCATCTCCAAAATGTGCGAGTCTTACCTCCTTATCCTTGATATTCAATGGTAATAATATTGCTGAATTCCCCATTATTAATATTCTGAGGTTCACCATTATTCAGAAACTCAGCTGGATTAGTCACAAATACATTAGCAATGAAAGCAGATCAGAGGCTTGCTATCCTGCAGAAAACGACTCACCTCTTGGCAATGCAAGGACTTCCCACCATCTCCTGGGCACAAGTCAGTTGTGTGCTGGAAAGCTCTCCACTTGCCTCTCAGAAAGCAGCGTTAACAACTCTGCAAATGCAGACTGCATGTTTGGCACCTCATCCACTATCTGAGGGAAAAAGCTAATGAAGATTGGACCGGGGACACTGTTCGGAGGAAATCCTGCTGTGATATCCTCAGGCTAGTATGATTAATAAGTAACCAACAACCAACCACAAGCACATTTCTTTGTGTAAGCCAACGACTCCAACCCTGGAATCAGCACCACAACCATTCCAACTTCTTGCACATTGCACAAGAAAACTGCCTGCTGCTTATAATATTCTTCACTCAGGAAGATTTCTGTGGTTCCCTAGGAAGACCACCACCTACCCTCCCATCTCTTGCCATCTCTCTCCAAGAACTAAAGACTTCTGGATGCATTGTGCTGTGACCCTTTAAGGATAACCGTCTGTGATTAATTCTCAGGGCAGGTGATATGTTTGACACTGGTGCATCGTGTTCATGAAACAGAGTGGCATCACATGAGGGAGCCCAGTGGCATGGTTTTGGAATTGGTGCTAATGCATTTTATACTTGTTAAAGAGTTTGTAATACTTTTTTTAACACCAGGTAGATGCGACAAACCAATTTGTAAACCGTTGCAGTTCTAGTTGTGATGTGCCGAATTAACTGCATATCCGTGAACATGATTTCCATATATGTGCAGTATCTTTTTCCTATTAATTACAGGCATATGTTTCACGTCAATATTTATACTGAAATTTTTGAGTTGGACGAGAGGAGGGGCAGGACAAAGCCTGGCAAGTAATAGGTTGTTACTGGTAAGGAGGGATTTTTTGATAGGCAGATGGTTGGACAAAGGCCAGAGATGAAAAGGGTTGAAGGCTTGTGAATTGTGAAGCCAGAGGTGCAATGGAAGGGAAGGGGAGAAATATGAATGGGTTCATTTTGGGTACAGTGGAGAGGGAGGGGGGGGGGATATCACCTGTCCATATATCTTCTTTCTCACCTCAATCGAGGGACCACAGCTGCCAGGTTAGCAGAGGTTCACATGCACCTTGTCTACTGCATCCGGTGTTCCTGATGTGGCCGCCTGTACATCAATGAGATAATGCATGGACACGGCAACCGTTTAGCTGAACACTTATGCTCGGTCCGCTAGAGCATGCTGGATCTCCCAATTGGTAACCATTTAACTCCACTTCCCATTCCTAAATTGGCATTTCTGTCTTGGGCTTCCTCCATTGCTAGAGTGCTGCCATGCACAAACTGGAAGAACAACACATCATATTCCACTTGGGTAGCTTACAACCCAATGGTATGAACATTGATTTGTCCAATTTTACATAACAAATTACCCTCCCCCTCTCCCTTCTTCCCTCATATCACCACCCCCCCCCCCCCTCCACCCCACAACCCCTTTTCGGCTGTGCCCTACCTATTTCTCCTCTCCTGGTCCCCTTCCACCTATATTCCTTCCTCTGGCTTCACAATTCCCAACTCTTGTCTTGTATCCTTTTGTCTCACACCTTCTGTCGTTTCACCTCTGGTCTTGGTTCAACTATCAACAAACCCAACTCACTCATATCCACCTATTACCCTCCAGGATAGATATAAAATACATCTAGCAAAGTAGTAGAACAGCATTGAACAATACGGCACAGAAGCAGACCCTTTGGCCCACAATGTCCCTGCCGAACATGATGCCAGGTTAAACCAACCTTCTCCCCCACATGATCCATATCCTTCCATTTTCCTGCATATCCATGCACCTATCTAAAAACCTGGTATTCTGCAAAAAAAAAAGATTCTGACTGCCCTATTTATGCCTCTCATAATTTTATATACCTCTATCAGGTCTCCCCTCAGCCTCCCACATTCCAGAGAAAATCCTAGGCATCTTGTGTTTCTGCAATGGGAGCGTGTGGAGACCATGCAAAATTCGCAGAAAGACCAAGTGATATCCCAAGCAATGCACACACCCACATCAAGTAGCAGCTGCCCCATCTCCAGCAAAGTTGTCACAATTCCCAATTCCCAAAGAACAAATTATGTGGAAACATTATCCTGCAATTTCAGGGCTTGCCAAAAAAGATTTTATGGAAGCCTTATATGATGGGCTATAAAAATACTTCAAAAGAAGGACTTCCATTTTCAAATTAATCAGGAATTTGCTGTAGTTGAGATGCATGACCTAGCATTCAGCTTTGCTCACTGCAGCCCTCTGGTGGCAGATCAGAGCAGAATCAGTTGTTTCGGAAATATTCCTTGCACCTTGTCTAAAATAGAGATAGGAAGGAACTGCAAATGCTGGATTACACCAAAGATGGACACAGAATGCTGGAGTAACTCTGCGGGTAATCCAGTGATTCTGTGGAATTCTTTGCCACAGAAGGCAGTGGGGGCCGTCAATGGATAAGGGTTTCGGCCCGAAACGTTACCTATTTCCTTCGCTCCATAGATGCTGCTGCACCCGCTGAGTTTCTCCAGCATTTTTGTGTACCTTCTGATATTTTTAAGGCATTGGGAGATATATTCTTGATTAGTACGGGTGTAAGGGGTTATGGGGAGAAGGCAGGAGAATGACATTAGGAGGAGGAGATAGATCAGCCATGATTGAATGGCGGAGTAGACTCGATGGACCGAATGGCGTAATTCTGTTTCTATCACTTATTACCTTATGGGTCAGGCAGAATCTCTGGAGAAAAAGGATGGGTGACATTTTGAGTCAAGTCTGAAGAAGGGTCCCGACCCGAAACGTCACCTATCCTTTTTCTACAGAGATGCTGCGTGACCCGCTAAGTAACTCCAGCACTTTGTGCCTATGTTTTGTCTAAAATAGCATTTGATTTCACAATTTCAAATCTTAATTAACAGAATCCTTCTCCTTAAAGATTACAACCAGTCGCAATGCATTGTCAATTTATAGTCAATCAACGAGTACATGAAGGAAATGCTAATAATTTGACATAAACATTTTTGGGAGGGATAGTGAGGATTATATATAAAGCAAAGCTATCTGGTCAACCTCTGTCATTTAAACGCGTTTACATGGATTAGAGAATTAAATGCCACAGTTGCTTTCTTTCTGGAAGAACAAGTGTTTGACCAATCTTTCATTTGCCAACAGTGGCCCAACAATTGCTGTCAAACAGTGCAGCAAATTCAGGTGAAGAAAGATGTGAGAAAAATGAAACACCTCCATCCCAGTGTTGCTCTTTGACTTATTCCACTTCATCGTTAACTTATGGAAAACACAATTTCACTGCCTTCTCAAAAAAATGTATTGAAGGATATGAAGTTACTGTATTTACAGGGCTGATGTGAAATGAACTCACCAGAAAAAGGCTATTGTCTCAACGTGACGACAGAGTAAATGCTCGGCACCATAAGTATCACGGAAAATGAATTGTTAAATAAGAAGATTCTCATTTATTTAAGGTTTGTTATCGTTGGATATTTTAAATAAATTAAAAGATTAAATTAAGATTTCAAAGCGTCTGAAGAAGGATCTCGGTCTGAAATGTCGCTTATCCCTGTAATCCAGAGATACTGCCTGATCTGCTGAGTTACTCAAGCATAGGCGCTTTTTCAGTGGACTGCCGGCGACTGCCTGAAAAAACAGCAACTGGAACTGCGACTGTCAGAGTTGAACACATACACACACATACAAACACATTGCTTCTTTCACCAGCCCGTTATGCAGGCGGGTGACAGGGCAAGCTGTGTAAGAAATTCACATGGTGCAAAGCCAAGGTGATACAGACACACACTGTGGTGAACAGGAAGGTTGGCGCTGTAATTAAGACGGTTAAAGCACAGTGTACTGTAAGTCCTTTAAAAGAGGGGGGAGAAGAGGGATGGGAGAGAGGGGAGAAGGAGGGAGAGAAGGAGTGGAGACAACTTTTAAGAAGCCAGACAACTTTTAAGAACCCTGAGATGCACGGCTGTGAAGTTCGGCGGACATTTAACATTACCGGTCGGTTATCCTTGGTTCTGAAAACTACCGCTTACGTTTTTTTCCCCAATGAGCCAATGAAATTCACCGGCACCATAATGAGGCCGCGACCAGTTCCCAGAATGCGGGAACTCCTCACGACCATGAAGGCGACTCCCCGGCAACCACCTGCGAACATGTGGCGACTGCGGGTCTGTACATGACCGTCTGTGCAATGTTTCCCTTCAGCCACTCTTAAGGGGCTGACCCAGTTGGGTGACCTAATCCGCGAGTTCTGGCGAGTTTGCCCTTGACTCATACTCGCAGATGGTCGACACAAGGTCGTAGGAGGTCTTTCTAAAGGGGCTATCCCACTTGGGCGACCTAATTGGCGAGTTTATAAGAGCTTAGGAGAGTTCTCATGTTGAAGATCTCCTTCGACTATGTAGAAGACTTCCTTCGACCTCCTTCGACTATGTTGAAGACCAGCTTTGATTAGCTGCGACTAGCTACGACTAACTTCGGGAAAATTGGACACCGAATAGTGGAGAGTGAAGACGACCTCCTTCGATCACCTTTGACCTCCCTTCAACCTCCCATCGACTATGATGAAGACTATCTATGACTACCTTCGACTACCCTCGATTGCCTACGACTAACATGCCAACCTACTACGACCAAACCTACGAGTAAAAAAAGTATATTTTTTTCCATGGCGACCTTTTATTACTCCCGGGCATTTTTCAACATGTTGAAAAATACGCCGCGACGTAGCTGAGGCCTCGAGTACACGGGGACCACTCTCGAGCATGAAGGAGAGTTACAAAGACCTCCACGGACCTCGTGTCAACCATGCTGCAAGTATGAGTCAAGGGCAAACTGGCCAGAACTCGCGGATTAGGTCACCCAAGTGGGACAGCCCCTTAACTCTCCTTCATGCTTGAGAGTAGTCCCCGTGTACTTGAGGCCAACATGTTGAAAAATGCCCGCGAGTAAAGAAAAACAAGGAAAGCCGCTGGACCTGATGGTGTACTCGGCAAAGTACTTAAAGCTTGTGCAGACCAGCTATCAGGGGTCTTTACCAAGATCTTAAATCTTTCCCTGACACAAGCCACCATACCACCTTGTCTGAAGTCGGCTACCATCATCCCTGTCCCTGAGAAGCCAGTCATAAACAGTCTCAATGACTACAGACCAATTGCATTAACATCAGTAGTCATGAAATGCTTTGAAAGACTAATTTCACAGCACATTAAAGCCAGCCTCGCTTCAAACCTTGACCCTCATCAGTTTGCTTATAGAGTAAACAGATCTCTGGAGGACACCATTGCTACTGTCCTACATACTGCACTGAGCCACCTGGAACACCCGGGGAGCCATGTAAGGATTATTTTTATTGACTATAGCTCAGCTTTTAATATGATCATCCCTGACATACTAGTCAACAAGCTGTCGGATTTAGACTTCCCCCATCTCACCTGCGCCTGGATAAAAAACTTTCTCACTAAACGCCCACAAAAATGGGCCCCCACTGTTCCTCCACCCTCACACTCAGCACTGGTTCTCCACAGGGTTGTGTGCTGAGTCCACTCCTCTATGTACACTTATGACTGCACTCCCATCCACACCACAAACTCCATTATTAAATTTGCGGATGACACCACGGTGGTCGGACTCATATCAGGAGGAGATGAGGCAGCGTACAGAGACGAGGTCCTGAAGCTGTCAGAGTGGTGTTCTGCAAATAACCTGGCTCTCAACATCAGCAAAACAAAGGAAATGGTCATCGACTACAGAAGGCACAGAGCGGACCCTGCCCCACTCTACATCAACGGGGACTGTGTCGAGAGGGTTTCCACCTTCAAATTACTGGGAACGCACATCCCAGTGGACCTCTCCTGGTCTGTCAACACTTCAGCGGTGGTAAAAAAGACCCAGCAGCGATTGCACTTCCTGAGAGTGCTAAGGAAGAACAGTCTAGAGGTGAAGCTGCTGGTGGCCTTCTACCGCTCCACCATCGAGAGTGTGCTGGCATATTGTATCACGGTTTGGTATGCCAGCTGCTCAGCAGCAGACAGGAGAGCCCTGCAGAGAGTGATCAAAACTGCCCAGAAAATCATCGGCTGCCTCTCCAGCTCTCGGTGTCTCTGCCTTCCCTGGAAGACATCTCCAGCTCTCGGTGTCTCTGCAGAGCCAGGAAAATAATCAAAGACCCCTCCCATCCTGGACAGTTCCTGTTCAAACTCCTGCCCTCTGGTAGACGGTACAGGTGCGTCAAATGCCGAACAAACAGACTCAAGAGCAGTTTCTTTCCCTGGGCCATCAGAACTCTAAATTGCTCAAATATCCACACGACATAAGAGATGCTGTCATCCATTCCACTATAAAACAGACCACTCAGCTAATATTCTTCTTTTTTAATTCTTTTAAAGTATTTATTACATTTTAACATGTAATATTCTCCCAGTGCAATGTGTTCTACCTAGGTGTGACAAATATAATTTATCTACTATTTTAAGAAGTTAAATAACGTATTGGATGTATTAGTTGTGTCTTATCTTGTTTTAACTTGTTTTGGTTGCACTGATCAGTAGCTCTCCTCATTTCATTGTATTTCTAAGTACAATGACAATAAAGGCTTATTATTGTTATTATTGTTATTATTATTATTATTATTATTATTAAACTGTCGGTCATGGTACAATCTATACTTTTTTACTCGTAGGTTTAGTCGTAGTAGGTAGTAGTAGGTCAGCATGTTAGTCGTAGGTAATCGAGGGTAGTCGAAGGTAATCATAGATAGTCTTCATCATAATCGAAGGGAGGTTGAAGGAGATCGAAGGAGGTCGTCTTCACTCTCCACTATTCGGTGTCCAATTTTCCTGAAGTTAGTCGTAGCTAGGTGAAGCTAGTCTTCAACATAATCGAAGGAGGTCGAAGGAGGTCTTCTACATAGTCGAAGGAGGTCTTCAACATTACATTTTTTCAAACTCTCCTAAACTCTTCTAAACTCGCCAATTAGGTCGCCCAAGTGGGACAGCCCCTTTACCCGCCATCAGATAAGTTTTAAGTATCTGGCATGATATTACAATTAATTGGGATGCTCTGCACCGTTCTGATAGCATCTGGATGTTTGTACTTTCTAAAGACGACGTGCTTGGAGGGTCACAAACAAACAACAACCCTTGCCCATTGTCACAAGCATGGGATCTAGCGGGGAGATCTTAAAAATATCCATGTAAATCATTTTGCCATGTGTTAGTGATTATCACCTGCAGCCCCTATTAAAGAACAGTCTGCTTTACTGAAATCAGAGTAAGATGCCGTTTCCTGTGAATTGAAAAACGGTCTCCGGGTTTACCTTTTACCACGAAATAAACAGTAAACGCCCCGCTCGCCTCCGCTTCTTCACGGATTTAAATATCGTAGCGTGTGGTTGTTTTGTGTTTAGCTGGCATTTATAAATCAGCCTCCATCACCCGACACTGTTCTTACGCATTCGTCGTTTTAATGGGTTCATTTTCTTGCCTCGCCCATTAAAAGTGCAACATACACATGTTCAAACGACAGTCAGACAGTCAGAGCGAAGATGATAATACAGGACGCAGTCCGAACAAAGCTCATCAAAGGTTCCAGAAGAGCGACACCTAGCTTTATATTTAACGTGTCCAAACTATTTATTTTCATTTAAGAGTGCGCGTTACATAACCTTGTTGCACGTCACTGCATTAAGATGAATATTAAGTGGCAAATGTGATTGTTTTGCCTGCCTGATACGTTTCAATTTTTTCTCCACAATGCAACTTCAGCTCAAAGACATCGAACTGTGATGAAGTGTCTCGACCCAATACGTCACATATCCACCCATGTTCTCCAGAGATGCTGCCAGGCCCGCTGAGTTACTCCATCACTTCGTGTCCTTTTGTGTAACCGGCATCTGCAGTTCCTTGTTTCTACATCGGAATTAAAGTGCGGCACTGACAGAGGGAAAGCCGGTCTAGTCTAGTCTGGTCAACCCACACTTGTTCGGAGGTTCAACTTTTAAACTTCAATTTGCTTTCTTTCCCACAGGATTAGGAAAGAGGAGCTGTTTGTTCCCCCCATCACGGTTTAAAATGCAGTTGTTCAAATAACATGTAGTCACGGGACTTGCCCCTTGCTGGGATGAGACAGGAACAGAGCGACGCTGTCAGCTAAATAATTCCGTTGGGCTGATTGAGCAGAGCTATACATGTAGGCGTAGTGCAGGTACAGTCTGGGTTAAAAAAAACAAAATCCCAGTAGAAGAAAACCCACAAAGTGCTCGAGTAACTCGCGGTTCAGGCAGCATCTCTGGAGGACATGGACAGGCGGCGTTTCTGGTCGGGACACTAATTGTAGTCGGGGACTGGAAGCTGGAAACGAGGTGGGGGGTTTTGTGGTTGCAAAATCCTTGAAGACATGGGCACCGTGCGTGACTATTTATTTCACAGTTCACGGTCATTTTATTTGACGCCGCCTTTGGCTTGTTATCTAATCAGGAAGCAACTCTGGCAAATGAAAGCTCGTTGACATTTCAGCGGCAAAGTCTTGCTCTGTGCAGGCGCGGAGATAATTCCCACGCTGGCTCTGCGATTCCCTGCCGAGTCTCAGAATCGATTACTACTCGTGAACAAGAACGTGTTCTCGGGCTGTTGCTCCGCTAAAGCGCAGAAACATCGTCCACATGGTTCCAATGCGTTGAGCCGCGGCTTTTGGGGAAGATCGGGAGAGTTACAACAGAGTGTGGCCAAAATGTAATCACAGGTCTCGCACTCTAAAACATGTAGGTGGTATCCGCAATAATGCAAAGGTTTAAAACGAGTCTTGCATGGGTTTCTTGGATATTGTTGCTAGAGGATTGGGATTGAAGATTCGGTGTGATTAACTCTGCAAGGGTGACCAGAGCGCGTCTCCAACACCCCGCGCCTCACTCACTTTGACACGCGATCGCTCACAACGCAGAGCTCCTGTTTCCATGTCCAAGTGAGATTTTATTCCACCCCGCACAAGCTGCAGGAAGCCGCCCCCCACACCCAGGAGGGTGATGGGGAGCAATGATTCCGGGAGACGAGACGTTGGTCACTGCTCCATGTGTCCTGAGTGGAGTGGTTTGGTGGGGGAGGGGGCAGATAGAGAGGAGAATGGTGGCGGTAATAGTGTGAGTGTGTGAGGGGAAGGGGAGCGTTTGGGGCTGCTGTATATATGTGTGTTTGGGGTGGTGGTGATGTTTGTGTGAGTCACCGAGGGCTATTGTGTTTGGGGAAGAAGGGTTAGGGATGCGAGTTGATAACGTTAGTGTGGGGGGGGGGGGGGAGTATGTGTGCGTTGATGTGATGTGGCATGGTGTACATGTCTGTGTTGGGCGAGGAACTCGTTGCCACGGAGGGCTGTGGAGGCCGTCAGTGGATATTCTTGATTAGAACGGGAGGCAATGGTTATGGGGAGAAGGCAGGAAAATGGGATTAGGAGGCAGAGATCGCCCATGATTGAATAGAAACATAGAAACATAGAAATTAGGGGCAGGAGTAGGCCATTCGGCCCTTCGAGCCTGCACCGCCATTCAATATGATCATGGCTGATCATCCAACTCAGTATCCCGTACCTGCCTTCTCTCCATACCCTCTGATCCCTTTAGCCACAAGGGCCACATCTAACTCCCTCTTAAATATAGCCAATGAACTGGCCTCGACTACCCTCTGTGGCAGAGAGTTCCAGAGATTCACCACTCTCTGTGTGAAAAAAGTTCTTCTCATCTCGGTTTTAAAGGATTTCCCCCTTATCCTTAAGCTGTGACCCCTTGTCCTGGACTTCCCCAACATCGGGAGCAATCTTCCTGCATCTAGCCTGTCCAACCCCTTAAGTATTTTGTAAGTTTCTATACGATCCCCTCTCAATCTCCTAAATTCTAGAGAGTATAAACCAAGTCTATCCAGTCTTTCTTCATAAGACAGTCCTGACATCCCAGGAATCAGTCTGGTGAACCTTCTCTGCACTCCCTCTATGGCAAGAATGTCCTTCCTCAGATTTGGAGACCAAAACTGTACGCAATACTCCAGGTGTGGTCTCACCAAGACCCTGTACAACTGCAGTAGAACCTCTCTGCTCCTATACTCAAATCCTTTTGCTATGAAAGCTAACATACCATTTGCTTTCTTCACTGCCTGCTGCACCTGCATGCCTACTTTCAATGACTGGTGTACCATGACACCCAGGTCTCGCTGCATCTCCCCTTTTCCTAGTCGGCCACCATTTAGATAATAGTCTGCTTTCCTGTTTTTGCCACCAAAATGGATAACCTCACATTTATCCACATTATACTGCATCTGCCAAACATTTGCCCATTCACCCAGCCTATCCAAGTCACCTTGCAGTCTCCTAGCATCCTCCTCACAGCTAACACTGCCCCCCAGCTTAGTGTCATCCACAAACTTGGAGATATTGCCTTCAATTCCCTCATCCAGTTCATTAATATATATTGTAAATAGCTGGGGTCCCAGCACTGAGCCTTGCGGTACCCCACTAGTCACTGCCTGCCATTGTGAAAAGGACCCGTTTACTCCTACTCTTTGCTTCCTGTTTGCCCGCCAGTTCTCTATCCACATCAATACTGAACCCCCAATGCCATGTGCTTTACATTTGTATACTAATCTCTTATGTTGGACCTTGTCGAAAGCCTTCTGGAAGTCCAGATACACCACATCCACTGGTTCTCCCCTATCCACGCTACTAGTTACATCCTCGAAAAATTCTATAAGATTCGTCAGACATGATTTACCTTTCGTAAATCCATGCTGACTTTGTCCAATGATTTCACCACTTTCCAAATGTGCTGCTATCCCATCTTTAATAACTGACTCTAGCAGTTTCCCCACTACCGATGTTAGACTAACTGGTCTGTAATTCCCCGTTTTCTCTCTCCCTCCCTTCTTAAAAAGTGGGGTTACGTTTGCCACCCGCCAATCCTCAGGAACTACTCCAGAATCTAAAGAGTTTTGAAAGATTAATACTAATACATCCACTATTTCTGGAGCTACTTCCTTAAGTACTCTGGGATGCAGCCTATCTGGCCCTGGGGATTTATCGGCCTTTAATCCATTCAATTTACCCAACACCACTTCCCGACTAACCTGGATTTCACTCAATTCCTCCAACTCCTTTGACCCGCGGAGTTGACTCGATAGGCCGAATGATCTAATTCTACTCCTATAACTTGTAACTTATGAACGTGAGAATATGTGAGTGGAAGAGGTGATGAATGTGTGTGTTGGCGTCAGGTCAGTGACATGGGTGTGAGACGTAGCGGGTGGTATGTATCTATGGGTGGTCTGTGTGAGATGTGTGATGTGCGAGTGTGAGTGGGAGGGTGGCGTTAGAGTGAGGGCATGTGTGTTTAGGGGTAGCCCATGTATGTTAGGGGTGTTCACCCTGGGGGTTATGATGTCTGTGTGCTGGATGTGTGTATGGGGGCGATGTACAATACCTGTGATGTGCGTGTAAGGGGTGTGTATTTGGGGCGGGGTGGTAAGTTAGAGTGATGGAATTACTGCTCTGAAGCACAACGTGACCTCAAACCAAGAACCAGTCGATCAGAAGGTGCAGATTCTCCAACTGTGAGAAACCCGGAACAATTCACCACCTCTTACTATTTTCAAAGTTAAAATGGACGGCAAAGAGCCAGCTGCAAGTCGACGGGTTGTCTGCCGCATGTAACACATCAAAGCCAGGCTCTCCAGAAACCCAGAGAAGTTAGATACGTTGTATTGTTCCCCTCTTCCTTCTCCTCCCGTCCCGTTAGCGGATCGCTGCTATTTCCATTCAACTCCCTGTAGCTTAGTGTGCGTTATCCCGCTGCCTACTTCTCCTCACCTCGGACAGCCGAGTCCATGTGATGAAAACGACTCGAGCCACTTTCATTGTCGGCTGAACCTCACTGGTGATTCGAGCGCTTGGAATTTGGACAAGACAACTGATTGTGGAACAATTATCCCTATCCCCTCTCAGCCCCAACCACCCACCCCTTTCCCCAACACCCAGTTCCTTGAGCTGTCTGAAGAAGGGTCTCGACCCGAAACGTCACCCATTCCTTCTCTTCAGAGATGCTGCCTGACCCGCTGAGTTACTCCAGCTTTCTGTGTCTATCCTTGAGCTGATGGACCTGTCCGGGACGATAACGGGGTTTTCCGCCCCCCTCCGCTACTTCGTCCGCGCTATTCCACAACGTGCTAAGTTGGGCGGCTCTCCAGATAACGAGAAATAAACCAGGAGCGGGGTCGCCGCGGCTCTGCTCCGCTCCACGGCGCAGCAAGGAGCGGGCAGGCTATGGATGGTGTACAGGCGAGTGGAGCTCCTCGTCTCCTTTCAAACCAGGGAGAGTTTGCAGGGGAGAAGCACTGGCGCCGTTTAATTCCGCGGAGGCAAGGGCGGTACTAGTCAGCAAGTGCGGGATGGTTTTAATCGAAACCAGGTTGGAATAATATTTACTTACACATTTTTTTTGGTGTTTCTAATTTGCCATGCACACTGACGCAGGCGTACTGGCGAGATTTCCGCAGTCCTTGGGAGCCCGCAGTTGCACTGGGTTGATGGCAAGAGGCGCGGAGACTGAGTCAGAGGCGGCAAGAAAGCAGGAAGAACATGGGGAGGAGCGCGCCCGGTACCATATCGTGATCCACTCTGCCGTTTTCACCGCGCTCGAATAATGTCAGGGAACTCAAAACAACCGGAGGGCGCAGCCTGTAAGGCAAAGGTAAAAGAACAGATCAAGACTATTGTTGACGATTTGGAGTTAGTCCTGGGCGATTTAAAGGACGTGGCTAAAGAACTTAAAGAGGTAAGCAATATTTAGGAGAGACAAACATGGATAAATCTAGTATACGCGAATTTGCAAAGAAGATGTAGGACTCGTGTGGGGAAATCCATTTGTTGAGTGCGCTGTACTGGAGGAGGGAGTACCAATTATAATAGTACAGATTGCCCAAGCGCTACAGTGTTGTCGGCAAGTAGGCTTGTCCACATTTTGCAACTTGCAATTTCCCCCAGCTTCCTCCTCCTCTCCCGAAAACAAAATCTGGCATGGCCCGAAGGATAACACGATGTAATTCTCTGCTAATCCTCCACCACCGGCTGAGATTTGCGCACAATCTTTTCCTACTGAACTGTGAGTAACAGACAGGCGTCTGTTTCAATGTAAGCTCCCCTCTGCCACCCCGTTCGCACGTCCGGCAGTGTTACAAAACAACAGTTTATAACAACTTGGGGTTCCGACTGAGTCACTGCCACCAGTGATCCTGGCCTAGATAGACAGAAAATGCTGGAGTAACTCAGCGGGACAGGCAGCATCTCAGGAGAGAAGGGATGGGTGACGTTTCGAGTCGATACCCTTCTTCAGACTGATGGTGATCCTGTGATCCTGGCCTGCTAGATGGTATTCACGAGAAATTGAATCAGATGGGCACCTAGTAATCATTGGGTCCCTCTCATTGATCCAGTAATTAATTTATACAATTCAACAATTTATTACACAGTCGAATGGTACCGCAGGGGCTTAAATGAATCAGGATAATAGCGGGTTGTCAAAGATGTTCTTGAATGAAGTATGCGTTGTCCTATCTATAACAGTTATACCATGTGAATTTAGTTCGTGTAACTGCACATACTGTATGATGTATAATACTTTCCTTTAGAAGGCAGTATTCCTGCAGAAATCTCTCTCTCTCTCTCTCTCTCTCTCTCTCTCTCTCTCTCTCTCTCTCTCTCTCTCTCTCACTCTCTCTCTCTCTCTCTCTCGCTCGCTCTCTCTCTCTCTCAAATACAAAACTCAATCCTCAAAATTAATTGTCACACCATGGTCTCCACAAACACCAAAGTAACCCGTTAAAGGCCACGTTTAGTTATGTAACCAATTCAAAATGATCGAAACAATACATTCCCTTGCGGTAGTGGTGGAGGGCGGGCGTTGAGGTTGTGAGGAGAGATTTGAATTCATTTGGCAATGACAGAGTTAAATCTGACATTTCTACATTCATGCAACACTGTTGCTACTTATTCATCGAAACTACTAGTGTTCGCAACGCGACTGGGAAATTGTGAAGGTAAAGTCAGTCAGTAAATAACTGATCAGCGAGCGCCTCGTGTGTGTTTTTTGGCATTGCTATTCGCGCACGGGTTTCCGACTCGATGTGACAATGTTCAGTGTCTTTGCTTGGTCTTCGGAAGCGACGCATGGACGAAGTATTAGATTCAAGGATAGCAAGAAGTGAATTAATGGACGTGCAGGCCAGCGTTGGTTTGAGACTCAAGTATGATGAAACCACCAAATGACAGAGGACCCAGATACATCTGGAGTTAATCCCAGCCAGCTGTCTGCTGCCTTGCTCTGCGACCACTGTTCCCCAGTTTTCTTGAGAAAACAATTGACTCCGAAACACGGACGTTTGGAAATGAATAGATCTTAAACCCAAACGCAGAGTGACCAACACGACTGGGGTGTTTAAAGGACCAAGATTGCTTCTAGACAATATGAATAAAGGAGCATTAAAACGCGCTGTGATTAAAAATAAAACCATTTCAAGAAACTATAGGATGACTAACACCCATGAATGTCTGTGCAACATTTGACGCCAGGTACTTCTCGGGGCCGTTTTCGCTAATAGGCATTAGAGATGAAATCACATATAGTGAGTTAATGGAGCTTCATAAAGGCAAATTGATCAGCTTGATAATTATTTGTAGCTTGTGAATAAATGTTTAATTTAGTCACTAAAAATAAAACAGTGAAACTTTTTTTGGAGTATTCTGTTCTGCTTTTATGTAAACTACGACAATGGCGTTCTATTTTATCGTTCAGTAAATTAATTCCAGATATCATGCTCGGGAACTCACTTGATTTATCACAGTGGTTTATGGCTTGTTATTGTACAGCGTGACATTTATTCGCTGGTTTGTGTTTTTGTTTTGCTGAGTTTTGCTGAGTATGAATGATTAGTATTGTACTAAACTCGCACATCAATCGTCTTGGGATATCTCACTAAGTTAAAATAAGTTGGGATATCTCACTAAGTTAAAATAAGCTATAAGTTGTATTTTGATGGCTGGCTGCTTTTAATTTTTGTGAACGGCTTAGAATTTTGATGATAAAGCTGGGTATGCAAAGACGCCGAGTCTACTTTCAGAGATGGCACCATGTAGTTTTTAAGAGTAAAATTATAAGGGGTACAATTTTATCATACAATAAATAATGAAAAATGAACATTCGGGGTGTACACGTTATTCGCTTACTTTAAAATGTTAAACAATGTTTATAACATCTGGAACTTCTCTGAATAATTTTGCTACTATTTTTATAGTCTGAAGTTCTACAAAGGAGAACAGAAAGTATAAAATATGCTTTACACAATATATTAAGAGCACTCTGCTAACCCAATTACTTTTTTTGTTGCCTTTGAGCGGCTTGACATGAATATGATTATGTCCAGTACTGGAGTTATCTGTCTGAAGTTATGTTTAGTTAAGTGCTTGAAATATCTCAACTGTAAATGTCTTATTCTTGTTTGAGTTCATTAGTCATATGGTGTGGAAACAGGCCCTTCGGCCCAACTTGCCCATGCCGACCGACATGCCCCGTCTATACTAATGCCACCTGCCTATATGTGGCCTATATCCTAAACATATCCTATCCATGTGCCAATCCAAATGTTTTTTAAAAATTGTGATAATTCCTGCCTCAACTACCTCCTCTAGCAGCTTGCTCCATATACCCACAACTCTTTGTATAAAAATGTTTCCCCTCAGGTTTCTATTAAATCTTACCCCCCTCACCTTAAAGCTATGACCTCTGGTTCTCGATTCTCCTACTCTGGGTAAAATATTGTGTGCATGTACCCTATCTAATCCCCTCATGATCTCATACCCCTCTAAGGTCAACCCTCATCCACCTGCGCTCCAAGGAACAAATACACCTCTCCTTATAGCTCAGGCCCTCGAGTTCTGGCAACATTCACATAACTGAAGAAGGGTTTCGGCAACATCCACCAGTCTGAAGAAGGGTTTCGGCCCGAAACATTGCCTATTTCCTTTGCTCCATAGATGCTGCTGCACCCGCTGAGTTTCTCCAGCATTTTTGTCTACCTTCACATAACTCTTCTCTGCACCCTTTCTAGCTTAACTAATAACAGGGTGACCAAAACTGAACACAATACTTCAAATGTGGCCTTACCAATGTCTTGTCCAACTGTAATATAACTTTCCAACTTCTATAGTCAAATATTTGAAATGTATTCTAATTGATAATAAAACTTTTCCTCCAAAAATAAATTTAAGCTCTTTACTTTAGTCTGAACACTGTTAAAAAAAAAAACAATTGTGAGGAATAAGTAACTTTCCTACAGTCTTGATCATTTCATTCTTAGGTGCAAAGTTTCCATAATCTTCAATTGATACAAGTTATCAATATGTCTCAGATGCTTGGGATGACCAATATAGTTTAACTTTTTTGCATTAAGCCTACCTTCCATTATTTCACGTTAAATTATGAATGTAATTGAAGCTTTGATATTTTAATTAAGAAGGCTAAATCATTAATTAATTTACAATCCTATCATAATTTTCTTTTCTAATGGAAACAAGTAGAAACATTAACCAAAGCCATCAATTTCAGTATATAATCTTATCATATTCAATTTATTTTATCAAATGAGCAGATCCCATATATTTTCAACGTAGTTCTCAATAACTGGGCTACATTGTCCTATTTTCTTGTTGGAACTGAATAATTTACACTAAGAAATCCAATAGATTCTGAAATAACTGCAGGGTTGAAAGTTATCAGCTCATAATTATACTATTTTAGAATATCATGGCATTAATTGCATTTTTTTAATATACAAAATTGCATTTTTTTTAGCTCTAATTTTTTTTGTTGATTTATTATTGCAATCCAGAAATAAACCCATTCTAGATTATTCCAAATACAAATTCTAGCATGCATTTCTTTATGTCAAGTATTCTAAAGGTCAAGGCCAAAATCCCATTTGTGCGGATTGGAAATACAGTGACAATTTTAATTAAAAGGTTATCTTGCCATACCAGCAACCAAATGATTAAAAACAAATTGCTGTCTGAGATAAGGCATGAAAGGATGCATCTTGTAGTTCTATGTGTATAAATAGACCTCTCAAATATATAAGTGGAGTCACCGTGTCCAGAAATTCATTTAAAAAAGTTCATTGGATACTCAGCTGCAATATGACTGCTTTGAGTTAACATGAGAGTCGAATTCAGTTTTATTCTAGTGGCTGTGACAGATTTTGGCCCGCATATCGCACAGCACATAAACTACCGAAAAATAATCAGTTCCACCAGAACACTAGTGCATAACTCACACTTACAATTACACACTGACAAGCACCGCACAACTTCAAAGTATTAAAGGACCGCTTTGTGCATGTAATCTGTAATGTTTTTCGTACATCTTGTCAGGTAAATTGACAACATTGATGCTGCTGATGTCACAGATATAGATTTAAGATGAAAAATTATCCATGCTAACAATATCACAACATCAATGGGTTATATAAAAAGAGAAACAAGGAATTTAAAAGAAATGCTCTTGTGCAAAAATTATGTAAAACAATAACTCAGGACATTGGGACTCTAACATATTTACAAACAGCACAACATATAAATAGTGAGCATTCTGAAGAAAGGTCCCAACCCAAAACGTCGCCTATCCATTCAATCCATAAATGCCGCCTGACCCGCTGTTACTCCAGCACTTTGTGTGGTACTTAAGATTCAAACCTCTGCAGTTCTTCTAAACGGCGAGGATGTTAAATATATTGATTTTTGTATAGACTTGGAAAGATATCAAAAAGAACCAAAATTAGAAAGAAATGCTTCAGCAGGTTGTTTGCAAAAGTTGGATAATGTTTAGTACTCCAGAGGGCTGATATACTAAAGCTATCAAGGAAGAAAATACCTCTATTCTTTTTACAGTCAACGTAGCCTTAAATTTTATTGCACTCACCAAATGTGTGAATTTGAAATGAAGTAAGCCAGCCTTGACAGATCTAAGGAAGCCAATGATCAGTGCCTTCAGCTAAATAAAAATACCTGAGTTGGCTTGTATTCTTGCTAAATGAAGTAAAAACTCAAATGTGCTGATGGTTCTAAACCAGCAGCAGGCTTACATGGAGAAATAAAATGAAGAAAATTGATGGTAAGCATAATGCAGCTGAGTATCTACTAAAGCTGTGATATAAAACAGGGAAGTAGAAACAAGGAACTGCAGATGCTAGTTCATACAAAAGGACACAAAGTGCTGGGATAACTCAGCGTCTCAGGCTGAATCTCTCGAGAACATGAATAGGTGCTGATTTGGATCGGGACCTTCAGACTGATTGTATGGGGGGAGGTAGACTGCTGGAAGAGAGCAGGAAGAGGAGGGGGGGTGGGGGTGGGGGTGGGGAAGTAAGCTTGTTAAATTTGTAAAGTAGAATTGTACTCAGTTGTTGATGATTTATTCAGCTTGAAGACTTGATGTTGAGCAAATTATATTGCATCACAGCTTGCTTTGGGAACAGCTCTACCCAAGGTTTCAAGAAATTGCAGAGAAATGTGGACATAGCCCAGTCTATCACACAGGGCAGAATCCTTACCACTGACTCCATCTACACTTTAATATGCCTTGAGAAAGCAGCCAACATAGTCAAAGACCTTCTTCATCCTGGTCATTCCTTCTACTCTCTCTCATCGGGCAGAAGATACAGAAGCTTGAACGTGCTCACCACCTGACTCAGGAACAAGGGTGAAGGGTTTCAGCCCGAAACGTTGCCTATTTCCTTCGCTCCATAGATGCTGCTGCACCCACTGAGTTTCTCCAGCATTTTTGTGTACCCAGGAACAACTTCTTCCTGTCTGTTATCAGGCTTTTGAACAGTCCTTCCATAAACTAGGGTACAGTCTGAATTTCCTCTACCTCATTAGGGACAGTGGACTTTGTCTCTAGATCTGTTGCACTTTAATGCTGAGAACAATATTCTGCACTCTTTATCTTTTCCTTTGCTCTAATTATTGCACTTGAGTTTGGCTCAATTGTATATATGTATAGTACATCTTCTGAACCTTCTGAATTTGTAGTCGGCAAGGCGGTACTCTGCACATCTGATATGATTGGATAGCATGCAAAACAAAGCTTTTCACTGTATCTCGGTACTCATGACAACAATAAACCGAAACCAAAGTCAAATACGCCCAGAGACGTCAAACATTTCAGGAGCATTATGTTTTAGCTGTAGCATAAACTGCTCATCGATATAGATGGAACAAACAAAGATATTTCAAAATATATGAAAAATTCGTATTTTTAATATATATATTGTATATTTTATATTCTTTTTGTATTGACAATATTGTATAGCTTAACCTTCTTGTATAATTATTAAATTAAGTTTTGTTTAAACGCTGATCTATTTGTTTTATGAATGTCCCAGAATAATTATTTTTATCAGTTACACTACATTAATTATAAGAAGGTCTAATATGTCACTAAAGATGGACACAAAAAGCTGGAGTAACTTCAGCTTTTTGTGTCTATCTTCGGTTTAAACCAGCATCTGCTGTTCCTTCTTACACATGATATGATAATGTAAAAGCAATCATGTCGTTATAAATATTTTTTTGTAATGCTTATGGATTGAGAAGTTGTTGACCTGCATGATCTTTTCAAGTTTAAGTGATGCAAAGATATTCATAATGATCCATTGTAAAGCCATGCACCTTTACTACATAGAGTTTGAAATTGTGGTCATTAAATAGAATGACTCATAAACCATTGCCAAACCTACATTTGTCTATTATCAAAGTTGTATTGAGAATTGTCCCATTAGGAAAACACTATGAAAATGTATGCAACTCAAGAACCTTTTCCGTTTAAAACAAAATGATTAATAGTTTTGTTATCTACATGAGTGGAATAGAGGCATTTCATGTTCTGGCTCATCAAATTCATGGGAAGAATAAAAGCTGTATGAAAAAAAATGTAAGTCTCCTACAGTCAGAAATAGGGCAACTTAACATTTGTTACATAGACACATAGATACATAGAAAATAGGTGCAGGAGTAGGCCATTCGGCCCTTCGAGCCTGCACCGCCATTCAATATGATCATGGCTGATCATCCAACTCAGTATCCCGTACCTGCCTTCTCTCCATACCCCCTGATCCCCTTAGCCACAAGGGCCACATCTAACTCCCTCTTAAATATAGCCAATGAACTGGCCTCAACTACCCTCTGTGGCAGAGAGTTCCAGAGATTCACCACTCTCTGTATGAAAAAGTTTTTCCTCATCTCGGTCTTAACACTACAGACTCATTAAGCTGAACATCAGTAGTGGGGAAATGGAAGAACCTATTACAAAAATGGAATAACGTAGAAACATAGAAACATAGAAAATAGGTGCAGGAGTAGGCCATTCGGCCCTTCGAGCCTGCACCGATATGATCATGGCTGATCATCCAACTCAGTTTCCTGTACCTGCCTTCTCTCCATACCCCCTGATCCCTTTAGCCACAAGGGCTACATCTAACTCACTTAAATATAGCCAATGAACTGGCCTCAACTACCTTCTGTGGCAGAGAATTCCACAGATTCGCCACTCTCTGTGTGAAAAATGTTTTACTCATCTCGGTCCTAAAGGACTTCCCCCTTATCCTTAAACTGTGACCCCTTGTTCTGGACTTCTCCAACTACGGGAACAATCTTCCTGCATCTAGCCTGTCCAACCCCTTAAGAATTGTGTAAGTTTCTATAAGAACCCGCCTCAATCTTCTAAATTCTAGCAAGTACAAGTCGAGTCTATCCAGTCTTTCTTCATATGAAAGTCCTGCCATCCCAGGAATCACTGGTGAACCTTCTCTGTACTCCCTCTATGACAAGAATGTCTTTCCTCAGATTAGGAGACCAAAACTGTACGCAATACTTCAGGTGTGGTCTCACCAAGGCCCTGTACAACAGCAGTAGAACCTCCCTGCTCCTATACTCAAATCCTTTTGCTATGAATGCTAACATACCATTTGCTTTCTTCACTGCCTGCTGCACCTGCATGCCTACTTTCAATGACTGGTGTACCATGACACCCAGGTCTCGTTGCATCTCCACTTTTCCTAATCGGCCACCATTCAGATAATAGTCTACTTTCCTGTTCACCAAAGTGGATAACCTCACATTTATCCACATTATACTGCATCTGCCATGCATTTGCCCACTCATCCAACCTATCCAAGTCACCTTGCAGCCTCCTAGCATCCTCCTCACAGCTAACACTTAGAAAGTGTAGTATGATGCAGAAGACAGTAAGATCATTGTAACGGAATTGGTATAGTTATATTATACATTCTAGTTAGTTAATCAACACTTTGGGATACAGGCAAATAATATTGTTAAAACCATGGCAATAGTCAATATGTTAAGCAGCTTAATTAAAGCCTGTATACTATAGTGATGTGTCATGTGACAGGAAGGACGATATGTAACAGGAAGTTGTTTGATCATGTGTATGAAAGGCCATTTTTTGCTACTGATGGAAACAATTTATTTGGACAGCAGCTTGATGTGTTGCTTTAGGAGTAAAATTGAGGTGACATGTCTATTTGTTTTTATAGCAGAAGGGGTATAAAAGTATAGTTTGTTTCAGGATTGATTGAGCAGACTTTTCCTCAAATTGCATTAGTGAGCAAGAGATGTTAAAGGTCATTGAATTATCTTATATTTGCTGTTGCCAGGTACAGCAAAATGTAATTAGGAATTGGTCATTTGAATAAACTTTTTATTCCAATAGTGTAATAAAACATTTTTCTTGAACTTGTTGGATGGGGACCATATTGTAGTAGAAACATGTGTTTTGTTTCAGAAGATATTAATGGGTTTGGGGAAATCTACATTGCTTTATGAAATGGAATTCATGTTTAACTAATGGATTGGAGGCTGAGGATCTCTGGTAGAATAGATGAAGAGAATCAGTGGATATAGTGTACTTAAACTATAGTGCACTAACAAAGCTTTTCCCACAGGATGTTAATGTGGAAAATTAAAATATTTAACATTCTGAGTAAAATATTAACATGGACTGAGAATTTAATGGACAAGAAAGAATCAGAGTAATGGCTGTTTCCTGAGGGGCAGACGGTGATTAGTGCAATGTTGCAGGAATCAATGCCTGGACCCCAGTTATTCACAATATATTAGTGATTTGGATGAATGCACTGTATTGAGCCTTAAAGTTGCTGTATTAAAGTTTGCAGATGCCATGATACTGGGGTGGTGGTGGTGGAAGTGGTGTGGGGACAATTGCCTGGGTGGAAAGAAAGGGTGAAGGGCAGCAATAAGTTTGTATCTGTTATGAAATATTAACTGAAACATACTTTGATTTTTAAAAATAAAACATTAAGTATTTAACTTTAAATATTGGGAATGTTTGCGGATGACACGAAGTTTGCGGTTGACACGAAGCTGGCGGTAGTGTTAGCTGTGAGGAGGATGCTAGGAGGCTGCAAGGTGACATGGCAGATGCAGTATAATGTGGATAAATGTGAGGTTATCCACTTTGGTGGCAAGAACAGGAAAGTAGACTATTATCTGAATGGTGGCCGATTAGGAAAAGGGGAGATGCAACGAGACCTGGGTGTCATGGTACACCAGTCATTGAAAGTGGGCATGCAGGTGCAGCAGGCAGTGAAGAAAGCGAATGGTATGTTAGCATTCATAGCAAAAGGATTTGAGTATAGGAGCAGGGAGGTTCTACTGCAGATGTACAGGGCTTTGGTGAGACCACACCTGGAGTATTGCGTACAGCTTTGGTCTCCTAATCTGAGGAAAGACATTCTTGCCATAGAGGGAGTACAGAGAAGGTTCACCAGACTGATTCCTGGGATGTCAGGACTTTCATATGAAGAAAGACTGGATAGACTCGACTTGTACTCGCTAGAATTTAGAAGATTGAGGGGGGATCTTATATAAGCTTACAAAATTCTTAAGGGGTTGGACAGGCTAGATGCAGGAAGATTGTTTCCGATGTTGGGGAAGTCCAGAACAAGGGGTCACAGTTTAAGTATAAGGGAAAAGTCTTTTAGGACCGAGATGAGAAAAACATTTTTCACACAGAGAGTGGTGAATCTGTGGAATTCTCTGCCACAGAAAGTAGTTGAGGCCAGTTCATTGGCTATATTTAAGAGGGAGTTAGATGTGGCCCTTGTGGCTAAAGGGATCAGGGGGTATGGAGAGAAGGGAGGTACAGGATACTGAGTTGGATGATCAGCCATGATCATATTGAATGGCTCGAAGGGCCGAATGGCCTACTCCTGCACCTATTTTCGATGTTTTCTATGTTAATGTATATCACGGACATTCACAAACATGTGATCATTGGTAGTTGGTGATCCTGGAACTGTGGCTTAATTAGTTGTCAAAGCACTGATGCTAATGTGGAAATGACTGCACCACTTTAAAAAGTGGCTTTTAGTAATCGCATATGTAAATCTTTAACTAACTCACTTGACTTATTCATGAATGGAAAGTAAAAACTGGATAATGGAAATTTGAAATGGAAACAGAAATTGTAGAAAATTCTCAACAGATCAGACAGCGTCCGTGGAGATAGACACTACTTGCTTCAGGTTGTTGTTGGCCTAAAAACTAACCTTTCTCAATAAATGCTGCTTGAACAACTGAAAATTAACAGCATTGTTTTTATTTTTGGTTCATTTGTGAATCCTAGTTATTTAACCTTACATTATGGTGATCATAAGACCATCTGCAACACACATGGAGGCATTGAATTCCACCATGCAGGCAAAGATAGAGCTACCCAACTGAATCTCATCTTCTAGCACCAGATTTATAGTCTTGCAGATCACAGCCCTTTGAGTGCACACTCAAGTTCTCCAATGGCTTGGGGGTTCCTGCCTCTACCAGACAACGAGGTTAAGATGTCTTCAAAATGCAATGGAAGCTGAAATTTCACCTCTGGATGAGATTTTGTCTTCCTCTCCTCTATAGTCATTCCACTAATTATTTCAAATGTAGGAACCTAAAATGATTGATTTAGTGGAAACAGACCCTTGGCTCCAACTTGCCCACCCAGTTACACTAGTCCCACCTGCCTGTGTTTGGTCCATATCCCTCCAAACCTGTCCTATTCATGTACCTGTGTAACTGTTTCTTAAACAGTTTCTTAAACAGTTAGGATAAAAATAAGCTTTTTTTAAAAATAGTTTTCGTATTTACTTGCTAATTTAACTGAAAATCTATTAAGATGATCTGACAACTGTATTTGTTTATTTTATTCTTGGTGTATGCTTATTTTGTTTTTCTCTTTGGGAATTGTCAGTTTTGGCTGATTCATCAAAGTTAAGGATGCTAGAAGCATTCTATCTCAATCAAAGTGTTCAGTGTTTCCTTTCAATAGACATGCCAAACATTCACAAATGTGTCTGATAATAGTTTCATAAAAGAAAATTACAAAGTTGACAGAATTGGATTACTTGTGTATCGAATGAGGATAATGTGTGTTCTATTTTTATGGTGCATTGTTCAATTTTTGCATTCTAAAATGTTCTATTTTTGTGAAACATTGACAGAAATAACTGTGTTGATTGTTGGATCTGAAACTGCCTGACATGTAATGAAACAAAGTCTATACAAGTCATTTAGTTGGTGCTGAACATGCAGCCATATGAATCATACTTTGCCTTTTTACTTTTTGTCAATCAGTTACATTTGATATAAACCTTTGAATGTCAAGGAAATCTATAATTGAGTTGCATGTAAAATTATTTATCTCTCTTTGAATATTGTATTAGGGAATTGTGGTTGACAGTACTGAAGGTATCAAGTTCAGAAACAATGGGAAAATAAGAAAACACTTTAAAATTAATAGGATATGTTTATATTGCATTCCCACTATTTGATGCATTCTGATATTGCTGTAAATATCTGAACACCTGGGCATTCTGCAACATTTTGAGTGACACCTGATCATCGAAGAGAGACTGACGAGTTGTAACATTCTTTGTGAGATGGGGTGCCACAAGCAGGCAGAAAATTTGCAGTCTTTTACAGTGCATTTGGCAGAACTTCTCCAAACCGGTCACAGAATTAATATAGTTCTAGGTTTCTTAAATTAGTTTGAGTAGAAATGATGCAGTTAAACCTCCACTCGACTTTTTCCATGCAAATTGCAGGCATAAAATGTGGTAGATTTTGTGCTGGCTGCATAACTGAAGAATATGGACTCTACTGCTTCCGGTGTTCCCGATGTGGCCTCCTGTACATCAGCGAGACCAAGCGTAGACTCGCAGGCCGTTTCGCTGAACACATGCACTCGGTCCACCAGGGCCTACTGGATCTTAAAGATAGCGGCGTCAAGGGATATGGGGATAAGACAGGAACAGGGTACTGATTGTGGATGATCAGCCATGATCACATTGAATGGCGGTGCTGGCTCGAAGGGCCGAATGGCCTACTTCTGCACCTATTGTCTATTGTCTATCTCCCAGTTTAATTTGACCTGAAATGTTAATTAGTGACCTGAAGGATTCTTGTTCCGCAGGTCTTACTTGACCAGCTGAATCAGTTTAGTTTAAAGATACGATAAGGGAACAGGCCCTTTGGCCCACCAAGTCCGCACTGACCAGCGATCCCAGCACTATCCTACACACTAGAGACAATTCTACATTTATACCAAGCCAATTAACCTACAAACCTGTACATCTTTGGAGTATGGGAAGAAACCAAAGATCTCGGAGAAAACCCACGCAGGTCACAGGGAGAACGTAAAACTCCGTACAGTCAAGGACCCGTAGTCAGGATCGAACACAGGTATCTGGCACTGTAATGCCCCTGTCCCACTTAGGAAACCTGAACGGAAACCTCTGGAGACTTACTTTGCGCCCCACCCAAGGTTTCCGTGCGGTTCCCGGAGGTTTTTGTCAGTCTCCCCAATGGTCGAAAGTGGTTTCCGCTTCTTCTATGTTCCGGCGATTATTTCAAAAAATTCAAAACCAGCCGTGACTAAAAATAGGTTGCCGTTTTAAAAATCGGTAATTTTTTAGTTGAAGCCGGTTGCGATGCTAGTTGAAGGTGGTTGCCGGAGGTTGCAGGTAGTGGAAGGTAAGACCTTTTTTTCACCCAGTTTTATTCCACCAGGGAGGTCTTACCTTCCACTACCTGCAACCAGCAACCACCTTCAACTATCTATCCCATCTCATATCTTCTGCTTTTATCTCTGGCCTTTGTTCCAACCATCTGCCTAACAAAACCCCTTCTAACCTGTGTCCAGCTATGATGTGCCATGCTTTCTCTTGCTTTTCTTCTCTAGCAGTTTTCTTCTCCTCCCTCCCCCCTCTTAAAGTCAGTCTGAAGAAGGGTCCTGACCCGTAACATTACCTATTCATGTTCTCCAGGGATGTTGCCTGACCTGCCGTTACTCTAGCACTTTGTTTCCAGGACCGTATCTCCCCTTACTCCAGTGACCCAATGATGATATGTTGGGAGTGATATGAACTTGCATTCTAATTCTAGCTCCTGTACTTTTTGCCATGGGCCTTTGCCCATGAATCCCCGGGACCAAAACTCAATAGTAAGCAGTCGCTCATAAAGCGTAAACTGACACTTAAATCATTGACCACTCCAGATACTAACACCTCAGCGCCACTCATTAGAGAGGCATCGAGATTGTAATTTGAGCCAAACTTAACTTGAGCTGGGACACTTGATGGAATAGGGGACAGCATTGTACTGGTCAAGGGACGTTGACACACAATCTCTCTTGGAATCATGGAGCTGGGAACTTGGACACCTTTGCCTGTAAAATGCTATTGAATTGCTTGTCTTAACTCCTGCTTCCCCTCTCTGCTATCCATTCCTTTCTATCACATTGTTTGAAGAGGCTGTTACTGTTATCTCCAGTGCCTTTTATTCAGTCACTGCAGGTGTACATTGAACCTGTTAAGCAGCAAACAAACCCTTTTAATTAGTAAACATTCCCTTTATCGGTCACTTTCATTTTCCATACCACTTCCAGTCTGGTCACTCTATCTTCTTCCGTTGAAGCCCAAATCTTGAGTAGCAACATCTCCTCTCCCACCTAGGCATGCTATAATCCCAGATAATTGCATTGAATGGAGCTATTCTAATTAATTCCAGTTTTTTTTGTCAGAATTGGCCATTGCGATGCAAGTTCATCAGAAAAACTGTTAGTTTGGTTTTTCAGATGATGCTGACCAAAGGGTTTACTCCAGCATTCTCTACTTAATATTCTCACTGTCGAGCCTTTCAATTTAACATTTCTCTTGTTTTCTTTAATACACTTCTATTAATGCTTCCTCCTTGCAGTTCCAAATATAATCCTTCAACACTCAGCTGATGCCAATGCAATCTTGGTCACTCAGTTTCTCCTGGATCAGCACCTTATCATACATATTCCATTCATTCTCACCAGCTCTTCCATATTTGGTTTCTTGGTTTTCCTTATTCGGATGAAAGACCTGAGATATTAATTATCTTTTTTTTAAACCAGATTCTATCTCACCTGAGTATTTCCAGCAGGTTCGATTTCCATTACATTTTGGAATGTACCCAGAACTGTCCATCCACCTTAAGCACATTTTCGGCTTTGGCCCATTTGGCACTCTGACACATTTAGTTGTACCACTCCTTGGTGCTTTTGCTTGTTCTCATGTCAGACGTCAACAGTGTAAGAGGGATGTTCCTTGTTTGCGCTAATAATCCTGTCTTGATCGTAAATAGATTGGCAACCATGGAGTGTAACAGCATGATATCATCATAGCAGTTGCCAGGAACTATCCAAACACCTGCACGGACATCTTTTTGTGGTTGCACATTTATGGAGTGCAAACTTTTGCACTTTAGAATTTGGTTTTGCTTGCTACAAGGTATTTTGAAAGAATACTTGATAAAGGTCCTTCTCGCCATGCTCCAGTGAGTACAGAAATCATTAAATGGAAAAAGCACAAGGGCATCAGTCTGAAGAAGGATTTCGGCCCGAAACGTTGCCTATTTCCTTCGCTCCATAGATGCTGGAGCACCCGCTGAGTTTCTCCAGCATTTTTGTCTACGTTCGATTTTCCAGCATCTGCAGTTCCTTCTTAAACATTAAATGGAAAAACTTGTGTTTAATGATGCTTTTGCATGCCCCAGAAGCAGTTTCATCATCCAGCACATATTCCCTGGTTATTATACAGGATGCAACATTACCCTGACCAGCACCCTTCTTCCCACCACACATTCCTCTCCCCCAATAATCCCTGCCAGCACCTCACTGGGGGGATTTTTTATGTATCGACATCTGATACATAATGAAGTGCTTTGTCATCCTTCCAGTGCTAGTGTTCTGGTCAATTTCCAATACTGGTTAGGAGGAGGAATTAAAATAATTCTATTCCATACCTGAGATATTTACAAGAACAAACTGTACAGTTTGAGAAGCAAAACAGAAGATTCTGCAAATCTGAAAATGGTAAAGTGCTGGCAATATTCAGGGGAGAATTGGACACTTTATATCTTTCCTGCTTAATATTGCCAGAAGGAAAGATATAAAGTGTCCAATTACATTTTATCTACCTGAGATGTTAGCTCAGGATCTCTGTCCACATAGGGGCAGCAGCGCCAGAGACCAGGGTTGAACCTGACCATGGTATTGTCTGCACAGAGTTTGTACGTTCTCCCCATGACCTGCGTAGGTTTTCTCTGCGAGCTCTCGTTTCCTCCCACACTCCAAAGACAGACAGGTTTGTAGGCTAATTGGCTTGGTAAACATTGTAATTTGTCCGTACCATGTGGGGTAGTGTTAGTGTATGGGGATCACTGGGCAGCAGGGTCTTGGTGGGCCGAAGGGCCTGTTTCTGCGCTGTATCTCTAAAATTAAAATATGCTGCTGTATCTGAGTATTGCTGGCAATTTCTATTATTATTATAATATATTTTTTATTGTTTGAATAGTTTCTAGCAATAAGTGCAAAAGGATAATTTTACCAATAACATGATTTGGGAGAAACATATTTCCCATGTTTATCATCCTCTGGTGCTTGGAATAAAATTGTATTTTTGTGTTTTGTTGCAGCAGTAATTGAATAAGGTTCAGTTCAGCTGAAGGGCTGTAATTTGAAGCAGGAGATGGGATCCTAGAGTTTTCCATTTATAACAAAAATTGTAGTAATAATGCAAGTTAATATGTACTTACAATATCATCAAATAATAACGTTGTGGCTTAAATCCCAGTTGTAAACATAATAATTTTGAAGTAAGGTATGAAAGCTGCCAAATACAGCATTTTGCTGAATGTGTTAAAAGCCTCATGTATAGGTTTAAGATGGGAGGAAATTAATTAATAGGAACCTGTGGGGTGACTTTTTCACAGAGGGTGGTGGGTATATGGAATGGGCTATTGTCTATTGTCTATTGAGCTATCAGAGAAAGTAGTTGAGACAGGTACAATAACAACATTTAAAAGATACATTGATTGGAAAGGTTTAGAGAAATAGGGTCCAGATATGGACAAATGGAATGAGCTTAGATGGACAAGTTGGGCTGAAGGGCCTGTTTCCATGCTCTATGACATTGATAAGTAAAATGCTGTGTATTTAACTGATCAAGACTTTTATTTATAGAACATTGCTGTTTACTGTGAACTCAAGTTGAAAACTATTTTTTATTAAACATGCAAAATAGATTAGTACTAGGAGCTGAGCTAAAATTAAATGGGCTTGCTGCAATTATTGGAGTATTTTATTGTCTGAAATTGGAATTGCATCTATTTATAGAGAATTGCTATCGATAGGATGTGAAATAAGCTATTCTGATTTGGTAACACTTAATCTATAGTTGCTGCTGTCTGATATAGCACTGGGTCAACTTAGTCCTGAATCTGTGAATGATCTTTGACAGGTGTGACCATCTCTATATAATAATGATTCCATGATCCTCTCAAAGAAAATGCAAGCTGTCTTTGCCAACATGCCAGAAATTAAAAAAAATCTGACAAAAATATATGCCGAGGAGAGGTTAAAAGACTATCAAAAAATATACAAGTGCTGTATTAATGGGTCAGGCAGCAACTCTGGAGCACATGGATATCAAATTTCGGGTCGGGACCCTTGTTCAGACTGATTGTAGGAGCAGAAGAGAGCTGGAAAAGAGCAGGACAGGACAAAACCTGGCAGGTAATGGGTTGATACAGGGTGATGGTTGTATAAAGGTCAGAGATGAAAAGACAGAAGGTGTGAGACAAAAGATTTGAAGAGTAGTGCATTGTGAAGCTAGAGGCAGGTGGAGGAGGGAAATGGATGCGTCCAGTTGGGTACGGGAGGGGAGAATATGAGGAAAGAAGTAAAGGGGGAGGGTTATGTATTTGCCTAAAATTGGAGCATTCAATGTTCATGTTATTGGGTTCTAAGCTACCCAAGTGGAATATGAGTTGTCGTTTGTCCAAGACTAACATCTTAATCACTTTGATTTAAAAGGGATATGAGTTCAAAACCGAAAAGTGACCCTGCTTACTGCTACTCCTTTATGCTCTTGGAATCAAAGAAGTGTGATTTCAGAAGGAAATGGGTGAAGCGGGAAATATGTGTAGAGATCATTTAAGAGATTGGGGGCTTTCCAACTAAAACCATATCAACCAATCATTGGATAATAGTATTGGGGAAGGACTGAATGCAAGTATCCTATGATGTAAGTATCAAACAAGTCCAGAAATTGTTGTGGTTCCTGCAGTATGGATGCAACTTTGTCAGTTTGTGAGTTTCAACTTTACGTCGAGTAAATTGCACAGAAGATTATTTCTGGGTATAATCACACCAGATTAAATTTTATCCAGTAATACAGTATGCTATTTATATTAGTGTGCGTAATACAAGTGCATGATTGCATAAATCACAGAAAAGACCAGCCACTGTGGCTCCCGTGGTGAGATGAACCAGACCTGTGTTGTAAGTATGGATCTATGATGAGTTTAGTAAGCTTTTATCTCTCTAACACACAGAAAGCATTGTCACTTAGGGTGGCATGGTGGTGCAGCGGTAGAGTTGCTGCCTTACAGCGCCAGAGACCCGGGTTCGATCCTGACCAAGGGTGCTGTCTGTGTGGAGTTTGTACGTTTTCCCCGTGACTTGCGTGGGTTTTCTCCGAGATCTTCGGTTTCCTCCCACACTCCAAAGACATACAGGGTTGTAGGTTAATTGGCTTGATATAAATGTAAATTGTCCCTAGTGTGTGCAGGATAGTATTAATGTGCGGGGATCGCTGGTGGGCCGAAGGGCTGTTTCCGCGCTGTATTTCTAAACTAAACTAAACACTTGATTAATATCATAATGGGCACAGTTAAGAAGATAGATCATGGTCCTCTCTTCCTTGTTTAGTGAATGAGGGGCGTGTTTTACTTAGTCTTAACCAATCGATAAGTCCTCATTTCATCTTATCCCTACGGCAATCCGGGCTTTGCTTTCAGTGATATTTCCATTGTCTGTTGCATCTCTTCCTCGCCATTGCTGTGGCTTGATATAAATTTGCTCTCTTTCCTTCTTTCCATTTCTGCTGATGGATCTTTGACCTGGAATGTTAATTCTATTGAAGATAGACACAAAACGCTGGAGTAACTCAGCGGGACAGGCAGCATCTCTGGAGAGAAGGAATGGGTGACGTTTCAGGTTGAGACACTACTTCAGACTGAGAGTCAGGGGAGAGGGAGACATGGAGATGTGGAAGGGTAAGGTGTGAAAACACAAATCAAAGGAGACCATGACCAAGGAAATGTAGAATGGTACCTTGTTAGCTGAGGGGAAGGTGACAAAGAGGCATACAATCAGTAATATTTAATCAGGAGGGCAGTGGCACTTTGGAGAACTAGGATAGGGAAGGGACGGACAGAGAGGGTTACTTGAAGTAAGATAAATCAATATTCATACTGCTGGGTTGTAAGCTGCCCACGCAAAATATGAGGTGTTGTTCCTCCAATTTACGTTGGGCCTTGTTCTGACAGTGGAGGAGGCCCAGGACAGAAAGGTCAGTGTGGGAATGGGAGGGGGAGTTAATGTGTTTAGCAACCAGGAGATCGGGTAGGCCTAGGCGGACTGAGCGAAGGTGTTCAGCGAAACACTTGGAACAGTGGATACAGTAGATGAGGTTGGAGGAGGAACAAGTGAACCTGGGGAGGGGGTAGTTTGGGTGGGAAGGGATGAGTTAACCAGGGAGTTGCAGAGAGAATGGTCTCTGCAGAATGCGGAAAGGGATGGAGATGGGAAAATGTAGCTGGTAATGGGATCCCGTTGGAGGTGGTAAAAATGTCGGAGGATTATGTGTTGTATGCAACGGCTGATGGGGTGAAATTTGTGGACTTGGGTTAGTCTGTCCCTGTTGCGAGAAAACGCACGCAATCACGGGGATAACAAATAAACTCCACACAGACAGCACCTGCAGTCAGGATTGAACCCAGGTCTCTGATGTTGTAAGGTAGCAACTCTGCCACTGTGCCCACTGATGCAGCATAGTGCAGCGAGATGTGTGCAGTTTTGATGTAGTCCATTTTAGTGCTTGTTTCCTGATGTAGTTTCAAACTGGGTTTTGGTCAGTTTCCTTTTTTTCTAAGGGACCCAATTGGACACAAAATATTTTAACACACAAATGTGGTGCAATCCAATCTTTCGCTAAATATATGATGTGAACATAAGGAACCAATTTCCAAAGGTTCATTGATGTTATAGAACGATGCAGGATGCTTTGCAATATTGGCTTTGTGACGTTCACGGCTTAATTTAAATTTAAACTATTATTTGCAAGGAACAAATTTCTCAGTTTATGCCCATATATGTATCTTCACATTCACCTTCTTAAAGAGATGTATATTCCTGGTGCAGGTCAACTTAGCTGAACACTTTGAGAAAGTCATGGCTTTTGATTTTGATTGTGGATTTATGTTGGCTGAAATATTTGTGAAGAAAAATCCTGACCTTTATCACCACCTATTCATGTCTCCAGAGATGCTGCTTGACTTGCTGAGTCACTCCAACACCTAGTTTTTATTTGTATTTATGTAACAGACAGTTGTACATTGGCCCAACAGGGATATATTTATTGCATAAGTCAATCGGCAAGTGTTTTCTGCACCTTTTTGAACGATAACTAGAAAGCCCTACAGAGCTTGTTTCCTTCACATTGAGCTATGTTTTTACAAAATATTTGTCCGAGAAATTTAACCCTGATTGATAGCCCATTACCTTTTCTTTAAAAATACAAATACAGTGATTGTATAATTAAATATTTCCTTTTATTATCCAATTAAAATGAGCGCAATGAAAATCTTCAGTTTCTGACATTTATTAAAAAGCTTAGGTGAAATTGCTTAGGGCTGTTTAAACCCAGTTCTCAATGGACATGGTTTTGTGGGTCAACAGCTTCAATGACCCTGATTTGATGGCACTAATTGGAGATTATCACACAGAAAAAAAGATTTCCTCTTGTTTAAAATTGAAATGTTAGGTCGGTGTGGTGAGAAGGTTAAGCCACGTGAGATCAGCTCTATGTATTGATTATAAATATACTTTACACATGTTTCCACTGCATGGCTGCCATTTATGCTATCACTGCTACGAGGATATGGAGACTGATCTTTGTGTGGAAAGTTTTATTTGGTGTGCAATTGTTCTCTTGTGTTCACTTTTGATGATTTAAAAATCTGACTAGTGGTGGTCTCTGTGTAGTTCAAATCGTCACACCTTACTGAGAAATAGAAACTATTCAACAATAAGACCTTTGGAAGTTACCCTAACCTTGCTCTAGCTGGCTGTCAACAAACTTCCTGTATGGGCTGAATGGCCTTGTTCTGTGCTGTAAAGTTTTGATTGGACAGTTGCTTTTGCCAACAAAGATTGCTGGAAAACTATCAAGAATCGAAGGACTTCATGACACATTCTTCCACTTTATTCCCTGCTTCAGCTGGCAAAGAAAAGTTTTGATTTTAAACCATGATGCAATTGAGGTCTGCTAATTCTACAATAGATTGAAAATGAACTGGATGGGTTGAGTTGAATTCAATTTATTGTCACGTGTACCAGTCAGTGAAAAGATATTATGATTACAATCAAGCCATCCACAGTGTACAGATACATGATAAAGGGAATAACGTGAATAACTTTTAGTGCAAGATAAAGTCCAGAAAAGTCCGATCAAAGATAGTCCAGGGGTCCCCAATGAGGTAGATGGTAGCTCAGGACTGCTCTCCAGTTATTGGTAGGATGGTTCAGTTGCCTGATAACAGTGGGAAGAAACTGTCCCTGAATCTGCAGATGTGCGTTTTCACACTTCTCTACTTTTGCCCATGGGAGAGGGGAGAAGAGGGAGTGGCTGGGGTGCGACTCATGCAAGGTGCATTAAGTCACTAAACAATCATGAAAGCTACAAGCTGGCGGGTACATTTCCTGGCAGTGTAATAGCTTTTCAATATTTATCAACATGGCACCTTTGGTGTTGCCACTTTATCTAAAAGGTAGTCCATTCAGTGTGGAGATGTGATGCTTGTCCGTGCCTGACGTAGGTTCATCTGGCAGATCATTTGCAATCAATTTGCCATGTTAGTTACTCCAATAGCACAACTTCTCTGAGACACTTTTTTCTTTTAATTACAATGACTCAGAATAATGATGGTCCATACACCATCGCTGCGCTCGCTTCTGTTTCCAGCAAGATATCTTTATCTGAAGGTATAATGGCAGTCAGTCAAGTCAGAAATGCACATCTACCCTCAAATTCAATTAAACTTCTTTACATTGGGCTTATCATTGGCACACTTGCAAATTACTGATTTTCCTATTTGTTTTCAAGATAATTCTAACGTGTCTATGTGAAATTGCACAATCTGGATTGCAGTATGTGGATGTTGTATTAGTCTTTGAAAGCAGTTGCAATTGGGTATTTTGAACTTTCAAATGAAATACAAACCAAATTGTGGAAATGAGTCAGGCAACATCTGTGGAGAGAAAAATAGATGCTGCCTGAAGTATGGAGTCACTCCAGCACTTTATGTTTTGCTCAAATTTTTAGGTACATGGATAGGATAGGTTTAGAGGAACTAAATGCAGGCAGGTGGGTCTAATGTGGATGGGGCATGTTGGTCAGTCTGGGCAGATTGGGCCAAAGGGCCTGTTTCCATGCTGTATGACTCTAGGTACAAGTGTTACATCCCCTACAGGTGTCTGGGAAGGTGAAGTGAGAGGGAGGTGGGTATTGAAGATAGAAGAATGAGTCACTGGTGGAATAAATCTGTTCAGAATGCTAAAAGGAGAGGTGGGGAAGATGTGTTTGGTGGAAATTCATTACAATGATTATAAAAGATGAAACCGTTGAATGTGGAAGCCAAAGAGTTAGGTTAAGGGCACTCGAACAGTAACATTGTCATATGGATTCAGAAAAGGGTTACTGATAGAAATCAGAGGGTTCTGGTAAAATGACGATATTCAAGCTGAACGTCGGTAACCTATGGGGCTCCACAGGGATCTGTGCTGGGACCTCTGCTGCTTGTGATTTGTGTATGTGACTTGGATGTAAACATAGAAGGGTTGGCAAAACCCTTAACAGCATTAATGTACAGAGGAATGTTGAAGTCCAACTCCATAGCTCCCTGAAAATGGCAACACAAGTAGGTAGAGTGATAAATGAGGTGTATGGTATGCTTGCTTGCATATGTTGGGGGCTTGAATATAAGAGACAGGAACTCTTGATGCAGCCTTGCAGGACTGATTAAGCAGCATTTGCAGTATTGCATGCTGTTCTGGTTGCCCTAATATGGGAAGGATGTGGAGGGTTTGAAAAAGGTGCAGAGAATGATGCCTGGATTAGAGAGTAATAGCTACAGGAAGAGGTTGGACAGACTTGGATTGTTTTCTCTGGAATGCCCGAGGTATTGGGAAGATGATAGAAGTATATAAAGTTATGAGAGGCATAGATAGGGTCAGAACCTTGTTCCCAGGATGAATAAATTGAAAACGAGAGGGGGAGCTTTAAGGTAAGAGGGGCAAAGTTTAAAGGAGATGTGTGCAGCAAATTTTGTTTTTTACACAGAGTGTGGTGAGTGCCCGCAACATGTTGCTGGGGGTGGTGATTGAGCCAGATGTGATAGAGGCAATTAAAATCCTTTTGGACAGGCATATAGATATGCAAGGATACTGTATGAATTGTGTGCAGGCAGATAAGAGATGGTCTTGGCATTACGTTCACCACAGACATTGTGGGCTGAAGGGCCTGTTTTTGTGCTATACTGTTCTATGTTCTATGTTCTATGTTTTATGTTTTATATTCGGAGGGTTGAGATTGAAAGTGTAGAAGGTGGAACACATTTAAGAGCCCTGCATTTATGAGTAACCATAGTTAAGGATGAAGAAAATCCTTGAAAATGAGAGCAAGGTAGAAATTCACAGCAAAAATGAGAGGCATAGATGATCATAACCATTTTTTTTCTCAGGGTGGAAGTATCAAAGATTAGAGGGCATAGCTTTAAGGTGAGAGAGGCAAAGTTTAAAGGAGAAATGCGGGACAATTATTTTACACAGAGTGGTGGGTGCCAGGAATGCACTGCCAGGATTGGTGGTGGAGGTGCAAGCAGATAGAAAAGTAGCATTTAAGAGGCTTTTAGATGGGCACATGGATATGCAGGGAATGGAGGGATATGGATCACATGCAGACAGAGGAGATTAGTTTATCCTGGCTGTTCTGTTCTATGTTCCAAGAAACCTTATGAGCTCTGTACAAGAACAAGATGGGGGATCAGTATGGTTATCAAAGTACCTAAGTGGTGGAGGGATCCTGAAAGATGAAACAAATCTGTTCCATGTACCCCCAAATAGACAAGTGTATGCAGTTTTAATAACTACATTTAGAAACATAGAAACATAGAAAATAGGTGCAGGAGGAGGCCATTCAGCCCTTCGAGCCAGCACCTCCATTCATTGTCATCATGGCTGATCGTCCCAAATCAATAACCCGTGCCTGCCTTCTCCCCATATCCCTTGACTCCACTAGCCCCTAGAGCTCTCTCTAACTCTCTCTTAAATCCATCCAGTGATTTGGCCTCCACTGCCCTTTGTGGCAGGAATTTCCACAAATTCACAACTCTCTGGGTGAAAACGTTTTTTCTCACCTCAGTCTTAAATGGCCTCCCCTTAATTCTAAGACTGTGGCCCCTGGTTCTTGACTCGCCCAACATTGGGAAAAAATTTACTGCGTCTAGCTTGCCTCTGCAGTCCGTCTGCCTTCTTTTTCTTTTTGTCCTGTTAGGTGTATGTTTTGGTTTTAGTTTTATATTATTTTTAGTAGTGTATTTGGGTGGGTGGGGGGGGGGGGGACTTTTTAATCTCTTCCCTGTACGGGGACCCGCCTTTTTCCTTGTCGAGTCTCCGTTGTCGTTGGGGCCTAACATCGTGGAGCTGGCGGCCTCCAACTGGAATTGACCTGGGGCTCCAGTTGCAGAGCCTGTGGACTCACCATCGCAGAGCTGGCCGCCTTCGGAGCGCTGTGGTGGCGCGTGGCTGCGACCTGACTTCGGAGCTTCGGAGGCTTTGGCTGCAGGCCCTGTGGACGGTAACATCGGGAGTTCGCGGGTCCCTGGTGGGAGACCGCTTTTCAAAGCTCCCGCAATGGCAAACTTCGCCCGCCCGAATCGAGGGGTTTAAATCGACCCGGAGTGCGGCCTTACATCGCCCGGCGTGGCTTAAACGGCCGCGGGACTTACCATCACCTGCCGGGGGCTCTAACATCAAGAGCCTCGATCAGCTCGATGCAGCTGTTTGACTGCTTGACTACAGGAGAAGAATAAGAACAGAGAACAGAGAAGAGATAAGACTTTTGCCTTCCATCACAGTGAGGAGGTGTTTGGAGATTCACTGTGATGGATGTTTGTGTGGACTTGTGTTAATTGTGTGTTTTTTTGTTGTTGTTGTTATGACTGCAGGCATGTAATTTCATTTGAACCTATGTTTAAATGACAGTAAAAGGGATTCTGATTCTGATTCTGATTCAGTCCTTTTATAATTTTATATGTTTCTATAAGATCCCCCCTCATCATTCTAAACTCCAGTGAATACAAGCCTAGTCTTTTCAATCTTTCCTCATATGACAGTCCCGCCATCCCAGGGATCAATCTCGTGAACCTACGCTGCACTGCCTCAATCACAAGGATGTCCTTCCTCAAATTAGGAGACCAAAACTGTACACAATACTCCAGATGTGGTCTTACCAGAACCCTATACAACTGCAGAAGAACCTCTTTACTCCTATACTGAAATCATCTTGTTATGAAGGCCAACATTCCATTAGTTTTCTTCACTGCCTGCTGTACCTGCACGCCAACCTTCAGTGACTGGTGTACAAGGACACCCAGGTCTCGCTGTACCTCCCCCTTACCCAACCTAACCCCATTGAGATAATAATCTGCCCCCTTGTTTTTGACGCCAAAGTGGATAACCTCACATTTATCTATATTATACTGCATCTGCCACGCATCTGCCCACTCACTCAACCTGTCCAGGTCACTCTGCAACCTCCTAACATCCTCTTCACAGTTCACACTGCCACCCAGCTTTGTGTCATCCGAAAACTTGCTAGTGTTGCTCCGAATTCCCTCTTCCAAATCATTAATATATATGGTAAACAGTTGCAGCCCCAGCATCAAACCTTGCAGCACTCCACTCGCCACTGCCTGCCATTCTGAAATGGACCCGTTCACTCCTACTCTTTGCTTCCTGTCTGCCAACCAATTTTCTATCTATGCCAACACCCTACCCCCAGTACCATGTGCTCTAATTTTAGTCGCCGGAGCTCCATCACCAGCGAGAGGGCCAGAAACATCGGGCCGCCGTTGCGGCGACTGCGGAGGCCTCAAATAGGCCCCGACCACGGGGTGAACAAGAGGAAGAGGACTGGACTTTGCTGCCTTCCCTCACAGTGGGAACCATTGTGGGGGGATGTTTTTATGTTTAATGTTAAATTCTTCTTTAATGTTGTGTTTTATTTTTATTGGTGTGCTGCAAATGGCAACTCAAATTTCACTACACCAATAAATGTCCTTTGTCCTTGTTGTCCTTTGTCCTTTATACACCAGTCTCCCGTGCGGGACCTTATCAAAGGCTTTCTGAAAGTCGAGATACACTACATCCACTGGCACCCCTTCATCCATTTTACTTGTCACATCTTCAAAAAATTCCAGAAGATTAGTCAAGCATGATTTCCCTTTCATAAATCCATGTTGACTTGGACTAATTATTTTACTGCTATCCAAATGCCCCATTATTAAATCTTTAATAATTGACTCCAGCATCTTTCCCACCACCGAAGTCAGGCTAACTGGTCTGTTATTCCCCGTTTGCTCTCTCGCTCCTTTCTTGAAAAGTGGGATAACATTAGCTATCCTCCAATCCACAGGAACTGATCCTGAATCTATTGAACATTGGAAAATGATCACCAATGCGTCCACTATTTCTAGAGCCACATCCCTGAGGACCCTGGGATGCAGACCAGGGGATTTATCATCCTTCAGTCCCATTAGCTTACCCAATACTATTTCTCGCCTAATAAAAAATTCTTTCAGTTCCTCTACCCCCTTAGATCCTCTGTCCTCCAGTACATCTGGGAGATTGTTTGTGTCTTCCTTAGTGAAGACAGATCCAAAGTACCTGTTCAACTCTTCTGCCATTTCCTTGTTACCCATAATAATTTCACCCGTGTCTGCCTTCAAAGGACCCACATTTGACTTTGCTACTCTTTATCCCTTAACATATCTAAAGAAGCTTTTACTGTCCTTTATATTCCTGGCCACCTTCCCCTCATCTTTTCAGCCCGTATTGCCCGTTTTGTTTCCTTCTGTTGTCCTATGAAAGTTTCCCAATCCTCTGGCTTCCGGCTACTCTTTGCCGTGTTATACATCTTCTTTTAGTTTTATTCTATCCCTTTGATTTTGAGAAAGTGAGTGGAGTTAAAGGGGAGTTAAGTGAGAACAACGATTAAATGATTATTACAATTTTTTAAGCATATTTAAAACTACTGATAGAAACAAGGCAAACTTAGCATGGTGTATGCGAATTGTATTTCTGTGCAATGCATTTATCATTTGCTAATATGAAAAAAATGTAGGATTGTTCTCTTCTCTGTTGAATTGATTTAAGGGGCTGTCCCACTTGGGCGACCTAATCCACGAGTTCTGGCGAGGTTGCCCTCGACTCATACTCGCAGCATCGTCGACACGAGGTCCTATGAGGTCTTTGTAACTCTCCTTCATGCTCGAGAGTAGTCCCTGTGTACTCGAGGCCTCAGCTTGGTCGCGGCGTATTTTTCAACATGTTGAAACATGTTGAAAAATGCCTGCAAGTAAAAAAAGGTCGCCATGGAAAAAATCTAGACTTTTTTTTACTCGTAGGTTTAGTCGTAGTAGGTCGTAGTAGGTCAGCATGTTAATCGTAGGTAATCAAGGGTAGTCAAAGGTAATCGAAGGTAGTCAAAGGTAGTCATAGCTAGTCTTCATCATAGTCGAAGGGAGGTCGAAGGAGATCGAAGGAGGTTGTCTTCACTCTCCACTATTCGGTGTCCAATTTTCCCGAAGTTAGTCGTAGATATTCGTAGCTAGTCGAAGCTAGTCTTCAACATAGTCGAAGGAGGTCGAAGGAAGTCTTCGACATAGTCGAAGGAGGTCTTCAACATGACATTTTTTTAAAACTCTCCTAAACTCTTCTAAACTCACCAATTAGGTCGCCCAAGTGGGACAGCCCCTTAAAGGATACTGATGCTACGATAGAAAGACATGTAATTTCCAGATTTAGTTTGACACTTTACATTAAGCTTTAATGCAGGTACACAAAAATGCTGGAGAAACTCAGCGGGTGCAGCAGCATCTATGGAGCGAACGAAATAGGCAACGTTTCGGGCCGAAACGTTGCCTATTTCCTTCGCTCCATAGATGATGCTGCACCTGCTGAGTTTCTCCAGCATTTTTGTGTACCTTCGATTTTCCAGCATCTGCAGTTCATTCTTTAAAGCTTTAATGCAGCTTTGGCACTGATTTGGGAGCCACGAGGTTTGGGGTCTATTTAGTTTAGTTGGTTATAGCATGGAAACAGGCCTTTCTGCCCATCGAGTCCACACCGACCAGCGATCCCGGCACATTAACACTATCCTGCACTAGAGACAATTTTTTAAAACATTTCTACCAAGCCAATTAACCTACAAACCTGTACATCTTTGGAGTGATGGAGGAAGCAAAGGTTCGCAGAGAAAATCCACACAGATCACGGGGAGAATGTACAAACTCTATTCAGACAAGCACCTGTAGCTAGGATCGAATACATGTCTCTGGCGCTGTAAGCGGTGTATGGCAGCAACTCTACCACTGTGGCTAAGTGCGCCCATTAACCACTTTACCGACCAAGTGGCGCTCATTTGTGGTTCCACTCCATGATAGAGTTCTATGACACTGAGACAGGAAGCCGTTCAGTGAATTGTATTAGTGTTGGTCAAAAAAGAACTGCCTAACTCAATTTTATCTTCTAGAATTAGTTCTGTAGCTCTGCACATCACAATTTTTTTAATGCGCATCCAAATGCCATTTAACTGTGAATGTATGTACAGTATCTCGAACACGCATCCGGGCAATGCGCTCCATATCACCATCATCCTCTGGACAGAAAAAGTTTCCTCATCTCGCTCTCTCAAATTCCTCTATTACTTAAATATATGCCCCCTCTGCAGGAAACTCGGCCTTTCTCTGTGCCATATCTCAGTCCCTCTTAAGGTTTGTACAACTCGGATTACATTCCCTTCAGCCTCTTCTGCCACAAAGGAAACAAATCAAGTCAAGTGAGTTTATTGTCATGTGTCCCTGGTAGGACAATGAAATTCTTGCTTTGCTTGAGCACAACAGAACATAGTAGGCATTTACTACAAGGCATTCTATAAATATATGCACAATGGTCAATATACTGATAAAGTGCAAATAACAGTATTGGCTAGTAAAGTTCAGTGTTATGTCCGAGCCAGGTTTAATAGCCTGATGGCTGTGGGGAAGTAGCTGTTCCTGAACCTGGTCGTTGTATGTGACCAGGTTGTATGTGACCAATCAACCCAGACTAATAGTGAAAATGTTCTAGTCCCAGCAATATCTTCTATTAACTCTCTCCACTGAAATCACATTTATTATAATTTACTGACTAGATATGTCCACAGTATTCTAGCTGTGGCCTATGCATTACTGTATGCATTTCTAGCGGGATCTTCCTCCTTGTATTTTATTCGGGTAATAAAGGGAAGTTGTTTTATTTAGCCAACTCTCCCTCTCCTGCTGCCTTAAAAGATCTGTGGATATACACTTCCACATGAATCAATATTCTACCATTTATTGCATATCCGTCTACGTCTACGCCGCATCTGCACCCAGGATGAGGTGTTCAAAATCAGGGCATCGGAGGGAACGGGGGTTCCCCTCTTCGACTATAGATGAGGCTCTCACCGGGGCCTCCTCTATATCCCGTAGCTCCACTCTCACTCCCCATCCCCCCACTCGTAACAAGGACAGAGTCCCCCTTGTCCTCACCTTCCACCCTACCAGCCGTCACATACAACAGATAATCCTCCGACATTTTCCCCAGCTCCAACGGGATCCCACTACTGGCCACATCTTCCAATCTCCTCCCCTTTCGGCTTTCCACAGAGACCGCTCCCTCCGTAACTCCCTGGTCAAACCACCCCCTCCCCTGGTACTTTCCCTTGCAATTGTCTATTGTCTATTGTCAACCGCGGGAAATGCTACACTTGTTGCTTTAACTCCTCCCTGGACTCCATCCAAGGACCTAAGCAGTGTTTGCAGGTGAGGCAGAGATTCACCTGCACCTCCTCCAACCTCATCTATTGCATCCGCTCTTCTAGGTGCCAACTGCTCTACATCGGAGAGACCAAGCGCAGGCTTGGCGATCGCTTCGCCCAACACCTCCCCTCAGTTCGAATTAACCAATCTCCCGGTGGCTCAGCACTTCAACTCCCCCTCCCATTCCGAATCCAACCTTTCTATCCTGGGCTTCCTCCGTGGCCAGAGTGAGTCCCACCGCAAATTGGAGAAGCAGCACCTCATATTTTGCTTGGGTAGTTTACACCCCAGTGGTATGAACATTGACTTCTCCAATTTCAGGTAGTCCTTGCTTTCTCCCTCATTCCCCTCACCTTCCCAGCTCTCCCACAGCCCACTTTGTCTGCCTCTTCCTTTCTTCTTCCCGCCCCAACCCCACATCAGTCTGAAGAAGAGTCTCGACCTGAAACGTCACCTATTCCTTCGCTCCATAGATGCTGCCTCACCCGCTGAGTTTCTCCAGCATTTTTGTCTACCTTTGATTTATCTAGCATCTGCAGTTCTTTGTTAAACATTTATTGCATATATCATTTATTAAACCATTTATCCCATACTTCCTTGTCGCCTCTCCCAAAATATATTACTTCTCACTTTTCAGGGTGAAATTCCATTAGCCAGTTTTTTGCTTTACTGTCCAGACAATCTGCAGCTTTTTACAGAATAAAGCTTTCTGCTAGTTCAGCATAAGACAAAGGTTTGTGCCATTGGAGAATTACTTTATCGTGGCCCCTTCGTAGCCTTTCTATCACAGAGAACCATCAGCAATCGATTTTCCCTTGTATATTTTTGGTAATGATTCTCATTTGGAACTTCGCCACCACCTGAGGCAATAGTATTCTAAGCAATCTTTTCCGAACCAGCAAAACTAACAAAAATCAAAATGGAATAAGTTGTAAATTGCAATATGACCAAAGTATTGGTTTGAGCTTTCAGGCAGAAAGCTAGGCATAATTGGCCCATGATTCTGTTGATGCCGTTTTTCTTTATAACAAATGGAAAAAAAACATTATTGTATTTTACCTGACTATTCTGCAAATTGAATATGTATGTTAATACTGCAAGATTTATGCAGTATTTTCTTTAAGCTAAATCAGAATTGTTTCTGTTAATATTGGTTGGTGGACAGCCGATACAAGCTTCATGCAATATTTAACATTTTCTTTTGGGCTGGATGAATTGAATTAGTGGATTCTTTTGTTAATAAATACATAGAGGGTATTACAGTGGGGCAAGTGATAGAAATTCCAATGCTAATGACGTTGAAGAGATACAAGAGCACAATAATTCACTATAGATAGGTAGAGAAAGACGAATACTGAGATTCACTGTGGATTCACAATACTGTGAACTGTATTGCCAAGTCATTGGGACTTGTCAGGGGGTGGGTAGAGATGGCAGACGATTGGATGCATGATGGAGAGGGAGTTACACCACTGGTGCAATGAGAATTGAAAATACACAGAGCATGCCTTGAAATACACTTTTACAGCTATCATTGCAATAATCACACTCTAGCATGGGTTTTACTGCATAGTCCTAAGCGACATGTGGAGTAAATGGGACTCCCACAGAATGTGAGAATTGTTCGATTTAGGAATTAAACATTTCATGCAGGGAGTGACCTGTTGCTAATTTTTTTGTTGATAAATCCATGTTGAGAAATATTTAATGTAAATTTTCTTGTGATATTTCCACATCCATAGCGCTCACTTATATTAACTGTTTAATAGTCATTGTTCAACTAATAGACTGGGATCACAAGTTCTGAGCCTTTATCCAGTGTTTTTATTTACATTCTAAGCATTCCTTGCCTAATAAGAGTAAATCCAGAGGAGCTCTGCTTTAATCGTGACAGCGCGTTCCAGTGCCATTCATTCACTGCACTTATTTTTGCAAATTAATGGCCACAGTTCAGCAAGTGTGATCTGTGTATTAACACTTCCACTTTGATCACTATTGTAAAAACTGATCAACAGGATCACGTCAGAGGTGACAATAAGTGCTTGGCCTCTATGGAAGAAGAATGTCTAAAAGCATATGCGAAGGGATGACTCTTTTTGTTTTAAACTAAAACATCACCTTAATGTGCTTCCAAGCCAGCTATTTACATTTACAATGAAGGCAAGATGGTCGGTGCAGTAGGCTTGGCCCCAGGTGGTGGGTTGAATCAGTTTTAATGAAGCTAGAAGTCTCTTTTTGGTTGCTGTTGTAGGTTTAATCTAGATATTGGGGAAAACTGGAACATAAATGGCCAATGCTTTATGAAGAGGATATATGTTTTCCGCTAAGCACAAGCACCCTACTGCTCAGTTGCCTTCCTCAGCAACAGTAAAGTGCAAAATGTTGCAGCTATCTCTAGGTCTGAATAGAAGGGAGCATGTGCATAGAGGTTTGGACACAGAACGAAGATTTAAGTGAGTTTCCTTTCTGAACATTTACTTGCTCATGTTGAAGTTGGAGGGTTGTTTTCTAAGCAAGATGACACTCCTGGCCTTCTTGCAAGTCCTTCCTCTTCCTGTTCATTGTTGTCTTTTGTGGGTGCTCTGCTCAGATTTCCAGACATGCTGTATTCTGATGGAGAATATTTACTACTATATCCATATCTGCAACCATCTGTTCATATAGAAATTATGAACACAGATGTATCTCCCACACAACTTCTGCAAAGTCCCTGCAGAAGCTTGGCACCGGTTAAAAGAGATCAATCAGCAAAAACTTAAGGTTAGTTTAATACTTTTAAATAGTGCTATTTTAGGGTCTGTCTGGTTTATAGTCTGAACTGGAAAACATAATCCTTTCTTAGCCTTTTATTGTAATTTAGGAATTGAAATAAAGCCAAGTAGTATTATATGGTGATGATAAAGCTATTAGGAGAATGGATTAAGATGAGTTTCTTGCACTTGTTGGATCTGCAGAATTGTGTGTTGCAACATGGAAACAAGTCCTTAAATCTAACTAATGGTGTCAGCTTTTGCACACCCCATGACCAAATCGTACAAGAAATGGTTTTTTTCCACATGCTTTTTACCCTCATTTTATTCATTCACTGACAATCCAAGGATAAGTATTGACACATGACACAAGTATTGATGGAGTAACTCAGCGGATCAGGCAGCATAATTGGAGTAAAAGGATGGGTGACATTTTGGGTCGGGACCATTTTCTCATTTCTTGCTCACCCTACCCCCTAATTTCAGTCGGAAGAAGGGTCCTCACCCGAAACATCACCCATCCTTTTTCTCCAGAGATGGAAAAATAGAAACATAGAAATTAGGTGCAGGAGTAGGCCATTCGTCCCTTTGAGCCTGCACCACCATTCAATATGATCATGGTTGGTCATCCAGAATCAGTACCTTGTTCCTGCTTTCTCCCCATATCTCTTGATTCCATTAGCCCCAAGAGCTATATCTAACTCTCGCTTGAATACATCCAGTTAATTTGGCATCCACTGCTTTCTGTGGCAGAGAATGCCACAGATTCACAACTCTATGGCTGAAAAAGGTTTTCCTCATCTCAGTTCTAAATGGCCTATCCCTTATTCTTAAACTGTCTCCTTCCCCAACATCGGGAATAATCTTCCTGCATCTAGCCTGTCCAACCCCTTAAGAATTTTGTAAGTTTCTATAAGATCCCCCCTCAGTCTTCTGAATTCCAACATGTACAAGCCGAGTCTATCCAGTCTTTCCTCATATGAAAGTCTTGCCATCCCAGGAATCAGTCTGGTGAACCTTCTCTGCACTCCCTCTATGGCAAGAATGTCTTTCCTCAGATTAGGAGACCAAAACTGTACGCAATATTCCATGTGTGGTCTCACCAAGACCCTGTACAACTGCAGTAGAACCTCCCTGCTCTTATACTCAAATCCTTTTGCTATGAATGCTAACATACCATTTGCTTTCTTCACTGCCTGCTGCACCTGCATTCCTACTTTCAATGACTGGTGTACCATGACACCAAGGTCTCGTTGCATCTCCCCTTTTCTTAATCGGCCACCATTCAGATAATAGTCTACTTTCCTGTTTTTGCCACCAAAGTGGATAACCTCACATTTATCCACATTATACTGCATCTGCCATGCCTTTGCCCACTCACCCAACCTATCCAAATCACCTTGCAGCCTCCTAGCATCATCCTCACAGCTAACACTGCCCCCCAGCTTCGTGTCATCCGCAAACTTGGAGATGTTGCATTCAATTCCCTCATCCAGTTCATTAATATATATTGTAAATAGCTGGGGTACCCCACTAGTCACTGCCTGCCATTCTGAAAAGGACCCGTTTACTCCTACTCTTTGCTTCCTGTCTGCCAGCCAGTTCTCTATCCACATCAATACTGAACCCCCAATACCATGTGCTTTAAGTTTGTATGCTAATCTCTTATGTGGGACCTTGTCGAAAGCCTTCTGAAAGTCCAGATATAACACATCCACTGTTTCTCACTTATCCACTCTACTAGTTACATCCTCGAAAAATTCTATAAGATTCGTCAGACATGATTTACCTTTCATAAATCCATGCTGACTTTGTCCAATGAACTCACCACTTTCCAAATGTGCTGCTATCCCATCTTTGATAACTGACTCCAGAATTTTCCCCACCACCGATGTTAGACTAACTGGTCTGTAATTCCCCGTTTTCTCTCTCCCTCCCTTTTTAAAAAGTGCGGTTACATTAGCTACCCTCAGGAACTACTCCAGAATCTAAAGAGTTTTGAAAAATTATCACTAATGCATTCACTATTTCTGCGGCTACTTCCTTAAGTACTCTGGGATGCAACTTATCCGGCCCTGGGGATTTATCGGCCTTTAATCCATTCAATTTACCTAACACCACTTCCTGGCTAACCTGGATTTCACTCAGTTCCTCCATCTCATTTAACCCCCGGTCCCTTGCTATTTCCGGCAGATTATTTATGTCTTCCTTAGTGAAGACAGAACCAAAGTAATTATTCAATTGGTCTGCCATGTCCTTGTTCCCCATGATCAATTCGCCTGTTTCTGACTGCAAGGGACCTACATTTGTTTTAACTAATCTTTTCCTCTTGACATATCTATAAAAACGTTTGCAGTCAGTTTTTATGTTCCCTGCCAGTTTTCTTTCATAATCTATTTTCCCTTTCCTAATTAAGCCTTTTGTCCTCCTCTGCTGGACTCTGAATTTCTCCCAGTCCTCTGGTAGGCTGCTTGCTCTGGTAGCTGCTTGCTGTATGTGAATCAATTGCCATTTGTGCTCATGTTGAACAAGTTGAAGTGATGCCTCTAAATTAAGAGCTTTTATTTTTTTAAAGACTCAATGTAGAATTGAATTTTTAAATGTGGCATTATTTCACAGTACCAGACACTCAATAATGAAAACAACATTTCAGTGGGCCCAATGGCAGTTATATATTCAGAGAAAGTTAGGTAGGAATGGACAGGGCAAGATGTATATCTCTGTGATAAGGTCAGGGTGTGCTGTGAGGAGCAATGCAGGAGATCATCTGGCTGATTGGATAATTGGGACCATTTGAGAGAAAGTGGACAAGAGCTAAATCAATCCAATCATACCTAACATGAGGATAGGTCTAGGCGGACCTAAACAGAAGGATGGAATGTACAAGGCAGAGGCTAATTTAAGGATAACACTATATATAACTTGTATACAAAACTTACATTTGTTTCTTATTAACATGGACTGGTATTTATACCAATGAACTAGAAATTAAGAAACTTGTGGAGACAACAGAGGGCACTCTGCTTGAATACTCTGAGTCCTGAAATTTAATCATGCAAAACTTTGCTCTCACCTGTCCTGATTTTTCTAAACACTTTTATGTATTGGCTAAAATGTATAAACAATATAAAGCAAGTTATTACAAGTTCGTTTTAAACAGAATGAAATGTGCATTGATTATTTATTTTTTTAAAGATCCAGCAAATCACCAAATACATAGTGAATGTTTTTTTAATGACCAAATGAAAATAAATAAAAACAAACTGCAAATTGGACCCATAATTCCATTGATGTACAAGGGCGCCCCAGATTACAATTAATCTAACTTGCAGAAATCCAACAGTACACAAATTCTTCCATGTATTTTTAAGCCAGTGATAATTTCATGGTATTTATTATTACTTGGATACCATATATATTCCAATAGTTTAATTATGGTCAGTGTTAGTGTGGATATTCAATTATAATAAGTATTTAGAGTGATATAGGTTACTGTCTCTCACTAACCCAGTGATGGTAATGTTTGACATGGATAAATCTCCTTACAGACAGTTGTTAGGAAAGGAATTTGTGCATAACCTGGAGATTAACAGTGATTGTAATCTAGGAAATTGCTTATTGCAGAAAAAGTGACAAGACCATACAACTACCAGTAGACACGCCGTTTAATTTATTGGACCTTTTAAATGCTGCTGAGAAAAGGCATTGCATATGATTTTACAAATTTAATCAAGGAACTGATTGTTTACTTTGGAAGGGAAAGGCAGTGGATCCACAAACCTGTGATCTTCAGCAGGTTGGTGGTGGATAGAGTCAACAACTTCAAGTTTCTGGGCATGCATATCTCTGGACCCAGCTCATCAATGCTTAGAGAAAAAACATCAATGCTTCCACTTCCTTAGACGACTGAGGAGATTTGGTTTGTCACCAAATACTTTCTCGAACTTCTACAGGTGTATGGTAGAGAGCATTTTGACTGGTTGCATCATGGCCTGGTTCAGCAACTCTGAGGGGATTACAAAAAGTAGTGAACACTGCCCAGCCCAACACATGTACTGAACTCCCCACTGTCAAAGTGATTTATAAGAGGCACTGTCTCAAAAAGCCAGCCAATATCATCAAGGATGCACACCACCCTCGCCATGCTCTCATTTCATTCCATCCATTAGGAAGAAGGTATAGGAGTCTGAAAATGGTAACGTCAATGTATAGGAGTCTGAAAATGGTAACGTCAACGTTTAGGAACAGCTTCTTCGCAATAACCATCAGGCTATTGAACACTACAAACTCCAATTTGATTGCACTCTGGATGTTGGGCTTTGTTTTGTTTTTGCACTATATTCAGTTTTTTTTTAATTCTTGCACTTTTTTTTCTGTTTGTTTATTATATTACTGTGTTTACAAACCTGATGTGCTGCTGCTACAATTAATAATTTAATTGTTCCGCTTTGGGACATAACAATAAAATACTCTTGATCTACAAAATCTTCAGGTATAATCTCTAACACTTCAACAAGCAACATAAAGGCAGCATTTGCAGATATAAAAGTACTATTATAATGAATACCAAAAAATCATGAACATGAGTATCTTTTCAAAATAACCACTTGCTGTACATTTTGGATTGTCTCCAACCCCTGAGGAAGTACAGAGCAGACATGAAACCCCAATCTGTTGCAGTTAGGCCACAACGTTTTAATTTGATTTTTTTTTAAATGTTAAGTAAATTTGAAATCCTTTCTCTTAAAATTTGATTTGCTTTTGAAGTTGAAGCAGACCAGATACATTGTCCCAATTAGAGAATAAATGCAAAGAAAAGCTAGACTATAGGGAAGATGCTGTAAAAAGCACTCTAATTTCCTGAGAGATATTCTTTGTGAATGACCCTCATCACAAGTAGCATCATATCATACAACCTCTTGTAGATATAAGCATTGTCCCTTTAACCAAATAGGAGGCTAATTATTTCATGATCAAACTTGCCTGGAGAATGGCATTATAATGACAGCCAGTATGGAGTAAGGCAGCACCACATAGCCTTTGAGGTAGAGCGATAATACCAGCACTATCCTTTTGACAGGATGTTGTCTTAACAGTTGTGGCAAACCATGTCAACCTCATCTACTGTATCCGCTGTTCCTGGTGTGGACTCCTGTATATCGGCGAGACCAAGTGCAGGCTTGGCGATCGTTTCGCTGAACACTTCCGCTCGGTCCGCCTAAACCTACCTGAACCCCCGGTTGCTCAGCACTTTAACTCCCCCTCCCATTCCAACACTGACCTTTCTGTCCTGGCCCTCCTCCATTGTCAGAGTGAGGCCCAGCACAAATTGGAGGAACAACACCTCATATTTCACTTGGGTAGCTTACACCCCAGCGGTGTGAACATTGACTTCTCTAATTTCAAGTAGCCCTTGCTTTCCCTCCCTCTCCATCCCCTCCCCCTTCCCAGTTCTCCTATCAGTCTTACTGTCTCCGACTACATTTTATCTCTGTACCGCCCTCTCCCCTGACATCAGTCTGATGGGTCTCGACCTGAAATGTCACCCATTACTTCTCTCCAGAGATGCTGCCTGTCCCACTGAGTTACTCCAGCAGTTTGTGTCTACCTTAGATTTAAACCAGCATCTGCAGTTCTTTCCTACAGAAATTGAAGAGGGTTGTGAACACAGCCCACTCCATCTTGCCTCCCATCAACTCCATCTATACATCATGCTACCTTGGGAAAGCACCCATCATAATCGTGGGTCACACACCTCACTCATTCTCTCTTCTCTCCTCTCCAGTCAGGCAGAAGACATACATGTTTGAAGGCATATATCATCAGATTCGAGAACAGCTTCTTCCCCACTGATATCATAATCTTGAACACCTCCCACATGCCAAGTGAATTGAATGTGCAGTTAGCAGTTAAGGAATATGATATAGTTGGAATTACGGAGGCATGGCTCCAGGGTGACCAAGGCTGGGAGCAAAACATGCAGGGGTATTTGATATTCAGGAAGGATATATAGAAAGGAAGAGGAGGCGGGGTGGCATTGCTGGTTAAAGAGGAGATTAATGCAATAGCAAGGAGAGACATTAGCTTGGATGCTGTAGAATCAATATGGGTAGAACTGCGAAATAGCCAAGTGCAAAAAACGATTGTTGGAGTTGTATACAGACCACCAAACAGCAGTAGGGAGGTTGGGGATAGCATCAAGCAGGAAATTAGCAAAGGAAATAGTAAGATTAAACGAGAACTTACCTAAGTTTGAAGTTTGATCTTTATTTTATGAGGAGTTACGTAGGTGATTACGTGAAGAAGCCCGTCAGTGCGCCTGCGCGTCAATCTTCAAAGCAGCGGTGTGAAATCACAAAAAACAAGAACCGAAGTAATATAGTCTCATACTAAAACGAGTAATACAAGAACTTCCATCTGACCTTTATGATAGAGGGTAGGGTCGTGGCGGGCACGTAATCACCTACGTAACTCCTCATAAAATAAAGATCAAACTTCAAACTTAGGTAAGTTCTCGTTTAATCTTACTATTTTACTTCGGAGTCACGTGAGTGACTACGTGAAGATTTTAAAGCTTTGTGATTTCATGCCGTGGATCAATCCCGGCTTCTCACTGCATAGATTGACTCGGAACGAGAATAATCAATCATGCATTCATAATAACATTTGTACCACAAATGCAGTAATTCATTTCAAGAATGAAATGAATCAGATCCCCTTTAAACCAGAGGAATTTACACAGAACTTAAAATAGTTTCTGCAAACAACCCCGCATTAACAATAGGCCGATGGTAAAAATGTTGAAACATCAACTCATTGGACCACCCGGCGGCTGCGAGGATATGGTCGACGGGGCCGTCTTTTGCCCTGGCCGCCGACATTTCTGCTGCCCTAGTCGAGTGAGACGTAAAAACATAAGTGTTAATACCAGCAGCTGTTAAGACTTCTTTTATCCATCTGGAAATAGTCTGTATTGAAACTCTCTTGTGTGGTTTCTTGTGTGTGATCAAAAACCCAGTTTCCGTATTGTCAAATTCTTTGTGACCTCAATGTATTGTAATAAATATGTCTTAATACAAAGACATGGATCATTTGGATATGCTGCCAGCATAATTTTAAATCCTGTCACACCTGGCCTAATTTGCTTTATTAGGTCATAGATATAGAATGTAACCTTGTCTTCAGTTACTTCCATACTATCTATTTGTAATTTTCCAAGTGTTTGCACTCGTTGTGCTGTCACTCATGCCATAAACATGAATACTTTCATACTGAGCTTGACCAAAGGTAAAGACACACTTGATAACCATCACGAAGTAGTTTCAGTACCACACTTACATCCCAGATTGTCACGTACCTAGGTTTCGGTGGTTTGGAATTAAAGATTCCTTTCATTAGTCTGGAAACAATTGGGTGTGACCCAATTGAGTTTCTTTCTGAATCCAGAACCAAATATGAGGACAATGCACTTCTGGCTGAATTAATTACACTATAACTCAGACCGTCATCATAATAAAGTTTTGACAGAAATTCTAAACATTTGAAATATCTGCAGTACTTTATTGCACATTCTTTTGTACCCAGAACTTTTCCCATTTCTTAATATAAGAAAGGTACTGTTTTTGAGTGCTCTTCCTCCAGGCTGCCGTAAGCATGTCCACAGTATGCTCAGACAGTCCTCGTCCCAGAAAAGGCATTCTTAAAACCTGCAAATCAACAAATCCAAACGATCATATAATGGATGTTGTTCCCCTGTACAGGGAGCAGCAACAAATTACTCTTTTTTGGGACTTTCATCAACATTTGTGTTGTTAATTCTAATATCAACAGATACCATGGCTGTGTAGGCCAATCTGGTACTACCAATACCCTTGAAGCAGCATCTTGCCTGATTTTAAGCAAACATTGGCTTATGAGGCAGAAAGGTGGAAATATATATGAAAACATACCACCCCAATGTAGCGAGAAAGCATCAATCGCCACTGCTCCTGGATCTGGTTTCCATGAGACATATCTCGATAGCTGATGATTCAAGTCGATGTCGGTCATTCCAAATCTGATGACTATATCATTGAATACCTCTTGATTCAACATCCATTCTTTATTATCATGGAACTTTTCGTGACTTGGTGTCTGCTATCGTTCATTCTACCTGGTAGATAGATAGCTGAAATCCAAATGTTCTTTTCAATACACCAAGCCCAAAGTTGATTAACCATTTTGTCACAAGACACCGACTTAATTCCATATCATTAATATAAACAACTACTGTTGTGTTATCAATTTGAACTTGAACATGCTTATTAGTTGTGTTAAAATAAGCTTGGAGCCCATAGAAACATCATAGAAGCTCCAAATAGTTAATTCCCCATGTCTGCAGTAACAATGACTCTTCCTGATTCCATCTGCCTCCTCAGCTAGATGTTAAGTCAGTTGCACCCCATCCTGGTGCACTGGCATCAGTTTGTAATATCATGGAAGATTGTTCAATCAGCACTTTGCTGGAACTGCTTGAGACATGTAGAATCCACCACTGCAGACCAGAAACAGCATTTGTTGTTAGTTGCATGGTTCTATCAAAATGACCAACATGCATTCTCGGTGCCTGTTCTTTAAGTCTCTGCAGCTGTTGATAATGTAATGGTCCAAATTGGACTGCTGGGAATGCTGCTACTAATTTTCCCAGTACACGAGCCACCTGTCTAATTGAAGGTTTTTGCTCGTTTAGGAGATTACTGCAATCTTTAATCAAATCCACCCTTTTCCCTGGGCAAAGTGATATTCATTTGGACTGAATCAATTGTGAACCCCAAATAATTAATAGAGGTACATGGTGTTAACCTAGATTTCTGTGGATGAATTAGAAACCCCAACTTTTCAAAAGTTGATTTCACAATTGCAACAGATACTTCTGTTGCCTATAATCAAGACATCATCCAAATATGCCATTAGTACATGCCCCTGGCTACTCAGCAAGCCCAGAATTGGTTTTAACAATTTTTGTGAATATTCTGAGTGCAGATATTAACCCATTAGGCAGAGCTTTGAACTGCCACAACTGGTTCATCCATTTAAATTTAAGATACTTCGTATCTTGTGAATGAACAGACACTGAATAATATGCATCTTTCAAGTCTATAGTTGCCATATAACATGCTTCTGAAATAAGCTGTTTGGCAGTCACAAATGTTTCCATTTTAAAATGTCTAAATTGCACAAAAGGATTCAGATTTATCAAATCTACAACAATCCTACATCCTCCATCCTTTTTTGATCGAGGGAATATTTTTGACACAAATTGGTGACTTTGGTAGACTGATTTTTCAATAACCCCTTTTTTTTTTTTTATATAGGGTTTCAATTGCAACCTGAACCTCCATCACTTCTTTTTGTTCAAAGTGCAGAGTTCGGCTAGGAACATGCTGAACAGGCAAATCATAATTTGGATTGAATTCAATTCGAAATCCTTGTATATTATTCAGGATTACACATCTGAAATAATTTTCTTCCAATTATTATAGAAGAAATGTAACCTGCCTCCAACTTTTGGACTTAATCCAGTTAGTATGTTCCCATGAGAACCAGGTCCACCTACCTCTTGAGTCATTTCAGTACCCTGAGATTCCTGGGTTCTCACAGAAGCACGCCCACTGGTTCTTGCTCCCGCTGCAGGCCGCCAACTACGTCCCTGCGTTGATGAGCGACTTGGTCCAGGATCCGTATGACGTCTGAAAGGATACTTCCTCTTTACAGACTTCACAACCATTGATGTCTTCATCAATCCTGTTTTCGCTTCATCTTCCAACTCTTTAATACGTCTCCCGAGATCTCTCCAAAGAGTAAGTTGGGTAATTTGTATATTACTTGGTTTGCAGAGTGCTGCGAATTTCGGATTCATAGTAGACCGTATAGCACTTCTCGAAGTGGGTGCTGCATAGCAACCCCAGTGCTTGCTGATGCAACTTCGTCATCTTTTGGTTGTTACCTGCTATTCTGGTAAAAGCAGTTATTCCAGAACCCAGCAGCTTTAATATTCTCTGCAACTGATTCCAGATACTCTTGCAGTCTCAACCATTTCATGCTGTTCCAGCTAATGGTAAACCAAGTAATTTATTAAGGAGGCCAGTTCTTCCTAATGGCTCTCCTGACCCTGACGGGGCAGCGAATCCTACTACCAGGGTTGGAACATCTGGCAGCTGCCTTTCATCGCCTTGTACAGCCTCACCGTCAGAGTCGGGTCTGAAATCTCATGACCCGTAGCACGCTCCTCATTCCTGAGGGTGCATTCCATCAGCCCTGAGCCAGGTGCTGTTTAAGCTGCTCCTGCAGCTTGGATTACAGTACACTCCTTCCTGAGTGAACTTTTGCTCCAACAACCTATGAAAAAGGCTTCTATTTAGGCAATACGCTCGAAAGCAGTATCTAGCCCTGTACCAGGAGCTGTTTGAGCTGTTTCCAGCAGCTTGGCTTTCAGAACACTCCTTCCTGAGTGAACGTTGCTCCAACAGCCTGTGTAAAAGGCTTTCTATTTGGCCAATACACTCTAAAGCAGTATCTAGCCCTGGAGCTTCTTCATTGCCTGGGACTCCCTCCGTTGGGATTTAAACTTTGTCTTTTGCCCGACAGGCGCTGACTGTGTTTTCACCAGCCCCAGGTCCACAGTCGCTATGCTCACCGCTGGCGACTGTACCGGGGTTTAGAGGCGGTTGGTCTCTACCTTGTAGTTGAAACTACAAACCACTCGAGGAGCTCTGCTCCTCACGTCCGTTTGCGTCAAGGCGTCTGACGTAATGATGCGCAGGCGCACTGACGGGCTTCTTCACGTAGTCACTCACGTGACTCCGAATTAAAATTAGCAGTTATCATGGGTGACTTTAATCTACATATTGATTGGGCCAATCAAATTGGTAGCAGCGCTGAGGAGGAGGATTTCCTGGAATGTATACAGGATGTTTTTTTTAAACCAATACTGTATGTAGAAGAACTGACTAAAGGGCAGGCCATTCCTAGACTGGGTATTGTGTAATGAGGAAGGATTAGTTAGTGATCTTTTTGTGCAAAGCCCCTTGGGCAACAGTGACCATAATATGGTGGAATTCTGCATGAGGATGAGAGTGACATGGTTAATTCAGAGACTAGGGTCCTAAACTTAAAGAAAGGAGACTTTGAAGGAATGAGACGTGAATTGGTTAGGATAGACTGGCAAATTATACTTAAAGGGTTGATGGCGGAGATGCAATGACAAAGATTTAAAAACCGAATGGACGAACTCCAAAAATTGTTCATCCTTGTCTGGCAAAAAAATAAAATGTGGAAGGCGGCTCAACCGTGGCTAACGAGGGAAATCAAGGATAGTGTTAAATCCAAGGAAGAGGCATATAAATTGGTCAGAGGAAGCAGCAATTAAGAGGACTGGGAGAAACTTAGAACTCAACAGAGGAGGACAAAGGGGTTAATTAAGAGGGGGGAAAAGAGCATGAAAGAAAGCTTGCGGGGAGTATAAAAACTCATTCTAAAAGCTTCTTTAGATATGTAAAAAGGAAAAGATTAGTGGAGACAAAAGTAGGTCCCTTACAATCAAAGACATGTGCTTGTACATCAGTCACTGAAAGTAAGCATGCAGGTAGTGCAGGCAGTGAAAAAAGCTAATGGCATGTTGGCCTTAATTGCGAGAGGATTTGAATTTAGGAGCAAGGAGGTCCTACTGCAGCTGTATAGGGCCCTGGTGAGACCACACCTGGAATATTGTGTGCAATTTTGCTCTCCTAATTTGAGGAAGGACATTATTGCTATTGAGGGAGTGCAGCGTAGGTTCACCAGGTTAATTCCCAGGATGGCGGGACTGACATACGATGAACTAATGGGTCGACTGGGCTTGTATTCACTCGAATATAGAAGGATGAGAGGGGATCTTATAGAAGCATATAAAATTCTAAAAGGATTCGACAGGCTAGATGCAGGAAAAATGTTCCCAATGTTGGGGGAGTCGAGTACCAGGGGTCAGTTAAAGAATAAGGCGAAGGCCATTTAGGACTGAGAAGATGACAAATTCTTCACCCAGAGAGTTGTGAATCTTTGGAATTCTCTGCCACAGAAAGCAGTGGAGGCCCAATTAACTGGATGTTTTCAAGAGAGAGCTAGATTTAACTCTTAGGGCTAAAGGAATCAAGTGTTATGGGGGGAAAGCAGGAATGGAGTTCTGATTTAAGATGATCAGCCATGATCATATTGAATGGCAGTGCTAGCTCGAAGGGCCAAATGTCCTACTCCTGCACCTATTTTTCTATGTTTCTATGTGTGAATTCTCAATCTTCCAATATAGCACAATGTACCCCTTGCACTTTTATGTCTGTTCATTTTCTCTTTTGCATCACCTGATATTATATACATGTACCCATGTATTTGCTCTTGCAGCATGCAAAACAAGGTTTTCATTGTACACATGACAGTAATAAACCAAAATTAATCTTCCACACCAGTTCATTGAAATTTGTTCCTTAATCCTTAACCATAACTTCCCTTCCAGCATAATTGATAGCACTCAGAACATTGTCTGTTCCATTTCAGCTCACTCTTCAACCTACCAGACCAAGGACGGAGTTCCCACAGTGTACCTTCCACTTTCAATGGAGCAACAGAATTATAAATTTCTAATACCTGTAACATGATGACACTACCAAGTACATCATCCGCTCAGTTTCCCCCTTCAGCATTCTTAAGGGACTAAGTCTAGATAATTAGATTCTTCTCCCTGAACTCCTGTCTTCGTATATCTCTCCTCACTTAAAACATTATAGAAATATAGAAACATAGAAAATAGGTGCAGGAGGAGGCCATTCGGCCCATTCAATATGATCATGGCTGATCATCCAACTCAGTATCCTGTACCTGCCTTCTCTCCATGCCCCCTGATCCCTTTAGCCACAAGGGCCACATCTAACTCCCTCTTAAATATAGCCAATGAACTGGCCTCAACTACGTTCTGTGGCAGAGAATTCCACAGATTCACCACTCTCTGTGTGAAAAATAAATTCTCATCTCGGTCCTAAAAGACTTCCCCCTTATCCTCAAACTGTGACCCCTTGTTCTGGACTTCCCCAACATCGGGAACAATCTTCCTGCATCTAGCCTGTCCAACCCCTTAGGAATGTTGTAAGTTTCTATAAGATCCCCCCTCAATCTTCTAAATTCTAGCGAGAACAAGCCGAGTCTATCCAGTCTTTCTTCATATGATCACATTGTTCCTGACAACAATTATGCCAAGTTAGACTAATCTCCTCTGCCTTCATGTGATCTATATCCCTTCATTCCCTGCATATCCATGTGAATATCTAAAAGCCTCTACTGTACCACCATGCCTGGGAGCACATTCCAGGCACCCACCATTCTGTGTAAACAAAGCCTTGCTCCACACATCTCCATTAAATCTTGCCCCTTCTCACCTTCTGTAAATCTGCAAGAGGGTGACCAGAACTGCACACAATGCTCCAAATGCGGCCTAACAAAAATCCTATTATACTTAATGCCAAACATTGAAGGCAAGCATACCATATGGCTTCTTTACCATTCTATCTATTTGTGGTGCTATTTTAAGAGAGCTATGGATGGACCTCAAGATCTCTCTAAACATTAATGTTGTTAAGGGTCTTGCCATCAATTGTATACTTTCCCCATACATTCAGCATACCAATGTGCAACACCTCACACTTACTCGGATTAAACCATAACTTACTACCTTTTATCTTTAAAATATCTATAAAAATGGAATGATTCATCTTACAGCATTGGGAACTGAGAAAAGGCTACTAATGGATTGTGAAGAATGGTCCTGACAAAAAACATCACCTATCCTTTTGTCCAGAGATGCTGCCAGACCCACTGAGTTACTCTAGCACTTTGTGTCTCTGGTATAAACCAGCATCTGCAGTTCTTTGTTTCTACATTCTAACTAACGTCACGGTGGCACAGCGGTAGAGTTGCTGCCTTACAGCGAATGCAGTGCCGGAGACCTGGGTTCGATCCCAACAACGGGTGTTGTCTGTACGGGGTTTTACGTTCTCCCCTTGACCTGTATGGGTTTTTCCGAGATCTTCGGTTTCCTCCCACACTCCAAAGACATACAGGTTTGTAGGTTAATTGGCTTGGTGAATGTAATAATTGTCCCTAGTTTGTGTAGGATAATGTTAATGTGCGGTGATCACTGGTCGGCGCAGAACCGGGGTGCTGAAGGGCCCGTTTCCACTCTGTATCTCTAAACTAAACTAAAGTGATGCCATCACCCAGCCAAGTTTCAGAACTATGTGCCAACAATTTCTGAAATATCAGAGAGGTATTTGCCAAAAAACATCTCAAAACATTTTCAATCATAGTTCAAATGACTTAACACTCACTTACTTGCAGAATTATGAACCTTGGCAACATGATTTCCTCTGTCGTAAAAAAATTTAAAGACATTACGACAATTTGTATGATACAATTCTGCATTATTAAAAAAAAATTGTAAGTGAAAATTCACCCTGAGTAGTCAATGTATCAAGGGAAATGGGGTAATTTTAAATAAAAAGTGGACAGAAAAATAGTGGACAGAAAAATTATCTTTAACTCACTGGGCAAGGAGATGGCAATCATGGATTAATGTGATACCATGAAGCCTGGTAGAAAAAAAGAGAGAATATATTTTTATTAAAACTTAGTACACCAAGGGAACTAGTTGATACGATGCAACGAGATCCAGACGCAGCAAACCATTAGGAAAGTAAATGATATGTTCGGCTTTATCACAAGGGGTTGGAATGCAATATTGAAGGTCTCGGGGATTGTGCACAACACAGTCCAATTTCAATGAAAAATGAAATACTATTGAAACTCAGGAACTTCAAACATGTTGTACAGATTATTAGAGGCTGCTACTGAAGTAGAGTGTGTTGAGCCCAAGGCTCAAATCAGTAAGTAAATTAAAAGGGTCACAGAACTGAGGCATTCTCCCAGCACCAGACTGGAACCTGCTCAGGCAGACCCCTCCCTCCACAACTAAGTAATATATTTAAAGCTCATGTCTTTAATATTCATGTGTAAGTTGCAGAAATGAAGAGATGTTAAGTTGCCACAAATTGGCGGTCATTTTGCACCACTCTGCTATTAACATTCTTGAGGAAAAAAAACTAGCTACTAACCTCCCTATAAACTTCAGAAAATGAATACATTCACACATCACTTGCCAGCTACATTTGCTAGATGTGGTGAGAGTTACAACTTAACAATGGAAGACCATTTTTAATGATTAAATGTACATTCTAGCATATTTTTCTTTTCTCGAGCAGTATACAATTTTAAATTTCTGAATTTTCATTTTTAGCTATTATTTATCTTCAGTCACAATTTTCCATATTTCTTTTCGCATTACATTCAATTTTAATTTGCCCTACTTTTATTGCTGTTATTCATCTATTCCTTTCTTCATCCATTTTTATTGTTTATAGGGACAGTGTTTACCAAGGTTTCTGAATATCATTGCAGCACAGCTTATTCTGGAGATCAAGGCAAAAAATGTATCCTGTGGGACCTAATACAAGATGCCCACTCATAAGTATTCTGAGCCATTCTAACTCTTGTATCCAAAGACTCATATACAAGGATAGAGGGCTGTAGGTGCAATTCTCTCAAGGTTTTATAACTAAAATGTTGCATTCTTGCTGAAACTTTTTTGTGTTTATAGTCCAGCTGATATCTTTAAATAAATTAAATTCAAGTGCTTAACTTTGCACCCATGTTAAAATGAAAAAGCAAGAACAGTCTAAATATTGTTCAGTGGATGATCACCCTTGCACGATGTGAAAGGAATGTGAAAAGTCATGTTAAAGTCAATGTTAATGGATCAATTTTATAACAATATTTGTATTTAGTAATTCTCCTAAAGTCATCCAAACACATACATCAGTGTTCAATTTACATGGCTAATAATTGTGCCATCGAGTTTACTCTTCCCTACAAATCGGCGTCTTAAATTTGATTCTTCTTCAATTCAATGAATCAAATGTACATTGTTATTAAACCTTTTTCCTGGCAGCACAGTTGGAGATTCAGTCACTAATTATTTTAAAAGTATTGCGATGTGGGAATTAACAGAATAAAGCAAATTCAGAAGGGATTGGCTTCTTATTCTCTCACATACAATGTCTTATGCTTACTCGTCCCCAGTTATCTTCAGCCAAAATTGGTCAAAGCCATAGTAATGGACCTTATTTTCATTCCTTGTGCAACACTCAATGGGGTTAGGCTGGGAAATCCAGGATTGTGATTAGTAACAATCATTGAACTATAGTACATCTGCAAGTCATTTATACAAGTAATTTAGATGGACACTCACAGCTGATATTATTCTCACAAGTTCAGGCCAACTCAAACATCATACACTGATTAAAACTTAAGGGTTTGAAATCCCATGATATAAAAGAAAAATTGTTCCCAAAATAAAACTGCAATGCAATTTACAAATTGACATTTCACAGTCCTTACCGTAAACAATATGTTCAAGGCTGTTATCAGCTTTCTTTAATTGATCTGAGAATTGAACTATTGATCACTGCAGAGTTGTTCAGAATTGATTGAATCATTGATACTAAATTGTCCTAGAATCACAATAGATTTCCTCCAAGCTTACATTCATTGTTGACAATGATATCATCTGATATTAAAAACATTCTACTGAATTTGGAGGAGAGTAACTTGAAATTATCCTGAACATTTAAATATGGGGACTAATGCAAAATTACCATGATTGTGAGAAGGAACAAAATTTAATGATTTGGTGTAATACTTTAACCTGAATAATATGCAAAAGTGTTTAACTTTATTATCCAGGGGACATGTGTACTGAATTAACAAAGCTAGAGATTGAAAGTTCATCCTCCTCTCAGTTAAAGCTCCATCAATGATGAGCCGGTAAGATGTCTGTTGAAGAAGAATTTATAATTATTCTGTGTTGGATAAAGTTCTGAATAAGAATGTGAGCTGAAATATTAGTTTGTCTCCAGTCCCTGACTGAGCTGCTGAGTCCTTCCAGCAAGATGTGTAGGAAAGAACTGCAGATGCTGGTTTAAATCAAAGGTAGACACAAAATGCTGGAGTTACTCAGCGGGACAGGCAGCATCTCTGGAGAGTAGGAATGAGTGACGTTTCGGGTCGGAGACACTTCTTCAGACTGATGTCAGGGGAATGGGCGGTACAGAGATAAAATGTAGTCGGGGACAGTAAGATTGGTCAGAGAACTGGGAAGAGGGAGGGGATGGAGAGAGAGGGAAAGCAAGGGCTACTTGAAGTTAGAGAAGTCAATGTTCATACCGCTGGATGTATGCTACCCAAGCGAAATATGAGGTGCTGTTCCACCAATGTGTGCTGGGCCTCACTCTGAGAAATGGAGGCCCAGGACAGAAAGGTCAGTGTGGGAATTGGAGGGGGAGTTAAAGAGTTGAGCAACCGGGATATCAGGTAGGTGTAGACATACTGAGAGGAGGTGTTCAGCGAATCGATCGCCGAGCCTGTGCTTGGTATTGCCGATACACAGGAGTCCACACCTGGAACAGTGGATGCAGTAGATGCGGTTGGAGGAGGTGCAAGTGAATCTCTGCCTCGCCTGAAAACACTGTTGGGGTCATTGGACAGAGTCGAGGGGGGAGGTAGAGGGACAGGTGTTACATATCCTGCGGTTGCCGGGGAAAGTACCTGGGGAGGGGGTGGTTTGTGTGGGAAGGGGCGAGTTGACCAGGGAGTTGAAGAGGGAATGGTCTCTGAGGAAAGCAGGAAGGGGTGTTTCCTTCCAGCATTTTGTTTCTTCTCTAAATTTGCTTGCTTATGTTCCATTGTCATTTGCCAATCCCCTTTCCAAAAGCCAATGATTTTCTCTTACTTATAAAAGCTAATATTTTCCTCTTACTTTTGACTTACTTACTTACTTACTTACTTACTTACTTTTTATTTTCTTACTTACTCTTACTACCAACACCAAAATATAGTTTGTATTTCCTGTTCCATACATTTCCACCAGTCATTCAAAAATTTCTATTGAATATAACTTTTGATTTTTATCTTACCAGTATCATGTTCAGTGTTTGAATAATTCTCTCATATGTAGGTGAAGCAATCCTTTCCTTTGATCCACTCCAGTTCTGTGCAAATGAAAGTGGCTAATAATGTGGGAACAGCAGACTCCTCACAGACGGGGAGAGCAATAGACCTTAGAGCAGGTGGTCGGGTAGTTCGTGAGGTGTTGCACTATTTGTTATGTTTACACAAAGCCTCTGTAATGCATTGTCTCAATTCTTAAACCCTAATGCCCCTGTTTCTACCATGAGAGGTCAAGGGCCAAAGATTCGAATAATTCAGCAGGGATGTTGCATTTCTTGAGCACATTCTTGAATCTTTTCCACTGTTCTGCCTAGTAATCATTTCCCATCAGGGGGCGCCGCACGATGGCTGCCTCGTCAACGGCCTGTCTTCGTCTTTTCATTCTTTTGTGTTTTTTGTTTGTTGTAAAATGTATGTTTTAGTTTATTTTTACTTTTGTATTATGCGGGGGGTGGTGGGAAAAACTTTTTTGTCTCTTTCCTCGACGGAGATGCAACTTTTTCCCACTCGTATCTCCGTCAGCACTGTGGCCTAACATCGTGGAGTTGGCTGCCTCTTGTTTGGGACTTTTAGCGCTCCAAAACCGTGGAGCCTGCAGTCTTACCATCTCGGAGCAGACGATCCCTTTACCAGGGGTCGGCCTTTGGTGCTTCAACATGCGAGAGCTGCAGTCTTTAACATCATGGAGCACGCAGTCTCTGGTGACAGACCGATTTCGGGAACTCCAAGCTGCAGGATTTCGACAGCCCCAATGCGGGAGCTCAGACCGCCCCAACGAGGGAGCTCGATCGCCATTTGCGGATGGTTCGACTCCCCCAACCGCGTGAGGAAAGGAGGAAAGAAGATAAGACTTTATTGCCTTCCATCACAGTGAGGAACATGGAGGAGCCGCTGTGGTGGATGTTTATGTTAATTTTTATGTAGCTGTGTGTCTTGTTGCTTTTTTGTCATGACTGTATGGCAAAGCAAATTCCTCGTTTGTTGCAATACATACTTGGCTAATAAGTTACGATTATGATTATGATTATTATGATGGAGGCCAGAATGGAGAATTTAGGGAATCCAGTGTCAGGCCAGTAAAGGAAGTAGCCACATAACCTAATGAGTGTAACAGGGACTTCAATGCCAAGCATACTCGTCTGGGAGAACACTGATGTTTCTTTGCTTATCCTTCTGCAGAATTTGTAAGATTTTACGGAAACTACATTGGTGGTAATTTCCCACTGCCTTGAGATACTTGCTGTTGGCGCTGGTCTCAGAAACATATAGGAAGGCAGTTAACGTAGCTGTTCAGTAGAGCATAATGTGTGTGCTAGGTCCAAGATTTTCATATTTAAGTACATTTTTCCCCCAACATATGAAAACTGATGCATGGATAGTGATGAGAATTTCAACATTAATGTCAAGTCTCCAAGTCCAATTGTAGCAAAAGCAAAGTAATAAACATTCTCTGAACAATAACCACAGAGACCCGAAACATCACCCATTCCTTCTCTCCAGAGATGCTGCCTGTTCCGCTGAGTTACTCCAGCATTTTGTGCCTATCTTTGGTTTAAACCAGCCTCTGCAGTTCCTTCCTACACATTTTGGCTGCTCCACTGTGAAATCTCCTCAATGTATGCCTACTTTGAAGAAGTTCTCCTCCTCTCTCCGACAAGAGCTCTGCAACATCCTCTCTCCCTGCTCCCCCTCTGTGCTCACACCTTACACTTCCTTATCTCTGTATCTCCCCCTCCCCTCTCTCAGTCTGAAGAAGGATCTCGACCCGAAACGTCACCCATTCCTTCTCTCCAGAGATGCTGCCTGTCCCGCTGAATTACTCCAGCATTTTGTGTCCAAATACCTTTGCCACGCAGTTTTCATTACCTATAGCAGCCATCAGTTCCGATTTACCTAGTTGGATACAATATTTGAAGCTGGGGAGTGGCGTGCACAGAGCTGTGTGGAACTGGATTCCTGTTATATACAGCGCTGAAATACATATACATTCCTGCAGGTAGGATTCAATACTAGGTAATCCACTGCCACCCATCTTGTGTAACTGGAGCCAAATTTCTAGCCCCTAAAACTTGATAAGAATAAACTCACCAGTGATCTTTTTTTTTTAACATCCCTTGATAATCATTATGATTGAAATAAATATTAGAGGTATACACACACAAGAAACTGTAGATCCAGGAATGCAGCTCAGAATAAATGTCATTGTTCCGAACCAGTCCTATTCATCATTGTTGGCAAAAAGAAGACTTTTTCTTTCATGACATATCTTTTGGTGCAACTTTGGGTTTTGAAAGATTGGTAACCTCAACATCAGATATTACTCACAAGTAGATTCCAAGTCAGTTGTTCAACTCAGTAACGAGGGGAAATAGTAAATTATGTTACCATTTTCATTAGTTCAGCAATGGAACTCAATTGTAGCTCATTAACACATTCTTTTCATTTCAGCTTAAATTAAAATACCAGGATTCATGGTCAATGGAAAGTCACATGCTGTAGATGCTGACATCAGACTAAAGTGTATACTTATCAGAGCAATAATTTGTGGAAGAGAGCAGAACATATCCTTCATGAAGAACCCTGGAGTAACAATGCACTTATAGGCATGTATAGGCACTTTCTACAGGGAACAGAATGGTTGATGATTCTGCAAGTGTGTGGCCTTTCCAAGTTGATAAAGTCCGCAAGGAATATTCTGAAGGCGGAGATTTTGCTCCTTCCAAGAATTCTGTACAAACCACTTCCTAACAGAATTGTTTTTTGAGAGACACTAAGTCATCCACATAAGGAATATTTGAGACCGTTGATCTCCAATAACTACAACTAGCTTTCTTTTACATAACATACAACTCTAGTCCAAGATACAAAGTACAAACTCCAAAGTGAACCGATCCAAAGACAGCAATCTCAGATTCTCATTTGCTTCCATTTTTGCAGGAATCCTTGATACCCATTTGACAAATATTGTCTTGTTAACAAGATAATTCACTCACCTCCTCCTTGAAATTCAACCCTTTTATCCATCTTTGAATCAAGGCTGCAGTTATTGATAAGCAAGTACAACTTGATACCACTCTCAGCAATTCATCCCAATTACCAAATGGCTACCCGTTTGTACTTGGGGATAACAATGGTTGCAACCTTGACCTTACCATTACAGCCTTGAAGCAAAACTTTATCTTGACCCGCTGATTACACGATTGCTCAGCTCACAAGTACATTAGTTCATTAGTCATGGGAGCAGAAGTTGGCCATTTGGTCCATTGAATCTACTCCGCCATTCAATCATGGCTGACCTATAATTTCCCTCTCAACCCCATTCTCCTGCCTTCCCATTACCCTTGACACCCTTACCATTGGTTGAGAGTGAAGCAATGGGCAGTTTGGATTTGCTATTCTTTGTGAAAGTCCACACAAAGTCCTGCCTTGTTTTGCAGATGGCAGTGTTTCACTTACTCAGAACAAAACAACTTGAAGCATGTCGAGGATTCAACATTCAGCAATGGAGCCAGGATTTGCTTCTGGGCCCTCAGCTGTTTCTTGCTAACCACATGAAACAAATGAAACTGTCTGAAAACTAGCTTGTGTTTGGAGCATTCTTGGCTGAACCACATGTTCGGCTCCACTGTAAGTGCAATGGGAGGTCTACAGAGCTTCATCCTCCAGTGAATTGCTTAATTGTTCGCAACACAGTTAATTTGGCAGTGTGCGGATTGGTATTACATTAAAGTCAGAATCTTACAGTGTGGAAACAAGCCCTTCGACCTAACATGTCCCATATCGGCCAGTACTGTACGTCCCATCTACACTAGTCCCACCTGCCTGTATTTGGTCCATATCCCTCTAAACCTGTCCTATCCATGTACTTGTCTAAATGTTTCTTAGCCATTCAATTGTACTTAACAATACCATTACAGCCTTGAAGTAAAAATTTACTCCTGAATGTAAATGGTAAATAAATAATACATTAAATGCACGTTGTATTTCACTACTGAAATGTAGTCCAACGTCTGCAATGGAACCAGTTTTCAGAGAAGCACAGTGTAAAATAGCTTTCTACATGCTATCAAGCATAAATATCTAAACTTGCATCTATAATGTTCTTAATCATTTAGTGTGTACTGTTTTAACAAAATTCATGGCTTCTAAGTAGCAATCGGATAGCAAAAACAGCACAATTGTATCTAATCATATTTAGTAATCTTGTGATGCAGCATTTCCGTGCATAGACCATTACCTTCCATAACATAGCAGCACTCGTAAAAAATTAGATGTCAGATTCAGATTCAGATTCAGATTCAACTTTATTGTCATTGTGCCGTGTACAGTACAGAGACAACGAAATGCAGTTAGCATCTCCCTAGAAGAGCGACATAAATATGAGCAATAAATAAATCTATTTACGTGCATACAGTCATAGTATTTTTTCCTGGTGGGAGGGTCCGGGGGGGGGGGGGGGGTGATTGGCAGTCACCGAGGTACAGTGTTGAGTAGTGTAACAGCCACAGGGAAGAAGCTGTTCCTGGACCTGCTGGTCCGGCAACGGAGAGACCTGTAGCGTCTCCCGGAAGGTAGGAGGGTAAACAGTCTGTGGTTGGGGTGAGAGCAGTCCTTGGCGATGCTGAGCGCCCTTCGCAGGCAACACTTGCTTTGGACAGACTCAATGGAGGGGAGTGAGGAACCGGTGATGCGTTGGGCAATTTTCACCACCCTCTGCAGTACTTTCCGGTCGGAGACAGAGCAGTTGCCATACCATACTGTGATGCAGTTGGTAAGGATGCTCTCGATGGTGCAGCGGTAGAAGTTCACCAGAATCTGAGGAGATAGGTCGACCCCTGAGTTGAATTGAGTTTAGTTGATTGTCACGTGTACAGAGGTACAGTGAAAAGCTTTTGTTGCGTGCTAACCAGTCAGCGGAAAGACACTACCTGGTGAAGCAGCAGCATCTGTGCTGAGTGGTAAAAACAACATGCAACATCCAAGGTGATAAATCTATTGTTTCCAAAATCTTACATGCTCTTCTAATGTTAACTTGCCTCACCCTCTCCCACAAGGGGGATTCACGTAAGTTCATACATAGAACATTCATCCCCTTGAGCCTACTCTTTCTAGTCAGCCTTTCAATTGCCTCCATTGAAATATCCCTCATTACATAGATACATAGATACATAGAAATTAGGTGCAGGAGTAGGCCATTCGGCCCTTCGAGCCTGCACCGCCATTCAATACGATCATGGCTGATCATCCAACTCAGTATCCCGTACCTGCCTTCTCTCCATACCCCCTGATCCCTTTAGCCACAAGGGCCACATCTAATTCCCTCTTAAATATAGCCAATGAACTGGCCTCAACTACCCTCTGTGGCAGAGAGTTCCAGAGATTCACCACTCTCTGTGTGAAAAAGTTTTTCCTCATCTCGGTCTTAAAGGATTTCCCCCTTATCCTTAAGCTGTGACCCCTTGTCCTGGACTTCCCCAACATCGGGAACAATCTTCCTGCATCTAGCCTGTCCAACCCCATAAGAATCTTGTACGTTTCTATAAGATCCCCTCTCAATCTCCTAAATTCTAGCGAGTATAAGCCAAGTCTATCCAGTCTTTCTTCATATGAAAGTCCTGACATCCCAGGAATCAGTCTGGTGAACCTTCTCTGCACTCCCTCTATGGCTATAATGTCCTTCCTCAGATTTGGAGACCAAAACTGTACGCAATACTCCAGGTGTGGTCTCACCAAGACCCTGTACAACTGCAGTAGAACCTCGCTGCTCCTATACTCAAATCCTCTTGCTATGAAGGCCAACATACCATTCGCTTTCTTCACTGCCTGCTGCACCTGCATGCCTACTTTCAATGACTGGTGTACCATGACCCCCAGGTCTCGCTGCATCTCCCCATTTCCTAATCGGCCACCATTTAGATAATAGTCTGCCTTCCCGTTTTTGCTACCAAAGTGGATAACCTCACATTTATCCACATTATACTGCATCTGCCAAACATTTGCCCACTCACCCAGCCTATCCAAGTCACCTTGCAGTCTCCTAGCATCCTCCTCACAGCTAACACTGCCCCCCAGCTTAGTGTCATCCGCAAACTTGGAGATGTTGCTTTCAATTCCCTCGTCCGGATCATTAATATAAATTGTAAATAGCTGGGGTCCCAGCACTGAGCCTTGTGGTACCCCACTAGTCACTGCCTGCCATTGTGAAAAGGACCCGTTTACTCCTACTCTTTGCTTCCTGTTTGCCAGCCAGTTCTCTATCCACATCAATACTGAACCCCCAATACCGTGTGATTTAAGTTTGTATCCTAATCTCTTATGTGGTACCTTGTCGAAAGCCTTCTGAAAGTCCAGATACAACACATCCACTGGTTCTCCCCTATCCACTCTACTAGTTACATCCTCGAAAAATTCTATAAGATTCGTCAGACACGATTTACCTTTCGTAAATCCATGCTGACTTTGTCCAATGATTTCACCACTTTCCAAATGTGCTGCTATCCCATCTTTAATAACTGACTCTAGCAGTTTCCCCACTACCGATGTTAGACTAAGGAAAAAGAAAAATTGTGCACTGTATTGTCAATGTGGTATCAGTCATTCCTTCTACAGTCACAGTACAACTACCTTACAGTACAACAAAATCCCATTCAACTTTCCTACTGTGTACTGAACCTACATGTTAACTTTCTGTGTTTCAGTCATAATAACCCCCAAATCTATTTGTACTTCAGCTTTCTGCAGTTTTTATTTTCTCCATTTTAAATCACTTGATCTACCAATGCCTCTCTATAAACTGGTTTCATCCATTTCACAATTTGCCATCCCATCAATTTTTATGCTGTCTACAAATTTGGCTACTGCATATTTGCTTTCTTCCTCCAAGTCATCAACTTCATAACATAAAGTAGACGAAAAATGCTGGAGAAACTCAGCAGGTGAGGCAGCATCTATGGAGAAAAGGAGTCGGAGACGTTTCGGGTCGAGACCCTTCTTCAAACTTGAAAAACTAAGCGATCGGAGAGATCTTTAGTCTCTGTGGTGAATCTGTCTAAACTGCCAGAGACAGCTGCGGAGGCCGTCATTGGTTATTTTTAAGGTGGAGATTGACAGATACTTGATTGGGAAGGGTGTCAAGGGTAATGGGAAGGCAGGGGACACTGTAAGACTCTGACTCCAATTTAATACCAATCCACACATTGCCAAAGTAAATGTTGTGAACACTTAAGCAACTCCTAGAGGATGAAACTCTGCAGATCTTCCATCCTCACTTACAGTGGAGCCTAACATGTGGTTCTGCCAAGAATGCTCCAAACACAAGCCAATTTTCAGACAATTTCATTTGTTTCATGTGGTTAGCAAGAAACGGCTGATGGCCCAGAAGCAAATCCTGGCTCCATCGCAGAATGTTGAATCCTCGACATGCATCAAGTTGTTTTGTTCAGTGTAAATGAAACACTGCCATCTGCTAAACAAGGCAGGACTTTGTGTGGGTATATTCACAAAAAGTGGCAAATCCAAACTGCCCATTACTTCACTCTAAACCAATGGTAAGGGTGTCAAGGGTAATGGGAAAGCAGGAGAATGGGGTTGAGAGGGAAATGATAGGTCAGCCATTGGCAGAGTAGATGCAATGGGCCAAATGGTCAACGTCTGCTCCTGTGACTTATGAACTAATTAATGTGAGCTCAGCAATCTTGTAACCAGTGGGTCAAGATAAAGCTTTACAGTCCTGCTAAGGTTGCAACCATTGTCATCCCCAAGTACAAATGGGTATCCATTTAAGCCTATTTTCTGATGGGATCACCAGGACACATGCCGTCTTTCAGCCAATTTAGTTTCATCTCTGTGGTTTTAAGAAATAGCACAGATTTAGTGCAGAAATTTGAGTCTCAAAGTAAACTGTGCTTCTAATCTGGCAGTTTCAGTACTGGCATATGTTCAACAAAGTAGAAAATGTCCAGTCTATAAAAGCAGCATAAATCGAATTTGGCTAATTTCTATCCATCCATCTATTCGCAATCACAAGAAAAATAATTAAGATGGTAAGGAAAATGACCTAGAAAAGTCTCCATTAAAAATCCAATTGGTTTACTGACATCCTTCAGTGTTCATTGCTACCTTGCATGGTATATAGATGTAATTCTAAGATGTAGAAGTTGCTGGTGAGGCTGCATTTACAGTATTGTTTGATTTAGTCTCACTGCTACAGAAAAGATGCTATTAATCTGGAAAAAGTGCAAAGAAGATCTACGAGAATGTTACCAGGATTTGAGGGCCTCAGTATAGGGAGAGATTGGGCAGGCAAGAACTTGAAGCATAGGAGGTCTTATGGTTGTGTATAAAATTGTGAGGGCAATAAATAGAGTGAATGTACAGAATATTTTTTCCCAGTGGAGGGGAATTGAGAACTGCAGGGCTCAGGCTTAAGGTGAGAATGGAACAATTTAATAAGAATGTTTGGGGCAAACTATTAAGGTCATAAGGTCATAAGTGATAGGAGCAGAATTAGGCCATTTGGCCCATCAAGTCTGCTTCGCCATTCAATCATGGCCTATCTATCTCTCCCTCTGAACAATATTCTCCTGCCTACTCCCCATAACCCCTGACACCCATACTAATGAAGAATTTATCATCTCTGCTTTAAAAATATCCATTGACTTGGCCTCCACAGACTTTTGTGGCAAAGAATTTCACAGATTTGCCACCCTCTGAATAAAGAAATTCCTTCTCATCTCCTTCCTAAAGAAGCATCCTTTAATTCTGAGACCATGAGCTTTTCACTCAATGGCCAGTAGGTATACGGAATGAACTGCCGGAGAAAGTAATTGAGACCGGTACAATAATGACATTTGGATAAGGAAGGGTTTGGATTAATACGAGCCAAACATGAGCAAACAGGGTGAGCAAAGCCGAGGCATCTTATTGGCCATAGATGAGTTAGGCTGTAGGACCTGTTTCTGTCTCTAGTCATACTTGCACTAAATGCTATACCTTTTATCCTGAAGATAGACTTTAAAAGCTGGTGTAACTCAGCAGGACAGGCAGCATCTCTGGAGAGAAGGAATGGGTGACATTTCGGGTAGAGACCCTTCTTTAGACGAGTTAGGGAAAAGGGAAACGAGAGATATAGATGATGATATAGAGCAGAGGTCGGCAACCTTTGGCCCCCGGGCTGAATGCGGCCCATAACCCAAAATCATCCGGCCCACAGGCGGATTTTTTTCTTCGCAATCTTCCAGCCTGTCGAGCGCAGAGCACAGCCGAGCGCGGCCGAGCTCTGGCTGTACCGCATCCTGCGCAAAGCATTTAAACACGTTTAAGAAAGAACTGCAGTTGCTGGAAAAATCGAAGGTGGACAAAAATGCTGGAGAAACTCAGCGGGTGAGACATGCAAGGATTGCATGAGTCTGCCTTACCCGCTGAGTTTCTCCAACATTTTTGTCTACCTTCTGTGAACACGTGATTTGATGCCTGCCATCCGGGGTGGGATGGGGGCGGGATCCATATGTACACGTGATAGATGTGGCCCGCCATCCGCTCACAGACATGCATCCTGGCCCCTCTGCAGAACAAGGTTCCCCACCCCTGATGTAGAGATAAAGAACAATGAATTAAAGATATGCAAAAAAGTAACAATGATAAAGGAAACAGGCCATAGTTAACTGTTGACAAAGGAAATAGGCCATTGTTAGCTGTTGACAAAGGAAACAGGCCATTGTTAGTTGTTGATAAAGGAAATGGGTCTATTACAAACCCACTGAGTCCCACAACTCTCAGCTATACTTCTTCCACCCTGCTTCCTGCAAAGACTCTATCCCCTACTCCCAATTCTTCCATCTACGCCGCATCCGGTGGCACTGGGACATCCAGTGGTGCTGTTGAATGGCTGCCTCCGCCTACAGTCTGTTTGCCTTTTAATCTTTTTTATTTTTTGGTATGTTTAAAGTATGATTTTGGGGGATTTTTTTTTGTATTTTATACTAGAGGGGATCTCATTGAAACATATAAGATTGTTAAGGTTTTGGACACGCTAGAGGCAGGAAACATGTTCCCGATGTTGGGTGAGTCCAGAACTAGGGGCAACAGTTTAAGAATAAGGAGTAAGCCAGTTAGAACGGAGAAGAGGAAACACTTTTTCTCACAGAGAGTGGTGAGTCTGTGGAATTCTCTGCCTCAGAGGGCGGTGGAGGCGGGTTCTCTGGATGCTTTCAAGAGAGAGCTAGATAGGGCTCTTAAAAATAGCGGAGTCAGGGGATATGGGGAGAAGGCAGGAACGGGGTACTGATTGGGGATGATCAGCCATGATCACATTGAATGGTGGTGCTGGCTCGAAGGGCCGAATGGCCTACTCCTGCACCTATTGTCTATTATGTGGTGGAGGGGGGTAGGGTAATGGGGAACCATCCTTCAGTCACTTCCTGGCGAGGATGCGACTATTATCCGAGTCGCGCCCTCGCCCCCCCCTCCTCGCAGCTTACCAACTGGATTGGCGCGGCCTTTCCTGCTGGGACCAGACCAGAGATTCGGCAGCGCAGCACTGGATACATCCCAGAGCACGCGATGCCTTACCTGGGATCTCTGTTTGATGCTCTGGAGTGTTGGGCCTGCTGCATTGACATCGCGGAGCTGTGGTTTGCGGGGCTCCCAATGCGGGCGGCACTGACCACATCGTAGAGTCCTGGGACCCTTTGCCGGGGGCCGCCAGCATTGAATCTCCGCCCAGCTCGGCCTGTGGACTTCGGGAGCCGTGGACTCCGGTGGGAAGTGGCCGATTCAGAGGTCCAGGCCTCGGAGGATGTTCTTCCATTCGACGTCGGGGTTCCATCGTTCTCGGCGAGAGGGCCTGAACATCGGGCCGCCCGTAGCGGCGACTGCATGGGGCTCTGGAGGCCACAACCACGGGTGAACATCGGGGAACATCAGCGAGTAGGTTGACTGGACTTTGGTTCCTTCCCTCACAGTGGGGAACTTTGGTGTCGCTGTGGGGATGTTTGTGTTGTGGACTATTGTGTTCTGTGTTTTTTATTCGTATGACTGTATGGGAAATAGCATTTCGTTGTCTCTTACTTGAAGACAATGACAATAAATTGAATCAAATCAAAAATCAATCAAATCAATCTGCGCCCAAGATGAGGTGTTCCATACCAGGACATCCGAGATGTCCTAATTCTTTAGAGAATGGAGGTTCCCCTCTTCCATTATAGATGAGGCCCTCGCTCGTGTCTCCTCGGTAACCCGCAGCTCCGCCCTTGCTCCCCCTCATCGCAAGAGACGAGTCCCCCTAGTCCTTTCATTTCAACCAATCAGCCGTCGCATACAACACACAATCCTCCGACACTTTTGCCACCTCCAACGGGATCCCACCACTAGCCACAGTTTCCCATCTCCACCCCTTTCCGCCTTCCACAGAGACCATTCCCACCGTTCCACAGAGACCGTTCCCACCGCAACTCCCTGGTTAACTTATCCCTTCCCACCCATGCCACCCCCCTCCCTAGGTACCTTCCCCTGCAACTGCAGAAGATACCTCCTCCCTCCACTGTCCAGGAACCCCGACAGTCCTTTCAGGTTAGGCAGAGGATCACTTGCACCTCCAACCTCAGGCCGAGGGAGGAAGGACGGAGCCGCGGCTCGAGAGGCTAACAGGGGCTAAGAGGTAGGCCACGCACTGCAAGGGAGCAGTGGACCAGACAGAAAGAGCGGACGGAATTACCACTAGACAGCCAAACCAGTAGGTAATTTACGGCTGGGGTAAGTACTTTCCCATTTATAGGAGGTAGGATTATATAAATAAGGGGTGTTTTAATACAGTAATCCGGGTAGGGGATTCTTAATAGGACCAGTTAATTACTTATATAAGATGGGCGGCCAGGAGATGTGCCAATACTGTGAGATGTGGGAAATTGTCGACACCATTGATGTAGATGATCCCTACAGCTGCAGTAAGTGTTTGAAGCTAGCGGAACTCGAGCTCCGCATTGATGAGCTGGAGACCCAACTTCATACGCTGCGGTGCATCAGGGAGGGGGAGTATTACCTGGATGTTTTGTGCCAGGGGATGGTCACACCGACCAGTTTAACTAATTCAGTAGTTAGTGAGCAGGGAAAGGAAGGTGTGGCCATAAGCGAGGCAGGTAGGGGGAAACAGGAGGAGATGCGGCAGGAGCCACAGCCCTTGTCCCTGACGAGCATGACCGAGGCTCTTACTCAATGTGAGGACGGGATCAGGGGCTGTGGGAGGGATGAGCAACCTGGCTGCAGCACCGTGGATCAGGGGGCCATTCAAGAGGGGGGAGTTAGAAGAAATGCCGTTGTGATAGGGGATAGTATTATTCGGGGGGTAGATAAGGTTCTCTGCGGCCAGCAGAACATGTCCCGAAGGCTGTGTTGCCTACCCGGTGCTAGGGTTAAGGATATCTCTGCGATGCTGGAGAGAAATTTGCAGAGTGAGGGGGAGGATCCAGTGGTCGTGGTCCATGTGGGGACCAATGACATAGGAAGGACGAGGAAGGAGGATCTGCTGAACGAGTTTGAGCAGTTAGGGAATAAATTAAAAAGCAGAACCTCGAGGGTACTGATCTCCGGATTGCTACCTGAGCCACGGGCCAAATCGGCGAGGGTACGAAAAATTAAAAAGCTGAATGCGTGGCTCAAAGACTGGTGTGGGAAAAATGGGTTTGGTTTCTTGGGCCACTGGCACCAGTACTGGGACAGGGGGGATCTGTTCTGTAAGGACGGACTTCACCTGAACGGTGCTGGGACTGGGGTCCTGGCAAATCATATAACTAGGGCAGTAGAGAGGTCTTTAAACTAAGTAGCGGGGGGGAGGTATCAAGGGGGGTAATAACGGCAGGGGTAGAGGAAATAGAGCAGGGTATCAGTGGGGAAACGGAAAATCAAAATGTGACAGGAGGATCCAGAATGTGTGAAGATAAAGCTCTAGATGTAAAAGGGGCAAAAACAGAAAGGAAGGGTAGTAAAAATCATCTGAAAGTGCTGTATCTAAATGCACGGAGTATTCGAAATAAGATAAATGAATTAACGGTGCAATTAAGTACATATAGTTATGATATCGTGGCCATTACGGAGACATGGCTGCAAGGGGATCAGGATTGGGAGTTAAATATAGAGGGGTACTCGACAATTAGAAAAGATAGACAGGAAAGAAAGGGAGGAGGGGTGGCCCTTTTAATAAGGGAGGGAATAACGGCAATAGAGAGGAAGGATATTGCGTTGAAGGATCAGGATAGTGAAACAGCTTGGGTACAGATAGAGAATAACAAGGGGAAAAAAACACTAGTGGGTGTAATTTATAGACCTCCAAATAGCTGTGACGCTGTTAGTCAGAACATAAATCTGCAAATAGTTGACGCATGTAAAAAGGGAACTGCTGTAATCATGGGGGACTTCAATTTTCATATTAATTGGGCAAACCAAACTGGGCAGGGTAGACTAGAGGAAGAGTTTATAGAATGTATTAGAGACGGGTTCCTAGAACAGTATGTCACAGAACCGACAAGGGGGGAGGCAATCTTGGATCTGGTCCTGTGTAATGAAGCAGGATTAATTAAAAATGTCATAGTTAGGGACTCGTTGGGAACAAGTGACCACAATATGGTCGAATTCCATATTCAAATAGAAGGGGAGCAGGTTGAAACTCAGGCTAGGGTACTTAGTCTAAATAAGGGGGATTATGAAGGTATGAGGACTGAGCTGATCAAAGTTGACTGGGATAGCAGACTCAAGAATAAGACGGTACATGAGCAGTGGTGTACGTTTAAGGATCTACTGTATAACCTTCAAGAAAAATTTATTCCTATGAAGAAAAAAAGGGGTAAGGGAAAGAACAGTCAGCCATGGCTCAGTAAAACTATAAAGGATAGTATTCGGCTGAAGGCAAGGGCATATAAGGTAGCTAGAGATAGTGGGAGGGTAGAGGATTGGGAAGCATTTAAAGGTCAGCAAAAAATAACTAAGAGATTAATTAAGACGGGGAAAATAGACTATGAAAGGAATTTAGCGAACAACATAAAAACTAATAGTAAGAGTTTTTATAGCTATATAAAAAGAAAAAGGGTGGCTAAGGTGAACGTTGGTCCATTGGAGGGTGAGACTGGAGAGTTGTTGGTGGGGAACATGGAAATGGCAAAGGCATTAAACGAGTATTTTGTATCAGTCTTCACCATAGAAGACACAAAAAATATTCCAACGCTGGATAAACAGGGGGAGGTAGGAATGGAGGAGCTAAATACTATTAAGATCACCAAGGAGGTGGTATTAGGGAAATTAATGAGACTGAAGGAGGATAAATCCCCTGGGCCTGATGGATTACATCCAAGGGTCTTGAGGGAGATAGCGGTGGGGATTGTGGATGCATTGGTGATAATTTTCCAAAACTCCCTGGAGGCAGGAACGGTCCCAGTGGATTGGAAAATGGCCAATGTAACACCTATATTTAAAAAAGGAAGTAAACAGAAGGCGGGTAACTATAGACCGGTTAGTCTAACATCGGTGGTGGGTAAAATGTTAGAGACAATTATTAAAGAAACACTAACGGGGCACTTGGATAAACATGACTTCATCGGACAGAACCAGCATGGTTTTGTGAAGGGGAAGTCCTGTTTAACGAATCTGCTCGAATTCTTTGAGGAAGTAACAACCCGGGTGGATAAAGGGGAACCGGTGGATGTGGTATACTTGGACTTCCAAAAGGCTTTTGACAAGGTGCCACATAAGAGACTATTGCTAAAAATAAAAAATTATGGGATTGGGGGTAATATATTAGCATGGGTAGAGGATTGGCTAACAAATAGGAAGCAGAGAGTGGGGATAAATGGTTCATACTCGGGATGGCAACCGGTAACTAGCGGGGTTCCGCAAGAGTCGGTGCTGGGACCCCAGTTGTTCACAATTTATATAAATGATTTGGAGGAGGGAACCAAGTGTAATATATCAAAATTTGCGGACGATACAAAAATGGGAGGAAAAGTAGGGGATGAGGAGGATAGGAAGAGTCTGCAAAAGGATATAGATAAGCTAGGTGAGTGGGCAACAACTTGGCAGATGAAATTTAATACTAATAAATGTGAAGTCATTCACTTTGGGAAAAAAAATGATAGGGCAAGTTATTTTCTAAATGAGGTGGAGCTGCGTTGTAATGCAACGCAAAGGGATCTGGAATACTGTGTACAGTTCTGGGGTCCATACTTAAGAAAGGATGTACTGGCCCTGGAGGCAGTGCAGCGAAGGTTTACAAGATTAATTCCTGCAATGAGGGGATTGACATATGAGGAAAGGTTAAGTAGGCTGGAACTCTACTCTTTGGAGTTTAGAAGAATGAGAGGCGATCTCATTGAAACATATAAGATCGTGAGGGGCCTTGATCGGGTGGATGCACCGAGGATGTTCCCAATGATCGGGGAAACTAGAACTAGGGGACATAGTTGTAGAATAAGAGGGGGCTCTTTTAAAACTGAGATGAGGAAGAACTTCTTCACCCAGAGGGTGGTTAATTTATGGAATTCACTGCCCCAGGGAGCAGTGGAAGCAGAAACATTAAATATATTTAAGTCTAAAATAGATGGTTTTTTAGCTGCCAAGGGGATAAGGGGCTACGGGGAGAGGGCAGGGATATGGACCTAGGTATGGTTAGTATAGTAAGAACTGAGTGATCTCCTGGACAAGTGTCGATCGCCTGGATTGGGGTCGGAGAGGAATTTCCTGGATTTTTTTCCCGAATTGGACCTGGGTTTTTATCCGGTTTTTTGCCTCCCCCAGGAGATCACGCGGTTCTTGGGGTGGAGAGGGGTGATAGCGATATAAAGGGGAGGGTAGTGTCTTGTGTTCTGTGTCTTGTGTCTACTGTTTGTGGGTAAGGGTGTCTGTTTAGTGTTCAGCCATGAGCGAATGGCGGTGCGGGCTCGATGGGCCTGGTGGTCTACTCTCGCACCTACTTTCTATGATTCTATGTTTCTATGTTTCTATCTACTGTACCCGTTGTTCAAGATGTGGACTCTTATACATCAGCGAGGCCAAACGTAGACTGGGCGATCATTTTGTTGAACACCTTTGCTCAGTCTGCATGGACTTACCTGATCTCCTGGTTGCTACACACTTTAATTCTCCTTCCCATTCCCACAATGACTTTTCTGTCCTAGGTCTCCTCCATTGGCAGAGTGTGTCTAAACGACCCGAAACGTCACCCATTCCCTCTGTTCAGAGTAGCTGCCTGTCCCGCTGAGTTACTCCAACATTTTGTGTCTATCTCTGCAATTTCTGGCAGTTTAGGGTAGAGCGGTTGCCATACCAGGCCGTGATGTATTTGGATAGCATATTTCCTGTGTAGTAATTGCTA
>CM075977.1:130609615-130961956 GCA_038087875.1 Malacoraja senta
TTGCTGGGGGCCGTATTTCACAGGACACTCTCCCTTAGCTGGTCGAGGAGATGCGACTGTGTCTCTTCTGTCCGGCGGTTTCTGCATCGGTCCCCTCGCACCCCTCGGTACCTCGGGATCGCCCACGCAGAGCGTCACTGTGCCCGTGGAGCCCACGCAGTGCGTCACTGCACCCGTGGAGCCCACACAAAGCATCACGCGCCCGTGGAGCCCTCCATCCCGACCCATGCCAGGGGTGTCCCAGACATGCAGAAGCCGCCCTCGATTTTTTCGCCGACCATGCTATTTCTTCCATCCGGCGGTTTCTGCATCGGTCCCCTCGCACCCCTCGGTACCTCAGGATCGCCCACGCAGAGCGTCACTGCGCCCGTGGAGCCCACGCAGAGCGTCACTGCGCCCATGGAGCCCACGCAGAGCGTCACGCGCCCGTGGAGCCCTCCATCCCGACCCACGTCAGGGGTGTCCCCCACATGCAGTAGCCGCCCTCGAACATGCTATTCCTTCCTCCGGTTCAGGGGGGGGGGGGTCCTGTAGCGTCAGCCTATACACGGGCCACTTATGCTCGAACCCTCATCAGGAAGTACGAGGGCAGGCAAGTGACGTCATGGGCTAGAGGGAGTGTCCTGGTACTTAAGGTCATCTCACCTCGAGACCTTAAGGTATTCAACCGGTAGCTGAGCCCGAGTGAACAACCTCGCTCAGCTACAGTAACATTGTTATTATAGTTAGCACCAACCTAACATGTCACCACTGAATAAATGACTCTTTGAACCGGCCTGATGTCTCACCTTTATTCACCACGTTCGGTGCCGCTACATTGGTATATATAATGGTATAGATTGAAAGATATAATATTTGTGGTAAAAAGATCATTTTTATAGCGTTTATTAATGATAACGGAAGTGTTTTCCTGAATTTAATCAACGCGTTGAGTTCATTTAATAAAGGCATAAAATTAGCATTAAATAATGCTTTGTATTTTCTAGTAATTTGAATACCAAAATACTTAAATTTTTCTGTTGCAATTTTAAAGGGGAATTTTAATAGGTGTGTAGATTCTTGAGGTTTTAACGTCATGATTTCACTTTTATTCCAATTTATTCTATATCCAGAAAAAGAACCGAATTCCTCTTTTTTTTGTTTTTTTTGTTTATTTTACTTTAAGAGAAAGATAGAAGTAAGAAAAGTAAAGAAAGTGCGCAAGAGTCGTGAGGTGCAAGAGAGTGTTGTGAAAAGAAAGCCCCTTAGAAAAGAAGTTAGAGAAGGAAGTAAAGTAAGAAATTAGATCCTAGAAAAGAAAGAAAAAGAAAGTAGGAACAGTCGCAGAAAGGGAACCACCGACCAAGTCTGTTTTTATTGTTTTACCTCCCATTACCAGGTCCTGATACCATTCTTTATTTATTTATTTTTTAAATTACTATTGCACCTCATGCTTGTAATAGGTCCAAAAACGTAGACCACGTCTTTTGGAATTGGTCTGCTTTCCCTGCTAAGAGGAATCTCATCTCTTCCAGATGTAATGTTTCCAACATATTTGATGTCCCCATTTTTATTGTTGGTGTGGGCGCATTTTTCCAGAATTTAAGTATAAGCCTTTTTCCCATTATTAGCCCGTAATTGAATAAGTTCTTCTGATACACGTTTAATTCAGGGATACCTTCCGATATTCCAAAAATGATCCATTCTGGTTTTGGTACCAGTTTTATTTTAATTAATTTTGAGAAAATATCAAATATTTCATACCAAAAATTTTGGATTTTTGTACAAAAAACAAAAGAATGCGCTATGGTAGCTTCTTGAGATAGACATTTATCACAGATTGGTGAAACATTAGGAAAGATTTTATTTAATTTAGTTTTTGAATAATATAGTCTATGTAATGTTTTGAATTGGATGAGCGTATGTCGTACGTTGATCGAAAATTTATGCACCTGTAGTAAGTGGTTATCCCAGCTCTCTTTTGAAATTTTTATAGCTAATTCTTGTTCCCAGTCTCTTCTAATTCCTTCTGTTGTGGGTATTTCTATGTTTAAAATGATATTATATAAGTACGATATTAGATTAGCTGATTCCGCCTTTGTCTTCATTGCTTCATCTAGTAAGTCGGAAGGCATATTATGATGTTTTGTGTTAAAGAAGGAACTGCAGATGCTGGAAAATCGAAGGTACACAAAAATGCTGGAGAAACTCAGCGGGTGCAGCAGCATCTATGGAGCGAAGGAAATAGGTAACATTTCGGGCCGAAACCCTTCTTCAGACTGATAGGGGGTGGGGAGAAGAAAGGAAAAAAGGAAAAGGCGGAGGAGGAGCCCGAGGGCTGGGGGAGGGGAGGAGACAACCAGATGGCTGATGAAGGGGAGGGGACAGCCAGGGCTAGCAGAATTGGGAGAATTCAACGTTCAGGCCACCAGGATGTAGACTGCCCAAGCGGAATATGAGGTGCATTTCCTCCAATTTACGGTGTTGCTCGCTGTGGCCATGGAGGAGACCCAGGACAGAGAGGTCAGATACGGAATGGGAGGGGGAGTTGAAGTGCTGAGCCACCGGGAGTTCAGGTTGGTTATTGCGGACCGACCGGAGGTGTTCGGCGAAACGATCGCCAAGCCTCCGCTTGGTCTCACCGATGTAGATCAGCTGGCATCTAGAGCAGCGAATGCAATAGATGAGGTTGGAGGAGATGCAGGTGAACCTCTGTCACACCTGGAACGACTGCTTGGGTCCTTGAATGGAGTGGAGGGGGGAAGTGAAGGGACAAGTGTTGCATCTCTTGCGGTTGCAAGGGAAAGTACCTGGGGATGGGGTGGTATGGGAGGGAAGGGAAGAATTGACAAGGGAGTTACGGAGGGAGCGGTCTTTGCGGAAGGCAGACATGGGGGGAGATGGGAAGATGTGGCGAGTGGTGGGGTCATGTTGGAGGTGGCGAAACTGACGGAGGATCACTTGTTGTATGTGACGGCTGGTGGGGTGAAAGGTGAGGACTAGGGGGACTCTGCCTTTGTTGTGAGTGGGGGGATGGGGAGAGAGAGCAGTGTTGCGGGGTATGGCAGAGACCCTGGTGCGAGCCTCATCTATGGTGGAGGAGGGGAACCCTCGTTCCCTGAAGAATGAGGACATTTCAGATGCCCTGGTGTGGAACGCCTCATCCTGGGAGCAGATGCGGCGTAGACGGAGGAATTGGGAGTGGGGGATGGAGTCCTTACAGGAAGCAGGGTGGGAAGAAGTGTAGTCCAGATAGCCATGGGAGTCGGTAGGTTTGTAGTGGATGTCGGTAAGGAGTCTATCACCTGCGATGGAGATAGTGAGGTCAAGGAATGGTAGGGAAGTGTCGGAAATGGTCCAGGTGTATTTGAGTGCCGGATGGAAGTTGGTGGTGAAGCGGATGAAGTCAGTCAGTTGTGTGTGGGTGAAGGATGTGGCACCAAAACAATCATCGATGTAGCACATCGATGATAGTCTTTTGTGTATTTTTTCAGGTAATCACGAATTTGTAGATATTTAAAATATTGATTATTTTTCAGATTATATTTCAGTTGTAGTTGTTGAAATGATAGTAATTTTCCCAATTCATACAGATCTTCGAGCGTTTTGATTCCCATTCTTTCCCATTGCATAAATGATTTGTCTATGGTTGAAGGTTCTGATCGGTGTTTAAGAGAGCAATTGCTCTATATGAACCTCGGTCTTCAGGGTCCTTATCCATTTTGGGTATAAGTATTATTGTTGATTCATTTAAAGTTTCTGGTAATTTCTGTTGCATGAAAGCATGAGTATATAGTGTCTTTAGGCGTGGAGAGATCAAATCATGACATTTTTTGTAAAATTCGCTATTTAAACCATCAGGGCCAACGGCCTTTCCAATTTTTAAAGATCTAATAGATTCTTCAATATCTTTTACTGATATTTCGGCCCCTAATAATTCCCTCTTTTTCAGATCTAAAAGAGTGAGACTTTTCTAGCAGCTTCCAGTGATGATGTCACAATGGCATCTCACAGTCATCCAATCACAATGGGATCTCATTTACACAAGCTGCCGTGAACATTCCAACAACCGAAAATGACATCACAATGTGATCTCTGATGCCAATACAGAAGTGATGAGGGTTGACGGAGTGGGGGAATGGATGAGAAGAAATGTTATTTAAACATTGTCTTTATCTAGTAATATGATAAAATTCAACATGCAGTTTGAGAGGCAGAAGATGATATCAGTTGTGTCAGTATTACTGCTGAGTAATGATAGCTACGGAGGCACACGGGAGGAGCTGTCTAAAGTTGATTGGACAGGGACCCTAGCGGGAATGACGGTGGACCAGCAATGGTACGAGATTCTGGGAGTAATTTGAATGAGTGAATAAATGAATACTGTATGACCACCTGTGACAAGTCATTCTTTGCTTGCATACTGACGGTATGCAAATAGTCACTGCATTAATGCACTGACAGTTACAAAGTATACACAGTTTCCACGCCAGGTCCCCTTTTGTTCTCCCCCTCCCCCACTCCCCTACAGCAGTCCCCACCACGCCGGGTCCTCCTTTGTTCCTTCCCTCGACAGCGGCTTCCTCACTCCACTTGTCTGTCCACAACTGACCAATGTTGCCCCCATCGACCGCCTCTCTGGCCCCTCCACCATCATTGCCGGGTCCTCTCCGGACGCCTTCATGGCGCCGACCCAGGCTCCAGCCGTGTGGCTCCGTCGACTCGTGCTGCGCGGGCTCCGACCTCGGTCATAGGCTCCATCGACCCAGGCTCCGTCAGCTGCGGGCTCCGACCCGCTGGGGCTCCAGCCTCGCCGACTCCACGTCTCACCAGGAGGTGTCTGCCGCAGGATCTTTTTAACTCAAAGAGCAAGAAAGATTCTAAGGGGAGAATGAGGTGACCATGGCTGCCAAAGGAAATTGAAGACAGCATAAAACTAAAAGAGAAGGCATAAAAAAATGCAAAGATTAGCAGGAAACGAGAGGATTGGGAAGCTTTTAAAAACCAACAGAAGGCAACGAAAAAGGTAATAAGGGGAGAAAAGATGAAATATGAAGATAAGCAAGCCAATAATATAAAAGAGGGTACCAAAGAAAGATAGATCAGCCATGATTGACTGGCAGAGTAGACCTGATGGGCTGATTGGCCTAATTCTGCTCCTATGACTTACAAACTTGTGAAATATCACAATGCCTGATTGTTCATCCCAAGTTTATGCTGTAGCCCATCTATCCTTAAGTTGCCATCTTCTAATTGCTGCCTCAATTGCTGCAGCGCCCGAATGTCCTGTATATTTAACACTTCTGTAATCAACATTTTTGTTCATGATAGATTAAAACTAGACTTTTATTTTATTTTTCATTTGCTGCTGCCACATGCATATTTTATCAACTCAAGGTGAATCCAGGAAAAAAAAAGTTGGCAATCATGCTGTTTGATGCACAGATGATCCCATTTTCTGAATAAGGAGGTGTGCATAATGTATTTGAAAGCCTATGCATGTTCGTGCCCTCTCATCATATTATAAATCAACTGAATTCCATTGAATTGAAAATCTGTTTGCTCAGGAATGCTGGGAGGGGATTGTGCAACTGGTGATCTTTGTTGCAGGTGTAGTTCGTCTGATGGTCTGGATGAGCACATTGATTTGGATTCCTTTTACTTTGGCTCTGCATTTTACATGCAGACCATGGTGCAATACATCATTCCATGGACAGGCCACTCGGACCAAAGGACAGCTGCAGGAAAATTTATTTAAATACAGGAAAATTGCACAATTCAAAGATTTTCAGAATGCAGAGCTATGCTTAGCTACTTTGAGCTACTTCTGGTAAGGTCAAATGCGGAGCAGCAGGTCAAGTCTCAACAAAAGAAGGAAAACAAAGATATAAGTCCACAATTTCCTCTTTTTTTACTATTATTTATTCCTATGCCTTATGTCAAGTTACAATGGGCAGTGTTCTGCACATATTTGCAGTGCCAGAAGATGGGCTTGTAATTTCTTTACATTTTAGTTTAGAGATACAGCGTGGAAACAGGTCCGCCGGCGCAAAGAGTCTGCGTCAACTAGCAATTCCTGCACATTAACAATATCCTACAAACACTAGGAACAATTTATAATTTTACCAAGCCAATTAATCTTCAAACCTGCACCTGTTTGGAGGGTGGAAGGAAACCAGAGCTCCCGGGGAAAACCCACGCTGGTCCCGAGGAGAATGTACAAAACCTGTACAGACAATCACCCATAGTCAGGATCGAACCCAGGTCTCTGGCGCTGTAAGGCAACAACTCTACTGCTGCCCAATCCTTCTAATCTTCTGATTTAACAAAACATGGAATTTGGGGAAGCAGCTCAAACTTGTGTAGTTCCGAACAAATGTGTACATCCATGTTAGAAATGGGCACTAGAGCCTTACCTCAAACCATTGTCACAGCTGTGTAAAGTGGCAGAGTAGTGGTGGAATGCCAATGCAGATTAGGTGCAGGTCTCTGCCTTGCTAAAGTGGTTATCACTGCACATGTTTCGTACTTGGAACATTGCTGAGTTGAAAGTCCTGTCTAATTGCAGGAAATATGCAGAATGGTTACAGATGTGCTTACTGACACGGAATCCAAGGACCAAGTCTAAAATCAAACCATTTGGGACCCAACAATAAAGGAACAGGAGAAAGGTATGTAGCGCCTGGAGCCTTTCTCCATTCAATGTGATCATTGCAACAAGGAGTTTCCTCATTTTACTTCTGAAAGGCAGGTCTGATTGCATCTAAATGGTGAGGGAGAGTAACCACACTTGGAGCACAGGGAGATGAGGGATGATCTGGGAACACAGGAGAATGAGGGGTGAACTAATAGTGGTGTACAAAATTGTGAGAGGAATAGATCGGGTAAATGCAAAGTATCCTGCCCAGAGTAGGGGAATCGAGAACCAGAGGACATAAGTTTAAGGTGAGGGGGGAAGATCCTGAGGGGCAACATTTTTTACACATAAGGTGGTAGGTATATGGAATGAGCTGTCAGAGGAGGTAGTTGAGGCAGGGACTACCACAATCTAAAGAAAAATGTGGACAGGTGCAATACGATAGTTTTAGAGGGATATGGGCTAAACGCAGGCGGGTGGGACTAGTGTAAATGGGACATGTTGGTAGCTGTGGGGCAAGTTGGGTCGAAGAGCCATTATCACACTGTAGGAATGTGAGTCTATAAAGGCTGCATTTTGATAGAGTGCGGCATGATGGCAGACAGGTGAATCTGAAATCAAATGGCATGAGTTGGAAAACATTCCAGTGGAGTCAGACCTGACACAAGGAAGGGCTGGGATTGATGGAAATCAAACATCCCAGTCCCAGGATATCAGCTCAGGAGTTACAACAGTGGAGTCCTAAGCCCAATTATCTGTAACCATTTCAATAAATCTCACAAGGCTAGAAAAAAAACTGGTGAATGATTACACAATGTTCAATTTTATAATCAGCTCAGCATCAAATGAAGCAGCCTATGTTTGTATGGAGCAAAATGAGATAACATTTGGTCATGGACTACTAAGTAGCATTTACCCCATAAAAATGCTAGACAGTGACCATCTCCAAAATGTGCGAGTCTTACCTCCTTATCCTTGATATTCAATGGTAATAATATTGCTGAATTCCCCATTATTAATATTCTGAGGTTCACCATTATTCAGAAACTCAGCTGGATTAGTCACAAATACATTAGCAATGAAAGCAGATCAGAGGCTTGCTATCCTGCAGAAAACGACTCACCTCTTGGCAATGCAAGGACTTCCCACCATCTCCTGGGCACAAGTCAGTTGTGTGCTGGAAAGCTCTCCACTTGCCTCTCAGAAAGCAGCGTTAACAACTCTGCAAATGCAGACTGCATGTTTGGCACCTCATCCACTATCTGAGGGAAAAAGCTAATGAAGATTGGACCGGGGACACTGTTCGGAGGAAATCCTGCTGTGATATCCTCAGGCTAGTATGATTAATAAGTAACCAACAACCAACCACAAGCACATTTCTTTGTGTAAGCCAACGACTCCAACCCTGGAATCAGCACCACAACCATTCCAACTTCTTGCACATTGCACAAGAAAACTGCCTGCTGCTTATAATATTCTTCACTCAGGAAGATTTCTGTGGTTCCCTAGGAAGACCACCACCTACCCTCCCATCTCTTGCCATCTCTCTCCAAGAACTAAAGACTTCTGGATGCATTGTGCTGTGACCCTTTAAGGATAACCGTCTGTGATTAATTCTCAGGGCAGGTGATATGTTTGACACTGGTGCATCGTGTTCATGAAACAGAGTGGCATCACATGAGGGAGCCCAGTGGCATGGTTTTGGAATTGGTGCTAATGCATTTTATACTTGTTAAAGAGTTTGTAATACTTTTTTTAACACCAGGTAGATGCGACAAACCAATTTGTAAACCGTTGCAGTTCTAGTTGTGATGTGCCGAATTAACTGCATATCCGTGAACATGATTTCCATATATGTGCAGTATCTTTTTCCTATTAATTACAGGCATATGTTTCACGTCAATATTTATACTGAAATTTTTGAGTTGGACGAGAGGAGGGGCAGGACAAAGCCTGGCAAGTAATAGGTTGTTACTGGTAAGGAGGGATTTTTGATAGGCAGATGGTTGGACAAAGGCCAGAGATGAAAAGGGTTGAAGGCTTGTGAATTGTGAAGCCAGAGGTGCAATGGAAGGGAAGGGGAGAAATATGAATGGGTTCATTTTGGGTACAGTGGAGAGGGAGGGGGGGGGGATATCACCTGTCCATATATCTTCTTTCTCACCTCAATCGAGGGACCACAGCTGCCAGTTAGCAGAGGTTCACATGCACCTTGTCTACTGCATCCGGTGTTCCTGATGTGGCCGCCTGTACATCAATGAGATAATGCATGGACACGGCAACCGTTTAGCTGAACACTTATGCTCGGTCCGCTAGAGCATGCTGGAATCTCCCAATTGGTAACCATTTAACTCCACTTCCCATTCCTAAATTGGCATTTCTGTCTTGGGCTTCCTCCATTGCTAGAGTGCTGCCATGCACAAACTGGAAGAACAACACATCATATTCCACTTGGGTAGCTTACAACCCAATGGTATGAACATTGATTTGTCCAATTTTACATAACAAATTACCCTCCCCCTCTCCCTTCTTCCCTCATATCACCACCCCCCCCCCCTCCACCCCACAACCCCTTTTCGGCTGTGCCCTACCTATTTCTCCTCTCCTGGTCCCTTCCACCTATATTCCTTCCTCTGGCTTCACAATTCCCAACTCTTGTCTTGTATCCTTTTGTCTCACACCTTCTGTCGTTTCACCTCTGGTCTTGGTTCAACTATCAACAAACCCAACTCACTCATATCCACCTATTACCCTCCAGGATAGATATAAAATACATCTAGCAAAGTAGTAGAACAGCATTGAACAATACGGCACAGAAGCAGACCCTTTGGCCCACAATGTCCCTGCCGAACATGATGCCAGGTTAAACCAACCTTCTCCCCCACATGATCCATATCCTTCCATTTTCCTGCATATCCATGCACCTATCTAAAAACCTGGTATTCTGCAAAAAAAAAAGATTCTGACTGCCCTATTTATGCCTCTCATAATTTTATATACCTCTATCAGGTCTCCCCTCAGCCTCCCACATTCCAGAGAAAATCCTAGGCATCTTTGTGTTTCTGCAATGGGAGCGTGTGGAGACCATGCAAAATTCGCAGAAAGACCAAGTGATATCCCAAGCAATGCACACACCCACATCAAGTAGCAGCTGCCCCATCTCCAGCAAAGTCGTCACAATTCCCAATTCCAAAGAACAAATTATGTGGAAACATTATCCTGCAATTTCAGGGCTTGCCAAAAAAGATTTTATGGAAGCCTTATATGATGGGCTATAAAAATACTTCAAAAGAAGGACTTCCATTTTCAAATTAATCAGGAATTTGCTGTAGTTGAGATGCATGACCTAGCATTCAGCTTTGCTCACTGCAGCCCTCTGGTGGCAGATCAGAGCAGAATCTGTTGTTTCGGAAATATTCCTTGCACCTTGTCTAAAATAGAGATAGGAAGGAACTGCAAATGCTGGATTACACCAAAGATGGACACAGAATGCTGGAGTAACTCTGGCGGGTAATCCAGTGATTCTGTGGAATTCTTTGCCACAGAAGGCAGTGGGGGCCGTCAATGGATATTTTTAAGGCATTGGGAGATATATTCTTGATTAGTACGGGTGTAAGGGGTTATGGGGAGAAGGCAGGAGAATGACATTAGGAGGAGGAGATAGATCAGCCATGATTGAATGGCGGAGTAGACTCGATGGACCGAATGGCGTAATTCTGTTTCTATCACTTATTACCTTATGGGTCAGGCAGAATCTCTGGAGAAAAAGGATGGGTGACATTTTGAGTCAAGTCTGAAGAAGGGTCCCGACCCGAAACGTCACCTATCCTTTTTCTACAGAGATGCTGCGTGACCCGCTAAGTAACTCCAGCACTTTGTGCCTATGTTTTGTCTAAAATAGCATTTGATTTCACAATTTCAAATCTTAATTAACAGAATCCTTCTCCTTAAAGATTACAACCAGTCGCAATGCATTGTCAATTTATAGTCAATCAACGAGTACATGAAGGAAATGCTAATAATTTGACATAAACATTTTTGGGAGGGATAGTGAGGATTATATATAAAGCAAAGCTATCTGGTCAACCTCTGTCATTTAAACGCGTTTACATGGATTAGAGAATTAAATGCCACAGTTGCTTTCTTTCTGGAAGAACAAGTGTTTGACCAATCTTTCATTTGCCAACAGTGGCCCAACAATTGCTGTCAAACAGTGCAGCAAATTCAGGTGAAGAAAGATGTGAGAAAAATGAAACACCTCCATCCCAGTGTTGCTCTTTGACTTATTCCACTTCATCGTTAACTTATGGAAAACACAATTTCACTGCCTTCTCAAAAAAATGTATTGAAGGATATGAAGTTACTGTATTTACAGGGCTGATGTGAAATGAACTCACCAGAAAAAGGCTATTGTCTCAACGTGACGACAGAGTAAATGCTCGGCACCATAAGTATCACGGAAAATGAATTGTTAAATAAGAAGATTCTCATTTATTTAAGGTTTGTTATCGTTGGATATTTTAAATAAATTAAAAGATTAAATTAAGATTTCAAAGCGTCTGAAGAAGGATCTCGGTCTGAAATGTCGCTTATCCCTGTAATCCAGAGATACTGCCTGATCTGCTGAGTTACTCAAGCATAGGCGCTTTTTCAGTGGACTGCCGGCGACTGCCTGAAAAAACAGCAACTGGAACTGCGACTGTCAGAGTTGAACACATACACACACATACAAACACATTGCTTCTTTCACCAGCCCGTTATGCAGGCGGGTGACAGGGCAAGCTGTGTAAGAAATTCACATGGTGCAAAGCCAAGGTGATACAGACACACACTGTGGTGAACAGGAAGGTTGGCGCTGTAATTAAGACGGTTAAAGCACAGTGTACTGTAAGTCCTTTAAAAGAGGGGGGAGAAGAGGGATGGGAGAGAGGGGAGAAGGAGGGAGAGAAGGAGTGGAGACAACTTTTAAGAAGCCAGACAACTTTTAAGAACCCTGAGATGCACGGCTGTGAAGTTCGGCGGACATTTAACATTACCGGTCGGTTATCCTTGGTTCTGAAAACTACCGCTTACGTTTTTTTCCCCAATGAGCCAATGAAATTCACCGGCACCATAATGAGGCCGCGACCAGTTCCCAGAATGCGGGAACTCCTCACGACCATGAAGGCGACTCCCCGGCAACCACCTGCGAACATGTGGCGACTGCGGGTCTGTACATGACCGTCTGTGCAATGTTTCCCTTCAGCCACTCTTAAGGGGCTGACCCAGTTGGGTGACCTAATCCGCGAGTTCTGGCGAGTTTGCCCTTGACTCATACTCGCAGATGGTCAACACAAGGTCGTAGGAGGTCTTTCTAAAGGGGCTATCCCACTTGGGCGACCTAATTGGCGAGTTTATAAGAGCTTAGGAGAGTTCTCATGTTGAAGATCTCCTTCGACTATGTAGAAGACTTCCTTCGACCTCCTTCGACTATGTTGAAGACCAGCTTTGATTAGCTGCGACTAGCTACGACTAACTTCGGGAAAATTGGACACCGAATAGTGGAGAGTGAAGACGACCTCCTTCGATCACCTTTGACCTCCCTTCAACCTCCCATCGACTATGATGAAGACTATCTATGACTACCTTCGACTACCCTCGATTGCCTACGACTAACATGCCAACCTACTACGACCAAACCTACGAGTAAAAAAAGTATATTTTTTTCCATGGCGACCTTTTATTACTCCCGGGCATTTTTCAACATGTTGAAAAATACGCCGCGACGTAGCTGAGGCCTCGAGTACACGGGGACCACTCTCGAGCATGAAGGAGAGTTACAAAGACCTCCACGGACCTCGTGTCAACCATGCTGCAAGTATGAGTCAAGGGCAAACTCGCCAGAACTCGCGGATTAGGTCACCCAAGTGGGACAGCCCCTTAACTCTCCTTCATGCTTGAGAGTAGTCCCCGTGTACTTGAGGCCAACATGTTGAAAAATGCCCGCGAGTAAAGAAAAACAAGGAAAGCCGCTGGACCTGATGGTGTACTCGGCAAAGTACTTAAAGCTTGTGCAGACCAGCTATCAGGGGTCTTTACCAAGATCTTAAATCTTTCCCTGACACAAGCCACCATACCACCTTGTCTGAAGTCGGCTACCATCATCCCTGTCCCTGAGAAGCCAGTCATAAACAGTCTCAATGACTACAGACCAATTGCATTAACATCAGTAGTCATGAAATGCTTTGAAAGACTAATTTCACAGCACATTAAAGCCAGCCTCGCTTCAAACCTTGACCCTCATCAGTTTGCTTATAGAGTAAACAGATCTCTGGAGGACACCATTGCTACTGTCCTACATACTGCACTGAGCCACCTGGAACACCCGGGGAGCCATGTAAGGATTATTTTTATTGACTATAGCTCAGCTTTTAATATGATCATCCCTGACATACTAGTCAACAAGCTGTCGGATTTAGACTTCCCCCATCTCACCTGCGCCTGGATAAAAAACTTTCTCACTAAACGCCCACAAAAATGGGCCCCCACTGTTCCTCCACCCTCACACTCAGCACTGGTTCTCCACAGGGTTGTGTGCTGAGTCCACTCCTCTATGTACACTTATGACTGCACTCCCATCCACACCACAAACTCCATTATTAAATTTGCGGATGACACCACGGTGGTCGGACTCATATCAGGAGGAGATGAGGCAGCGTACAGAGACGAGGTCCTGAAGCTGTCAGAGTGGTGTTCTGCAAATAACCTGGCTCTCAACATCAGCAAAACAAAGGAAATGGTCATCGACTACAGAAGGCACAGAGCGGACCCTGCCCCACTCTACATCAACGGGGACTGTGTCGAGAGGGTTTCCACCTTCAAATTACTGGGAACGCACATCCCAGTGGACCTCTCCTGGTCTGTCAACACTTCAGCGGTGGTAAAAAAGACCCAGCAGCGATTGCACTTCCTGAGAGTGCTAAGGAAGAACAGTCTAGAGGTGAAGCTGCTGGTGGCCTTCTACCGCTCCACCATCGAGAGTGTGCTGGCATATTGTATCACGGTTTGGTATGCCAGCTGCTCAGCAGCAGACAGGAGAGCCCTGCAGAGAGTGATCAAAACTGCCCAGAAAATCATCGGCTGCCTCTCCAGCTCTCGGTGTCTCTGCCTTCCCTGGAAGACATCTCCAGCTCTCGGTGTCTCTGCAGAGCCAGGAAAATAATCAAAGACCCCTCCCATCCTGGACAGTTCCTGTTCAAACTCCTGCCCTCTGGTAGACGGTACAGGTGCGTCAAATGCCGAACAAACAGACTCAAGAGCAGTTTCTTTCCCTGGGCCATCAGAACTCTAAATTGCTCAAATATCCACACGACATAAGAGATGCTGTCATCCATTCCACTATAAAACAGACCACTCAGCTAATATTCTTCTTTTTTAATTCTTTTAAAGTATTTATTACATTTTAACATGTAATATTCTCCCAGTGCAATGTGTTCTACCTAGGTGTGACAAATATAATTTATCTACTATTTTAAGAAGTTAAATAACGTATTGGATGTATTAGTTGTGTCTTATCTTGTTTTAACTTGTTTTGGTTGCACTGATCAGTAGCTCTCCTCATTTCATTGTATTTCTAAGTACAATGACAATAAAGGCTTATTATTGTTATTATTGTTATTATTATTATTATTATTATTATTAAACTGTCGGTCATGGTACAATCTATACTTTTTTACTCGTAGGTTTAGTCGTAGTAGGTAGTAGTAGGTCAGCATGTTAGTCGTAGGTAATCGAGGGTAGTCGAAGGTAATCATAGATAGTCTTCATCATAATCGAAGGGAGGTTGAAGGAGATCGAAGGAGGTCGTCTTCACTCTCCACTATTCGGTGTCCAATTTTCCTGAAGTTAGTCGTAGCTAGGTGAAGCTAGTCTTCAACATAATCGAAGGAGGTCGAAGGAGGTCTTCTACATAGTCGAAGGAGGTCTTCAACATTACATTTTTTCAAACTCTCCTAAACTCTTCTAAACTCACCAATTAGGTCGCCCAAGTGGGACAGCCCCTTTACCCGCCATCAGATAAGTTTTAAGTATCTGGCATGATATTACAATTAATTGGGATGCTCTGCACCGTTCTGATAGCATCTGGATGTTTGTACTTTCTAAAGACGACGTGCTTGGAGGGTCACAAACAAACAACAACCCTTGCCCATTGTCACAAGCATGGGATCTAGCGGGGAGATCTTAAAAATATCCATGTAAATCATTTTGCCATGTGTTAGTGATTATCACCTGCAGCCCCTATTAAAGAACAGTCTGCTTTACTGAAATCAGAGTAAGATGCCGTTTCCTGTGAATTGAAAAACGGTCTCCGGGTTTACCTTTTACCACGAAATAAACAGTAAACGCCCCGCTCGCCTCCGCTTTCTTCACGGATTTAAATATCGTAGCGTGTGGTTGTTTTGTGTTTAGCTGGCATTTATAAATCAGCCTCCATCACCCGACACTGTTCTTACGCATTCGTCGTTTTAATGTGTCATTTTCTTGCCTCGCCCATTAAAAGTGCAACATACACATGTTCAAACGACAGTCAGACAGTCAGAGCGAAGATGATAATACAGGACGCAGTCCGAACAAGCTCATCAAAGGTTCCAGAAGAGCGACACCTAGCTTTATATTTAACGTGTCCAAACTATTTATTTTCATTTAAGAGTGCGCGTTACATAACCTTGTTGCACGTCACTGCATTAAGATGAATATTAAGTGGCAAATGTGATTGTTTTGCCTGCCTGATACGTTTCAATTTTTTCTCCACAATGCAACTTCAGCTCAAAGACATCGAACTGTGATGAAGTGTCTCGACCCAATACGTCACATATCCACCCATGTTCTCCAGAGATGCTGCCAGGCCCGCTGAGTTACTCCATCACTTCGTGTCCTTTTGTGTAAACCGGCATCTGCAGTTCCTTGTTTCTACATCGGAATTAAAGTGCGGCACTGACAGAGGGAAAGCCGGTCTAGTCTAGTCTGGTCAACCCACACTTGTTCGGAGGTTCAACTTTTAAACTTCAATTTGCTTTCTTTCCCACAGGATTAGGAAAGAGGAGCTGTTTGTTCCCCCCATCACGGTTTAAAATGCAGTTGTTCAAATAACATGTAGTCACGGGACTTGCCCCTTGCTGGGATGAGACAGGAACAGAGCGACGCTGTCAGCTAAATAATTCCGTTGGGCTGATTGAGCAGAGCTATACATGTAGGCGTAGTGCAGGTACAGTCTGGGTTAAAAAAAACAAAATCCCAGTAGAAGAAAACCCACAAAGTGCTCGAGTAACTCGCGGTTCAGGCAGCATCTCTGGAGGACATGGACAGGCGGCGTTTCTGGTCGGGACACTAATTGTAGTCGGGGACTGGAAGCTGGAAACGAGGTGGGGGGTTTTGTGGTTGCAAAATCCTTGAAGACATGGGCACCGTGCGTGACTATTTATTTCACAGTTCACGGTCATTTTATTTGACGCCGCCTTTGGCTTGTTATCTAATCAGGAAGCAACTCTGGCAAATGAAAGCTCGTTGACATTTCAGCGGCAAAGTCTTGCTCTGTGCAGACGCGGAGATAATTCCCACGCTGGCTCTGCGATTCCCTGCCGAGTCTCAGAATCGATTACTACTCGTGAACAAGAACGTGTTCTCGGGCTGTTGCTCCGCTAAAGCGCAGAAACATCGTCCACATGGTTCCAATGCGTTGAGCCGCGGCTTTTGGGGAAGATCGGGAGAGTTACAACAGAGTGTGGCCAAAATGTAATCACAGGTCTCGCACTCTAAAACATGTAGGTGGTATCCGCAATAATGCAAAGGTTTAAAACGAGTCTTGCATGGGTTTCTTGGATATTGTTGCTAGAGGATTGGGATTGAAGATTCGGTGTGATTAACTCTGCAAGGGTGACCAGAGCGCGTCTCCAACACCCCGCGCCTCACTCACTTTGACACGCGATCGCTCACAACGCAGAGCTCCTGTTTCCATGTCCAAGTGAGATTTTATTCCACCCCGCACAAGCTGCAGGAAGCCGCCCCCCACACCCAGGAGGGTGATGGGGAGCAATGATTCCGGGAGACGAGACGTTGGTCACTGCTCCATGTGTCCTGAGTGGAGTGGTTTGGTGGGGGAGGGGGCAGATAGAGAGGAGAATGGTGGCGGTAATAGTGTGAGTGTGTGAGGGGAAGGGGAGCGTTTGGGGCTGCTGTATATATGTGTGTTTGGGGTGGTGGTGATGTTTGTGTGAGTCACCGAGGGCTATTGTGTTTGGGGAAGAAGGGTTAGGGATGCGAGTTGATAACGTTAGTGTGGGGGGGGGGAGTATGTGTGCGTTGATGTGATGTGGCATGGTGTACATGTCTGTGTTGGGCGAGGAACTCGTTGGCACGGGGGGCTGTGGAGGCCGTCAGTGGATATTCTTGATTAGAACGGGAGGCAATGGTTATGGGGAGAAGGCAGGAAAATGGGATTAGGAGGCAGAGATCGCCCATGATTGAATAGAAACATAGAAACATAGAAATTAGGGGCAGGAGTAGGCCATTCGGCCCTTCGAGCCTGCACCGCCATTCAATATGATCATGGCTGATCATCCAACTCAGTATCCCGTACCTGCCTTCTCTCCATACCCTCTGATCCCTTTAGCCACAAGGGCCACATCTAACTCCCTCTTAAATATAGCCAATGAACTGGCCTCGACTACCCTCTGTGGCAGAGAGTTCCAGAGATTCACCACTCTCTGTGTGAAAAAAGTTCTTCTCATCTCGGTTTTAAAGGATTTCCCCCTTATCCTTAAGCTGTGACCCCTTGTCCTGGACTTCCCCAACATCGGGAGCAATCTTCCTGCATCTAGCCTGTCCAACCCCTTAAGTATTTTGTAAGTTTCTATACGATCCCCTCTCAATCTCCTAAATTCTAGAGAGTATAAACCAAGTCTATCCAGTCTTTCTTCATAAGACAGTCCTGACATCCCAGGAATCAGTCTGGTGAACCTTCTCTGCACTCCCTCTATGGCAAGAATGTCCTTCCTCAGATTTGGAGACCAAAACTGTACGCAATACTCCAGGTGTGGTCTCACCAAGACCCTGTACAACTGCAGTAGAACCTCTCTGCTCCTATACTCAAATCCTTTTGCTATGAAAGCTAACATACCATTCGCTTTCTTCACTGCCTGCTGCACCTGCATGCCTACTTTCAATGACTGGTGTACCATGACACCCAGGTCTCGCTGCATCTCCCCTTTTCCTAGTCGGCCACCATTTAGATAATAGTCTGCTTTCCTGTTTTTGCCACCAAAATGGATAACCTCACATTTATCCACATTATACTGCATCTGCCAAACATTTGCCCATTCACCCAGCCTATCCAAGTCACCTTGCAGTCTCCTAGCATCCTCCTCACAGCTAACACTGCCCCCAGCTTAGTGTCATCCACAAACTTGGAGATATTGCCTTCAATTCCCTCATCCAGTTCATTAATATATATTGTAAATAGCTGGGGTCCCAGCACTGAGCCTTGCGGTACCCCACTAGTCACTGCCTGCCATTGTGAAAAGGACCCGTTTACTCCTACTCTTTGCTTCCTGTTTGCCCGCCAGTTCTCTATCCACATCAATACTGAACCCCCAATGCCATGTGCTTTAATTTGTATACTAATCTCTTATGTTGGACCTTGTCGAAAGCCTTCTGGAAGTCCAGATACACCACATCCACTGGTTCTCCCTATCCACGCTACTAGTTACATCCTCGAAAAATTCTATAAGATTCGTCAGACATGATTTACCTTCGTAAATCCATGCTGACTTTGTCCAATGATTTCACCACTTTCCAAATGTGCTGCTATCCCATCTTTAATAACTGACTCTAGCAGTTTCCCCACTACCGATGTTAGACTAACTGGTCTGTAATTCCCCGTTTTCTCTCTCCCTCCCTTCTTAAAAAGTGGGGTTACGTTTGCCACCCGCCAATCCTCAGGAACTACTCCAGAATCTAAAGAGTTTTGAAAGATTAATACTAATACATCCACTATTTCTGGAGCTACTTCCTTAAGTACTCTGGGATGCAGCCTATCTGGCCCTGGGGATTTATCGGCCTTTAATCCATTCAATTTACCCAACACCACTTCCCGACTAACCTGGATTTCACTCAATTCCTCCAACTCCTTTGACCCGCGGAGTTGACTCGATAGGCCGAATGATCTAATTCTACTCCTATAACTTGTAACTTATGAACGTGAGAATATGTGAGTGGAAGAGGTGATGAATGTGTGTGTTGGCGTCAGGTCAGTGACATGGGGTGTGAGACGTAGCGGGTGGTATGTATCTATGGGTGGTCTGTGTGAGATGTGTGATGTGCGAGTGTGAGTGGGAGGGTGGCGTTAGAGTGAGGGCATGTGTGTTTAGGGTAGCCCATGTATGTTAGGGGTGTTCACCCTGGGGGTTATGATGCTGTGTGCTGGATGTGTGTATGGGGGCGATGTACAATACCTGTGATGTGCGTGTAAGGGGTGTGTATTTGGGGCGGGGTGGTAAGTTAGAGTGATGGAATTACTGCTCTGAAGCACAACGTGACCTCAAACCAAGAACCAGTCGATCAGAAGGTGCAGATTCTCCAACTGTGAGAAACCCGGAACAATTCACCACCTCTTACTATTTTCAAAGTTAAAATGGACGGCAAAGAGCCAGCTGCAAGTCGACGGGTTGTCTGCCGCATGTAACACATCAAAGCCAGGCTCTCCAGAAACCCAGAGAAGTTAGATACGTTGTATTGTTCCCCTCTTCCTTCTCCTCCGTCCCGTTAGCGGATCGCTGCTATTTCCATTCAACTCCCTGTAGCTTAGTGTGCGTTATCCCGCTGCCTACTTCTCCTCACCTCGGACAGCCGAGTCCATGTGATGAAAACGACTCGAGCCACTTTCATTGTCGGCTGAACCTCACTGGTGATTCGAGCGCTTGGAATTTGGACAAGACAACTGATTGTGGAACAATTATCCCTATCCCCTCTCAGCCCCAACCACCCACCCCTTTCCCCAACACCCAGTTCCTTGAGCTGTCTGAAGAAGGGTCTCGACCCGAAACGTCACCCATTCCTTCTCTTCAGAGATGCTGCCTGACCCGCTGAGTTACTCCAGCTTTCTGTGTCTATCCTTGAGCTGATGGACCTGTCCGGGACGATAACGGGGTTTTCCGCCCCCCTCCGCTACTTCGTCCGCGCTATTCCACAACGTGCTAAGTTGGGCGGCTCTCCAGATAACGAGAAATAAACCAGGAGCGGGGTCGCCGCGGCTCTGCTCCGCTCCACGGCGCAGCAAGGAGCGGGCAGGCTATGGATGGTGTACAGGCGAGTGGAGCTCCTCGTCTCCTTTCAAACCAGGGAGAGTTTGCAGGGGAGAAGCACTGGCGCCGTTTAATTCCGCGGAGGCAAGGGCGGTACTAGTCAGCAAGTGCGGGATGGTTTTAATCGAAACCAGGTTGGAATAATATTTACTTACACATTTTTTTTGGTGTTTCTAATTTGCCATGCACACTGACGCAGGCGTACTGGCGAGATTTCCGCAGTCCTTGGGAGCCCGCAGTTGCACTGGGTTGATGGCAAGAGGCGCGGAGACTGAGTCAGAGGCGGCAAGAAAGCAGGAAGAACATGGGGAGGAGCGCGCCCGGTACCATATCGTGATCCACTCTGCCGTTTTCACCGCGCTCGAATAATGTCAGGGAACTCAAAACAACCGGAGGGCGCAGCCTGTAAGGCAAAGGTAAAAGAACAGATCAAGACTATTGTTGACGATTTGGAGTTAGTCCTGGGCGATTTAAAGGACGTGGCTAAAGAACTTAAAGAGGTAAGCAATATTTAGGAGAGACAAACATGGATAAATCTAGTATACGCGAATTTGCAAAGAAGATGTAGGACTCGTGTGGGGAAATCCATTTGTTGAGTGCGCTGTACTGGAGGAGGGAGTACCAATTATAATAGTACAGATTGCCCAAGCGCTACAGTGTTGTCGGCAAGTAGGCTTGTCCACATTTTGCAACTTGCAATTTCCCCCAGCTTCCTCCTCCTCTCCCGAAAACAAAATCTGGCATGGCCCGAAGGATAACACGATGTAATTCTCTGCTAATCCTCCACCACCGGCTGAGATTTGCGCACAATCTTTTCCTACTGAACTGTGAGTAACAGACAGGCGTCTGTTTCAATGTAAGCTCCCCTCTGCCACCCCGTTCGCACGTCCGGCAGTGTTACAAAACAACAGTTTATAACAACTTGGGGTTCCGACTGAGTCACTGCCACCAGTGATCCTGGCCTAGATAGACAGAAAATGCTGGAGTAACTCAGCGGGACAGGCAGCATCTCAGGAGAGAAGGGATGGGTGACGTTTCGAGTCGATACCCTTCTTCAGACTGATGGTGATCCTGTGATCCTGGCCTGCTAGATGGTATTCACGAGAAATTGAATCAGATGGGCACCTAGTAATCATTGGGTCCCTCTCATTGATCCAGTAATTAATTTATACAATTCAACAATTTATTACACAGTCGAATGGTACCGCAGGGGCTTAAATGAATCAGGATAATAGCGGGTTGTCAAAGATGTTCTTGAATGAAGTATGCGTTGTCCTATCTATAACAGTTATACCATGTGAATTTAGTTCGTGTAACTGCACATACTGTATGATGTATAATACTTTCCTTTAGAAGGCAGTATTCCTGCAGAAATCTCTCTCTCTCTCTCTCTCTCTCTCTCTCTCTCTCTCTCTCTCTCTCTCTCTCACTCTCTCTCTCTCTCTCTCTCTCGCTCTCTCTCTCTCTCTCTCTCTCTCAAATACAAAACTCAATCCTCAAAATTAATTGTCACACCATGGTCTCCACAAACACCAAAGTAACCCGTTAAAGGCCACGTTTAGTTATGTAACCAATTCAAAATGATCGAAACAATACATTCCCTTGCGGTAGTGGTGGAGGGCGGGCGTTGAGGTTGTGAGGAGAGATTTGAATTCATTTGGCAATGACAGAGTTAAATCTGACATTTCTACATTCATGCAACACTGTTGCTACTTATTCATCGAAACTACTGGTGTTCGCAACGCGACTGGGAAATTGTGAAGGTAAAGCCAGTCAGTAAATAACTGATCAGCGAGCGCCTCGTGTGTGTTTTTTGGCATTGCTATTCGCGCACGGGTTTCCGACTCGATGTGACAATGTTCAGTGTCTTTGCTTGGTCTTCGGAAGCGACGCATGGACGAAGTATTAGATTCAAGGATAGCAAGAAGTGAATTAATGGACATGCAGGCCAGCGTTGGTTTGAGACTCAAGTATGATGAAACCACCAAATGACAGAGGACCCAGATACATCTGGAGTTAATCCCAGCCAGCTGTCTGCTGCCTTGCTCTGCGACCATTGTTCCCCAGTTTTCTTGAGAAAACAATTGACTCCGAAACACGGACGTTTGGAAATGAATAGATCTTAAACCCAAACGCAGAGTGACCAACACGACTGGGGTGTTTAAAGGACCAAGATTGCTTCTAGACAATATGAATAAAGGAGCATTAAAACGCGCTGTGATTAAAAATAAAACCATTTCAAGAAACTATAGGATGACTAACACCCATGAATGTCTGTGCAACATTTGACGCCAGGTACTTCTCGGGGCCGTTTTCGCTAATAGGCATTAGAGATGAAATCACATATAGTGAGTTAATGGAGCTTCATAAAGGCAAATTGATCAGCTTGATAATTATTTGTAGCTTGTGAATAAATGTTTAATTTAGTCACTAAAAATAAAACAGTGAAACTTTTTTTGGAGTATTCTGTTCTGCTTTTATGTAAACTACGACAATGGCGTTCTATTTTATCGTTCAGTAAATTAATTCCAGATATCATGCTCGGGAACTCACTTGATTTATCACAGTGGTTTATGGCTTGTTATTGTACAGCATGACATTTATTCGCTGGTTTGTGTTTTTGTTTTGCTGAGTTTTGCTGAGTATGAATGATTAGTATTGTACTAAACTCGCACATCAATCGTCTTAGGATATCTCACTAAGTTAAAATAAGTTGGGATATCTCACTAAGTTAAAATAAGCTATGTTGTATTTTGATGGCTGGCTGCTTTTAATTTTTGTGAACGGCTTAGATTTATTTGATGATAAAGCTGGGTATGCAAAGACGCCGAGTCTACTTTCAGAGATGGCACCATGTAGTTTTTAAGAATAAAATTATAAGGGGTACAATTTTATCATACAATAAATAATGAAAAATGAACATTCGGGGTGTACACGTTATTCGCTTACATTAAAATGTTAAACAATGTTTATAACATCTGGAACTTCTCTGAATAATTTTGCTACTATTTTTATAGTCTGAAGTTCTACAAAGCAGAACAGAAAGTATAAAATATGCTTTACACAATATATTAAGAGCACTCTGCTAACCCAATTACTTTTTTTGTTGCCTTTGAGCGGCTTGACATGAATATGATTATGTCCAGTACTGGAGTTATCTGTCTGAAGTTATGTTTAGTTAAGTGCTTGAAATATCTCAACTGTAAATGTCTTATTCTTGTTTGAGTTCATTAGTCATATAGTGTGGAAACAGGCCCTTCGGCCCAACTTGCCCATGCCGACCGACATGCCCCATCTATACTAATGCCACCTGCCTATATGTGGCCTATATCCTAAACATATCCTATCCATGTGCCAATCCAAATGTTTTTTAAAAATTGTGATAATTCCTGCCTCAACTACCTTCCCTAGCAGCTTGCTCCATATACCCACAACTCTTTGTGTAAAAATGTTTCCCCTCAGGTTTCTATTAAATCTTACCCCCCTCACCTTAAAGCTATGACCTCTGGTTCTCGATTCTCCTACTCTGGGTAAAATATTGTGTGCATGTACCCCATCTAATCCCCTCATGATCTCATACCCCTCTAAGGTCAACCCTCATCCACCTGCGCTCCAAGGAACAAATACACCTCTCCTTATAGCTCAGGCCCTCGAGTTCTGGCAACATTCACATAACTGAAGAAGGGTTTCGGCAACATCCACCAGTCTGAAGAAGGGTTTCGGCCCGAAACATTGCCTATTTCCTTTGCTCCATAGATGCTGCTGCACCCGCTGAGTTTCTCCAGCATTTTTGTCTACCTTCACATAACTCTTCTCTGCACCCTTTCTAGCTTAACTAATAACAGGGTGACCAAAACTGAACACAATACTTCAAATGTGGCCTTACCAATGTCTTGTCCAACTGTAATATAACTTTCCAACTTCTATAGTCAAATATTTGAAATGTATTCTAATTGATAATAAAACTTTTCCTCCAAAAATAAATTTAAGCTCTTTACTTTAGTCTGAACACTGTTAAAAAAAAAACAATTGTGAGGAATAAGTAACTTTCCTACAGTCTTGATCATTTCATTCTTAGGTGCAAAGTTTCCATAATCTTCAATTGATACAAGTTATCAATATGTCTCAGATGCTTGGGATGACCAATATAGTTTAACTTTTTTGCATTAAGCCTACCTTCCATTATTTCACGTTAAATTATGAATGTAATTGAAGCTTTGATATTTTAATTAAGAAGGCTAAATCATTAATTAATTTACAATCCTATCATAATTTTCTTTTCTAATGGAAACAAGTAGAAACATTAACCAAAGCCATCAATTTCAGTATATAATCTTATCATATTCAATTTATTTTATCAAATGAGCAGATCCCATATATTTTCAACGTAGTTCTCAATAACTGGGCTACATTGTCCTATTTTCTTGTTGGAACTGAATAATTTACACTAAGAAATCCAATAGATTCTGAAATAACTGCAGGGTTGAAAGTTATCAGCTCATAATTATACTATTTTAGAATATCATGGCATTAATTGCATTTTTTTAATATACAAAATTGCATTTTTTTTAGCTCTAATTTTTTTTGTTGATTTATTATTGCAATCCAGAAATAAACCCATTCTAGATTATTCCAAATACAAATTCTAGCATGCATTTCTTTATGTCAAGTATTCTAAAGGTCAAGGCCAAAATCCCATTTGTGCGGATTGGAAATACAGTGACAATTTTAATTAAAAGGTTATCTTGCCATACCAGCAACCAAATGATTAAAAACAAATTGCTGTCTGAGATAAGGCATGAAAGGATGCATCTTGTAGTTCTATGTGTATAAATAGACCTCTCAAATATATAAGTGGAGTCACCGTGTCCAGAAATTCATTTAAAAAAGTTCATTGGATACTCAGCTGCAATATGACTGCTTTGAGTTAACATGAGAGTCGAATTCAGTTTTATTCTAGTGGCTGTGACAGATTTTGGCCCGCATATCGCACAGCACATAAACTACCGAAAAATAATCAGTTCCACCAGAACACTAGTGCATAACTCACACTTACAATTACACACTGACAAGCACCGCACAACTTCAAAGTATTAAAGGACCGCTTTGTGCATGTAATCTGTAATGTTTTTCGTACATCTTGTCAGGTAAATTGACAACATTGATGCTGCTGATGTCACAGATATAGATTTAAGATGAAAAATTATCCATGCTAACAATATCACAACATCAATGGGTTATATAAAAAGAGAAACAAGGAATTTAAAAGAAATGCTCTTGTGCAAAAATTATGTAAAACAATAACTCAGGACATTGGGACTCTAACATATTTACAAACAGCACAACATATAAATAGTGAGCATTCTGAAGAAAGGTCCCAACCCAAAACGTCGCCTATCCATTCAATCCATAAATGCCGCCTGACCCGCTGTTACTCCAGCACTTTGTGTGGTACTTAAGATTCAAACCTCTGCAGTTCTTCTAAACGGCGAGGATGTTAAATATATTGATTTTTGTATAGACTTGGAAAGATATCAAAAAGAACCAAAATTAGAAAGAAATGCTTCAGCAGGTTGTTTGCAAAAGTTGGATAATGTTTAGTACTCCAGAGGGCTGATATACTAAAGCTATCAAGGAAGAAAATACCTCTATTCTTTTTACAGTCAACGTAGCCTTAAATTTTATTGCACTCACCAAATGTGTGAATTTGAAATGAAGTAAGCCAGCCTTGACAGATCTAAGGAAGCCAATGATCAGTGCCTTCAGCTAAATAAAAATACCTGAGTTGGCTTGTATTCTTGCTAAATGAAGTAAAAACTCAAATGTGCTGATGGTTCTAAACCAGCAGCAGGCTTACATGGAGAAATAAAATGAAGAAAATTGATGGTAAGCATAATGCAGCTGAGTATCTACTAAAGCTGTGATATAAAACAGGGAAGTAGAAACAAGGAACTGCAGATGCTAGTTCATACAAAAGGACACAAAGTGCTGGGATAACTCAGCGTCTCAGGCTGAATCTCTCGAGAACATGAATAGGTGCTGATTTGGATCGGGACCTTCAGACTGATTGTATGGGGGGAGGTAGACTGCTGGAAGAGAGCAGGAAGAGGAGGGGGGGTGGGGGTGGGGGTGGGGAAGTAAGCTTGTTAAATTTGTAAAGTAGAATTGTACTCAGTTGTTGATGATTTATTCAGCTTGAAGACTTGATGTTGAGCAAATTATATTGCATCACAGCTTGCTTTGGGAACAGCTCTACCCAAGGTTTCAAGAAATTGCAGAGAAATGTGGACATAGCCCAGTCTATCACACAGGGCAGAATCCTTACCACTGACTCCATCTACACTTTAATATGCCTTGAGAAAGCAGCCAACATAGTCAAAGACCTTCTTCATCCTGGTCATTCCTTCTACTCTCTCTCATCGGGCAGAAGATACAGAAGCTTGAACGTGCTCACCACCTGACTCAGGAACAAGGGTGAAGGGTTTCGGCCCGAAACGTTGCCTATTTCCTTCGCTCCATAGATGCTGCTGCACCCACTGAGTTTCTCCAGCATTTTTGTGTACCCAGGAACAACTTCTTCCTGTCTGTTATCAGGCTTTTGAACAGTCCTTCCATAAACTAGGGTACAGTCTGAATTTCCTCTACCTCATTAGGGACAGTGGACTTTGTCTCTAGATCTGTTGCACTTTAATGCTGAGAACAATATTCTGCACTCTTTATCTTTTCCTTTGCTCTAATTATTGCACTTGAGTTTGGCTCAATTGTATATATGTATAGTACATCTTCTGAACCTTCTGAATTTGTAGTCGGCAAGGCGGTACTCTGCACATCTGATATGATTGGATAGCATGCAAAACAAAGCTTTTCACTGTATCTCGGTACTCATGACAACAATAAACCGAAACCAAAGTCAAATACGCCCAGAGACGTCAAACATTTCAGGAGCATTATGTTTTAGCTGTAGTATAAACTGCTCATCGATATAGATGGAACAAACAAAGATATTTCAAAATATATGAAAAATTTGTATTTTTAATATATATATTGTATATTTTATATTCTTTTTGTATTGACAATATTGTATAGCTTAACCTTCTTGTATAATTATTAAATTAAGTTTTGTTTTAACGCTGATCTATTTGTTTTATGAATGTCCCAGAATAATTATTTTTATCAGTTACACTACATTAATTATAAGAAGGTCTAATATCTCACTAAAGATGGACACAAAAAGCTGGAGTAACTTCAGCTTTTTGTGTCTATCTTCGGTTTAAACCAGCATCTGCAGTTCCTTCTTACACATGATATGATAATGTAAAAGCAATCATGTCGTTATAAATATTTTTTTGTAATGCTTATGGATTGAGAAGTTGTTGACCTGCATGATCTTTTCAAGTTTAAGTGATGCAAAGATATTCATAATGATCCATTGTAAAGCCATGCACCTTTACTACATAGAGTTTGAAATTGTGGTCATTAAATAGAATGACTCATAAACCATTGCCAAACCTACATTTGTCTATTATCAAAGTTGTATTGAGAATGGTCCCATTAGGAAAACACTATGAAAATGTATGCAACTCAAGAACCTTTTCCGTTTAAAACAAAATGATTAATAGTTTTGTTATCTACATGAGTGGAATAGAGGCATTTCATGTTCTGGCTCATCAAATTCATGGGAAGAATAAAAGCTGTATGAAAAAAAATGTAAGTCTCCTACAGTCAGAAATAGGGCAACTTAACATTTGTTACATAGACACATAGATACATAGAAAATAGGTGCAGGAGTAGGCCATTCGGCCCTTCGAGCCTGCACCGCCATTCAATATGATCATGGCTGATCATCCAACTCAGTATCCCGTACCTGCCTTCTCTCCATACCCCCTGATCCCCTTAGCCACAAGGGCCACATCTAACTCCCTCTTAAATATAGCCAATGAACTGGCCTCAACTACCCTCTGTGGCAGAGAGTTCCAGAGATTCACCACTCTCTGTATGAAAAAGTTTTTCCTCATCTCGGTCTTAACACTACAGACTCATTAAGCTGAACATCAGTAGTGGGGAAATGGAAGAACCTATTACAAAAATGGAATAACGTAGAAACATAGAAACATAGAAAATAGGTGCAGGAGTAGGCCATTCGGCCCTTCGAGCCTGCACCGATATGATCATGGCTGATCATCCAACTCAGTTTCCTGTACCTGCCTTCTCTCCATACCCCCTGATCCCTTTAGCCACAAGGGCTACATCTAACTCACTTAAATATAGCCAATGAACTGGCCTCAACTACCTTCTGTGGCAGAGAATTCCACAGATTCGCCACTCTCTGTGTGAAAAATGTTTTACTCATCTCGGTCCTAAAGGACTTCCCCCTTATCCTTAAACTGTGACCCCTTGTTCTGGACTTCTCCAACTACGGGAACAATCTTCCTGCATCTAGCCTGTCCAACCCCTTAAGAATTGTGTAAGTTTCTATAAGAACCCGCCTCAATCTTCTAAATTCTAGCAAGTACAAGTCGAGTCTATCCAGTCTTTCTTCATATGAAAGTCCTGCCATCCCAGGAATCACTGGTGAACCTTCTCTGTACTCCCTCTATGACAAGAATGTCTTTCCTCAGATTAGGAGACCAAAACTGTACGCAATACTTCAGGTGTGGTCTCACCAAGGCCCTGTACAACAGCAGTAGAACCTCCCTGCTCCTATACTCAAATCCTTTTGCTATGAATGCTAACATACCATTTGCTTTCTTCACTGCCTGCTGCACCTGCATGCCTACTTTCAATGACTGGTGTACCATGACACCCAGGTCTCGTTGCATCTCCACTTTTCCTAATCGGCCACCATTCAGATAATAGTCTACTTTCCTGTTCACCAAAGTGGATAACCTCACATTTATCCACATTATACTGCATCTGCCATGCATTTGCCCACTCATCCAACCTATCCAAGTCACCTTGCAGCCTCCTAGCATCCTCCTCACAGCTAACACTTAGAAAGTGTAGTATGATGCAGAAGACAGTAAGATCATTGTAACGGAATTGGTATAGTTATATTATACATTCTAGTTAGTTAATCAACACTTTGGGATACAGGCAAATAATATTGTTAAAACCATGGCAATAGTCAATATGTTAAGCAGCTTAATTAAAGCCTGTATACTATAGTGATGTGTCATGTGACAGGAAGGACGATATGTAACAGGAAGTTGTTTGATCATGTGTATGAAAGGCCATTTTTTGCTACTGATGGAAACAATTTATTTGGACAGCAGCTTGATGTGTTGCTTTAGGAGTAAAATTGAGGTGACATGTCTATTTGTTTTTATAGCAGAAGGGGTATAAAAGTATAGTTTGTTTCAGGATTGATTGAGCAGACTTTTCCTCAAATTGCATTAGTGAGCAAGAGATGTTAAAGGTCATTGAATTATCTTATATTTGCTGTTGCCAGGTACAGCAAAATGTAATTAGGAATTGGTCATTTGAATAAACTTTTTATTCCAATAGTGTAATAAAACATTTTTCTTGAACTTGTTGGATGGGGACCATATTGTAGTAGAAACATGTGTTTTGTTTCAGAAGATATTAATGGGTTTGGGGAAATCTACATTGCTTTATGAAATGGAATTCATGTTTAACTAATGGATTGGAGGCTGAGGATCTCTGGTAGAATAGATGAAGAGAATCAGTGGATATAGTGTACTTAAACTATAGTGCACTAACAAAGCTTTTCCCACAGGATGTTAATGTGGAAAATTAAAATATTTAACATTCTGAGTAAAATATTAACATGGACTGAGAATTTAATGGACAAGAAAGAATCAGAGTAATGGCTGTTTCCTGAGGGGCAGACGGTGATTAGTGCAATGTTGCAGGAATCAATGCCTGGACCCCAGTTATTCACAATATATTAGTGATTTGGATGAATGCACTGTATTGAGCCTTAAAGTTGCTGTATTAAAGTTTGCAGATGCCATGATACTGGGGTGGTGGTGGTGGAAGTGGTGTGGGGACAATTGCCTGGGTGGAAAGAAAGGGTGAAGGGCAGCAATAAGTTTGTATCTGTTATGAAATATTAACTGAAACATACTTTGATTTTTAAAAATAAAACATTAAGTATTTAACTTTAAATATTGGGAATGTTTGCGGATGACACGAAGTTTGCGGTTGACACGAAGCTGGCGGTAGTGTTAGCTGTGAGGAGGATGCTAGGAGGCTGCAAGGTGACATGGCAGATGCAGTATAATGTGGATAAATGTGAGGTTATCCACTTTGGTGGCAAGAACAGGAAAGTAGACTATTATCTGAATGGTGGCCGATTAGGAAAAGGGGAGATGCAACGAGACCTGGGTGTCATGGTACACCAGTCATTGAAAGTGGGCATGCAGGTGCAGCAGGCAGTGAAGAAAGCGAATGGTATGTTAGCATTCATAGCAAAAGGATTTGAGTATAGGAGCAGGGAGGTTCTACTGCAGATGTACAGGGCTTTGGTGAGACCACACCTGGAGTATTGCGTACAGCTTTGGTCTCCTAATCTGAGGAAAGACATTCTTGCCATAGAGGGAGTACAGAGAAGGTTCACCAGACTGATTCCTGGGATGTCAGGACTTTCATATGAAGAAAGACTGGATAGACTCGACTTGTACTCGCTAGAATTTAGAAGATTGAGGGGGGATCTTATATAAGCTTACAAAATTCTTAAGGGGTTGGACAGGCTAGATGCAGGAAGATTGTTTCCGATGTTGGGGAAGTCCAGAACAAGGGGTCACAGTTTAAGTATAAGGGAAAAGTCTTTTAGGACCGAGATGAGAAAAACATTTTTCACATAGAGAGTGGTGAATCTGTGGAATTCTCTGCCACAGAAAGTAGTTGAGGCCAGTTCATTGGCTATATTTAAGAGGGAGTTAGATGTGGCCCTTGTGGCTAAAGGGATCAGGGGGTATGGAGAGAAGGGAGGTACAGGATACTGAGTTGGATGATCAGCCATGATCATATTGAATGGCTCGAAGGGCCGAATGGCCTACTCCTGCACCTATTTTCGATGTTTTCTATGTTAATGTATATCACGGACATTCACAAACATGTGATCATTGGTAGTTGGTGATCCTGGAACTGTGGCTTAATTAGTTGTCAAAGCACTGATGCTAATGTGGAAATGACTGCACCACTTTAAAAAGTGGCTTTTAGTAATCGCATATGTAAATCTTTAACTAACTCACTTGACTTATTCATGAATGGAAAGTAAAAACTGGATAATGGAAATTTGAAATGGAAACAGAAATTGTAGGAAATTCTCAACAGATCAGACAGCGTCCGTGGAGATAGACACTACTTGCTTCAGGTTGTTGTTGGCCTAAAAACTAACCTTTCTCAATAAATGCTGCTTGAACAACTGAAAATTAACAGCATTGTTTTTATTTTTGGTTCATTTGTGAATCCTAGTTATTTAACCTTACATTATGGTGATCATAAGACCATCTGCAACACACATGGAGGCATTGAATTCCACCATGCAGGCAAAGATAGAGCTACCCAACTGAATCTCATCTTCTAGCACCAGATTTATAGTCTTGCAGATCACAGCCCTTTGAGTGCACACTCAAGTTCTCCAATGGCTTGGGGGTTCCTGCCTCTACCAGACAACGAGGTTAAGATGTCTTCAAAATGCAATGGAAGCTGAAATTTCACCTCTGGATGAGATTTTGTCTTCCTCTCCTCTATAGTCATTCCACTAATTATTTCAAATGTAGGAACCTAAAATGATTGATTTAGTGGAAACAGACCCTTGGCTCCAACTTGCCCACCCAGTTACACTAGTCCCACCTGCCTGTGTTTGGTCCATATCCCTCCAAACCTGTCCTATTCATGTACCTGTGTAACTGTTTCTTAAACAGTTTCTTAAACAGTTAGGATAAAAATAAGCTTTTTTTAAAAATAGTTTTCGTATTTACTTGCTAATTTAACTGAAAATCTATTAAGATGATCTGACAACTGTATTTGTTTATTTTATTCTTGGTGTATGCTTATTTTGTTTTTCTCTTTGGGAATTGTCAGTTTTGGCTGATTCATCAAAGTTAAGGATGCTAGAAGCATTCTATCTCAATCAAAGTGTTCAGTGTTTCCTTTCAATAGACATGCCAAACATTCACAAATGTGTCTGATAATAGTTTCATAAAAGAAAATTACAAAGTTGACAGAATTGGATTACTTGTGTATCGAATGAGAATAATGTGTGTTCTATTTTTATGGTGCATTGTTCAATTTTTGCATTCTAAAATGTTCTATTTTTGTGAAACATTGACAGAAATAACTGTGTTGATTGTTGGATCTGAAACTGCCTGACATGTAATGAAACAAAGTCTATACAAGTCATTTAGTTGGTGCTGAACATGCAGCCATATGAATCATACTTTGCCTTTTTACTTTTTGTCAATCAGTTACATTTGATATAAACCTTTGAATGTCAAGGAAATCTATAATTGAGTTGCATGTAAAATTATTTATCTCTCTTTGAATATTGTATTAGGGAATTGTGGTTGACAGTACTGAAGGTATCAAGTTCAGAAACAATGGGAAAATAAGAAAACACTTTAAAATTAATAGGATATTTTTATATTGCATTCCCACTATTTGATGCATTCTGATATTGCTGTAAATATCTGAACACCTGGGCATTCTGCAACATTTTGCGTGACACCTGATGATCGAAGAGAGACTGACGAGTTGTAACATTCTTTGTGAGATGGGGCGCCACAAGCAGGCAGAAAATTTGCAGTCTTTTACAGTGCATTTGGCAGAACTTCTCCAAACCGGTCACAGAATTAATATAGTTCTAGGTTTCTTAAATTAGTTTGAGTAGAAATGATGCAGTTAAACCTCCACTCGACTTTTTCCATGCATATTGCAGGCATAAAATGTGGTAGATTTTGTGCTGGCTGCATAACTGAAGAATATGGACTACTGCTTCCGGTGTTCCCGATGTGGCCTCCTGTACATCAGCGAGACCAAGCGTAGACTCGCAGGCCGTTTCGCTGAACACATGCACTCGGTCCACCAGGGCCTACTGGATCTTAAAGATAGCGGCGTCAAGGGATATGGGGATAAGACAGGAACAGGGTACTGATTGTGGATGATCAGCCATGATCACATTGAATGGCGGTGCTGGCTCGAAGGGCCGAATGGCCTACTTCTGCACCTATTGTCTATTGTCTATCTCCCAGTTTAATTTGACCTGAAATGTTAATTAGTGACCTGAAGGATTCTTGTTCCGCAGGTCTTACTTGACCAGCTGAATGAGTTTAGTTTAAAGATACGATAAGGGAACAGGCCCTTTGGCCCACCAAGTCCGCACTGACCAGCGATCCCAGCACTATCCTACACACTAGAGACAATTCTACATTTATACCAAGCCAATTAACCTACAAACCTGTACATCTTTGGAGTATGGGACGAAACCAAAGATCTCGGAGAAAACCCATGCAGGTCACAGGGAGAACGTAAAACTCCGTACAGTCAAGCACCCGTAGTCAGGATCGAACACAGGTATCTGACACTGTAATGCCCCTGTCCCACTTAGGAAACCTGAACGGAAACCTCTGGAGACTTACTTTGCGCCCCACCCAAGGTTTCCGTGCGGTTCCCGGAGGTTTTTGTCAGTCTCCCCAATGGTCGAAAGTGGTTTCTGCTTCTTCTATGTGCCGGCGATTATTTAAAAAAATTCAAAACCAGCCGTGACTAAAAATAGGTTGCCGTTTTAAAAATCGGTAATTTTTTAGTTGAAGCCGGTTGCGATGCTAGTTGAAGGTGGTTGCCGGAGGTTGCAGGTAGTGGAAGGTAAGACCTTTTTTTCACCCAGTTTTATTCCACCAGGGAGGTCTTACCTTCCACTACCTGCAACCAGCAACCACCTTCAACTATCTATCCCATCTCATATCTTCTGCTTTTATTTCTGGCCTTTGTTCCAACCATCTGCCTAACAAAACCCCTTCTAACCTGTGTCCAGCTATGATGTGCCATGCTTTCTCTTGCTTTTCTTCTCTAGCAGTTTTCTTCTCCTCCCCCCCCCCCTCTTAAAGTCAGTCTGAAGAAGGGTCCTGACCCGTAACATTACCTATTCATGTTCTCCAGGGATGTTGCCTGACCTGCCGTTACTCTAGCACTTTGTTTCCAGGACCGTATCTCCCCTTACTCCAGTGACCCAATGATGATATGTTGGGAGTGATAAGAACTTGCATTCTAATTCTAGCTCCTGTACTTTTTGCCATGGGCCTTTGCCCATGAAAACCCGGGACCAAAACTCAATAGTAGGCAGTCGCTCATAAAGCGTAAACTGACACTTAAATCATTGACCACTCCAGATACTAGCACCTCAGCGCCACTCATTAGAGAGGCATCGAGATTGTAATTTGAGCCAAACTTAACTTGAGCTGGGACACTTGATGGAATAGGGGACAGCATTGTACTGGTCAAGGGACGTTGACACACAATCTCTCTTGGAATCATGGAGCTGGGAACTTGGACACCTTTGCCTGTAAAATGCTATTGAATTGCTTGTCTTAACTCCTGCTTCCCCTCTCTGCTATCCATTCCTTTCTATCACATTGTTTGAAGAGGCTGTTACTGTTATCTCCAGTGCCTTTTATTCAGTCACTGCAGGTGTACATTGAACCTGTTGAGCAGCAAACAAACCCTTTTAATTAGTAAACATTCCCTTTATCGGTCACTTTCATTTTCCATACCACTTCCAGTCTGGTCACTCTATCTTCTTCCATTGAAGCCCAAATCTTGAGTAGCAACATCTCCTCTCCCACCTAGGCATTCTATAATCCCAGATAATTGCATTGAATGGAGCTATTCTAATTAATTCCAGTTTTGTGTCAGAATTGGCCATTGCGATGCAAGTTCATCAGAAAAACTGTTAGTTTGGTTTTTCAGATGGTGCTGACCAAAGGGTTTACTCCAGCATTCTCTACTTAATATTCTCACTGTCAAGCCTTTCAATTTAACATTTCTCTTGTTTTCTTTAATACACTTCTATTAATGCTTCCTCCTTGCAGTTCCAAATATAATCCTTCAACACTCAGCTAATGCCAATGCAATCTTGGTCACTCAGTTTCTCTTGGATCAGCACCTTATCATACATATTCCATTCATTCTCTCCAGCTCTTCCATATTTGGTTTCTTGGTTTTCCTTATTCGGATGAAAGACCTGAGATATTAATTATCTTTTTTTTAAACCAGATTCTATCTCACCTGAGTATTTCCAGCAGGTTCGATTTCCATTACATTTTGGAATGTACCCAGAACTGTCCATCCACCTTAAGCACATTTTCAGCTTTGGCCCATTTGGCACTCTGACACATTTAGTTGTACCACTCCTTGGTGCTTTTGCTTGTTCTCATGTCAGACGTCAACAGTGTAAGAGGGATGTTCCTTGTTTGCGCTAATAATCCTGTCTTGATCGTAAATAGATTGGCAACCATGGAGTGTAACAGCATGATATCATCATAGCAGTTGCCAGGAACTATCCAAACACCTGCACGGACATCTTTTTGTGGTTGCACATTTATGGAGTGCAAACTTTTGCACTTTAGAATTTGGTTTTGCTTGCTACAAGGTATTTTGAAAGAATACTTGATAAAGGTCCTTCTCGCCATGCTCCAGTGAGTACAGAAATCATTAAATGGAAAAAGCACAAGGGCATCAGTCTGAAGAAGGATTTCGGCCCGAAACGTTGCCTATTTCCTTCGCTCCATAGATGCTGGAGCACCCGCTGAGTTTCTCCAGCATTTTTGTCTACGTTCGATTTTCCAGCATCTGCAGTTCCTTCTTAAACATTAAATGGAAAAACTTGTGTTTAATGATGCTTTTGCATGCCCCAGAAGCAGTTTCATCATCCAGCACATATTCCCTGGTTATTATACAGGATGCAACATTACCCTGACCAGCACCCTTCTTCCCACCACACATTCCTCTCCCCCAATAATCCCTGCCAGCACCTCACTGGGGGATTTTTTATGTATCGACATCTGATACATAATGAAGTGCTTTGTCATCCTTCCAGTGCTAGTGTTCTGGTCAATTTCCAATACTGGTTAGGAGGAGGAATTAAAATAATTCTATTCCATACCTGAGATATTTACAAGAACAAACTGTACAGTTTGAGAAGCAAAACAGAAGATTCTGCAAATCTGAAAATGGTAAAGTGCTGGCAATATTCAGGGGAGAATTGGACACTTTATATCTTTCCTGCTTAATATTGCCAGAAGGAAAGATATAAAGTGTCCAATTACATTTTATCTACCTGAGATGTTAGCTCAGGATCTCTGTCCACATAGGGGCGGCAGCGCCAGAGACCAGGGTTGAACCTGACCATGGTATTGTCTGCACAGAGTTTGTACGTTCTCCCCATGACCTGCGTAGGTTTTCTCTGCGAGCTCTCGTTTCCTCCCACACTCCAAAGACAGACAGGTTTGTAGGCTAATTGGCTTGGTAAACATTGTAATTTGTCCGTACCATGTGGGGTAGTGTTAGTGTATGGGGATCACTGGGCAGCAGGGTCTCGGTGGGCCGAAGGGCCTGTTTCTGCGCTGTATCTCTAAAATTAAAATATGCTGCTGTATCTGAGTATTGCTGGCAATTTCTATTATTATTATAATATATTTTTTATTGTTTGAATAGTTTCTAGCAATAAGTGCAAAAGGATAATTTTACCAATAACATGATTTGGGAGAAACATATTTCCCATGTTTATCATCCTCTGGTGCTTGGAATAAAATTGTATTTTTGTGTTTTGTTGCAGCAGTAATTGAATAAGGTTCAGTTCAGCTGAAGGGCTGTAATTTGAAGCAGGAGATGGGATCCTAGAGTTTTCCATTTATAACAAAAATTGTAGTAATAATGCAAGTTAATATGTACTTACAATATCATCAAATAATAACGTTGTGGCTTAAATCCCAGTTGTAAACATAATAATTTTGAAGTAAGGTATGAAAGCTGCCAAATACAGCATTTTGCTGAATGTGTTAAAAGCCTCATGTATAGGTTTAAGATGGGAGGAAATTAATTAATAGGAACCTGTGGGGTGACTTTTTCACAGAGGGTGGTGGGTATATGGAATGGGCTATTGTCTATTGTCTATTGAGCTATCAGAGAAAGTAGTTGAGACAGGTACAATAACAACATTTAAAAGATACATTGATTGGAAAGGTTTAGAGAAATAGGGTCCAGATATGGACAAATGGAATGAGCTTAGATGGACAAGTTGGGCTGAAGGGCCTGTTTCCATGCTCTATGACATTGATAAGTAAAATGCTGTGTATTTAACTGATCAAGACTTTTATTTATAGAACATTGCTGTTTACTGTGAACTCAAGTTGAAAACTATTTTTTATTAAACATGCAAAATAGATTAGTACTAGGAGCTGAGCTAAAATTAAATGGGCTTGCTGCAATTATTGGAGTATTTTATTGTCTGAAATTGGAATTGCATCTATTTATAGAGAATTGCTATCGATAGGATGTGAAATAAGCTATTCTGATTTGGTAACACTTAATCTATAGTTGCTGCTGTCTGATATAGCACTGGGTCAACTTAGTCCTGAATCTGTGAATGATCTTTGACAGGTGTGACCATCTCTATATAATAATGATTCCATGATCCTCTCATAGAAAATGCAAGCTATCTTTGCCAACATGCCAGAAATTAAAGAAAATCTGACAAAAATATATGCCGAGGAGAGGTTAAAAGACTATCAAAAAATATACAAGTGCTGTATTAATGGGTCAGGCAGCAACTCTGGAGCACATGGATATCAAATTTCGGGTCGGGACCCTTGTTCAGACTGATTGTAGGAGCAGAAGAGAGCTGGAAAAGAGCAGGACAGGACAAAACCTGGCAGGTAATGGGTTGATACAGGGTGATGGTTGTATAAAGGTCAGAGATGAAAAGACAGAAGGTGTGAGACAAAAGATTTGAAGAGTAGTGCATTGTGAAGCTAGAGGCAGGTGGAGGAGGGAAATGGATGCGTCCAGTTGGGTACGGGAGGGGAGAATATGAGGAAAGAAGTAAAGGGGGAGGGTTATGTATTTGCCTAAAATTGGAGCATTCAATGTTCATGTTATTGGGTTCTAAGCCACCCAAGTGGAATATGAGTTGTCGTTTGTCCAAGACTAACATCTTGATCACTTTGATTTAAAAGGGATATGAGTTCAAAACCGAAAAGTGACCCTGCTTACTGCTACTCCTTTATGCTCTTGGAATCAAAGAAGTGTGATTTCAGAAGGAAATGGGTGAAGCGGGAAATATGTGTAGAGATCATTTAAGAGATTGGGGGCTTTCCAACTAAAACCATATCAACCAATCATTGGATAATAGTATTGGGGAAGGACTGAATGCAAGTATCCTATGATGTAAGTATCAAACAAGTCCAGAAATTGTTGTGGTTCCTGCAGTGTGGATGCAACTTTGTCAGTTTGTGAGTTTCAACTTTACGTCGAGTAAATTGCACAGAAGATTATTTCTGGGTATAATCACACCAGATTAAATTTTATCCAGTAATACAGTATGCTATTTATATTAGTGTGCGTAATACAAGTGCATGATTGCATAAATCACAGAAAAGACCAGCCACTGTGGCTCCCGTGGTGAGATGAACCAGACCTGTGTTGTAGGTATGGATCTATGATGAGTTTAGTAAGCTTTTATCTCTCTAACACACAGAAAGCATTGTCACTTAGGGTGGCATGGTGGTGCAGCGGTAGAGTTGCTGCCTTACAGCGCCAGAGACCCGGGTTCGATCCTGACCAAGGGTGCTGTCTGTGTGGAGTTTGTACGTTTTCCCCGTGACTTGCGTGGGTTTTCTCCGAGATCTTCGGTTTCCTCCCACACTCCAAAGACATACAGGGTTGTAGGTTAATTGGCTTGATATAAATGTAAATTGTCCCTAGTGTGTGCAGGATAGTATTAATGTGCGGGGATCGCTGGTGGGCCGAAGGGCTGTTTCCGCGCTGTATTTCTAAACTAAACTAAACACTTGATTAATATCATAATGGGCACAGTTAAGAAGATAGATCATGGTCCTCTCTTCCTTGTTTAGTGAATGAGGGGCGTGTTTTACTTAGTCTTAACCAATCGATAAGTCCTCATTTCATCTTATCCCTACGGCAATCCGGGCTTTGCTTTCAGTGATATTTCCATTGTCTGTTGCATCTCTTCCTCGCCATTGCTGTGGCTTGATATAAATTTGCTCTCTTTCCTTCTTTCCATTTCTGCTGATGGATCTTTGACCTGGAATGTTAATTCTATTGAAGATAGACACAAAACGCTGGAGTAACTCAGCGGGACAGGCAGCATCTCTGGAGAGAAGGAATGGGTGACGTTTCAGGTTGAGACACTACTTCAGACTGAGAGTCAGGGGAGAGGGAGACATGGAGATGTGGAAGGGTAAGGTGTGAAAACACAAATCAAAGGAGACCATGACCAAGGAAATGTAGAATGGTACCTTGTTAGCTGAGGGGAAGGTGACAAAGAGGCATACAATCAGTAATATTTAATCAGGAGGGCAGTGGCACTTTGGAGAACTAGGATAGGGAAGGGACGGACAGAGAGGGTTACTTGAAGTAAGATAAATCAATATTCATACTGCTGGGTTGTAAGCTGCCCACGCAAAATATGAGGTGTTGTTCCTCCAATTTACGTTGGGCCTTGTTCTGACAGTGGAGGAGGCCCAGGACAGAAAGGTCAGTGTGGGAATGGGAGGGGGAGTTAATGTGTTTAGCAACCAGGAGATCGGGTAGGCCTAGGCGGACTGAGCGAAGGTGTTCAGCGAAACACTTGGAACAGTGGATACAGTAGATGAGGTTGGAGGAGGAACAAGTGAACCTGGGGAGGGGGTAGTTTGGGTGGGAAGGGATGAGTTAACCAGGGAGTTGCAGAGAGAATGGTCTCTGCAGAATGCGGAAAGGGATGGAGATGGGAAAATGTAGCTGGTAATGGGATCCCGTTGGAGGTGGTGAAAATGTCGGAGGATTATGTGTTGTATGCAACGGCTGATGGGGTGAAATTTGTGGACTTGGGTTAGTCTGTCCCTGTTGCGAGAAAACGCACGCAATCACGGGGATAACAAATAAACTCCACACAGACAGCACCTGCAGTCAGGATTGAACCCAGGTCTCTGATGTTGTAAGGTAGCAACTCTGCCACTGTGCCCACTGATGCAGCATAGTGCAGCGAGATGTGTGCAGTTTTGATGTAGTCCATTTTAGTGCTTGTTTCCTGATGTAGTTTCAAACTGGGTTTTGGTCAGTTTCCTTTTTTTCTAAGGGACCCAATTGGACACAAAATATTTTAACACACAAATGTGGTGCAATCCAATCTTTCGCTAAATATATGATGTGAACATAAGGAACCAATTTCCAAAGGTTCATTGATGTTATAGAACGATGCAGGATGCTTTGCAATATTGGCTTTGTGACGTTCACGGCTTAATTTAAATTTAAACTATTATTTGCAAGGAACAAATTTCTCAGTTTATGCCCATATATGTATCTTCACATTCACCTTCTTAAAGAGATGTATATTCCTGGTGCAGGTCAACTTAGCTGAACACTTTGAGAAAGTCATGGCTTTTGATTTTGATTGTGGATTTATGTTGGCTGAAATATTTGTGAAGAAAAATCCTGACCTTTATCACCACCTATTCATGTCTCCAGAGATGCTGCTTGACTTGCTGAGTCACTCCAACACCTAGTTTTTATTTGTATTTATGTAACAGACAGTTGTACATTGGCCCAACAGGGATATATTTATTGCATAAGTCAATCGGCAAGTGTTTTCTGCACCTTTTTGAACGATAACTAGAAAGCCCTACAGAGCTTGTTTCCTTCACATTGAGCTATGTTTTTACAAAATATTTGTCCGAGAAATTTAACCCTGATAGCCCATTACCTTTTCTTTAAAAATACAAATACAGTGATTGTATAATTAAATATTTCCTTTTATTATCCAATTAAAATGAGCGCAATGAAAATCTTCAGTTTCTGACATTTATTAAAAAGCTTAGGTGAAATTGCTTAGGGCTGTTTAAACCCAGTTCTCAATGGACATGGTTTTGTGGGTCAACAGCTTCAATGACCCTGATTTGATGGCACTAATTGGAGATTATCACACAGAAAAAAAGATTTCCTCTTGTTTAAAATTGAAATGTTAGGTCGGTGTGGTGAGAAGGTTAAGCCACGTGAGATCAGCTCTATGTATTGATTATAAATATACTTTACACATGTTTCCACTGCATGGCTGCCATTTATGCTATCACTGCTACGAGGATATGGAGACTGATCTTTGTGTGGAAAGTTTTATTTGGTGTGCAATTGTTCTCTTGTGTTCACTTTTGATGATTTAAAAATCTGACTAGTGGTGGTCTCTGTGTAGTTCAAATCGTCACACCTTACTGAGAAATAGAAACTATTCAACAATAAGACCTTTGGAATTTACCCTAACCTTGCTCTAGCTGGCTGTCAACAAACTTCCTGTATGGGCTGAATGGCCTTGTTCTGTGCTGTAAAGTTTTGATTGGACAGTTGCTTTTGCCAACAAAGATTGCTGGAAAACTATCAAGAATCGAAGGACTTCATGACACATTCTTCCACTTTATTCCCTGCTTCAGCTGGCAAAGAAAAGTTTTGATTTTAAACCATGATGCAATTGAGGTCTGCTAATTCTACAATAGATTGAAAATGAACTGGATGGGTGAGTTGAATTCAATTTATTGTCACGTGTACCAGTCAGTGAAAATATATTATGATTACAATCAAGCCATCCACAGTGTACAGATACATGATAAAGGGAATAACGTGAATAACTTTTAGTGCAAGATAAAGTCCAGAAAAGTCCGATCAAAGATAGTCCAGGGGTCTCCAATGAGGTAGATGGTAGCTCAGGACTGCTCTCCAGTTATTGGTAGGATGGTTCAGTTGCCTGATAACAGTGGGAAGAAACTGTCCCTGAATCTGCAGATGTGCGTTTTCACACTTCTCTACTTTTGCCCATGGGAGAGGGGAGAAGAGGGAGTGGCTGGGGTGCGACTCATGCAAGGTGCATTAAGTCACTAAACAATCATGAAAGCTACAAGCTGGCGGGTACATTTCCTGGCAGTGTAATAGCTTTTCAATATTTATCAACATGGCACCTTTGGTGTTGCCACTTTATCTAAAAGGTAGTCCATTCAGTGTGGAGATGTGATGCTTGTCCGTGCCTGACGTAGGTTCATCTGGCAGATCATTTGCAATCAATTTGCCATGTTAGTTACTCCAATAGCACAACTTCTCTGAGACACTTTTTTCTTTTAATTACAATGACTCAGAATAATGATGGTCCATACACCATCGCTGCGCTCGCTTCTGTTTCCAGCAAGATATCTTTATCTGAAGGTATAATGGCAGTCAGTCAAGTCAGAAATGCACATCTACCCTCAAATTCAATTAAACTTCTTTACATTGGGCTTATCATTGGCGCACTTGCAAATTACTGATTTTCCTATTTGTTTTCAAGATAATTCTAACGTGTCTTTGTGAAATTGCACAATCTGGATTGCAGTATGTGGATGTTGTATTAGTCTTTGAAAGCAGTTGCAATTGGGTATTTTGAACTTTCAAATGAAATACAAACCAAATTGTGGAAATGAGTCAGGCAACATCTGTGGAGAGAAAAATAGATGCTGCCTGAAGTATGGAGTCACTCCAGCACTTTATGTTTTGCTCAAATTTTTAGGTACATGGATAGGATAGGTTTAGAGGAACTAAATGCAGGCAGGTGGGTCTAATGTGGATGGGGCATGTTGGTCAGTCTGGGCAGATTGGGCCAAAGGGCCTGTTTCCATGCTGTATGACTCTAGGTACAAGTGTTACATCCCCTACAGGTGTCTGGGAAGGTGAAGTGAGAGGGAGGTGGGTATTGAAGATAGAAGAATGAGTCACTGGTGGAATAAATCTGTTCAGAATGCTAAAAGGAGAGGTGGGGAAGATGTGTTTGGTGGAAATTCATTACAATGATTATAAAAGATGAAACTGTTGAATGTGGAAGCCAAAGAGTTAGGTTAAGGGCACTCGAACAGTAACATTGTCATATGGATTCAGAAAAGGGTTACTGATAGAAATCAGAGGGTTCTGGTAAAATGACGATATTCAAGCTGAACGTCGGTAACCTATGGGGCTCCACAGGGATCTGTGCTGGGACCTCTGCTGCTTGTGATTTGTGTATGTGACTTGGATGTAAACATAGAAGGGTTGGCAAAACCCTTAACAGCATTAATGTACAGAGGAATGTTGAAGTCCAACTCCATAGCTCCCTGAAAATGGCAACACAAGTAGGTAGAGTGATAAATGAGGTGTATGGTATGCTTGCTTGCATACGTTGGGGGCTTGAATATAAGAGACAGGAACTCTTGATGCAGCCTTGCAGGACTGATTAAGCAGCATTTGCAGTATTGCATGCTGTTCTGGTTGCCCTAATATGGGAAGGATGTGGAGGGTTTGAAAAAGGTGCAGAGAATGATGCCTGGATTAGAGAGTAATAGCTACAGGAAGAGGTTGGACAGACTTGGATTGTTTTCTCTGGAATGCCCGAGGTATTGGGAAGATGATAGAAGTATATAAAATTATGAGAGGCATAGATAGGGTCAGAACCTTTTTCCCAGGATGAAAAAATTGAAAACGAGAGGGGGAGCTTTAAGGTAAGAGGGGCAAAGTTTAAAGGAGATGTGTGTAGCAAATTTTGTTTTTTACACAGAGTGTGGTGAGTGCCCGCAACATGTTGCTGGGGGTGGTGATTGAGCCAGATGTGATAGAGGCAATTAAAATCCTTTTGGACAGGCATATAGATATGCAAGGATACTGTATGAATTGTGTGCAGGCAGATAAGAGATGGTCTTGGCATTACGTTCACGACAGACATTGTGGGCTGAAGGGCCTGTTTTTGTGCTATACTGTTCTATGTTCTATGTTCTATGTTTTATGTTTTATATTCGGAGGGTTGAGATTGAAAGTGTAAAAGGTGGAACACATTTAAGAGCCCTGCATTTATGAGTAACCATAGTTAAGGATGAAGAAAATCCTTGAAAATGAGAGCAAGGTAGAAATTCACAGCAAAAATGAGAGGCATAGATGATCATAACCATTTTTTTCTCAGGGTGGAAGTATCAAATATTAGAGGGCATAGCTTTAAGGTGAGAGGGGCAAAGTTTAAAGGAGAAATGCGGGACAATTATTTTACACAGAGTGGTGGGTGCCAGGAATGCACTGCCAAGATTGGTGGTGGAGGTGCAAGCAGATACAAAAGTAGCATTTAAGAGGCTTTTAGATGGGCACATGGATATGCAGGGAATGGAGGGATATGGATCACATGCAGACAGAGGAGATTAGTTTATCCTGGCTGTTCTGTTCTATGTTCCAAGAAACCTTATGAGCTCTGTACAAGAACAAGATGGGGGATCAGTATGGTTATCAAAGTACCTAAGTGGTGGAGGGATCCTGAAAGATGAAACAAGACTGTTCCATGTACCCCCAAATAGACAAGTGTATGCAGTTTTAATAACTACATTTAGAAACATAGAAAATAGGTGCAGGAGGAGGCCATTCGGCCCTTCGAGCCAGCACCTCCATTCATTGTGATCATGGCTGATCGTCCCAAATCAATAACCCGTGCCTGCCTTCTCCCCATATCCCTTGACTCCACTAGCCCCTAGAGCTCTCTCTAACTCTCTCTTAAATCCATCCAGTGATTTGGCCTCCACTGCCCTTTGTGGCAGGAATTTCCACAAATTCACAACTCTCTGGGTGAAAATGTTTTTTCTCACCTCAGTCTTAAATGGCCTCCCCTTAATTCTAAGACTGTGGCCCCTGGTTCTTGACTCGCCCAACATTGGGAAAAAATTTACTGCATCTAGCTTGCCTCTGCAGTCCGTCTGCCTTCTTTTTCTTTTTGTCCTGTTAGGTGTATGTTTTGGTTTTAGTTTTATATTATTTTTAGTAGTGTATTTGGGGGGGGGGGGGACTTTTTAATCTCTTCCCTGTACGGGGACCCGACTTTTTCCTTGTCGAGTCTCCGTTGTCGTTGGGGCCTAACATCGTGGAGCCGGCAGCCTCCAACCGGAATCGACCTGGGGCTCCAGTCGCAGAGCCTGCGGACTCACCATCGCAGAGCTGGCCGTCTTCGGAGCGCTGTGGTGGCGCGCGGCTGCGACCTGACTTCGGAGCTTTGGAGGCTTTGGCTGTAGGCCCTGTGGACGGTAACATCGGGAGTTCGTGGGTCCCTGGTGGGAGACCGCTTTTCAAAGCTCCCGCAATGTCAAACTTCGCCCGCCCGAATCGAGGGGTTTAAATCGACCCGGTGTGGGGCCTTACATCGCCCGGCGTTGCTTAAACGGCCGCCGGACTTACCATCACCTGCCGGGGGCTCTAACATCAAGAGCCTCGATCAGCTCGATGCAGCTGTTTGACTGCTTGACTACAGGAGAAGAATAAGAACAGAGAACAGTGAAGAGATAAGACTTTTGCCTTCCATCACAGTGAGGAGGTGTTTGGAGATTCACTGTGATGGATGTTTGTATGGAATTGTGTTAATTGTGTGGTTTTTTGTTGTTGTTATGACTGCAGGCACGAAATTTCATGTGAACCTATGTTTAAATGACAGTAAAAGGGATTCTGATTCTGATTCTGATTCCAGTCCTTTTATAATTGTATATGTTTCTATAAGATCCCCCCTCATCATTCTAAACTCCAGTGAATACAAGCCTAGTCTTTTCAATCTTTCCTCATATGACAGTCCCGCCATCCCAGGGATCAATCTCGTGAACCTACGCTGCACTGCCTCAATCACAAGGATGTCCTTCCTCAAATTAGGAGACCAAAACTGTACACAATACTCCAGATGTGGTCTTACCAGAACCCTATACAACTGCAGAAGAACCTCTTTACTCCTATACTGAAATCATCTTGTTATGAAGGCCAACATTCCATTAGTTTTCTTCACTGCCTGCTGTACCTGCACGCCAACCTTCAGTGACTGGTGTACAAGGACACCCAGGTCTCGCTGTACCTCCCCCTTACCCAACCTAACCCCATTGAGATAATAATCTGCCCCCTTGTTTTTGACGCCAAAGTGGATAACCTCACATTTATCTATATTATACTGCATCTGCCACGCATCTGCCCACTCACTCAACCTGTCTAGGTCACTCTGCAACCTCCTAACATCCTCTTCACAGTTCACACTGCCACCCAGCTTTGTGTCATCCGAAAACTTGCTAGCGTTGCTCTGAATTCCCTCTTCCAAATCATTAATATATATGGTAAACAGTTGCGGCCCCAGCACCAAACCTTGCAGCACTCTACTCGCCACTGCCTGCCATTCTGAAATGGACCCGTTCACTCCTACTCTTTGCTTCCTGTCTGCCAACCAATTTTCTATCTATGCCAACACCCTACCCCCAGTACCATGTGTTCTAATTTTAGTCGCCGGAGCTCCATCACCAGTGAGAGGGCCAGAAACATCGGGCCGCCGTTGCGGCGACTGCGGAGGCCTCAAATAGGCCCCGACCACGGGGTGAACAAGAGGAAGAGGACTGGACTTTGCTGCCTTCCCTCACAGTGGGAACCATTGTGGGGGGGGTGTTTTTATGTTTAATGTTAAATTCTTCTTTAATGTGTTTTATTTTTATTGGTGTGCTGCAAATGGCAACTCAAATTTCACTACGCCAATAAATGTCCTTTGTCCTTGTCCTTTGTCCTTTATACACCAGTCTCCCGTGCGGGACCTTATCAAAGGCTTTCTGAAAGTCGAGATACACTACATCCACTGGCACCCCTTCATCCATTTTACTTGTCACATCTTCAAAAAATTCCAGAAGATTAGTCAAGCATGATTTCCTTCATAAATCTATGTTGACTTGGACTAATTATTTTACTGCTATCCAAATGCCCCATTATTAAATCTTTAATAATTGACTCCAGCATCTTTCCCACCACCGAAGTCAGGCTAACTGGTCTGTTATTCCCCGTTTTCTCTCTCGCTCCTTTCTTGAAAAGTGGGATAACATTAGCTATCCTCCAATCCACAGGAACTGATCCTGAATCTATTGAACATTGGAAAATGATCACCAATGCGTCCACTGTTTCTAGAGCCACATCCCTGAGGACCCTGGGATGCAGACCATCAGGCCCAGGGGATTTATCATCCTTCAGTCCCATTAGCTTACCCAATACTATTTCTCGCTTAATAAAAATTTATTTCAGTTCCTCTACCCCCTTAGATCCTCTGTCCTCCAGTACATCTGGGAGATTGTTTGTGTCTTCCTTAGTGAAGACAGATCCAAAGTACCTGTTCAACTCTTCTGCCATTTCCTTGTTACCCATAATAATTTCACCCGTGTCTGCCTTCAAAGGACCCACATTTGACTTTGCTACTCTTTTTCCCTTAACATATCTAAAGAAGCTTTTACTGTCCTTTATATTCCTGGCCACCTTCCCCTCATCTTTTCAGCCCGTATTGCCCGTTTTGTTTCCTTCTGTTGTCCTATGAAAGTTTCCCAATCCTCTGGCTTCCGGCTACTCTTTGCCGTGTTATACATCTTCTTTTAGTTTTATTCTATCCCTTTGATTTTGAGAAAGTGAGTGGAGTTAAAGGGGAGTTAAGTGAGAACAACGATTAAATGATTATTACAACTTTTTAAGCATATTTAAAACTACTGATAGAAACAAGGCAAACTTAGCATGGTGTATGCTAATTGTATTTCTGTGCAATGCATTTATCATTTGCTAATATGAAAAAAATGTAGGATTGTTCTCTTCTCTGTTGAATTGATTTAAGGGGCTGTCCCACTTGGGCGACCTAATCCACGAGTTCTGGCGAGGTTGCCCTCGACTCATACTCGCAGCATCGTCGACACGAGGTCCTATGAGGTCTTTGTAACTCTCCTTCATGCTCGAGAGTAGTCCCTGTGTACTCGAGGCCTCAGCTTGGTCGCGGCGTATTTTTCAACATGTTGAAAAATGCCTGCAAGTAAAAAAAGGTCGCCATGGAAAAAATCTAGACTTTTTTTACTCGTAGGTTTAGTCGTAGTAGATCGTAGTAGGTCAGCATGTTAATCGTGGGTAATCAAGGGTAGTCAAAGGTAATCGAAGGTAGTCAAAGGTAGTCATAGATAGTCTTCATCATAGTCGAAGGGAGGTCGAAGGAGATCGAAGGAGGTTGTCTTCACTCTCCACTATTCGGTGTCCAATTTTCCCGAAGTTAGTCGTAAATATTCGTAGCTAGTCGAAGCTAGTCTTCAACATAGTCGAAGGAGGTCGAAGGAGGTCTTCTACATAGTCGAAGGAGGTCTTCAACATGACTTTTTTTTTAAACTCTCCTAAACTCACCAATTAGGTCGCCCAAGTGGGACAGCCCCTTAAAGGATACTGATGCTACGATAGAAAGACATGTGATTTCCAGATTTAGTTTGACACTTTACATTAAGCTTTAATGCAGGTACACAAAAATGCTGGAGAAACTCAGCGGGTGCAGCAGCATCTATGGAGCGAAGGAAATAGGCAACGTTTCGGGCCGAAACGTTGCCTATTTCCTTCGCTCCATAGATGCTGCTGCACCTGCTGAGTTTCTCCAGCATTTTTGTGTACCTTCGATTTTCCAGCATCTGCAGTTCATTCTTTAAAGCTTTAATGCAGCTTTGGCGCTGATTTGGGAGCCACGAGGTTTGGGGTCTATTTAGTTTAGTTGGTTATAGCATGGAAACAGGCCTTTCTGCCCATCGAGTCCACACCGACCAGCGATCCCGGCACATTAACACTATCCTGCACTAGAGACAATTTTTTAAAACATTTCTACCAAGCCAATTAACCTACAAACCTGTACATCTTTGGAGTGATGGAGGAAGCAAAGGTTCGCAGAGAAAATCCACACAGATCACGGGAAGAATGTACAAACTCTGTTCAGACAAGCACCTGTAGCTAGGATCGAATACATGTCTCTGGCGCTGTAAGCGGTGTATGGCAGCAACTCTACCACTGTGGCTAAGTGCGCCCATTAACCACTTTACCGACCAAGTGGCGCTCATTTGTGGTTCCACTCCATGATAGAGTTCTATGACACTGAGACAGGAAGCCGTTCAGTGAATTGTATTAGTGTTGGTCAAAAAAGAACTGCCTAACTCAATTTTATCTTCTAGAATTAGTTCTGTAGCTCTGCACATCACAATTTTTTTAATGCGCATCCAAATGCCATTTAACTGTGAATGTATGTACAGTATCTCGAACACGCATCCGGGCAATGCGCTCCATATCACCATCATCCTCTGGACAGAAAAAGTTTCCTCATCTCGCTCTCTCAAATTCTTCTATTACTTAAATATATGCCCCCTCTGCAGGAAACTCGTCCTTTCTCTGTGCCATATCTCAGTCCCTCTTAAGGTTTGTACAACTCGGATTACATTCCCTTCAGCCTCTTCTGCCACAAAGGAAACAAATCAAGTCAAGTCAAGTCAAGTGAGTTTATTGTCATGTGTCCCTGGTAGGACAATGAAATTCTTGCTTTGCTTGAGCACAACAGAACATAGTAGGCATTTACTACAAGGCATTCTATAAATATATACACAATGGTCAATATACTGATAAAGTGCAAATAACAGTATTGGCTAGTAAAGTTCAGTGTTATGTCCGAGCCAGGTTTAATAGCCTGATGGCTGTGAGGAAGTAGCTGTTCCTGAACCTGGTCGTTGTATGTGACCAGGTTGTATGTGACCAATCAACCCAGACTAATAGTGAAAATGTTCTAGTCCCAGCAATATCTTCTATTAACTCTCTCCACTGAAATCACATTTATTATAATTTACTGACCAGATATGTCCACAGTATTCTAGCTGTGGCCTATGCATTACTGTATGCATTTCTAGCGGGATCTTCCTCCTTGTATTTTATTCGGGTAATAAAGGGAAGTTGTTTTATTTAGCCAACTCTCCCTCTCCTGCTGCCTTAAAAGATCTGTGGATATACACTTCCACATGAATCAATATTCTACCATTTATTGCATATCCGTCTACGTCTACGCCGCATCTGCACCCAGGATGAGGTGTTCAAAATCAGGGCATCGGAGGGAACGGGGGTTCCCCTCTTCGACTATAGATGAGGCTCTCACCGGGGCCTCCTCTATATCCCGTAGCTCCACTCTCACTCCCCATCCCCCCACTCGTAACAAGGACAGAGTCCCCCTTGTCCTCACCTTCCACCCTACCAGCCGTCACATACAACAGATAATCCTCCGACATTTTCCCCAGCTCCAACGGGATCCCACTACTGGCCACATCTTCCAATCTCCTCCCCTTTCGGCTTTCCACAGAGACCGCTCCCTCCGTAACTCCCTGGTCAAACCACCCCCTCCCCTGGTACTTTCCCTTGCAATTGTCTATTGTCTATTGTCAACCGCAGGAAATGCTACACTTGTTGCTTTAACTCCTCCCTGGACTCCATCCAAGGACCTAAGCAGTGTTTGCAGGTGAGGCAGAGATTCACCTGCACCTCCTCCAACCTCATCTATTGCATCCGCTCTTCTAGGTGCCAACTGCTCTACATCGGAGAGACCAAGCGCAGGCTTGGCGATCGCTTCGCCCAACACCTCCCCTCAGTTCGAATTAACCCATCTCCCGGTGGCTCAGCACTTCAACTCGCCCTCCCATTCCGAATCCGACCTTTCTATCCTGGGCTTCCTCCGTGGCCAGAGTGAGTCCCACCGCAAATTGGAGAAGCAGCACCTCATATTTTGCTTGGGTAGTTTACACCCCAGTGGTATGAACATTGACTTCTCCAATTTCAGGTAGTCCTTGCTTTCTCCCTCATTCCCCTCACCTTCCCAGCTCTCCCACAGCCCACTTTGTCTGCCTCTTCCTTTCTTCCCGCCCCAACCCCACATCAGTCTGAAGAAGAGTCTCGACCTGAAACGTCACCTATTCCTTCGCTCCATAGATGCTGCCTCACCCGCTGAGTTTCTCCAGCATTTTTGTCTACCTTTGATTTATCTAGCATCTGCAGTTCTTTGTTAAACATTTATTGCATATATCATTTATTAAACCATTTATCCCATACTTCCTTGTCGCCTCTCCCAAAATATATTACTTCTCACTTTTCAGGGTGAAATTCCATTAGCCAGTTTTTTGCTTTACTGTCCAGACAATCTGCAGCTTTTTACAGAATAAAGCTTTCTGCTAGTTCAGCATAAGACGAAGGTTTGTGCCATTGGAGAATTACTTTATCGTGGCCCCTTCGTAGCCTTTCTATCACAGAGAACCATCAGCAATCGATTTTCCCTTGTATATTTTTGGTAATGATTCTCATTTGGAACTTCGCCACCACCTGAGGCAATAGTATTCTAAGCAATCTTTTCCGAACCAGCAAAACTAACAAAAATCAAAATGGAATAAGTTGTAAATTGCAATATGACCAAAGTATTGGTTTGAGCTTTCAGGCAGAAAGCTAGGCATAATTGGCCCAGGATTCTGTTGATGCTGTTTTTCTTTATAACAAATGGAAAAAAAACATTATTGTATTTTACCTGACTATTCTGCAAATTGAATATGTATGTTAATACTGCAAGATTTATGCAGTATTTTCTTTAAGCTAAATCAGAATTGTTTCTGTTAATATTGGTTGGTGGACAGCCGATACAAGCTTCATGCAATATTTAACATTTTCTTTTAGGCTGGATGCATTTAATTAGTGGATTCTTTTGTTAATAAATACATAGAGGGTATTACAGTGGGGCAAGTGATAGAAATTGCAATGCTAATGACGTTGAAGAGATACAAGAGCACAATAATTCACTATAGATAGGTAGAGAAAGACGAATACTGAGATTCACTGTGGATTCACAATACTGTGAACTGTATTGCCAAGTCATTAGGACTTGTCAGGGGGTGGGTAGAGATGGCAGACGATTGGATGCATGATGGAGAGGGAGTTACACCACTGGTGCAATGAGAATTGAAAATACACAGAGCATGCCTTGAAATACATTTTTACAGCTATCATTGCAATAATCACACTCTAGCATGGTTTTTACTGCATAGTCCTAAGCGACATGTGGAGTAAATGGGACTCCCACAGAATGTGAGAATTGTTCGATTTAGGAATTAAACATTTCATGCAGGGAGTGACCTGTTGCTAATTTTTTTGTTGATAAATCCATGTTGAGAAATTTTTAATGTAAATTTTCTTGTGATATTTCCACATCCATAGCGCTCACTTATATTAACTGTTTAATAGTCATTGCTCAACTAATAGACTGGGATCACAAGTTCTGAGCCTTTATCCAGTGTTTTTATTTACATTCTAAGCATTCCTTGCCTAATAAGAGTAAATCCAGAGGAGCTCTGCTTTAATTGTGACTGTGCGTTCCAGTGCCATTCATTCATTGCACTTATTTTTGCAAATTAATGGCCACAGTTCAGCAAGTGTGATCTGTGTATTAACACTTCCACTTTGATCACTATTGTAAAAACTGATCAACAGGATCACAAGTCAGAGGTGACAATAAGTGCTTGGCCTCTATGGAAGAAGAATGTCTAAAAGCATATGCGAAGGGATGACTCTTTTTGTTTTAAACTAAAACATAACCTTAATGTGCTTCCAAGCCAGCTATTTACATTTACAATGAAGGCAAGATGGTCGGTGCAGTAGGCTTGGTCCCAGGTGGTGGGTTGAATCAGTTTTAATGAAGCTAGAAGTCTCTTTTTGGTTGCTGTTGTAGGTTTAATCTAGATATTGGGGAAAACTGGAACATAAATGGCCAATGCTTTATGAAGAGGATATATGTTTTCCGCTAAGCACAAGCACCCTACTGCTCAGTTGCCTTCCTCAGCAACAGTAAAGTGCAAAATGTTGCAGCTATCTCTAGGTCTGAATAGAAGGGAGCATGTGCATAGAGGTTTGGACACAGAACGAAGATTTAAGTGAGTTTCCTTTCTGAACATTTACTTGCTCATGTTGAAGTTGGAGTTGTTTTCTAAGCAAGATGACACTCCTGGCCTTCTTGCAAGTCCTTCCTCTTCCTGTTCATTGTTGTCTTTTGTGGGTGCTCTGCTCAGATTTCCAGACATGCTGTATTCTAATGGAGAATATTTACTACTATATCCATATCTGCAACCATCTGTTCATATAGAAATTATGAACACAGATGTATCTCCCACACAACTTCTGCAAAGTCCCTGCAGAAGCTTGGCACCAGTTAAAAGAGATCAATCAGCAAAAACTTAAGGTTAGTTTAATACTTTTAAATAGTGCTATTTTAGGGTCTGTCTGGTTTTAGTCTGAACTGGAAAACATAATCCTTTCTTAGCCTTTTATTGTAATTTAGGAATTGAAATAAAGCCAAGTAGTATTATATGGTGATGATAAAGCATTTGGAGCATGGATTAAGATGAGTTTCTTGCACTTGTTGGATCTGCAGAATTGTGTGTTGCAACATGGAAACAAGTCCTTAAATCTAACTAATGGTGTCAGCTTTTGCACACCCCATGACCAAATCGTACAAGAAATGGTTTTTTTCCACATGCTTTTTACCCTCATTTTATTCATTCACTGACAATCCAAGGATAAGTATTGACACATGACACAAGTATTGATGGAGTAACTCAGCGGATCAGGCAGCATAATTGGAGTAAAAGGATGGGTGACATTTTGGGTCGGGACCATTTTCTCATTTCTTGCTCATCCTACCCCCTAATTTCAGTCGGAAGAAGGGTCCCCACCCGAAACATCACCCATCCTTTTTCTCCAGAGATGGAAAAATAGAAACATAGAAATTAGGTGCAGGAGTAGGCCATTCGTCCCTTTGCACCTGCACCACCATTCAATATGATCATGGTTGGTCATCCAGAATCAGTACCTTGTTCCTGCTTTCTCCCCATATCTCTTGATTCCATTAGCCCCAAGAGCTATATATTACTCTCGCTTGAATACATCCAGTTAATTTGGCATCCACTGCTTTCTGTGGCAGAGAATGCCACAGATTCACAACTCTATGGCTGAAAAAGTTTTTCCTCATCTCAGTTCTAAATGGCCTATCCCTTATTCTTAAACTGTGACCCCTGGTTCTGGACTCCCCCAACATGGGAACATTTTCCTGCATCTAGCCTGTCCAATCCCTTAAGAATGTCATATGTTTCTTTAAGATCCCATCTCATCCTTCTAAATTTCAGTGAATATGAGCCCAGTCAATCCATTCTTTCATCATTTGTCAGTGCCACCATCCCAGGAATTAACCTGGTGAACCTGTGCTGCACTCCCTCAATAATAAGAATGGCCTTCCTCAAATTAGGAGACCAAAACTGCACACAATACTCCAGGTGCAGTCTTACCAGGGCTCTGTACAATTGCAGTAGGACCTCCTTGCTCCTATACTCAAATCCTCTCGCTATGAAGGCCAACATACCATTAGCTGTCTTCACTACCTGCTGAACCTTCATGCTTACTTTCAGTCACTGATCTACAAGGACACCCACATCTCGTTGCACCTCCCCTTATCCTAATCTGACACCATACATGTTGCCTGACACCCCCCCCCCGAGTGTCTGTCTCTATTAATGGTTAATTAACTTGATTGAACTTATCTTTAATGTTCGAAAATCCTTCGGCTCTTCTACAGCCAAGAGTGTGGCTTTACCCAAATATAGCATCTGGCGTAATATTTAAATTAAAGTTTCTATCGAACCACCATTTCATAACAAATTTCTACCATCTTGCCTATTGGATCATTAAGCTAAAAAGATAAATCTCACATGTTAACCTGAAGTTGGATTTCAACTAGAATGTGGTGTTTCAATCAATTGATATGTTTGAGCATAAATTAAATAGATGTATAGAAACATAGAAAATAGGTGCAGGAGTAGGCCATTCGGCCCTTCGAGCCTGCACCGCCATTTGATATGATCATGGCTGATCATCCAACTCAGTATCCCATCTCTGCCATCTCTCCATACCCCCTGATCCATTTAGCCACAAGGGCCACATCTAACTCCCTCTTAAATATAGCCAATGAACTGGCCTCAACTACCTTCTGTGGCAGAGAATTCCACAGATTCACCACACTCTGTGTAAAAAATGATTTCCTCATCTAGGTCCTAAAAGTCTTCCCTCTTATCCTTAAACTGTGACCCCTAGTTCTGGACTTCCCCAACATCGGGAATAATCTTCCTGCATCTAGCCTGTCCAACCCCTTAAGAATTTTGTAAGTTTCTATAAGATCCTCAGTCTTCTGAATTCCAACATGTACAAGCCGAGTCTATCCAGTCTTTCCTCATATGAAAGTCCTGCCATCCCAGGAATCAGTCTGGTGAACCTTCTCTGTACTCCCTCTATGGCAAGAATGTCTTTCCTCAGATTAGGAGACCAAAACTGTACGCAATACTCCAGGTGTGGTTTCACCAAGACCCTGTACAACTGCAGTAGAACCTCCCTGCTCTTATACTCAAATCCTTTTGCTATGAATGCTAACATACCATTTGCTTTCTTCACTGCCTGCTGCACCTGCATTCCTACTTTCAATGACTGGTGTACCATGACACCAAGGTCTCTTTGCATCTCCCCTTTTCCTAATCGGCCACCATTCAGATAATAGTCTACTTTCCTGTTTTTGCCACCAAAGTGGATAACCTCACATTTATCCACATTATACTGCATCTGCCATGCCTTTGCCCACTCACCCAACCTATCCAAGTCACCTTGCAGCCTCCTAGCATCCTCCTCACAGCTAACACTGCCCCCCCCCCCCCGCTTCGTGTCATCCGCAAACTTGGAGATGTTGCATTCAATTCCCTCATCCAGATCATTAATATATATTGTAAATAGCTGGGGTCCCAGCACTGAGCCTTGCGGTACCCCACTAGTCACTGCCTGCCATTCTGAAAAGGACCCGTTTACTCCTACTCTTTGCTTCCTGTCTGCCAGCCAGTTCTCTATCCACATCAATACTGAACCCCCAATACCATGTGCTTTAAGTTTGTATGCTAATCTCTTATGTGGGACCTTGTCGAAAGCCTTCTGAAAGTCCAGATATAACACATCCACTGGTTCTCCCTTATCCACTCTACTAGTTACACCCTCGAAAAATTCTATAAGGTTCGTCAGACATGATTTACCTTTCATAAATCCATGCTGACTTTGTCCAATGAACTCACCACTTTCCAAATGTGCTGCTATCCCATCTTTAATAACTGACTCCAGAATTTTCCCCACCACCGATGTTAGACTAACTGGTCTGTAATTCCCCGTTTTCTCTCTCCCTCCCTTTTTAAAAAGTGGGGTTACATTAGCTACCCTCCAGTTCTCAGGAACTACTCCAGAATCTAAAGAGTTTTGAAAAATTATCACTAATGCATCCACTATTGCTGCGGCTACTTCGTTAAGTACTCTGGGATGCAACTTATCCGGCCCTGGGGATTTATCGACCTTTAATCCATTCAATATACCTAACACCACTTCCTGGCTAACCTGGATTTCACTCAGTTCCTCCATTTCATTTACCCCCCAGTCCCTTGCTATTTCCAGCACATTATTTATGTCTTCCTTAGTGAAGACAGAACCAAAGTAATTATTCAATTTGTCTGCCATGTCCTTGTTCCCCATGATCAATTAGCCTGTTTCTGAATGCAAGGGACCTAGATTTGTTTTAACTAATCTTTTCCTCTTGACATATCTATAAAAACGTTTGCAGTCAGTTTTTATGTTCCCTGCCAGTTTTCTTTCATAATCTATTTTCCCTTTCCTAATTAAGCCTTTTGTCCTCCTCTGCTGGACTCTGAATTTCTCCCAGTCCTCTGGTAGGCTGCTTGCTCTGGTAGCTGCTTGCTGTATGTGAATCAAATGCCATTTGTGCTCATGTTGAACAAGTTGAAGTGATGCCTCTAAATTAAGAGCTTTTATTTAAAAAAAAGACTCAATGTAGAATTGAATTTTTAAATGTGGCATTATTTCACAGTACCAGACACTCAATAATGAAAACAACATTTCAGTGGGCCCAATGGCAGTTATATATTCAGAGAAAATTAGGTAGGAATGGACAGGGCAAGATGTATATCTCTGTGATAAGGTCAGGGTGTGGTGTGAGGAGCAATCCAGGAGATCATCTGGCTGATTGGATAATTGGGACCATTTGAGAGAAAGTGGACAAGAGCTAAATCAATCCAATCATACCTAACAAGAGGATAGGTGTAGGCGGACCTAAACAGAAGGATGGAATGTACAAGGCAGAGGCTAATTTAAGGATAACACTATATATAACTTGTATACAAAACTTACATTTGTTTCTTATTAACATGGACTGGTATTTATACCAATGAACTAGAAATTAAGAAACTTGTGGAGACAACAGAGGGCACTCTGCTTGAATACTCTGAGTCCTGAAAGTTAATCATGCAAAACTTTGCTCTCACGTTTCCTGATTTTTCTAAACACTTTTATGTATTGGCTAAAACGCATAAACAATATAAAGCAAGTTATTACAAGTTCGTTATAAACAGAATGAAATGTGCATTGATTATTTATTTTTTTAAAGATCCAGCAAATCACCAAATACATAGTGAATGTTTTTTTAATGACCAAATGAAAATAAATAAAAACAAACTGCAAATTGGACCCATAATTCCATTGATGTACAAGGGCGCCCCAGATTACAATTAATCTAACTTGCAGAAATCCAACAGTACACAAATTCTTCCATGTATTTTTAAGCCAGTGATAATTTCATGGTATTTATTATTACTTGGATACCATATATATTCCAATAGTTTAATTATGGTCAGTGTTAGTGTGGATATTCAATTATAATAAGTATTTAGAGTGATATAGGTTACTGTCTCTCACTAACCCAGTGATGGTAATGTTTGACATGGATAAATCTCCTTACAGACAGTTGTTAGGAAAGGAATTTGTGCATAACCTGGAGATTAACAGTGATTGTAATCTAGGAAATTGCTTATTGCAGAAAAAGTGACAAGACCATACAACTACCAGTAGACACGCCGTTTAATTTATTGGACCTTTTAAATGCTGCTGAGAAAAGGCATTGCATATGATTTTACAAATTTAATCAAGGAACTGATTGTTTACTTTGGAAGGGAAAGGCAGTGGATCCACAAACCTGTGATCTTCAGCAGGTTGGTGGTGGATAGAGTCAACAACTTCAAGTTTCTGGGCATGCATATCTCTGGACCCAGCTCATCAATGCTTAGAGAAAAACCATCAATGCTTCCACTTCCTTAGACGACTGAGGAGATTTGGTTTGTCACCAAATACTTTCTCGAACTTCTACAGGTGTATGGTAGAGAGCATTTTGACTGGTTGCATCATGGCCTGGTTCAGCAACTCTGAGGGGATTACAAAAAGTAGTGAACACTGCCCAGCCCAACACATGTACTGAACTCCCCACTGTCAAAGTGATTTATAAGAGGCACTGTCTCAAAAAGCCAGCCAATATCATCAAGGATGCACACCACCCTCGCCATGCTCTCATTTCATTCCATCCATTAGGAAGAAGGTATAGGAGTCTGAAAATGGTAACGTCAACGTATAGGAGTCTGAAAATGGTAACGTCAACGTTTAGGAACAGCTTCTTCACAATAACCATCAGGCTATTGAACACTACAAACTCCAATTTGATTGCACTCTGGATGTTGGGCTTTGTTTTGTTTTTGCACTATATTCAGTTTTTTTTTAATTCTTGCACTTTTTTTTCTGTTTGTTTATTATATTACTGTGTTTACAAACCTGATGTGCTGCTGCTACAAGTAATAATTTAATTGTTCCGCTTTGGGACATAACAATAAAATACTCTTGATCTACAAAATCTTCAGGTATAATCTCTAACACTTCAACAAGCAACATAAAGGCAGCATTTGCAGATATAAAAGTACTATTATAATGAATACCAAAAAATCATGAACATGAGTATCTTTTCAAAATAACCACTTGCTGTACATTTTGGATTGTCTCCAACCCCTGAGGAAGTACAGAGCAGACATGAAACCCCAATCTGTTGCAGTTAGGCCACAACGTTTTAATTTGATTTTTTTTTAAATGTTAAGTAAATTTGAAATCCTTTCTCTTAAAATTTGATTTGCTTTTGAAGTTGAAGCAGACCAGATACATTGTCCCAATTAGAGAATAAATGCAAAGAAAAGCTAGACTATAGGGAAGATGCTGTAAAAAGCACTCTAATTTCCTGAGAGATATTCTTTGTGAATGACCCTCATCACAAGTAGCATCATATCATACAACCTCTTGTAGATATAAGCATTGTCCCTTTAACCAAATAGGAGGCTAATTATTTCATGATCAAACTTGCCTGGAGAATGGCATTATAATGACAGCCAGTATGGAGTAAGGCAGCACCACATAGCCTTTGAGGTAGAGCGATAATACCAGCACTATCCTTTTGACAGGATGTTGTCTTAACAGTTGTGGCAAACCATGTCAACCTCATCTACTGTATCCGCTGTTCCTGGTGTGGACTCCTGTATATCGGCGAGACCAAGTGCAGGCTTGGCGATCGTTTCGCTGAACACTTCCGCTCGGTCCGCCTAAACCTACCTGAACCCCCGGTTGCTCAGCACTTTAACTCCCCCTCCCATTCCAACACTGACCTTTCTGTCCTGGCCCTCCTCCATTGTCAGAGTGAGGCCCAGCACAAATTGGAGGAACAACACCTCATATTTCACTTGGGTAGCTTACACCCCAGCGGTGTGAACATTGACTTCTCTAATTTCAAGTAGCCCTTGCTTTCCCTCCCTCTCCATCCCCTCCCCCTTCCCAGTTCTCCTATCAGTCTTACTGTCTCCGACTACATTTTATCTCTGTACCGCCCTCTCCCCTGACATCAGTCTGATGGGTCTCGACCTGAAATGTCACCCATTACTTCTCTCCAGAGATGCTGCCTGTCCCACTGAGTTACTCCAGCAGTTTGTGTCTACCTTAGATTTAAACCAGCATCTGCAGTTCTTTCCTACAGAAATTGAAGAGGGTTGTGAACACAGCCCACTCCATCTTGCCTCCCATCAACTCCATCTATACATCATGCTACCTTGGGAAAGCACCCATCATAATCGTGGGTCACACACCTCACTCATTCTCTCTTCTCTCCTCTCCAGTCAGGCAGAAGACATACATGTTTGAAGGCATATATCATCAGATTCGAGAACAGCTTCTTCCCCACTGATATCATAATCTTGAACACCTCCCACATGCCAAGTGAATTGAATGTGCAGTTAGCAGTTAAGGAATATGATATAGTTGGAATTACGGAGGCATGGCTCCAGGGTGACCAAGGCTGGGAGCAAAACATGCAGGGGTATTTGATATTCAGGAAGGATATATAGAAAGGAAGAGGAGGCGGGGTGGCATTGCTGGTTAAAGAGGAGATTAATGCAATAGCAAGGAGAGACATTAGCTTGGATGCTGTAGAATCAATATGGGTAGAACTGCGAAATAGCCAAGTGCAAAAAACGATTGTTGGAGTTGTATACAGACCACCAAACAGCAGTAGGGAGGTTGGGGATAGCATCAAGCAGGAAATTAGCAAAGGAAATAGTAAGATTAAATGAGAACTTACCTAAGTTTGAAGTTTGATCTTTATTTTATGAGGAGTTACGTAGGTGATTACGTGAAGAAGCCCGTCAGTGCGCCTGCGCGTCAATCTTCAAAGCAGCGGTGTGAAATCACAAAAAACAAGAACCGAAGTAATATAGTCTCATACTAAAACGAGTAATACAAGAACTTCCATCTGACCTTTATGATAGAGGGTAGGGTCGTGGCGGGCACGTAATCACCTACGTAACTCCTCATAAAATAAAGATCAAACTTCAAACTTAGGTAAGTTCTCGTTTAATCTTACTATTTTACTTCGGAGTCACGTGAGTGACTACGTGAAGATTTTAAAGCTTTGTGATTTCATGCCGTGGATCAATCCCGGCTTCTCACTGCATAGATTGACTCGGAACGAGAATAATCAATCATGCATTCATAATAACATTTGTACCACAAATGCAGTAATTCATTTCAAGAATGAAATGAATCAGATCCCCTTTAAACCAGAGGAATTTACACAGAACTTAAAATAGTTTCTGCAAACAACCCCGCATTAACAATAGGCCGATGGTAAAAATGTTGAAACATCAACTCATTGGACCACCCGGCGGCTGCGAGGATATGGTCGACGGGGCCGTCTTTTGCCCTGGCCGCCGACATTTCTGCTGCCCTAGTCGAGTGAGACGTAAAAACATAAGTGTTAATACCAGCAGCTGTTAAGACTTCTTTTATCCATCTGGAAATAGTCTGTATTGAAACTCTCTTGTGTGGTTTCTTGTGTGTGATCAAAAACCCAGTTTCCGTATTGTCAAATTCTTTGTGACCTCAATGTATTGTAATAAATATGTCTTAATACAAAGACATGGATCATTTGGATATGCTGCCAGCATAATTTTAAATCCTGTCACACCTGGCCTAATTTGCTTTATTAGGTCATAGATATAGAATGTAACCTTGTCTTCAGTTACTTCCATACTATCTATTTGTAATTTTCCAAGTGTTTGCACTCGTTGTGCTGTCACTCATGCCATAAACATGAATACTTTCATACTGAGCTTGACCAAAGGTAAAGACACACTTGATAACCATCACGAAGTAGTTTCAGTACCACACTTACATCCCAGATTGTCACGTACCTAGGTTTCGGTGGTTTGGAATTAAAGATTCCTTTCATTAGTCTGGAAACAATTGGGTGTGACCCAATTGAGTTTCTTTCTGAATCCAGAACCAAATATGAGGACAATGCACTTCTGGCTGAATTAATTACACTATAACTCAGACCGTCATCATAATAAAGTTTTGACAGAAATTCTAAACATTTGAAATATCTGCAGTACTTTATTGCACATTCTTTTGTACCCAGAACTTTTCCCATTTCTTAATATAAGAAAGGTACTGTTTTTGAGTGCTCTTCCTCCAGGCTGCCGTAAGCATGTCCACAGTATGCTCAGACAGTCCTCGTCCCAGAAAAGGCATTCTTAAAACCTGCAAATCAACAAATCCAAACGATCATATAATGGATGTTGTTCCCCTGTACAGGGAGCAGCAACAAATTACTCTTTTTTGGGACTTTCATCAACATTTGTGTTGTTAATTCTAATATCAACAGATACCATGGCTGTGTAGGCCAATCTGGTACTACCAATACCCTTGAAGCAGCATCTTGCCTGATTTTAAGCAAACATTGGCTTATGAGGCAGAAAGGTGGAAATATATATGAAAACATACCACCCCAATGTAGCGAGAAAGCATCAATCGCCACTGCTCCTGGATCTGGTTTCCATGAGACATATCTCGATAGCTGATGATTCAAGTCGATGTCGGTCATTCCAAATCTGATGACTATATCATTGAATACCTCTTGATTCAACATCCATTCTTTATTATCATGGAACTTTTCGTGACTTGGTGTCTGCTATCGTTCATTCTACCTGGTAGATAGATAGCTGAAATCCAAATGTTCTTTTCAATACACCAAGCCCAAAGTTGATTAACCATTTTGTCACAAGACACCGACTTAATTCCATATCATTAATATAAACAACTACTGTTGTGTTATCAATTTGAACTTGAACATGCTTATTAGTTGTGTTAAAATAAGCTTGGAGCCCATAGAAACATCATAGAAGCTCCAAATAGTTAATTCCCCATGTCTGCAGTAACAATGACTCTTCCTGATTCCATCTGCCTCCTCAGCTAGACGTTAAGTCAGTTGCACCCCATCCTGGTGCACTGGCATCAGTTTGTAATATCATGGAAGATTGTTCAATCAGCACTTTGCTGGAACTGCTTGAGACATGTAGAATCCACCACTGCAGACCAGAAACAGCATTTGTTGTTAGTTGCATGGTTCTATCAAAATGACCAACATGCATTCTCGGTGCCTGTTCTTTAAGTCTCTGCAGCTGTTGATAATGTAATGGTCCAAATTGGACTGCTGGGAATGCTGCTACTAATTTTCCCAGTACACGAGCCACCTGTCTAATTGAAGGTTTTTGCTCGTTTAGGAGATTACTGCAATCTTTAATCAAATCCACCCTTTTCCCTGGGCAAAGTGATATTCATTTGGACTGAATCAATTGTGAACCCCAAATAATTAATAGAGGTACATGGTGTTAACCTAGATTTCTGTGGATGAATTAGAAACCCCAACTTTTCAAAAGTTGATTTCACAATTGCAACAGATACTTCTGTTGCCTATAATCAAGACATCATCCAAATATGCCATTAGTACATGCCCCTGGCTACTCAGCAAGCCCAGAATTGGTTTTAACAATTTTTGTGAATATTCTGAGTGCAGATATTAACCCATTAGGCAGAGCTTTGAACTGCCACAACTGGTTCATCCATTTAAATTTAAGATACTTCGTATCTTGTGAATGAACAGACACTGAATAATATGCATCTTTCAAGTCTATAGTTGCCATATAACATGCTTCTGAAATAAGCTGTTTGGCAGTCACAAATGTTTCCATTTTAAAATGTCTAAATTGCACAAAAGGATTCAGATTTATCAAATCTACAAGAATCCTACATCCTCCATCCTTTTTTGATCGAGGGAATATTTTTGACACAAATTGGTGACTTTGGTAGACTGATTTTTCAATAACCCCTTTTTTTTTTTTAATATAGGGTTTCAATTGCAACCTGAACCTCCATCACTTCTTTTTGTTCAAAGTGCAGAGTTCGGCTAGGAACATGCTGAACAGGCAAATCATAATTTGGATTGAATTCAATTCGAAATCCTTGTATATTATTCAGGATTACACATCTGAAATAATTTTCTTCCAATTATTATAGAAGAAATGTAACCTGCCTCCAACTTTTGGACTTAATCCAGTTAGTATGTTCCCATGAGAACCAGGTCCACCTACCTCTTGAGTCATTTCAGTACCCTGAGATTCCTGGGTTCTCACAGAAGCACGCCCACTGGTTCTTGCTCCCGCTGCAGGCCGCCAACTACGTCCCTGCGTTGATGAGCGACTTGGTCCAGGATCCGTATGACGTCTGAAAGGATACTTCCTCTTTACAGACTTCACAACCATTGATGTCTTCATCATCCTGTTTTCGCTTCATCTTCCAACTCTTTAATACGTCTCCCGAGATCTCTCCAAAGAGTAAGTTGGGTAATTTGTATATTACTTGGTTTGCAGAGTGCTGCGAATTTCGGATTCATAGTAGACCGTATAGCACTTCTCGAAGTGGGTGCTGCATAGCAACCCCAGTGCTTGCTGATGCAACTTCGTCATCTTTTGGTTGTTACCTGCTATTCTGGTAAAAGCAGTTATTCCAGAACCCAGCAGCTTTAATATTCTCTGCAACTGATTCCAGATACTCTTGCAGTCTCAACCATTTCATGCTGTTCCAGCTAATGGTAAACCAAGTAATTTATTAAGGAGGCCAGTTCTTCCTAATGGCTCTCCTGACCCTGACGGGGCAGCGAATCCTACTACCAGGGTTGGAACATCTGGCAGCTGCCTTTCATCGCCTTGTACAGCCTCACCGTCAGAGTCGGGTCTGAAATCTCATGACCCGTAGCACGCTCCTCATTCCTGAGGGTGCATTCCATCAGCCCTGAGCCAGGTGCTGTTTAAGCTGCTCCTGCAGCTTGGATTACAGTACACTCCTTCCTGAGTGAACTTTTGCTCCAACAACCTATGAAAAAGGCTTCTATTTAGGCAATACGCTCGAAAGCAGTATCTAGCCCTGTACCAGGAGCTGTTTGAGCTGTTTCCAGCAGCTTGGCTTTCAGAACACTCCTTCCTGAGTGAACGTTGCTCCAACAGCCTGTGTAAAAGGCTTTCTATTTGGCCAATACACTCTAAAGCAGTATCTAGCCCTGGAGCTTCTTCATTGCCTGGGACTCCCTCCGTTGGGATTTAAACTTTGTCTTTTGCCCGACAGGCGCTGACTGTGTTTTCACCAGCCCCAGGTCCACAGTCGCTATGCTCACCGCTGGCGACTGTACCGGGGTTTAGAGGCGGTTGGTCTCTACCTTGTAGTTGAAACTACAAACCACTCGAGGAGCTCTGCTCCTCACGTCCGTTTGCGTCAAGGCGTCTGACGTAATGATGCGCAGGCGCACTGACGGGCTTCTTCACGTAGTCACTCACGTGACTCCGAATTAAAATTAGCAGTTATCATGGGTGACTTTAATCTACATATTGATTGGGCCAATCAAATTGGTAGCAGCGCTGAGGAGGAGGATTTCCTGGAATGTATACAGGATGTTTTTTTTAAACCAATACTGTATGTAGAAGAACTGACTAAAGGGCAGGCCATTCCTAGACTGGGTATTGTGTAATGAGGAAGGATTAGTTAGTGATCTTTTTGTGCAAAGCCCCTTGGGCAACAGTGACCATAATATGGTGGAATTCTGCATGAGGATGAGAGTGACATGGTTAATTCAGAGACTAGGGTCCTAAACTTAAAGAAAGGAGACTTTGAAGGAATGAGACGTGAATTGGTTAGGATAGACTGGCAAATTATACTTAAAGGGTTGACGGCGGAGATGCAATGACAAAGATTTAAAAACCGAATGGACGAACTCCAAAAATTGTTCATCCTTGTCTGGCAAAAAAATAAAATGTGGAAGGCGGCTCAACCGTGGCTAACGAGGGAAATCAAGGATAGTGTTAAATCCAAGGAAGAGGCATATAAATTGGTCAGAGGAAGCAGCAATTAAGAGGACTGGGAGAAACTTAGAACTCAACAGAGGAGGACAAAGGGGTTAATTAAGAGGGGGGAAAAGAGCATGAAAGAAAGCTTGCGGGGAGTATAAAAACTCATTCTAAAAGCTTCTTTAGATATGTAAAAAGGAAAAGATTAGTGGAGACAAAAGTAGGTCCCTTACAATCAAAGACATGTGCTTGTACATCAGTCACTGAAAGTAAGCATGCAGGTAGTGCAGGCAGTGAAAAAAGCTAATGGCATGTTGGCCTTAATTGCGAGAGGATTTGAATTTAGGAGCAAGGAGGTCCTACTGCAGCTGTATAGGGCCCTGGTGAGACCACACCTGGAATATTGTGTGCAATTTTGCTCTCCTAATTTGAGGAAAGACATTATTGCTATTGAGGGAGTGCAGCGTAGGTTCACCAGGTTAATTCCCAAGATGGCGGGACTGACATACGATGAACTAATGGGTCGACTGGGCTTGTATTCACTCGAATATAGAAGGATGAGAGGGGATCTTATAGAAGCATATAAAATTCTAAAAGGATTCGACAGGCTAGATGCAGGAAAAATGTTCCCAATGTTGGGGGAGTCGAGTACCAGGGGTCAGTTAAAGAATAAGGCGAAGGCCATTTAGGACTGAGAAGATGACAAATTCTTCACCCAGAGAGTTGTGAATCTTTGGAATTCTCTGCCACAGAAAGCAGTGGAGGCCCAATTAACTGGATGTTTTCAAGAGAGAGCTAGATTTAACTCTTAGGGCTAAAGGAATCAAGTGTTATGGGGGGAAAGCAGGAATGGAGTTCTGATTTAAGATGATCAGCCATGATCATATTGAATGGCAGTGCTAGCTCGAAGGGCCAAATGTCCTACTCCTGCACCTATTTTTCTATGTTTCTATGTGTGAATTCTCAATCTTCCAATATAGCACAATGTACCCCTTGCACTTTTATGTCTGTTCATTTTCTCTTTTGCATCACCTGATATTATATACATGTACCCATGTATTTGCTCTTGCAGCATGCAAAACAAGGTTTTCATTGTACACATGACAGTAATAAACCAAAATTAATCTTCCACACCAGTTCATTGAAATTTGTTCCTTAATCCTTAACCATAACTTCCCTTCCAGCATAATTGATAGCACTCAGAACATTGTCTGTTCCATTTCAGCTCACTCTTCAACCTACCAGACCAAGGACGGAGTTCCCACAGTGCACCTTCCACTTTCAATGGAGCAACAGAATTATAAATGTCTAATACCTGTAACATGATGACACTACCAAGTACATCATCCGCTCAGTTTCCCCCTTCAGCATTCTTAAGGGACTAAGTCTAGATAATTAGATTCTTCTCCCTGAACTCCTGTCTTCGTATATCTCTCCTCACTTAAAACATTATAGAAATATAGAAACATAGAAAATAGGTGCAGGAGGAGGCCATTCGGCCCATTCAATATGATCATGGCTGATCATCCAACTCAGTATCCTGTACCTGCCTTCTCTCCATGCCCCCTGATCCCTTTAGCCACAAGGGCCACATCTAACTCCCTCTTAAATATAGCCAATGAACTGGCCTCAACTACGTTCTGTGGCAGAGAATTCCACAGATTCACCACTCTCTGTGTGAAAAATAAATTCTCATCTCGGTCCTAAAAGACTTCCCCCTTATCCTCAAACTGTGACCCCTTGTTCTGGACTTCCCCAACATCGGGAACAATCTTCCTGCATCTAGCCTGTCCAACCCCTTAGGAATGTTGTAAGTTTCTATAAGATCCCCCCTCAATCTTCTAAATTCTAGCGAGTACAAGCCGAGTCTATCCAGTCTTTCTTCATATGATCACATTGTTCCTGACAACAATTATGCCAAGTTAGACTAATCTCCTCTGCCTTCATGTGATCTATATCCCTTCATTCCCTGCATATCCATGTGAATATCTAAAAGCCTCTACTGTACCACCATGCCTGGGAGCACATTCCAGGCACCCACCATTCTGTGTAAACAAAGCCTTGCTCCACACATCTCCATTAAATCTTGCCCCTTCTCACCTTCTGTAAATCTGCAAGAGGGTGACCAGAACTGCACACAATGCTCCAAATGCGGCCTAACAAAAATCCTATTATACTTAATGCCAAACATTGAAGGCAAGCATACCATATGGCTTCTTTACCATTCTATCTATTTGTGGTGCTATTTTAAGAGAGCTATGGATGGACCTCAAGATCTCTCTAAACATTAATGTTGTTAAGGGTCTTGCCATCAATTGTATACTTTCCCCATACATTCAGCATACCAATGTGCAACACCTCACACTTACTCGGATTAAACCATAACTTACTACCTTTTATCTTTAAAATATCTATAAAAATGGAATGATTCATCTTACAGCATTGGGAACTGAGAAAAGGCTACTAATGGATTGTGAAGAATGGTCCTGACAAAAAACATCACCTATCCTTTTGTCCAGAGATGCTGCCAGACCCACTGAGTTACTCTAGCACTTTGTGTCTCTGGTATAAACCAGCATCTGCAGTTCTTTGTTTCTACATTCTAACTAACGTCACGGTGGCACAGCGGTAGAGTTGCTGCCTTACAGCGAATGCAGTGCCGGAGACCTGGGTTCGATCCCAACAACGGGTGTTGTCTGTACGGGGTTTTACGTTCTCCCCTTGACCTGTATGGGTTTTTCCGAGATCTTCGGTTTCCTCCCACACTCCAAAGACATACAGGTTTGTAGGTTAATTGGCTTGGTGAATGTAATAATTGTCCCTAGTTTGTGTAGGATAATGTTAATGTGCGGTGATCACTGGTCGGCGCAGAACCGGGGTGCTGAAGGGCCCGTTTCCACTCTGTATCTCTAAACTAAACTAAAGTGATGCCATCACCCAGCCAAGTTTCAGAACTATGTGCCAACAATTTCTGAAATATCAGAGAGGTATTTGCCAAAAAACATCTCAAAACATTTTCAATCATAGTTCAAATGACTTAACACTCACTTACTTGCAGAATTATGAACCTTGGCAACATGATTTCCTCTGTCGTAAAAAAATTTAAAGACATTACGACAATTTGTATGATACAATTCTGCATTATTAAAAAAAAATTGTAAGTGAAAATTCACCCTGAGTAGTCAATGTATCAAGGGAAATGGGGTAATTTTAAATAAAAAGTGGACAGAAAAATAGTGGACAGAAAAATTATCTTTAACTCACTGGGCAAGGAGATGGCAATCATGGATTAATGTGATACCATGAAGCCTGGTAGAAAAAAAGAGAGAATATATTTTTATTAAAACTTAGTACACCAAGGGAACTAGTTGATACGATGCAACGAGATCCAGACGCAGCAAACCATTAGGAAAGTAAATGATATGTTCGGCTTTATCACAAGGGGTTGGAATGCAATATTGAAGGTCTCGGGGATTGTGCACAACACAGTCCAATTTCAATGAAAAATGAAATACTATTGAAACTCAGGAACTTCAAACATGTTGTACAGATTATTAGAGGCTGCTACTGAAGTAGAGTGTGTTGAGCCCAAGGCTCAAATCAGTAAGTAAATTAAAAGGGTCACAGAACTGAGGCATTCTCCCAGCACCAGACTGGAACCTGCTCAGGCAGACCCCTCCCTCCACAACTAAGTAATATATTTAAAGCTCATGTCTTTAATATTCATGTGTAAGTTGCAGAAATGAAGAGATGTTAAGTTGCCACAAATTGGCGGTCATTTTGCACCACTCTGCTATTAACATTCTTGAGGAAAAAAAACTAGCTACTAACCTCCCTATAAACTTCAGAAAATGAATACATTCACACATCACTTGCCAGCTACATTTGCTAGATGTGGTGAGAGTTACAACTTAACAATGGAAGACCATTTTTAATGATTAAATGTACATTCTAGCATATTTTTCTTTTCTCGAGCAGTATACAATTTTAAATTTCTGAATTTTCATTTTTAGCTATTATTTATCTTCAGTCACAATTTTCCATATTTCTTTTCGCATTACATTCAATTTTAATTTGCCCTACTTTTATTGCTGTTATTCATCTATTCCTTTCTTCATCCATTTTTATTGTTTATAGGGACAGTGTTTACCAAGGTTTCTGAATATCATTGCAGCACAGCTTATTCTGGAGATCAAGGCAAAAAATGTATCCTGTGGGACCTAATACAAGATGCCCACTCATAAGTATTCTGAGCCATTCTAACTCTTGTATCCAAAGACTCATATACAAGGATAGAGGGCTGTAGGTGCAATTCTCTCAAGGTTTTATAACTAAAATGTTGCATTCTTGCTGAAACTTTTTTGTGTTTATAGTCCAGCTGATATCTTTAAATAAATTAAATTCAAGTGCTTAACTTTGCACCCATGTTAAAATGAAAAAGCAAGAACAGTCTAAATATTGTTCAGTGGATGATCACCCTTGCACGATGTGAAAGGAATGTGAAAAGTCATGTTAAAGTCAATGTTAATGGATCAATTTTATAACAATATTTGTATTTAGTAATTCTCCTAAAGTCATCCAAACACATACATCAGTATTCAATTTACATGGCTAATAATTGTGCCATCGAGTTTACTCTTCCCTACAAATCGGCGTCTTAAATTTGATTCTTCTTCAATTCAATGAATCAAATGTACATTGTTATTAAACCTTTTTCCTGGCAGCACAGTTGGAGATTCAGTCACTAATTATTTTAAAAGTATTGCGATGTGGGAATTAACAGAATAAAGCAAATTCAGAAGGGATTGGCTTCTTATTCTCTCACATACAATGTCTTATGCTTACTCGTCCCCAGTTATCTTCAGCCAAAATTGGTCAAAGCCATAGTAATGGACCTTATTTTCATTCCTTGTGCAACACTCAATGGGGTTAGGCTGGGAAATCCAGGATTGTGATTAGTAACAATCATTGAACTATAGTACATCTGCAAGTCATTTATACAAGTAATTTAGATGGACACTCACAGCTGATATTATTCTCACAAGTTCAGGCCAACTCAAACATCATACACTGATTAAAACTTAAGGGTTTGAAATCCCATGATATAAAAGAAAAATTGTTCCCAAAATAAAACTGCAATGCAATTTACAAATTGACATTTCACAGTCCTTACCGTAAACAATATGTTCAAGGCTGTTATCAGCTTTCTTTAATTGATCTGAGAATTGAACTATTGATCACTGCAGAGTTGTTCAGAATTGATTGAATCATTGATACTAAATTGTCCTAGAATCACAATAGATTTCCTCCAAGCTTACATTCATTGTTGACAATGATATCATCTGATATTAAAAACATTCTACTGAATTTGGAGGAGAGTAACTTGAAATTATCCTGAACATTTAAATATGGGGACTAATGCAAAATTACCATGATTGTGAGAAGGAACAAAATTTAATGATTTGGTGTAATACTTTAACCTGAATAATATGCAAAAGTGTTTAACTTTATTATCCAGGGGACATGTGTACTGAATTAACAAAGCTAGAGATTGAAAGTTCATCCTCCTCTCAGTTAAAGCTCCATCAATGATGAGCCGGTAAGATGTCTGTTGAAGAAGAATTTATAATTATTCTGTGTTGGATAAAGTTCTGAATAAGAATGTGAGCTGAAATATTAGTTTGTCTCCAGTCCCTGACTGAGCTGCTGAGTCCTTCCAGCAAGATGTGTAGGAAAGAACTGCAGATGCTGGTTTAAATCAAAGGTAGACACAAAATGCTGGAGTTACTCAGCGGGACAGGCAGCATCTCTGGAGAGTAGGAATGAGTGACGTTTCGGGTCGGAGACACTTCTTCAGACTGATGTCAGGGGAATGGGCGGTACAGAGATAAAATGTAGTCGGGGACAGTAAGATTGGTCAGAGAACTGGGAAGAGGGAGGGGATGGAGAGAGAGGGAAAGCAAGGGCTACTTGAAGTTAGAGAAGTCAATGTTCATACCGCTGGATGTATGCTACCCAAGCGAAATATGAGGTGCTGTTCCACCAATGTGTGCTGGGCCTCACTCTGAGAAATGGAGGCCCAGGACAGAAAGGTCAGTGTGGGAATTGGAGGGGGAGTTAAAGAGTTGAGCAACCGGGATATCAGGTAGGTGTAGACATACTGAGAGGAGGTGTTCAGCGAATCGATCGCCGAGCCTGTGCTTGGTATTGCCGATACACAGGAGTCCACACCTGGAACAGTGGATGCAGTAGATGCGGTTGGAGGAGGTGCAAGTGAATCTCTGCCTCGCCTGAAAACACTGTTGGGGTCATTGGACAGAGTCGAGGGGGGAGGTAGAGGGACAGGTGTTACATATCCTGCGGTTGCCGGGGAAAGTACCTGGGGAGGGGGTGGTTTGTGTGGGAAGGGGCGAGTTGACCAGGGAGTTGAAGAGGGAATGGTCTCTGAGGAAAGCAGGAAGGGGTGTTTCCTTCCAGCATTTTGTTTCTTCTCTAAATTTGCTTGCTTATGTTCCATTGTCATTTGCCAATCCCCTTTCCAAAAGCCAATGATTTTCTCTTACTTATAAAAGCTAATATTTTCCTCTTACTTTTGACTTACTTACTTACTTACTTACTTACTTACTTTTTATTTTCTTACTTACTCTTACTACCAACACCAAAATATAGTTTGTATTTCCTGTTCCATACATTTCCACCAGTCATTCAAAAATTTCTATTGAATATAACTTTTGATTTTTATCTTACCAGTATCATGTTCAGTGTTTGAATAATTCTCTCATATGTAGGTGAAGCAATCCTTTCCTTTGATCCACTCCAGTTCTGTGCAAATGAAAGTGGCTAATAATGTGGGAACAGCAGACTCCTCACAGACGGGGAGAGCAATAGACCTTAGAGCAGGTGGTCGGGTAGTTCGTGAGGTGTTGCACTATTTGTTATGTTTACACAAAGCCTCTGTAATGCATTGTCTCAATTCTTAAACCCTAATGCCCCTGTTTCTACCATGAGAGGTCAAGGGCCAAAGATTCGAATAATTCAGCAGGGATGTTGCATTTCTTGAGCACATTCTTGAATCTTTTCCACTGTTCTGCCTAGTAATCATTTCCCATCAGGGGGCGCCGCACGATGGCTGCCTCGTCAACGGCCTGTCTTCGTCTTTTCATTCTTTTGTGTTTTTTGTTTGTTGTAAAATGTATGTTTTAGTTTATTTTTACTTTTGTATTATGCGGGGGGTGGTGGGAAAAACTTTTTTGTCTCTTTCCTCGACGGAGATGCAACTTTTTCCCACTCGTATCTCCGTCAGCACTGTGGCCTAACATCGTGGAGTTGGCTGCCTCTTGTTTGGGACTTTTAGCGCTCCAAAACCGTGGAGCCTGCAGTCTTACCATCTCGGAGCAGACGATCCCTTTACCAGGGGTCGGCCTTTGGTGCTTCAACATGCGAGAGCTGCAGTCTTTAACATCATGGAGCACGCAGTCTCTGGTGACAGACCGATTTCGGGAACTCCAAGCTGCAGGATTTCGACAGCCCCAATGCGGGAGCTCAGACCGCCCCAACGAGGGAGCTCGATCGCCATTTGCGGATGGTTCGACTCCCCCAACCGCGTGAGGAAAGGAGGAAAGAAGATAAGACTTTATTGCCTTCCATCACAGTGAGGAACATGGAGGAGCCGCTGTGGTGGATGTTTATGTTAATTTTTATGTAGCTGTGTGTCTTGTTGCTTTTTTGTCATGACTGTATGGCAAAGCAAATTCCTCGTTTGTTGCAATACATACTTGGCTAATAAGTTACGATTATGATTATGATTATTATGATGGAGGCCAGAATGGAGAATTTAGGGAATCCAGTGTCAGGCCAGTAAAGGAAGTAGCCACATAACCTAATGAGTGTAACAGGGACTTCAATGCCAAGCATACTCGTCTGGGAGAACACTGATGTTTCTTTGCTTATCCTTCTGCAGAATTTGTAAGATTTTACGGAAACTACATTGGTGGTAATTTCCCACTGCCTTGAGATACTTGCTGTTGGCGCTGGTCTCAGAAACATATAGGAAGGCAGTTAACGTAGCTGTTCAGTAGAGCATAATGTGTGTGCTAGGTCCAAGATTTTCATATTTAAGTACATTTTTCCCCCAACATATGAAAACTGATGCATGGATAGTGATGAGAATTTCAACATTAATGTCAAGTCTCCAAGTCCAATTGTAGCAAAAGCAAAGTAATAAACATTCTCTGAACAATAACCACAGAGACCCGAAACATCACCCATTCCTTCTCTCCAGAGATGCTGCCTGTTCCGCTGAGTTACTCCAGCATTTTGTGCCTATCTTTGGTTTAAACCAGCCTCTGCAGTTCCTTCCTACACATTTTGGCTGCTCCACTGTGAAATCTCCTCAATGTATGCCTACTTTGAAGAAGTTCTCCTCCTCTCTCCGACAACAGCTCTGCAACATCCTCTCTCCCTGCTCCCCCTCTGTGCTCACACCTTACACTTCCTTATCTCTGTATCTCCCCCTCCCCTCTCTCAGTCTGAAGAAGGATCTCGACCCGAAACGTCACCCATTCCTTCTCTCCAGAGATGCTGCCTGTCCCGCTGAATTACTCCAGCATTTTGTGTCCAAATACCTTTGCCACGCAGTTTTCATTACCTATAGCAGCCATCAGTTCCGATTTACCTAGTTGGATACAATATTTGAAGCTGGGGAGTGGCGTGCACAGAGCTGTGTGGAACTGGATTCCTGTTATATACAGCGCTGAAATACATATACATTCCTGCAGGTAGGATTCAATACTAGGTAATCCACTGCCACCCATCTTGTGTAACTGGAGCCAAATTTCTAGCCCCTAAAACTTGGTAAGAATAAACTCACCAGTGATCTTTTTTTTTTAACATCCCTTGATAATCATTATGATTGAAATAAATATTAGAGGTATACACACACAAGAAACTGTAGATCCAGGAATGCAGCTCAGAATAAATGTCATTGTTCCGAACCAGTCCTATTCATCATTGTTGGCAAAAAGAAGACTTTTTCTTTCATGACATGATATCTTTTGGTGCAACTTTGGGTTTTGAAAGATTGGTAACCTCAACATCAGATATTACTCACAAGTAGATTCCAAGTCAGTTGTTCAACTCAGTAACGAGGGGAAATAGTAAATTATGTTACCATTTTCATTAGTTCAGCAATGGAACTCAATTGTAGCTCATTAACACATTCTTTTCATTTCAGCTTAAATTAAAATACCAGGATTCATGGTCAATGGAAAGTCACATGCTGTAGATGCTGACATCAGACTAAAGTGTATACTTATCAGAGCAATAATTTGTGGAAGAGAGCAGAACATATCCTTCGTGAAGAACCCTGGAGTAACAATGCACTTATAGGCATGTATAGGCACTTTCTACAGGGAACAGAATGGTTGATGATTCTGCAAGTGTGTGGCCTTTCCAAGTTGATAAAGTCCGCAAGGAATATTCTGAAGGCGGAGATTTTGCTCCTTCCAAGAATTCTGTACAAACCACTTCCTAACAGAATTGTTTTTTGAGAGACACTAAGTCATCCACATAAGGAATATTTGAGACCGTTGATCTCCAATAACTACAACTAGCTTTCTTTTACATAACATACAACTCTAGTCCAAGATACAAAGTACAAACTCCAAAGTGAACCGATCCAAAGACAGCAATCTCAGATTCTCATTTGCTTCCATTTTTGCAGGAATCCTTGATACCCATTTGACAAATATTGTCTTGTTAACAAGATAATTCACTCACCTCCTCCTTGAAATTCAACCCTTTTATCCATCTTTGAATCAAGGCTGCAGTTATTGATAAGCAAGTACAACTTGATACCACTCTCAGCAATTCATCCCAATTACCAAATGGCTACCCGTTTGTACTTGGGGATAACAATGGTTGCAACCTTGACCTTACCATTACAGCCTTGAAGCAAAACTTTATCTTGACCCGCTGATTACACGATTGCTCAGCTCACAAGTACATTAGTTCATTAGTCATGGGAGCAGAAGTTGGCCATTTGGTCCATTGAATCTACTCCGCCATTCAATCATGGCTGACCTATAATTTCCCTCTCAACCCCATTCTCCTGCCTTCCCATTACCCTTGACACCCTTACCATTGGTTGAGAGTGAAGCAATGGGCAGTTTGGATTTGCTATTCTTTGTGAAAGTCCACACAAAGTCCTGCCTTGTTTTGCAGATGGCAGTGTTTCACTTACTCAGAACAAAACAACTTGAAGCATGTCGAGGATTCAACATTCAGCAATGGAGCCAGGATTTGCTTCTGGGCCCTCAGCTGTTTCTTGCTAACCACATGAAACAAATGAAACTGTCTGAAAACTAGCTTGTGTTTGGAGCATTCTTGGCTGAACCACATGTTCGGCTCCACTGTAAGTGCAATGGGAGGTCTACAGAGCTTCATCCTCCAGTGAATTGCTTAATTGTTCGCAACACAGTTAATTTGGCAGTGTGCGGATTGGTATTACATTAAAGTCAGAATCTTACAGTGTGGAAACAAGCCCTTCGACCTAACATGTCCCATATCAGCCAGTACTGTACGTCCCATCTACACTAGTCCCACCTGCCTGTATTTGGTCCATATCCCTCTAAACCTGTCCTATCCATGTACTTGTCTAAATGTTTCTTAGCCATTCAATTGTACTTAACAATACCATTACAGCCTTGAAGTAAAAATTTACTCCTGAATGTAAATGGTAAATAAATAATACATTAAATGCACGTTGTATTTCACTACTGAAATGTAGTCCAACGTCTGCAATGGAACCAGTTTTCAGAGAAGCACAGTGTAAAATAGCTTTCTACATGCTATCAAGCATAAATATCTAAACTTGCATCTATAATGTTCTTAATCATTTAGTGTGTACTGTTTTAACAAAATTCATGGCTTCTAAGTAGCAATCGGATAGCAAAAACAGCACAATTGTATCTAATCATATTTAGTAATCTTGTGATGCAGCATTTCCGTGCATAGACCATTACCTTCCATAACATAGCAGCACTCGTAAAAAATTAGATGTCAGATTCAGATTCAGATTCAACTTTATTGTCATTGTGCCGTGTACAGTACAGAGACAACGAAATGCAGTTAGCATCTCCCTAGAAGAGCGACATAAATATGAGCAATAAATAAATCTATTTACGTGCATACAGTCATAGTATTTTTTCCTGGTGGGAGGGTCCCGGGGGGGGGGGGGTGATTGGCAGTCACCGAGGTACAGTGTTGAGTAGTGTAACAGCCACAGGGAAGAAGCTGTTCCTGGACCTGCTGGTCCGGCAACGGAGAGACCTGTAGCGTCTCCCGGAAGGTAGGAGGGTAAACAGTCTGTGGTTGGGGTGAGAGCAGTCCTTGGCGATGCTGAGCGCCCTTCGCAGGCAACACTTGCTTTGGACAGACTCAATGGAGGGGAGTGAGGAACCGGTGATGCGTTGGGCAATTTTCACCACCCTCTGCAGTACTTTCCGGTCAGAGACAGAGCAGTTGCCATACCATACTGTGATGCAGTTGGTAAGGATGCTCTCGATGGTGCAGCGGTAGAAGTTCACCAGAATCTGAGGAGATAGGTCGACCCCTGAGTTGAATTGAGTTTAGTTGATTGTCACGTGTACAGAGGTACAGTGAAAAGCTTTTGTTGCGTGCTAACCAGTCAGCGGAAAGACACTACCTGGTGAAGCAGCAGCATCTGTGCTGAGTGGTAAAAACAACATGCAACATCCAAGGTGATAAATCTATTGTTTCCAAAATCTTACATGCTCTTCTAATGTTAACTTGCCTCACCCTCTCCCACAAGGGGGATTCACGTAAGTTCATACATAGAACATTCATCCCCTTGAGCCTACTCTTTCTAGTCAGCCTTTCAATTGCCTCCATTGAAATATCCCTCATTACATAGATACATAGATACATAGAAATTAGGTGCAGGAGTAGGCCATTCGGCCCTTCGAGCCTGCACCGCCATTCAATACGATCATGGCTGATCATCCAACTCAGTATCCCGTACCTGCCTTCTCTCCATACCCCCTGATCCCTTTAGCCACAAGGGCCACATCTAATTCCCTCTTAAATATAGCCAATGAACTGGCCTCAACTACCCTCTGTGGCAGAGAGTTCCAGAGATTCACCACTCTCTGTGTGAAAAAGTTTTTCCTCATCTCGGTCTTAAAGGATTTCCCCCTTATCCTTAAGCTGTGACCCCTTGTCCTGGACTTCCCCAACATCGGGAACAATCTTCCTGCATCTAGCCTGTCCAACCCCATAAGAATCTTGTACGTTTCTATAAGATCCCCTCTCAATCTCCTAAATTCTAGCGAGTATAAGCCAAGTCTATCCAGTCTTTCTTCATATGAAAGTCCTGACATCCCAGGAATCAGTCTGGTGAACCTTCTCTGCACTCCCTCTATGGCTATAATGTCCTTCCTCAGATTTGGAGACCAAAACTGTACGCAATACTCCAGGTGTGGTCTCACCAAGACCCTGTACAACTGCAGTAGAACCTCGCTGCTCCTATACTCAAATCCTCTTGCTATGAAGGCCAACATACCATTCGCTTTCTTCACTGCCTGCTGCACCTGCATGCCTACTTTCAATGACTGGTGTACCATGACTCCCAGGTCTCGCTGCATCTCCCCATTTCCTAATCGGCCACCATTTAGATAATAGTCTGCCTTCCCGTTTTTGCTACCAAAGTGGATAACCTCACATTTATCCACATTATACTGCATCTGCCAAACATTTGCCCACTCACCCAGCCTATCCAAGTCACCTTGCAGTCTCCTAGCATCCTCCTCACAGCTAACACTGCCCCCCAGCTTAGTGTCATCCGCAAACTTGGAGATGTTGCTTTCAATTCCCTCGTCCAGATCATTAATATAAATTGTAAATAGCTGGGGTCCCAGCACTGAGCCTTGTGGTACCCCACTAGTCACTGCCTGCCATTGTGAAAAGGACCCGTTTACTCCTACTCTTTGCTTCCTGTTTGCCAGCCAGTTCTCTATCCACATCAATACTGAACCCCCAATACCGTGTGATTTAAGTTTGTATCCTAATCTCTTATGTGGTACCTTGTCGAAAGCCTTCTGAAAGTCCAGATACAACACATCCACTGGTTCTCCCCTATCCACTCTACTAGTTACATCCTCGAAAAATTCTATAAGATTCGTCAGACACGATTTACCTTTCGTAAATCCATGCTGACTTTGTCCAATGATTTCACCACTTTCCAAATGTGCTGCTATCCCATCTTTAATAACTGACTCTAGCAGTTTCCCCACTACCGATGTTAGACTAAGGAAAAAGAAAAATTGTGCACTGTATTGTCAATGTGGTATCAGTCATTCCTTCTACAGTCACAGTACAACTACCTTACAGTACAACAAAATCCCATTCAACTTTCCTACTGTGTACTGAACCTACATGTTAACTTTCTGTGTTTCAGTCATAATAACCCCCAAATCTATTTGTACTTCAGCTTTCTGCAGTTTTTATTTTCTCCATTTTAAATCACTTGATCTACCAATGCCTCTCTATAAACTGGTTTCATCCATTTCACAATTTGCCATCCCATCAATTTTTATGCTGTCTACAAATTTGGCTACTGCATATTTGCTTTCTTCCTCCAAGTCATCAACTTCATAACATAAAGTAGACGAAAAATGCTGGAGAAACTCAGCAGGTGAGGCAGCATCTATGGAGAAAAGGAGTCGGAGACGTTTCGGGTCGAGACCCTTCTTCAAACTTGAAAAACTAAGCGATCGGAGAGATCTTTAGTCTCTGTGGTGAATCTGTCTAAACTGCCAGAGACAGCTGCGGAGGCCGTCATTGGTTATTTTTAAGGTGGAGATTGACAGATACTTGATTGGGAAGGGTGTCAAGGGTAATGGGAAGGCAGGGGACACTGTAAGACTCTGACTCCAATTTAATACCAATCCACACATTGCCAAAGTAAATGTTGTGAACACTTAAGCAACTCCTAGAGGATGAAACTCTGCAGATCTTCCATCCTCACTTACAGTGGAGCCTAACATGTGGTTCTGCCAAGAATGCTCCAAACACAAGCCAATTTTCAGACAATTTCATTTGTTTCATGTGGTTAGCAAGAAACGGCTGATGGCCCAGAAGCAAATCCTGGCTCCATCGCAGAATGTTGAATCCTCGACATGCATCAAGTTGTTTTGTTCAGTGTAAATGAAACACTGCCATCTGCTAAACAAGGCAGGACTTTGTGTGGGTATATTCACAAAAAGTGGCAAATCCAAACTGCCCATTACTTCACTCTAAACCAATGGTAAGGGTGTCAAGGGTAATGGGAAAGCAGGAGAATGGGGTTGAGAGGGAAATGATAGGTCAGCCATTGGCAGAGTAGATGCAATGGGCCAAATGGTCAACGTCTGCTCCTGTGACTTATGAACTAATTAATGTGAGCTCAGCAATCTTGTAACCAGTGGGTCAAGATAAAGCTTTACAGTCCTGCTAAGGTTGCAACCATTGTCATCCCCAAGTACAAATGGGTATCCATTTAAGCCTCTTTTCTGATGGGATCACCAGGACACATGCCGTCTTTCAGCCAATTTAGTTTCATCTCTGTGGTTTTAAGAAATAGCACAGATTTAGTGCAGAAATTTGAGTCTCAAAGTAAACTGTGCTTCTAATCTGGCAGTTTCAGTACTGGCATATGTTCAACAAAGTAGAAAATGTCCAGTCTATAAAAGCAGCATAAATCAAATTTGGCTAATTTCTATCCATCCATCTATTCGCAATCACAAGAAAAATAATTAAGATGGTAAGGAAAATGACCTAGAAAAGTCTCCATTAAAAATCCAATTGGTTTACTGACATCCTTCAGTGTTCATTGCTACCTTGCATGGTATATAGATGTAATTCTAAGATGTAGAAGTTGCTGGTGAGGCTGCATTTACAGTATTGTTTGATTTAGTCTCACTGCTACAGAAAAGATGCTATTAATCTGGAAAAAGTGCAAAGATCTACGAGAATGTTACCAGGATTTGAGGGCCTCAGTATAGGGAGAGATTGGGCAGGCAAGAACTTGAAGCATAGGAGGTCTTATGGTTGTGTATAAAATTGTGAGGGCAATAAATAGAGTGAATGTACAGAATATTTTTTCCCAGTGGAGGGGAATTGAGAACTGCAGGGCTCAGGCTTAAGGTGAGAATGGAACAATTTAATAAGAATGTTTGGGGCAAACTATTAAGGTCATAAGGTCATAAGTGATAGGAGCAGAATTAGGCCATTTGGCCCATCAAGTCTGCTTCGCCATTCAATCATGGCCTATCTATCTCTCCCTCTGAACAATATTCTCCTGCCTACTCCCCATAACCCCTGACACCCATACTAATGAAGAATTTATCATCTCTGCTTTAAAAATATCCATTGACTTGGCCTCCACAGACTTTTGTGGCAAAGAATTTCACAGATTTGCCACCCTCTGAATAAAGAAATTCCTTCTCATCTCCTTCCTAAAGAAGCATCCTTTAATTCTGAGACCATGAGCTTTTCACTCAATGGCCAGTAGGTATACGGAATGAACTGCCGGAGAAAGTAATTGAGACCGGTACAATAATGACATTTGGATAAGGAAGGGTTTGGATTAATATGAGCCAAACATGAGCAAACAGGGTGAGCAAAGCCGAGGCATCTTATTGGCCATAGATGAGTTAGGCTGTAGGACCTGTTTCTGTCTCTAGTCATACTTGCACTAAATGCTATACCTTTTATCCTGAAGATAGACTTTAAAAGCTGGTGTAACTCAGCAGGACAGGCAGCATCTCTGGAGAGAAGGAATGGGTGACATTTTGGGTAGAGACCCTTCTTTAGACGAGTTAGGGAAAAGGGAAACGAGAGATATAGATGATGATATAGAGCAGAGGTCGGCAACCTTTGGCCCCCGGGCTGAATGCGGCCCATAACCCAAAATCATCCGGCCCACAGGCGGATTTTTTTCTTCGCAATCTTCCAGCCTGTCGAGCGCAGAGCACAGCCGAGCGCGGCCGAGCTCTGGCTGTACCGCATCCTGCGCAAAGCATTTAAACACGTTTAAGAAAGAACTGCAGTTGCTGGAAAAATCGAAGGTGGACAAAAATGCTGGAGAAACTCAGCGGGTGAGACATGCAAGGATTGCATGAGTCTGCCTTACCCGCTGAGTTTCTCCAACATTTTTGTCTACCTTCTGTGAACACGTGATTTGATGCCTGCCATCCGGGGTGGGATGGGGGCGGGATCCATATGTACACGTGATAGATGTGGCCCGCCATCCGCTCACAGACATGCATCCTGGCCCCTCTGCAGAACAAGGTTCCCCACCCCTGATGTAGAGATAAAGAACAATGAATTAAAGATATGCAAAAAAGTAACAATGATAAAGGAAACAGGCCATAGTTAACTGTTGACAAAGGAAATAGGCCATTGTTAGCTGTTGACAAAGGAAACAGGCCATTGTTAGTTGTTGATAAAGGAAATGGGTCTATTACAAACCCACTGAGTCCCACAACTCTCAGCTATACTTCTTCCACCCTGCTTCCTGCAAAGACTCTATCCCCTACTCCCAATTCTTCCATCTACGCCGCATCCGGTGGCACTGGGACATCCAGTGGTGCTGTTGAATGGCTGCCTCCGCCTACAGTCTGTTTGCCTTTTAATCTTTTTTATTTTTTGGTATGTTTAAAGTATGATTTTGGGGGATTTTTTTTTGTATTTTATACTAGAGGGGATCTCATTGAAACATATAAGATTGTTAAGGTTTTGGACACGCTAGAGGCAGGAAACATGTTCCCGATGTTGGGTGAGTCCAGAACTAGGGGCAACAGTTTAAGAATAAGGAGTAAGCCAGTTAGAACGGAGAAGAGGAAACACTTTTTCTCACAGAGAGTGGTGAGTCTGTGGAATTCTCTGCCTCAGAGGGCGGTGGAGGCGGGTTCTCTGGATGCTTTCAAGAGAGAGCTAGATAGGGCTCTTAAAAATAGCGGAGTCAGGGGATATGGGGAGAAGGCAGGAACGGGGTACTGATTGGGGATGATCAGCCATGATCACATTGAATGGTGGTGCTGGCTCGAAGGGCCGAATGGCCTACTCCTGCACCTATTGTCTATTATGTGGTGGAGGGGGGTAGGGTAATGGGGAACCATCCTTCAGTCACTTCCTGGCGAGGATGCGACTATTATCCGAGTCGCGCCCTCGCCCCCCCCTCCTCGCAGCTTACCAACTGGATTGGCGCGGCCTTTCCTGCTGGGACCAGACCAGAGATTCGGCAGCGCAGCACTGGATACATCCCGGAGCACGCGATGCCTTACCTGGGATCTCTGTTTGATGCTCTGGAGTGTTGGGCCTGCTGCATTGACATCGCGGAGCTGTGGTTTGCGGGGCTCCCAATGCGGGCGGCACTGACCACATCGTAGAGTCCTGGGACCCTTTGCCGGGGGCCGCCAGCATTGAATCTCCGCCCAGCTCGGCCTGTGGACTTCGGGAGCCGTGGACTCCGGTGGGAAGTGGCCGATTCAGAGGTCCAGGCCTCGGAGGATGTTCTTCCATTCGACGTCGGGGTTCCATCGTTCTCGGCGAGAGGGCCTGAACATCGGGCCGCCCGTAGCGGCGACTGCATGGGGCTCTGGAGGCCACAACCACGGGTGAACATCGGGGAACATCAGCGAGTAGGTTGACTGGACTTTGGTTCCTTCCCTCACAGTGGGGAACTTTGGTGTCGCTGTGGGGATGTTTGTGTTGTGGACTATTGTGTTCTGTGTTTTTTATTCGTATGACTGTATGGGAAATAGCATTTCGTTGTCTCTTACTTGAAGACAATGACAATAAATTGAATCAAATCAAAAATCAATCAAATCAATCTGCGCCCAAGATGAGGTGTTCCATACCAGGACATCCGAGATGTCCTAATTCTTTAGAGAATGGAGGTTCCCCTCTTCCATTATAGATGAGGCCCTCGCTCGTGTCTCCTCGGTAACCCGCAGCTCCGCCCTTGCTCCCCCTCATCGCAATAGAGACGAGTCCCCCTAGTCCTTTCATTTCAACCAATCAGCCGTCGCATACAACACACAATCCTCCGACACTTTTGCCACCTCCAACGGGATCCCACCACTAGCCACAGTTTCCCATCTCCACCCCTTTCCGCCTTCCACAGAGACCATTCCCACCGTTCCACAGAGACCGTTCCCACCGCAACTCCCTGGTTAACTTATCCCTTCCCACCCATGCCACCCCCCTCCCTAGGTACCTTCCCCTGCAACTGCAGAAGATACCTCCTCCCTCCACTGTCCAGGAACCCCGACAGTCCTTTCAGGTTAGGCAGAGGATCACTTGCACCTCCAACCTCAGGCCGAGGGAGGAAGGACGGAGCCGCGGCTCGAGAGGCTAACAGGGGCTAAGAGGTAGGCCACGCACTGCAAGGGAGCAGTGGACCAGACAGAAAGAGCGGACGGAATTACCACTAGACAGCCAAACCAGTAGGTAATTTACGGCTGGGGTAAGTACTTTCCCATTTATAGGAGGTAGGATTATATAAATAAGGGGTGTTTTAATACAGTAATCCGGGTAGGGGATTCTTAATAGGACCAGTTAATTACTTATATAAGATGGGCGGCCAGGAGATGTGCCAATACTGTGAGATGTGGGAAATTGTCGACACCATTGATGTAGATGATCCCTACAGCTGCAGTAAGTGTTTGAAGCTAGCGGAACTCGAGCTCCGCATTGATGAGCTGGAGACCCAACTTCATACGCTGCGGTGCATCAGGGAGGGGGAGTATTACCTGGATGTTTTGTGCCAGGGGATGGTCACACCGACCAGTTTAACTAATTCAGTAGTTAGTGAGCAGGGAAAGGAAGGTGTGGCCATAAGCGAGGCAGGTAGGGGGAAACAGGAGGAGATGCGGCAGGAGCCACAGCCCTTGTCCCTGACGAGCATGACCGAGGCTCTTACTCAATGTGAGGACGGGATCAGGGGCTGTGGGAGGGATGAGCAACCTGGCTGCAGCACCGTGGATCAGGGGGCCATTCAAGAGGGGGGAGTTAGAAGAAATGCCGTTGTGATAGGGGATAGTATTATTCGGGGGGTAGATAAGGTTCTCTGCGGCCAGCAGAACATGTCCCGAAGGCTGTGTTGCCTACCCGGTGCTAGGGTTAAGGATATCTCTGCGATGCTGGAGAGAAATTTGCAGAGTGAGGGGGAGGATCCAGTGGTCGTGGTCCATGTGGGGACCAATGACATAGGAAGGACGAGGAAGGAGGATCTGCTGAACGAGTTTGAGCAGTTAGGGAATAAATTAAAAAGCAGAACCTCGAGGGTACTGATCTCCGGATTGCTACCTGAGCCACGGGCCAAATCGGCGAGGGTACGAAAAATTAAAAAGCTGAATGCGTGGCTCAAAGACTGGTGTGGGAAAAATGGGTTTGGTTTCTTGGGCCACTGGCACCAGTACTGGGACAGTGGGGATCTGTTCTGTAAGGACGGACTTCACCTGAACGGTGCTGGGACTGGGGTCCTGGCAAATCATATAACTAGGGCAGTAGAGAGGTCTTTAAACTAAGTAGCGGGGGGGAGGTATCAAGGGGGGTAATAACGGCAGGGGTAGAGGAAATAGAGCAGGGTATCAGTGGGGAAACGGAAAATCAAAATGTGACAGGAGGATCCAGAATGTGTGAAGATAAAGCTCTAGATGTAAAAGGGGCAAAAACAGAAAGGAAGGGTAGTAAAAATCATCTGAAAGTGCTGTATCTAAATGCACGGAGTATTCGAAATAAGATAAATGAATTAACGGTGCAATTAAGTACATATAGTTATGATATCGTGGCCATTACGGAGACATGGCTGCAAGGGGATCAGGATTGGGAGTTAAATATAGAGGGGTACTCGACAATTAGAAAAGATAGACAGGAAAGAAAGGGAGGAGGGGTGGCCCTTTTAATAAGGGAGGGAATAACGGCAATAGAGAGGAAGGATATTGCGTTGAAGGATCAGGATAGTGAAACAGCTTGGGTACAGATAGAGAATAACAAGGGGAAAAAAACACTAGTGGGTGTAATTTATAGACCTCCAAATAGCTGTGACGCTGTTAGTCAGAACATAAATCTGCAAATAGTTGACGCATGTAAAAAGGGAACTGCTGTAATCATGGGGGACTTCAATTTTCATATTAATTGGGCAAACCAAACTGGGCAGGGTAGACTAGAGGAAGAGTTTATAGAATGTATTAGAGACGGGTTCCTAGAACAGTATGTCACAGAACCGACAAGGGGGGAGGCAATCTTGGATCTGGTCCTGTGTAATGAAGCAGGATTAATTAAAAATGTCATAGTTAGGGACTCGTTGGGAACAAGTGACCACAATATGGTCGAATTCCATATTCAAATAGAAGGGGAGCAGGTTGAAACTCAGGCTAGGGTACTTAGTCTAAATAAGGGGGATTATGAAGGTATGAGGACTGAGCTGATCAAAGTTGACTGGGATAGCAGACTCAAGAATAAGACGGTACATGAGCAGTGGTGTACGTTTAAGGATCTACTGTATAACCTTCAAGAAAAATTTATTCCTATGAAGAAAAAAAGGGGTAAGGGAAAGAACAGTCAGCCATGGCTCAGTAAAACTATAAAGGATAGTATTCGGCTGAAGGCAAGGGCATATAAGGTAGCTAGAGATAGTGGGAGGGTAGAGGATTGGGAAGCATTTAAAGGTCAGCAAAAAATAACTAAGAGATTAATTAAGACGGGGAAAATAGACTATGAAAGGAATTTAGCGAACAACATAAAAACTAATAGTAAGAGTTTTTATAGCTATATAAAAAGAAAAAGGGTGGCTAAGGTGAACGTTGGTCCATTGGAGGGTGAGACTGGAGAGTTGTTGGTGGGGAACATGGAAATGGCAAAGGCATTAAACGAGTATTTTGTATCAGTCTTCACCATAGAAGACACAAAAAATATTCCAACGCTGGATAAACAGGGGGAGGTAGGAATGGAGGAGCTAAATACTATTAAGATCACCAAGGAGGTGGTATTAGGGAAATTAATGAGACTGAAGGAGGATAAATCCCCTGGGCCTGATGGATTACATCCAAGGGTCTTGAGGGAGATAGCGGTGGGGATTGTGGATGCATTGGTGATAATTTTCCAAAACTCCCTGGAGGCAGGAACGGTCCCAGTGGATTGGAAAATGGCCAATGTAACACCTATATTTAAAAAAGGAAGTAAACAGAAGGCGGGTAACTATAGACCGGTTAGTCTAACATCGGTGGTGGGTAAAATGTTAGAGACAATTATTAAAGAAACACTAACGGGGCACTTGGATAAACATGACTTCATCGGACAGAACCAGCATGGTTTTGTGAAGGGGAAGTCCTGTTTAACGAATCTGCTCGAATTCTTTGAGGAAGTAACAACCCGGGTGGATAAAGGGGAACCGGTGGATGTGGTATACTTGGACTTCCAAAAGGCTTTTGACAAGGTGCCACATAAGAGACTATTGCTAAAAATAAAAAATTATGGGATTGGGGGTAATATATTAGCATGGGTAGAGGATTGGCTAACAAATAGGAAGCAGAGAGTGGGGATAAATGGTTCATACTCGGGATGGCAACCGGTAACTAGCGGGGTTCCGCAAGGGTCGGTGCTGGGACCCCAGTTGTTCACAATTTATATAAATGATTTGGAGGAGGGAACCAAGTGTAATATATCAAAATTTGCGGACGATACAAAAATGGGAGGAAAAGTAGGGGATGAGGAGGATAGGAAGTCTGCAAAAGGATATAGATAAGCTAGGTGAGTGGGCAACAACTTGGCAGATGAAATTTAATACTAATAAATGTGAAGTCATTCACTTTGGGAAAAAAAATGATAGGGCAAGTTATTTTCTAAATGAGGTGGAGCTGCGTTGTAATGCAACGCAAAGGGATCTGGAATACTGTGTACAGTTCTGGGGTCCATACTTAAGAAAGGATGTACTGGCCCTGGAGGCAGTGCAGCGAAGGTTTACAAGATTAATTCCTGCAATGAGGGGATTGACATATGAGGAAAGGTTAAGTAGGCTGGAACTCTACTCTTTGGAGTTTAGAAGAATGAGAGGCGATCTCATTGAAACATATAAGATCGTGAGGGGCCTTGATCGGGTGGATGCACCGAGGATGTTCCCAATGATCGGGGAAACTAGAACTAGGGGACATAGTTGTAGAATAAGAGGGGGCTCTTTTAAAACTGAGATGAGGAAGAACTTCTTCACCCAGAGGGTGGTTAATTTATGGAATTCACTGCCCCAGGGAGCAGTGGAAGCAGAAACATTAAATATATTTAAGTCTAAAATAGATGTTTTTTTAGCTGCCAAGGGGATAAGGGGCTACGGGGAGAGGGCAGGGATATGGACCTAGGTATGGTTAGTATAGTAAGAACTGAGTGATCTCCTGGACAAGTGTCGATCGCCTGGATTGGGGTCGGAGAGGAATTTCCCGGATTTTTTTCCCGAATTGGACCTGGGTTTTTATCCGTTTTTTTGCCTCCCCCAGGAGATCACGCGGTTCTTGGGGTGGAGAGGGGTGATAGCGATATAAAGGGGAGGGTAGTGTCTTGTGTTCTGTGTCTTGTGTCTACTGTTTGTGGGTAAGGGTGTCTGTTTAGTGTTCAGCCATGAGCGAATGGCGGTGCGGGCTCGATGGGCCTGGTGGTCTACTCTCGCACCTACTTTCTATGATTCTATGTTTCTATGTTTCTATCTACTGTACCCGTTGTTCAAGATGTGGACTCTTATACATCAGCGAGGCCAAACGTAGACTGGGCGATCATTTTGTTGAACACCTTTGCTCAGTCTGCATGGACTTACCTGATCTCCTGGTTGCTACACACTTTAATTCTCCTTCCCATTCCCACAATGACTTTTCTGTCCTAGGTCTCCTCCATTGGCAGAGTGTGTCTAAACGACCCGAAACGTCACCCATTCCCTCTGTTCAGAGTAGCTGCCTGTCCCGCTGAGTTACTCCAACATTTTGTGTCTATCTCTGCAATTTCTGGCAGTTTAGGGTAGAGCGGTTGCCATACCAGGCCGTGATGTATTTGGATAGCATATTTCCTGTGTAGTAATTGCTAAGAGTCATTGGAGACTTCTTGAAAAACCTCTGCCTTCTGAGGCTGTAGAGGCATTAATGTGCTTTCCTGGCCTTAGCATCAATGCAGAAGGTATTGGAAGATATTGTGGGGGAAGCTGGGATAGAGGTAAATCTGGAAGTTTGCATATTTTGCAGTTATTAGGGTCAAATCTAAAAGGTTGGTGTTAAAGCTGGAAGTGATTAAGCTCTGGATGGGAAAATCGGCATGCTGGGAAAGGAGAGCTAAGGCCAAATATGAACATGTTAGTGCAATTAATATTCAAATGAACAGCTGAGTTTCATTTCATTGTGCTCTCTAAGTGGTGTGAGAGAGTTTAACATCATTTAGTAACTGTACCAAGCGTATGTATAATGGATGTAATAGAGACAATTATAGTTAAGAGTTTTATATTGCGCCTATGCCCAGACTACTGGTCAGAAGCAGACGTTAGCTAATTTGTCAGCATTAATATGTAAATGAGCCATCAAAAGCTGCTAATGCTGCAAGTTCTTAACTGAGCTGGGAGTATGTTAAGCCCTTGAATAGTAAATTAGTTTGAACTATCTAAGTACATTGCTGTAACAAGTGAAATAAGCCACTAGACCTATGCAAATCAATATGACCTGCAGCATTTTATACTGAAGCCAAAAAATAGCATTAGATCTGTGAGGAAAAGATCAGTGGTTTGAAGAGGTCCGAGCAGATTGTAAAAGAGCGAGTCTTGGGCTGGAATATCGGCAGATCATTAAGTGGAGGGTCTTTACAAGTTTGCATTAGCAATGAAAGTCTTCTTGAGGGCTTAGTGAAAGCATTATTCTCCTGGCTCAAAAGAAGGACTGCAGCATTTAACCTCTGCAGCAGCCTGCTCTAGCTCTATTTAGCTGTTGTGTTTCATGAGCACTGGAAAACCTGACCAGCAGCTGTTAAACTTGTATAAAGTTCTCAGCAGCATGGCTGAAGCCTGGCATAAATATTACATTGAATTGTTTCAACTCTCCAAGAGAGGTTGCAGATATGTTCGGCAGTCTCTCGCTATATATGGAGACACAGGCATTTATGTAACTGAAAGAGACGTGTGCGCAATTTTATATTTTTCACCCAAACCAACCTTTCTCTGTAATAGTAAGAATTGGAAGTGGGAGCAGGTGTGGGAAGTTTAGCTTAGAGATACAGTATGGTAACGGGCCCTTTGGCCCACCGAGTCCGTGCTTACCGCAATCACTACTACATTAGTTCAATCCTACATGCTAGGTACAATTTATAGAAGCCAATTAACCTACATCTTTGGAGTATGGGAGGTAACTGGAGCACCCTGAGAAAACACAGGGTGAGCGTACAAACTCTGTACAGACAGCACCCATAGTCAGGATTGAACCCAGGTCTCTGTCGCTGTAAGGCAACAACTCTACCACTGCACCTCTGTGAAGCCCAAGGGTTAATATTGACATATTTTTCATTGGAAGTTGATTGCTTGTGCCTATGAATTATTATAGATCTTAATGTAAAAGATGCACTTCTTGCAAGTATCAATGCTGCCTATTCCAGAAAATCTTCAGTAGATTGAAAAGTAAAGAAGCAATAGACAAAGTGACCATTCTTTTGAATGCAGACCAGGCAACTCTACAATATACTTCAATGGTTTGAAATATGAGATGAGATTCAAAGTAGATCATGCGGAATATGAATAATTATGGACAATGCACAATTCTGTGCACTATCCCCACTAAAGAAGGACTTGCATAGCTAGAAATATAAATGCAAAGCCTTTGAATCTTTTGGTGTAGACTGCAATAATTCCGCTCTGTTATTTGCATATGGATTGCAACTTGTAGTCAAAGGACAGATTATGCCCATTTCCCCAGTGCATTACAATTAAATTGGAAGTAAATCCATACTAAGTTCATTTAATTCTTCCATATATTATATTCATAATTACAAAGCAATTGGTTTGTAGGCTGTCTAAAACTAATTATTAGTGATATCATTTTGCATTTTCAAGCTGCAGTCTTAAAATATTTTAAAATTTAATTTTCTGGATCAAAGTATTGTTGACAAGGCCAGCATTTATTAACCATCCTTACTTGCTCTTGAGAAAGTGGAAGTGAGTCACTTATTGAACTGCTGCAGTGTGAAAGTACTAGCTCAATTAAAGCAGCAAGGGTGAGAAGGGAAGGGTTGTTAACTTATGAAGTTTGAAGAGTTTTGGCTAAGGTGTATCTGGAGATTAACGGCTGGAGGGTGGTGAAAATGATAAATGAAGGGGTTGTGGCGGCTGCCAAGGGTCGTGCCATCATAGTGTCGAACCCCTCGGCACAGGAGTGGTTCAGTCCGGAGGCGGCCCTTAGCCGGAGGCTTTAAATGCAGGGGTTTGGGTGCCATCTTCCTCTCGTTTGGTCTTCCCTAGAACTGGGAGGAACCTAATAAAAAGTGCTTCTCAAAACACGACTTCGTGCTTCATTCTGAGACCCACGCACTACATTGGTGACCCCCGACGCTCCATTGGCGTCATGATGGAGAGAGGACAAAGCCCTACCTCCTCACAGGCTGGCCCGGCCCTGTCTCTGGACGCGGTCTCCGTGAAACTGCCCAACTTCTGGGCCACCCGGCCGCTCATCTGGTTCCAGCAGGCGGAGGCCCAGTTCAACCTGCGGGGCATCACGGTCGATGCCACCCGCTTCTATTACCTGGTGGGAGCCCTCGACCAGGATGCGGTTGAAGAGGTAACGGACTTCCTCGCAGACCCCCCGAACGATGATAAATACCTCGGCCTGAAAGAGCTCCTGCTCCACATTTACGGACTGAGTAGGATGGAGCGGGCAAGTAGGATCCTGCATATGGGGGGCCTGGGTGACCGACGGCCATCTACCCTCCTAAAGGAGATGGTGGCGCTACTAGACGGGCACACGCCGTGCCTGTTGTTTGAGTATACCTACCTGCATCTGCTGCCGGCCTACATTCGGTTGCAGCTCACCGACGTCTCGTTTGCCGACCTTCGGGCCCTCGGGAGGCGCGCCGACGCCCTGTGGATGGCGCGCCCTGATGACGTCAGCGCGCTGGGCATCAGCAGAGACGGGGTCGCGCTGACGTCGACGCGCCCTGATGACGTCAACGCGCTGGCCATCAGCAGGCACGCCGATGACGTCACCCCAGCAGCTCCCGATTTCCTCCGGTGGGGCGGGGGAGCTGTGGAAGGAGTGACAGCTCCAGCCCGACGGCCCGTACGATCACCCCCCAGCGGCAGTGAGGCGTACTGCACCTGCAGTCCAGCGTCAGCAGGCTGCAGGCACCACCAGCAGGAGCAGGCAAGCTCCAAGTAGCACCAACACGAGGAACTGGTGCTACTACCATCAGCTCTGGGGTGCTGCAGCACGACAATGCCGCCAGCCGTGCATGTTCCCGGGAAACCCCTGGGCCGGCTGCCAATAGTCCCCGCGGCGGCCGGCCAAATTCACCGCCTTTTCGCCTGGGATCGGCGCTCCGGGACCCGCTTCCTCGTGGATACTGGAGCGGAGCTCAGCGTCCTGCCCCCTTCGCTGGCCGACATTCGTTCCGGTAAGCAGGGGCCCGTCCTCACCGCGGCGAATGGCAGCCCCATCCGCACATATGGACTGCGCATGGTTCCCATCGTGCTCGGCTCCTATCATTTCTCGTGGCGGTTCACTATCGCTGATGTCTCCCAACCATTGCTCGGGGCCGATTTCCTCCGGGCGCATTCCTTCATGGTGGACGTCGGGCGTCAGCGTTTGGTCAATGCCACTACGATGGAGCCGATCACGTTGCGTGTGGATCAACCGGTGGGACGGCCACTGGCGTCCGTGGACTCCCGATTCGCACGGATCTTGGCTGCGTTCCCGGACATTCTCCATGCGCAGTTTCAATCAGCAACCCCCAGCCACGGGGTGTTGCATTATATCCCGACTACCGGCCCACCACTCCATGCACGAGCACGGCGACTGCCGCCAGATAAACTGTGTCTGGCACGGCGGGAATTCCGGACGATGGAGGCCTTAGGGATCGTCCGCCCTTCGAGCAGCCCTTGGGCGTCCCCACTCCACATGGTCCCCAAGTCAAGCGGGGGCTGGCGACCTTGTGGGGATTACCGATGGCTGAACGCTGCAACAACAGCGGATCGATACCCCGTACCCCACATCCAGGACTTCACGGCCCATTTGGCTGGGGCCACAATATTTTCCAAAGTGGATCTGGTACGGGGTTATAATCAGATCCCAGTTCACCCGGATGACGTGCCGAAGACGGCGATCATCACGCCATTCGGGCTTTACGAGTTTACTCGGATGCCGTTCGGCCTCAAAAACGCTGCACAGGCCTTTCAGCGCCTCATGGACGGGGTTTGTCGCGGCCTCGATTTCGTGTTCGTGTACCTGGACGACATCCTGGTGGCCAGCCGCTCGCAACAGGAACACTGCGCTCACCTTCGGCAGCTCTGTCAGCGGCTCAGCGAGCATTGTTTGGCCATCAACCTGGACAAGTGCCGTTTTGGGGTGAGCGAAATTGACTTCCTCGGCCACCGCGTGACTGCGCAAGGCGCGGTTCCCATGCCTGACAGGGTCGACGCCATCTGTCGGTTTCCCCGCCCACGCACGGTGCGTGGCCTGCAGGAATTTGTCGGCATGGTGGCATTCTACCATCGTTTCGTGCCATCCGCGGCCCACATTATGCGGCCCCTGTATCAACTTCTGGCGGGTGGGCAGCACAAGAGCGTGGAGTGGACCCACGAAGCGGAGGCAGCTTTTGACGGCGCGAAGGAGGCCCTTGCTCGGGCCGTACTGCTGGTACACCCGCGGGGAGATGCCCCGACTGCTCTCACGGTGGACGCCTCGGAGTTGGCGGTTGGTGCTGTGCTGGAGCAGCTGACGGCCGGAGGTTGGCGGCCCCTGGCCTTCTTCAGTCGGCACCTCAACCGTGCGCAGACCAAGTACAGCGCGTTCGATCATGAGCTCCTGGCTCTGTACCTGGCTGTGCGCCATTTTCGCTACTTCTTGGAGGGCCGCCCGTTCACCGCCTACACCGACCATAAGCCACTCACTTTCGCCCTGCAGAAGGTTTCCGATCCCTGGTCCGCACGACAGCAGTGGCAATTGGCCTACATATCGGAGTACACGACATCTATCTGCTACATCAAGGGGAAAGAGAACCGGGTGGCCGACGCATTGTCCCGGCCCGCTATCAACGCCGTGTTCGAGGTGGCGCCCGGAATGGACTATTCTGCTCTGGCGGCGGCACAGCTCACGGACGATGAGGTGCCCGCCTACCGGACTGCCATCTCCGGCCTCCGCCTTGAGGATGTCCCTCTCGGTCCTGGGGGAGTGACAATCCTGTGCGATGTGTCGTCCGGTCAGCCGCGCCCCATCGTCCCTGCCACCTGGCGCCGGAGGGTGTTCGAGGTGACCCACAGACTGTCTCACCCATCAATCCGGGCGACAACAGCACTAGTGGCCGCTCATTTCATGTGGCACGGTCTGCGCAAGCAGGTTGGCCATTGGGCTCACACCTGCATTCCGTGCCAGACGGCAAAAATCCAGCGCCATGTCCGTGCGCCTCTCCAGGAGTTTGGTCTACCTCACCGGCGGTTCGACCATCTCCACATAGACATTGTAGGCCCTCTCCCGCCATCCCGGGGCATCACCCACCTTCTGACAATGGTGGACCGCTTCACGCGGTGGCCGGAGGCCATTCCGTTGACCGATACTTCAACGGTTACGTGTGCTCGTGCGTTGTCCGCGCACTGGATTGCTCGCTTCGGGGTGCCAGCGCACATCTCCTCAGACCGGGGGCCACAGTTCACCTCCGAGCTGTGGTCAGCCATGGCTTGCTTGCTGGGGGTGCGGCTACACCACACCACGGCTTACCACCCGCAAGCTAACGGTCTGGTGGAGAGATTCCACCGGCAGCTGAAGGCAGCACTGAAGGCACGACTCTCCGGCCCAGACTGGATGGACGAGTTGCCGTGGGTGATGCTGGGCATCCGGACCGCTCCCAAAGAGGACTTGGCCTCATCATCGGCGGAGCTCGTTTACGGGTCACCACTCACGGTGCCCGGGGAGTTCATGCCGTCGGCGCCGGGGCAGCAGGGAACGCCCTCATTCACCCTAAAGCGCCTTCGCGAGCAAGTTGGCAGGCTCGCACCCATCCCGACATCCCGCCATGGGACATTTCGCCCACACGTGCCATCAGTCCTCAGGGACTGCCCGTACGTCTTCCTGTGCCGTGATGCCCACCGGACGCCACTCCAGAGGCCGTACGAGGGCCCGTTCCGAGTGCTGGAACACGGGCAGTCGACTTTTGTCCTGGACATGGGGGGCTGGCCGGAGGCAGTGTCGATTGACCGTTTGAAGCTGGCACACCTGGACATTGACCAGCCGGTGCTGGTTGCCCAACCTCGGCCTCGAGGGCGCCCCCCTTCACGGCTCCCTCCACCTGTCACTCCACCTGTCCTCCCGCCGGTCCCTCATCCTGTCCCTCCACCTATGCCTCCGCAAGCCCCACGAGCGGCTAACTTCCGCACGCGGGCCGGCCGGGTCGTTCGCCCGCCAGTGCGTTTCGTGCCTCTGGTTCTGGGGGGGGGGGGTCCTGTGGCGGCTCCCAAGGGTCGTGCCATCATAGTGTCGAACCCCTCGGCACAGGAGTGGTTCAGTCCGGAGGCGGCCCTTAGCCAGAGGCTTTAAAGGCAGGGGTTTGGGTGCCATCTTCATCTCGTTTGGTCTTCCCTAGAACTGTACACGACATCTATCTGCTACATCAAGGGGAAAGAGAACCGGGTGGCCGACGCATTGTCCCGGCCCGCTATCAACGCCGTGTTCGAGGTGGCGCCCGGAATGGACTATTCTGCTCTGGCGGCGGCACAGCTCACGGACGATGAGGTGCCCGCCTACCGGACTGCCATCTCCGGCCTCCGCCTTGAGGATGTCCCTCTCGGTCCTGGGGGAGTGACAATCCTGTGCGATGTGTCGTCCGGTCAGCCGCGCCCCATCGTCCCTGCCACCTGGCGCCGGAGGGTGTTCGAGGTGACCCACAGACTGTCTCACCCATCAATCCGGGCGACAACAGCACTAGTGGCCGCTCATTTCATGTGGCACGGTCTGCGCAAGCAGGTTGGCCATTGGGCTCACACCTGCATTCCGTGCCAGACGGCAAAAATCCAGCGCCATGTCCGTGCGCCTCTCCAGGAGTTTGGTCTACCTCACCGGCGGTTCGACCATCTCCACATAGACATTGTAGGCCCTCTCCCGCCATCCCGGGGCATCACCCACCTTCTGACAATGGTGGACCGCTTCACGCGGTGGCCGGAGGCCATTCCGTTGACCGATACTTCAACGGTTACGTGTGCTCGTGCGTTGTCCGCGCACTGGATTGCTCGCTTCGGGGTGCCAGCGCACATCTCCTCAGACCGGGGGCCACAGTTCACCTCCGAGCTGTGGTCAGCCATGGCTTGCTTGCTGGGGGTGCGGCTACACCACACCACGGCTTACCACCCGCAAGCTAACGGTCTGGTGGAGAGATTCCACCGGCAGCTGAAGGCAGCACTGAAGGCACGACTCTCCGGCCCAGACTGGATGGACGAGTTGCCGTGGGTGATGCTGGGCATCCGGACCGCTCCCAAAGAGGACTTGGCCTCATCATCGGCGGAGCTCGTTTACGGGTCACCACTCACGGTGCCCGGGGAGTTCATGCCGTCGGCGCCGGGGCAGCAGGGAACGCCCTCATTCACCCTAAAGCGCCTTCGCGAGCAAGTTGGCAGGCTCGCACCCATCCCGACATCCCGCCATGGGACATTTCGCCCACACGTGCCATCAGTCCTCAGGGACTGCCCGTACGTCTTCCTGTGCCGTGATGCCCACCGGACGCCACTCCAGAGGCCGTACGAGGGCCCGTTCCGAGTGCTGGAACACGGGCAGTCGACTTTTGTCCTGGACATGGGGGGCTGGCCGGAGGCAGTGTCGATTGACCGTTTGAAGCTGGCACACCTGGACATTGACCAGCCGGTGCTGGTTGCCCAACCTCGGCCTCGAGGGCGCCCCCCTTCACGGCTCCCTCCACCTGTCACTCCACCTGTCCTCCCGCCGGTCCCTCATCCTGTCCCTCCACCTATGCCTCCGCAAGCCCCACGAGCGGCTAACTTCCGCACGCGGGCCGGCCGGGTCGTTCGCCCGCCAGTGCGTTTCGTGCCTCTGGTTCTGGGGGGGGGGGGTCCTGTGGCGGCTCCCAAGGGTCGTGCCATCATAGTGTCGAACCCCTCGGCACAGGAGTGGTTCAGTCCGGAGGCGGCCCTTAGCCAGAGGCTTTAAAGGCAGGGGTTTGGGTGCCATCTTCATCTCGTTTGGTCTTCCCTAGAACTGGGAGGAACCTAATAAAAAGTGCTTCTCAAAACACGACCGTGCTTCATTCCGAGACCCACGCACGACAGGGTGGTACAATAGTGAAGTTACTTCAATCTGAAGGCTAAAATAAAAATATGGTTAACTTTGTTGCATACGACAGAATTGCAATCTCCACATGTCTGTGCTTTAGATTTTGTATGTAGTATTCACATTTGAATACTGCCATTATTACATTTACAGATTATTTTTCTCCAAATAATATCATAGACCTATACAGAATGTAAAAGGCCCTTCGGCCCGACGTGTCCATGCTGCCTGATATGCCCATCTGCTGTAAGCTTGTCCCATTTGCCTGTGTTTAATCTATATTCCTCTAAATCTTTCTAATCCTGCACCTATCTAATATATTTTCAAATGTTAAATGTTATTGTACCTGCCTCAACACTTCATATAGCAGCTCGTTCCATAGACACATGCGGATGAGTTGAGAATGGAATTGAACACCATGCAATCTTCAGTGAACATCCTTACATGAAGGAAGGAAGGTCAATGAGGAAGCAACTCATAGCCATAGAGAGATGCAACACAGAATCAGATTCTTTTGCACACTGAATCTGTGCTAACCATCAGGAACATATCACAAATCCACCATGTCCTTTGTAAACCAGACAGACATTGGATGCAAATTAAATTCTACAGACAACTATGCATCTTGTTTTGATTAATCCTAAACTCGATCTTATAGACTTTCCCAAGAAGCAGATGTCCACCTGACTGAAAATAAATGTTGAAACTGAAGACTTATCTTACCCAGTTATACATGGCATTGGACTCCAATTTAGTTGGATGATGTTAACTGGTGCAGTACATTTTCTTGCTGTGGGAGACAAATTGATTAAAAAACATAGATAATTGAATAAAAGAAGCAGATATCTTTTTTTGCTCTTAACTCCAGGAACTTGCCGTTAAGATTCCATTAACTTTTTGAATGGCGTTATGGATTTGTGGATCATCATTCTATTCCATAGTGACTATTATTCTGGAGTGTGGCAATGTTGAAGATTCTTTAAGCAACTTTTTGCTTTATAGTCAGCCTTGTGTTTATTCTGCAAATTGACATATTACACAATGTTCTGGGGAAATAAATCATTAACTATATACTCCAAAATCAGACATTTTTATAATTTTGTCTGTTCAGATTATTAATAGACAGAAACTAGCTGGAAAGTCAGAGACATAAGGTATTGCAGAAGGTACACAAAAATGCTGGAGAAACTCAGCGGGTGCAGCAGCATCTATGGAGCGAAGGAAATAGGTAACGTTTCGGGCCGAAACCCTTCTTCAGACGGATAGGGGATGGGGAGAAGAAAGGAAAAAAGGAAAAAAGCGGAGGAGGAGCCCGAGGGCTGGGGGAGGGGAGGAGACAACCAGATGGCTGATGAAGGGGAGGGGACAGCAAGGGCTAGCAGAATTGGGAGAATTCAATGTTCAAGCCCCCAGGATGTAGACTGCCCAAGCGGAATATGAGGTGCATTTCCTCCAATTTACGGTGTTGCTCGCTGTGGCCATGGAGGAGACCCAGGACAGAGAGGTCAGATACGGAATGGGAGGGGGAGTTGAAGTGCTGAGCCACCGGGAGTTCAGGTTGGTTATTGCGGACCGACCGGAGGTGTTCGGCGAAACGATCGCCAAGCCTCCGCTTGGTCTCACCGATGTAGATCAGCTGGCATCTAGAGCAGCGAATGCAATAGATGAGGTTGGAGGAGATGCAGGTGAACCTCTGTCACACCTGGAACGACTGCTTGGGTCCTTGAATGGAGTAGAGGGGGGAGGTGAAGGGACAAGTGTTGCATCTCTTGCGGTTGCAAGGTATTGCAGATGCTGGTTTACAAATATAGAAACAGAGTGTTAGAATAACTCAACGGGTCAGGTAGCAACGCTGGACGACCAAGACAGGTGATGTTTTAGGTCTGGACCTTTCTGAGGCAACCCCTCAAGATCAAGGATGGTTTGCTTCCACTCTGATTTTGTGGGTCTTGAGGTGGCTAAAGAGAACGATGTGGAATTGTCTTCCATAGACTGGCTGAGTGGATGTGCACTCAGTGTGGTGATATGTTATTTCTTTTGCTTACGCAGAGTTTTTTGGTGCTCCTGATGCCTGATCTCAGGTTTTCAACACCATCAGACTGCACCTTCTCTATTTTATCTAGTCAGAGCCTCGAAGTTCCCAGAGATTCTAGGAGTCAGAGGATATGATGCATTTGTTTTGGGAGCTTTGAACACATCCTTGATTTTTTTTCCCTGCCCATGTTGTAATCACTTCCCATATCTGAATTGATATTAGAGTTTACATTTCAGGAGTCTGACAACAGGCATGTGAAAAATATGACCTGCTTAACATATAATAACTAGGGCATCAGTGCTAGGGATGTTGCCCTGGGAGAGGATGCTGACATCGATTTGGTTATATTCCCTTGAATTTGGAGAGTTTTGTGGAGACTGCATTTGTGCTATCCTTTTCAGTGCCTTGTACTGTTTGCTGTTGGGAATCCAGGTTTCAGGAGGGAAGTGCACACTTTTGCCATGTGGCCCATACGTTTGTGCCAAGTCTGAGGTCTGACTCTTCTAATACTACCTCAGTCACCTCCTCTTCTAATACTATATCTTCTAATTTTCCTCAATCAATTAAAGATTAGGATGCTGTACTGAAGGAGGTGGTATATTTCGATGAGGATGGACTCCTAACATATGCAAAGTAGTCCATATTTTTCATGTTCTTGTTCTGACCATTTATATTGCAGCAAGGGAAGGAACTTGCTTGAGGACCTTGGCCTTACAGGTTGAGACACAAGGAACTACAGATGCTGGTTTAATAAAAAAGCACTGGGAACTCAGCGGGTCCGGCAGCATCGATGGAGAACATGGATAGGTGATATTTCAGGTTAGGACCCCTTTCAAAGTGCCACCTATCCATGTGCTCTAGACATGCTGACTGGCCTGCTGAATTACTCCAGTGACCAAAACTGAACACAATTCTCTGAGTGAGGCCTCATCGCATATTTTACAAATGTGATATAGTATCCCAACTTCTATACTCGGTGCCCTGACTGATGAAGGCCAGCATGTCAAAAGCTTCTTCACTACCCCACCTATCTATAATACCATTTCAAGAGACAACATCTCACACGTATCTAAATTAAACTCCACCAACCACTGATGCACACCATTAATCACTGGCCTCCAATCCGAAAAGCATCCTTCCACTATCATCCTGTTTCCTACCTTTAAGCCTATTTTGTATCCAGTTGGCTAACTCTCTCTGGATCCCATATGATCTAACCTACCTGTACGTAGTTACAGGAAGGTATCTTAATAATAACTGTAAAAAATCTTCACAATCCTTTTACTAAAGGTATCATTTGCTTTCTAAATCACTCGTGCCACCTGTAAGTTAGCTTTCCTGTTGGATATCAACATTCTCTCCCTTTTATAAAATAATCTGTTTTACACTGTACACTGTACACTGTGTTTTACAATCTACACTGACAAGTTTACATATTTCTTCATTATATTCCACATGCCAAGTTCTTTCCCACTCAGTCAGCTGGTCCATATCACAATATTATGCAATATATTAGAACAGAATGAGTTACATGAAGAATGGTAATTAATTGATAATGCAAGCAAGAATACCCAGATATTTGGTAGTAAACAAAATCTTTAAAAGAAGGGGAGGATGGAGTTATATGTTCATGATAATTTAGAAATGAAAGAGAATAATACCTCAAGGGAGGACATCAAAGGAAATGGCCTGTCATAATTGAACAAAGAGTTTGAATACAGGATTAACAATTTGCTGTAGGTCTCTTGGGGAGGATAAGAATTATGACTAAATTATATGGTGAACTAAGAATTTGGAATGACAGTATTATTACAATAAAACAAAACTTATCTTAAAGCTGGGAATTTTATTTTAAGTGATGTAATGGAGTTAACAGTGTGAATACACTGGAGGGTTCTTTTGAACTGACTTGTCGCCACCAAGAGATATTGCACTTGGTTCTTGAGGCATCAGGTTGGAGGCTCGAAGTTGAATACAGTGGAGTCTGGTGATTGATAACAGCACCAAGGCTAAACTTTCAATTATTTGGCATTTTGTACGTGAAGGGTCTAGGCATACGTTTATAAACAATTTAACACTTAAAGTTAAGTTTCAACAGGAATGAGGGAAGAATTAAAAATACTAAAAAGAGCGGCACAGTGGTGCAGTAATAGATTTGTTGCCTTACAACACCGGAGACACAGGTTCAATCCTGACCACAGGTGCTGTATTTACAGATTTTGTACGTTCTCTCTGTGATTATGTGGGTTTTTTCAGGGTGCTCCGATTCCTCCCACATTCTAAAGACGTGCAGGTTTGTAGGTTAATTGACTTCTGCAAATTGTCCCATTTTGTGTAAGATAGAACTGGTGTACCGTTGAGCATTGGTCGGCATGGACTCAGTGGGCCAATGGGCCTGCTTCCACGCTATATCTTTAAACTAAACTCAAATTAAAATTAGTTTTCAACAATATTTCTAAGAAAAAATGAGAAAGAGCAATATGACTAACAATTACAAGTGCAAGATGTAAATTTGATGAGAAATTCTTTTGAATTTGGAAAAAAATAAAACAGTCTACAGACTCCAATTAATGATGTTCAAATGAATATGAATGAGAAATGAATATTCTTCCAGTTGTAACTAATTAGAAAAATATATTTTGTTTTCTCCATTTGAAACTCACTACAGTCATCTCACCTGACTGTTCCTTAAGTGATTCTGGGGAATCCAAAAGCAGTCTTCCATTTACATGGTACTTTTAACTCAGAAAAAAACCCAATTTCACAAAAGCATTGTCAATTACAACATAATTGTCATAATTCCCATTTAAAACAATTGTTGTAATGAGACAGATGAGACAGCTTGGCCAAGGAGGTAGATTTAAAGGGATATCTAAAAGGCGAGACGAGAGGTGGAGTGTAGCAATGAAGGAGTTCCAGACATGAGGGCCATAACCGCAAAAGGTCTGGTCTAATTAAATTCAGTGACAAGCAAGAGGCCAGAACTGGAGTGGTGCAGATATAGAGGCATAGAGACCGACTGCCTTTCAACTGACAGTCCCAACTATCCAGTTGTACTAATCCTAATTAATCTCACATAACACATCTTGGAGGTTTGTGTTGTTGATGGTGATTTCAATGATACGATGGAATAAAGCCACAGAGGAATTTGAAAGCTAGAATTAAAAGAGTTAAAGTCGAAGCATGGCCTAACCAGAAGCCAATGCATGGCAATGGTAATGATGAATCAGACATGGACATCAGAAATGTGTAGGAAGGAACTGCAGATGCTGGTTTAAACCAAAGATAGACACAAAGAGCTGGAGTAACTCAGCGGGACAGGCAGCATCTCTGGAGAGAAGGAATGGGACGTTTCTTTAGACATCAGACCAGACAGCATGCACGTTTTTCACTCTTTTCTCCATTGGCTTGAATCAACTATTCAATCCAGAAAGAAAAGTCATAAAACATTTTGTGTTCCCTCTTATGATCTGAATAATTAGTGTTTTGAATTTCAGACAGAGGAGAAATCTGCCTAGTTGAACAGAGAGATGAAGGAATGGGTTGGTGTGAGAGGGAGTGATGACTGTGCAGGCTCCTTAAATGTGGAGATTGGGCAGCAGAAATCTGAAATGCAATTTTCAATTGCGGTCCTGGATTAGGAAGAGTGATGACAGTGCTGCCAGGCCAAATCCGCTGAGCATTAAAAAAGAGCATGAAGATTTTGTTTTCATTCATGCATTGTGAAGGCCAGCATTTCTCATCCATCTCTAATTGCACTTGAGAAGCTGATAATGAGCTGCTTTCTGACAATCCCTGATCGGTGTTGTGATGGTAACTCTGCAGTGTGTTGAATTGTGACTCCAGGTTAACTGCTGGATTAGTTGCATTTCTGCTTTAGGATAAAATTGAGTCCTGCATTTCACTAAAATCTTCAAGCTGATGCTGATCTTCAGTTGAATTTTATTAGAATAATTTTTATTGTGTAGCTTGGCAGGAACATGCATCAAAATAGTGGTAGTCTTTTTCTTCACCTTATTTCCCCCTAATTCAGTAATCCACGATCTTCTAAGATGTTATGTTTGTTTTCGGGTCTTTCCACTCTTGATAGCATTTATAATATCTTTGTTATTTTTTTAATTTTAATTTACTTATATCCACATTCCCATAAACTTGACAGATTCTGGTGATGATCACTACATTAATTCATAACTCAACTACTGGTCACATACTTCTGAACTTGAAATTATCCTATGAAACAAAATTAAGTAGATGAGACCTTAACTGCTAGAGTTTTAGAGAATGTGAAATCTCTTTGAAACATTATTCAAAAGGGGCGTGACACAGTAAATGTTGAGGAGACCAGGAGAACCAGATAACTAAAGGAGTGAAGGAATAGCTACTTAACATAGAACTATTTCTTTCTCAACTCTAATGATTCTTTGGAATTCTCTGCCTCAAAGAGATGTAAATGATAAGTAGTTGAATATGTTTAAAACAGTAATTGGATTTTTTAGGCAATCAAGATGTATGGGAATTGGACAGAGGATCAAACGTTGAGACTTTATTGAGATGTGAAATTGGATCAAATGGATCAAGGTTCACTGACATGTGTCTTGTATTTTTCAATTCTTATGAAAGCAGATGGAATCCAAAGACTTAGAAGTGATGAGGAATTGGCTCAAGGAGAGGACATACTGGATATCCTTTATGAGCAAAGATGTACTGGGATAACGTACTTGTGTTGCTCAAATGACTGTACTGGATTTAATTTAATCTAAATGTATGAAATTTAAGGACATACTTGTAAAATGTCAGAACAAATGAATCAAATGTATAACTGAAGCTCACTAGGGGGAGGAGAACAATGCAGAATATGACCAACACTAATGTATTAGTATTGGTTTATTGCCACGTATACCAAGATACAGGGAAAACAAACTTAGCTCTGTCGGCTATCTAGACAAATCATACCAGAAATGAGTACATCACGAAGTGTCAAGAGGAAAATAAACAGAATGCAGGATATAGTGTTTCAGCTGCAGAGACAATGCAGAATAAAAAAAAGTGCAAGGGCCACAGCACAGTAGATTGGAAGTTTGGGAATTCATCCTTAGCATAAGACAGGTCAGTTCAAGGGTCTAATAACAGCAGGGGAAAATATTGCTCTTGAATCTTTCAAACTTTGGATCACCTGCCTGACAGGAGAGGGGAGAATTATTGTGAGCAATGTATTGCTTCCTATCCTTAATGAATGCTGTCTGTGGCTCAGGAAGTCAAGGATCCAGTTGAACAAGGAATGCTGAGACATTGATTCAGGAGTTTGGAGATGTATTTCCTTGGAATCATAGTTGAAAGTGGAGCTACAGTCATTAATAGCAGTCTGTCCTAGGTGTCGTTATTCAGATGTTCAAGGAATGAGTGTATGGCCAGGGAGATAGACTCCATCATGAGCCTGTGGCAGCGGTAGGCGAATTGCAGTGGATCAAGACTGTCTGGGAAGCTGCAGCTGACCAGCCTCTTGAGGCACTTCATGACAATGGATGTCAGAGCTACCAGATAACAGTCATCAGGCATACTCCCTTTTTGGCATCGTGATGAATGTGGTCTTAAAGCAGGTGTATGGAGAGGTTAAATTGTCCATGAATATTCCTGCCAGCTGGTCGGTGCAATTTCTGAGGGCATGGCCAGGGATTCCATCCAGGCTTTCTGTGGAAAGGACTGCAAATAGTTTGCAAATGAAAAAAACGTGATATCCGAAGTCAAATTTTGTATATCAATAATATATGTGAAGTGTCAAAAACTCTTGAAACTATTCTCTTCGCTGATGATACTAACTTACTCTGCTGTGGAGACAACTTGGTACAGCTCCTGGATAGTATGGAAAAGGAATTGAGCAGGATGAAGATCTGGTTTGGTGAAAATAAACTCATTGAATTTAAGTAAAACAAAATTCATAATATTTGGAAATCGATCAACCAACACAGAGAAAAAGCTCATGATAAATGGCACAGAAATAGAAAGAGTATCTGAAATAAAAATTTTTGGAGTATTAATTGACAACAAATTAACTTGGAAATCACACATAAATTATAGTAAAGCCAAAATATCCAAATCAATTGCAATACTGAATAAAGCCAGAGACCTACTAAATCAAGCCTCCCTGTATATGTTGTACTGCTCCCTCATACTCCCATACATGATCTACTGTGTGGAGGTATGGGGAAACACATACAAAACAAATACACATCCAATCTTCATCCTCCAAAAAAGAGCAATACGAATTATACATAAAACCACCTACAGACAATCAACAAAACCATTATTTATCAGACTAAAAACATGAAAATTTCAAGATCTGACAGATTATAAAACTATCCAAATTATGTTCAAAGCAGCAAATCAGCAATTGCCTTGTAATATCCAGGGGTTGTTCCAACGGTGAGAAAGCAAACACAACCTGAGAGGAACCTATATATTCGAAAAACTGGCAATAAGAACTAATGCAAAACTCCATTGTGTTACAGCAAATGGTGTTAGTCTCTGGAATAACTGCCATGATGAGCTGAAAAAATGTAAGACTCTATTCAAACTAAAAACACTCTTCAGAAACAAAAGATTGAATGGTTATGAGCTGGACCAGTGATTTTCTTTTCTGTTTGGTTATTTCTTGTTTGTGGACTGTTCAACAGATTTTGGGTCAATTTGTTCCCATTATTTTGTTTTTCCATGAAAATGTATAGAAAATAAGAAGGGGTAGGACCAGAAAAGTTTTCGAACTTCTTCTTACCCCTTTTGAACATGAACGATATTATTTGTATTATTTGAGTTACTTATTTGTTTGTTTTCCTTTGTGTTTTATTTTATTTTTTTATTGCTTATAAGTTTATTTGTGTTTGTATTTTTTTAACATGTTCAATAAATAAAAATAATGAATGAAATTCATAAAATGTAAAATATTGCAAAATGGACAAAGGAGTGCATTATAGGGAACTGATTGATAGTTTCCTCCATCCTGTTCCCATGTTGCTATCATAATTACATTAGAAATACAACAAGATGGCAGTTGGTAACTCTAGGTGTACCACAGCGATCAGTGCTGGAACTGGAACTAATTGCAATCCACATTATTGGCTACATTAAGCCAATAATGTAGATTGCAAATATTTTCACTTACAGCACTGATGTGTGTATTGCAATCAAATTTCCTGATAACTCAAAATAAAAGGGATGTCAAATTAAGAGGAAAATACAGAGCTGGGGATATAGATAAGATTAAAAAGTGGCCATGAAGTTGGCAGATGGAGTTTAATATGGGAAAACAGGTTATCTACTGATGGAAGAATGTAAAATGAATATAGACACAAAAAGCTGGAGTAATTCAGCTTGACAGGCAGCATCTCTGGAGAGAAAGAATGGGTGACATTTTGGGTCGAGACCCTTCTTCAGAGTCTGAAGAAGTTACTGTCCAGCTTTTTGTGTCTATCTTCAGTTTAAACCAGCATCTGCAGTTCCTTCCTACACGATGTAAAATGAATTATTATTGAAACAGAATAAGATTACAAAATGTTGCACTATAAAGTGATCTGGGATCCTCAGATTCAGATATTAACATTCAGATAGAGCAAGTAATTAAATAGGCAAATGGAATGCAACACTTTATTGAAAAGAGTACAGAAAATTAAAGTAGATGCATTTTGATGCAACTTCAAAGGGCACTCACTTATAAGATTGCACCCGGTTGGTGAGGTTGGTTTTGGTCATATTTAAGGAGTGTGATACCTGCAGTAGAGATGGTGCAGAGAAAACTCACTAGGTTGATATCTGAGAACTGTTTGATGTATGAAGAAAGGTTGAATAGGAATAGGAAAGGACAGCACAGTGGTGCAACTGGTAGAGCTGCTGCCTCATTGTGCCAGAGGCCTCGGTTTGATTTAACCTCTGGTGCTGTCTGTCTGGAGTTTGCACATTTCCCTGTGACTGCAAGGGTTTCTTTTGGGTGCTCCAGTTTCCTTCCACAACTCAAAGATGTGGGTTTGTAGGTCAATTGGCCTATGTAAAATTGTTCTTAGTATGTAGTGAGCGTATGTGCAAATGGGATAACATGGAAGTGGCTTGATGGTGGAGTGGAGGCGATGGCTGAAGACTCTTTCCATACTGTATCTTTCAATCAGTCAAAAAACAGGCTTATACTCTGTGGAAGAAATTAATTTAGAGGGAAATTAAAGGAAAATGAAAAGCGGAGACTTCGCAGGTTTACTTCAAGAGACTTTATTGCATGGAGAGATGACGGTAGTTCACCACTCTAGTGGTGGTGCCATCGAGTGTGGCAGCCTCACCAACAGCTGTCTGTCCTTTCATCCTTTTTGTTAGTTTTGGTCTGTCTAAACGTTTGTTTTTGGTCTTTCAGTCTTTTTTATGTGGGGGGGAAGGGGGAAACTGTCTTCTCAGTCACTACCTGGTCGAGGATGCGTCTTTTCTCCGAGCCGCATCTTCGCCCCCTCCTCGCGGCCTACCATCTGGATTGGTGCAGCCTTTCCTGCCGGAGACCGGCCAGAGCTTCAGCAGCGGCGCAGCACTGAATTACCATCGCGGAGTGGGCGATGCCTTACCGGGATCGCCGTGTTGGGCCTGCCGACTTTAACACCGTGGAGCTGTGGTTTGCTGAGCTGCCAGCCGTGAGCGGCGCTGACTTTTACATCGTGAGGCCTGGGATCTTTTGCCAAGGATCGCCAGTGTTGGAGCTCCGCCCAGCTCGGCCTGTGGACTTCGGAAGCCGCGGAATCCGGTAGGAAGCGGCTGATTCGGAAACTCCAAGCCGCTGAAAGTGTTCTTCCATTCCGACGCTGGAGCTCCGATCATCCAATCATCCCAGCGAGAGGGCTTGAAACATTGGGCCACTGTTGCGGCGACTGTGGAGGCCTCAATAGGCCCCGACCACAGGTGAACAAGAGGAAGAGGACTGAACTTTGTTGCCTTCCCTCACAGTGGGAAACGTTGATTCTGCAGTGGGGGATGTTTTATGTTAAATTCTATAGTGTTGTGTTTATCTTATTTGTGTGCTGCATGGTAAATCAAATTTCACTGCACCAATTGGTGTATGTGACAATAGATGTAACTTGAACTTAAACTTGAATTAACTGCTCATCAGTTATCTGACATCGCAGCTGAAATAGCCGACAGTTATACTGTGCAGTTAACAACTTTTGCTTTTTGTTAGATACAACTATACGAAAATATATTTTGTCCTCTTATTACTATCCATTACCAATTATTTCATTAGTCATAGCATACTTTTTGTTTATGCCCATCTTATTCATCAACAGATGGTTAATACAAGTCAAACATAATACAAAGCAGGCCCGTACGAAGCTTTTCTAAAAGGGGGATGGCATGACAGGATTTGCGGAACCAGGGTTGGTATATAGGGCAAGGCCAACGAATGCCCTTGCATTAGTAGAAGTAGCGGTAAATGGCAATATACGTACAGGAGCACCTGTTCCGTTGTTTTGCACAATCCGCAGGCATTGCCACTTTCATTTTACTGCACATCTTGTATGTGTATGTGACAAATAGACTTGACTTCTCTTGACTTGACTTGACGAGAAGTGATTTCCTGTTGTTCACAAACAAGGCACAAGGTAGGCAAAATACACCATCCACATGATCGCTAAATACAAGCCAGGGGTATGTTCGAAACCAGTCAGGGTTAAATCTTCGTCAGCATCCATTCTTATAGAAGGCACAATATTTGTATGTTGGACCCGGTTTAAAGTGATTCTGTATGAGGTACAGCTTCTGAACATCTGAGAGGTTGGCAATAGCTTTAGCAGCTTCTTCATTGGTTGTGGTAGAATTAAGGAGAACTAGACCAAGTGCAGACCCGTTGGGTCTGTTCCCCCAACATGCGGTTGCGGGGGGTGTGGCAAGGCCGCGTCACACACATTAACCACCCCCACACACCACACACACTAACTACCCCCCGCACACATGCTAACTACCCCCCTTGTCAATATATGAATATTATTAATTTGCTCCTTTTACCCCATAACTGCCCTATCTACTGATGCATAGCCCCCAGCTCGCAGGCGCGTCTAGAGAGGGAGGGGGGATAGAGAGTGAGAGCAGAGAGAGAGGAGGGGGAGAGGGAGAGGGGGGGGGAACAGGGAGGGGAGAGAGGGGGAGGAGAGAGTGAGGTGGGGGAGAGAGAGAGGTGGGGTAGAGAGAGAGGGAGAGAGGGGGAGAGAGAGAGAGATGGGGGAGAGAGGGAGAGAGAGGAGGGGGAGAGAGAGAGATAGAGAGAGAGAGAGACAGAGAGAGGAGGGGGAGAGAGGGAGAGGTGGGGGAGAGAGGTGGGAGAGAGAGAGAGAGGGGGGGAGAGAGAGGAGGGGGGAGAGAGAGAGAGGAGGGGGGAGAGAGAGAGAGAGGAACTGTTGAACAGAGGTGCAGGAGGTGCTGGCTGGGTACGTCGATCCAGGCACAGGAGGTGCTGGCTGGCTACCTGTTGATCCGGGCACAGATGATACTGGCTGGCTACCTGTTCATCCAGGCGCAGGAGATGTGGTCGATATGGTTCCGGATGGCATATTGGCTGATAAGGGAGGCATGGCACTTGAAGTGGCTGGAGATGGCAGACAAGTTGGAGAGGATGAAGGAGTCTGCTTTAGAATTTTTTCATCACAGTCAACCTTTTGCAATGGTACCTCCTTTGGTCCTAAAATAAAATAAAAAACTATTATACGCATAATCTCTATAACCATACGCATGACTCTTCATAAGTAGGTCAGAGGTCATGGTATTTCCTCTCAGGTCATATCCAAAGTGAGAGAGTACTGTACACAAACCATCAGATTGCAAGTCACATATAATGTAATTATGCTCCTACAGCTTACCCCTTAGTCTAGTTTAGTAAAACACTGAGTCCAGCACTGGATCAACTAAAGGGCCTGTCCCACTGCGGGGACCTAATTTGCGAGTTTAGAAGAGTTTGCACTCGACTCAAACTCGCAGCATGGTCGACACATGGTCCTAGGAGGTCCTATGTAACTCTCCTTCATGCTTGAAAGAAGTTCGAGCAAGAATTTCATTGTCCTATCTGGGACAAATGACAATAAACTCTCTTGAATCTTGATTAGATTATAGTTATTGACGGTTCCCGAACCCAATCTCAAAATTCACCATTACATTGTTTCTACAGAAATTTCTAGCAGGAAGACAGTTTACAAAAGAATAGAAACATTTCTCCAGGTAGTATAAACAATCTGAACAAGGATTCACACTTCACAAGATAACAGCACAAACACTCTGCAACATAATTAACAGTACTTTACAACACCCCCTATCTGACCAATCCTAATCATGCATATGCAACACCTCTTAGCTCTTCTACAAAATCCTCATACAACTCAGTATCCTGTACCTGCCTTCTCTCCATACCCCCTGATCCCTCTAGCCACAAGGGCCACATCTAACTCCCTCTTAAATATAGCCAATGAAGTGGCCTCAACTACTTTCTGTGGCAGAGAATTCCACCGATTCACCACTCTCTGTGTGAAATTTTTGTTTCTCATCTCGGTCCTAAAATACTTCCCCCTTATCCTTAAACTGTGTCCCATTGTTCTGGACTTCCTCAACATCGGAAACAATCTTCTTGCATCTAGCCTGTCCAACCCCTTAAGAATTTTGTAAGTTTCTATAAGATCCCCCCTCAATCTTCTAAATTCTAGCGAGTACAAGCCGAGTCTATCCAGTCTTTCTTCATATGAAAGTCCTGCCATCCCAGGAATCAGTCTGGAATGATGATCCCATTAAAATGTATATTTTATAAATTTCCAATATTTTATACTAAGTTTATTAAAATTGGTTAAGTACTTATGTTATAAGATGGAAGGAGTAGAATCACAATTAGTTCTGAATAAAATTGGTGATAATGTTTTCCATCTAACCTTTGGTTTTTACTGCACCAAGGAGTACTGCATCTTCCAACTTCATCTTCTGCCTAGCTTCCACAGCAGCAGCAACATCATCAACGGACTGCTGCATTACTGCGGACAGATCCATGATGACCCTGAAAACATGCAGATTTTTGTAATATTCAAATGATATTAAAAAAATGCTGCAAAAAGAGTCACAAACTTTGGCATTCATATTTTCAGTATTGTTATCAAGGCAAAGAAAGCAGTTCCAATTGTTTGATATTATTTGATACTATTCATGAGGAAAAAATATAATAGCTCTAAAGCCTACCTCAATTTTACAATATTAAAGATATTCCTCCTTTCCCTCCCCTCCACCATCTCGCTCCCCCTTCCCTTCCCCTCTCTCTCTCTCTCTCCCTCCTCTCACATCCCCCCTCTTTCTGGCGGGGGGGCGAAGATGAAGGTGGCGGGGGTGGTGTGTGCCGCGGGGGTGAGCGGGGGTGGCGTGGGCCAGCGTGGGTCAGCGGGGGTGGCGTGGGTCAGTGGGGGTGGCGTGGGTCAGCGGGGGTGGCGTGGGCCACAGGGATCAGCGGGGGTGGCGTGGGCCACGGGGGTCAGCAGGGGTGCGTGGGCGAAAGAAGGCTTGGGCCCCGGCGGCGTGGGGAGGCGAGGGCAGCGGGCCCCGCCGCAGCGGCGTCTGGTGTTGGGGTTACAGCCACTCCTGCCCCGGGAGGTCGGGCTCCTGGTCACCTGACTGGCCGTTGGCGAGGCTCCGACGCCGCAGATGGAATCGCAGGATCGGGCGGGCAGGCGATCTGACACCACACCGCACCGCGCCCGCACCCCGCACCCCGCACCCCCCGCGGATGGAAACGCTGGACCGGGCTGGCGGGCAGACTGTGGGCAGACGCCGCGCCGCACTGCACCGCAACCCCCCCCCCCCCCCCACTACTTACCTGGACTAGACGCGAGGCATCGAGCTCAATGGGTGAAGTAGAAATGGCAATCTGATCCCGCCCGGGCCCACTGCGCATGCGCGGAGAGGCGGCGTCATTTTGCGTCGCTTCCCCAACTGCACAGGCGCGGATGGGCGCATTTGTTTCTCCCCCAGCGGCCGGAGCCAGAATTTCGGGCGATTTCCCACAAAGTGGAAACGCTGATTGTGCTCCGATTTTTAAAAATAAATTTCTGGGGATATTTTCTTACTCTGGGGGAAAAAAGGGGGGTGCGGTTGCACCCAGCGCACCCCCCCCTTTGGACGGCCATGCAAAGGCATCTTGACATTCTTCTATCTCACCTTTTAGGCGGACCATGCCACCATTCCCTTTCCAAGCCAATCATACACCCCCCATTTACTGCCACATTTCTATACTACTAGCGGTAGAGGGCACGGGTAGCCTACTGTAACTTCTTACAGAGGAAAACAAGCTTCCTTATCTCTGTCCTATCTTTGTTATGTTTACATTCACCATTCCCAGACAAGAGGTAATGCGTCTAAAACTTATTTTGCTCATTCTCACGTTCCTCTTCTGCACCTGGTCAACGAGAGATGCCAAATGCCACATCCGCACACCCCTTCGTTACCTTGTTCAATTCCGATCAAATTAAATAAAGGATTTTAATATTTTCTTCCACATACTCGTAAGAGTTTATAGGAATGAAAGGTAATGTTATTAAAATAAGTCTGATTCTGAAGAGGATTGACTGGGTGGATGCTCTGAGGATATTTCCCAAAGTGAGGTTTCTTTGGAGCACTGCTTCACAATACAATCCCATTTAAGTAGAACATTTTTAAGGCGGAGATTGACAGATCTTTGATTAGTAAGGGTGTCAAAAGTAATGGGGGCAAAGCAGAAGAATTGGGTTGAGAGGAAAAGATGAATCAGCCACGTTCGAATGGCGGAATAGACTCAATGGGCTGAATGGCCTAATTCTGCTTCTATGACTTATGAACATGAAAATGTAGAGTCATTTCTTTTCTCAGAATTGCAATGTTATGGAATTTTGTACCCAGATAACTGTTGATATAGAGTTATTGAAAATGTTCAAGGAGGAGATTAATATACATTGGAACAATAAGGGAGCTATGGGTATGTGGAGAGATGGAATAGTGTTTTTGAGGCCAAGATAGGATCAGCCATAATCGTATTGAATTGTGGAGCCCACATGTGAGGCGTAATGGTCTATAGTTGTCTTCTTTATTATGTTGTTATGTTTAATTTATTGCTTACTGTAAGTAGCAGTGAGGTTGATGACAGTGCACTGATATAAACAACACCTCTGGTTAAATTTCAAAGTGAAAGCAATCTTCATGGCCACAAACTACAATAGTCTTACTTATGAACACTTAACATCACAGAAAAGACCATTCAATGGCAGTTGCTTTGACAATTTTTTAGTGGCGGTAAGATTTTTTCAGCAAATAAAAATGCAATAAATATAGTTCAATTGAAACTATTTTCCATTTACTCAATTGAATGATTATCCCAAGTTCTTATTGGGGCATTGGAGAGTAAATGTGGATTCAAATCATTTAAAATGCCAATAAAACAATATGGTTTTACATGCCAAGAGATTTACCTGACATGAATTTCAGTTACTTGAATTCTCCATTTACTGTATTTATGGTCTTGTCACAAATATTACATCGTCTCCCCTTATTTCGTATTCAAAGAATATACCTTGCAGTACTAATATTCCATTCCAGTGATTTTTCATCTGCAAGTGCAGAACACTATTGAGTTATGAATTTTAGTTCCTTGCCTATGCATATATAAAAATGTATAAGTATGGGTAGAATGTTGCAAGCCTCGTCTGCTCTACTGATAGATATGAAACTGGAGTGTTTGAGATAAATCAGGGAGCTCATTGTAAGTTCTTTGTCAATTTCATTCCTATGATCATTGCTATTTGGCTGCTAGTAGAACCTCAGGGGTTGGTGACATTTTCTTGTTTATAACTTTACTATGCTTTAAAATTAGACCACTTTGGCCAGGAAGTGCTTTGATACCAATAAGAGCAATATTATGGCAAACTGTTTCCTTATCAAGATTTATGTTTTTACAGATTTTCAATGTCAACAAATCAAAAGGCTTTCATAAGTTCATAAATGATAGGAGCAGAATCAGGCCATTCGGCCTATCAAGTGTGCTCTGCCATTCAATCATGGCTAATCTATCTCTCCCTCCTAACCCCATTCTCCTGCCTTCTCCCCAATAACCTCTGACACCTGACACCTGTACTAATCAAGAATCTATCTCGCTCTGCCTTAAAAATATTCCAAGACTTGGCCTCCACAGCCTTGTGTGACAAAGAATTCCACAGATTCACCACCTTCTGACTAAAGTGCTTTTAGTGAACTTCAAAACTGATAAACAGCAAGAACCAAATTATCTACTTTCCAGATTTTTGAGAGGTGGCTTCACATAAGCTGGATACTCTAATTGTCATCTCGCAAGTTCAGTAATTGCTCCTGTAGATCAGAGGGCGGATATGTGTTCACATTAATATAGAAAGTAGGGAGGGAGAAAACAGGAAATCACTGACAGTTCACCTAACATCAGTGGTAAGAATAGTTCTGGAATCTAAAATGTAGTAATATAATATTAGATACACGGAAATGTAGAATCGGATTGAGTAGAGAAACCATGATTTATGAAATTAAAATTGTACTTGACTGATCTACTGGAGTACGAGAATTTGATCAACAACTTTGATAACAAGAAGGTTTAGTTTAGTTTAGTTCAGAAATACAGCACGGAAACAGGCCCATCGGCCCACCAAGTCCGCGCCAACCAGCGATCCCCGCACATTAACACTATCCTACACCCACTAGGGGCAATTTACACTTACACCAAGCCTATTAACCTACAAACCTGTACGTCTTTGGAGTGTGGGAGGAAACCGAAGATGCGCAAAAAACCCCACATGGTGACGGGGAGAACGTACAAACTCCGTACAGACAGCACCCGTACTCGTGATTGAACCTGGATCTCTGGTGTTGCAAGCGTTGTATGGCAGCAACTCTACCGCTGCGCCACCATGGCTGCAGTATTTGGTTGTTTTTAAAGCTTTCAATAAAGTCACACTTAGACGACAATGATTGAGCACATGAAATTGGGGACAATAAACTGATGCTGATTGAGAATTAGTTATTTGAGAGAGAGGAAATAGTGGAATAAACAAATTGTTGTTGGATTGGTGGGTTGTGAACAACGTGCCACTGCTGGGATTTATGTTTAGGCCCCACCTATTCACAATCTTTCTGAAATTCTTCATCAACTAAGGATAGAAGGGTGGCTCTGCGGAACTTTGGGGCCTGCAAGCTGGTACATAAACTGGCCGCAACTGGAATACAACATATGGGATACTGTAGCATTGTTGGAGATATTATTCCATGGGACAAGCACAGGAACCTTTTCATCAGTATACAAGCTAACTCAGGACATAGCGCTCTAGCATTTGCAAAAAGACGGATAAATTAATGCCATGTATAGAAGATAAGGAAGATGATTTAATTAACATTACAGAAATATGGCTGTAGGGTCACCAAAGTTGGGAACAGAATGTTCCAGGATATTTAACATGAAGGAAGGACATGCAAAAACAGAAAGAGGCAGTACACTAGTACCAACAAGGGAGATGTGTGCCATAATAAGAAATTATTTTGATTGAACAGATTATGATGTAGTATTTAAATCAATTGGGGCTCAAATAAGAAACTAAGTGTGAAAGGTATTAGTAGGAGTTATTTATAGACTGGGCAAAATCCCCAGTGTTTGATAACCTGCATCCTAGAGTTCAAAAAGAGGTAGTAATGGAATGTGAATGCATCCTTATGCAAACGACCCTGTAGATAAGTGGGTGCCAAATTTAGCATTGTCATTTTAAAAAGTGTACCTCTCAAAGCAGCAAATACAGACAAGTAAATCTAATTCAGTTGTACACAAGTAACATAAAGATTGTAATAGAACTCAACATGGATTTACAAAATGTGCAGGAAGGAACTGCAGATGCTGGTTTAAACTGAAGATAGACAAGTATTCCTTTTTTCTCCAGGGATGCTGCCTAATTCGCTGAGTTACCCAAGCATTTTGTGTCTGTCAATGGATTTACAACATTTGTATTTGACAAATCTATTGGAAATTTTTGATGATGTTTCTGGAAGAATAAATCAAAGGTTTTGATGGATTTAGATTTCAAGAAAGCCTCTGGTAAAATTCTACATAATGAATGAATGAATGTATACTTTATTGTTGCATGTGACAAGTCACAGTGAAATTCTTTGCTTGCATACCCAAAGTATGCAAATAGTCGCTCATAAAGGGTGCTTACAGAGTTACAAATTATCCGCGCCAGGTCCCTCTTTGTTCCCCCCCCCCTTTCCATCCTCACGATGGTCTCCCCATGCCGGGTCTTCCATTGTCCTTCCCCCTCCCACCTGGCGGTCCCCCCACATCGGATCCCCATTGCTCTTGAGGTTACATAATAGTGTGCATCATTTTTGCATCGATTTACTCCTGATAAGTTTAGGTGTTCTTGATTCATACATTATTGATAACTTAAAAATACCCTGCGGCAAAGAACTTTTATTTTACAACAGGCTTTTAAAGAAGATGGAAGATGTCCATGTGAAGATGAAAGGATTGTTCTTGATGGCCTTTTTTGGGGGGGGCACTAGTTCTCACAGCAATTTAAATAAAAAAATATATCAATGCTCGTAGTTCATCTACATTCTGGTAAAACAAGCCATGGGGATGTGGAAGTATTATTCCTGCTGTCTGGACAGATCAGATAAGGTTTACGCTGTTGCTCCAAGACCAGATCAAAGATAACCCATGTCTGCTGCAATCTGCAGTTTTCATTTCAAAATGGAATTCATGCAGCCAGAAGAGCTGGAATATGAGTCTGTACACTTGCTTAGAGGGAAGAGATTGGCAGTTTACTTGGTTCATAACCAGACAGACTGGCAAGGCAATGTATGTGGAGTAGATATTTAGTTATAAACCATTCTATTTGTTCTAAGAATAGTCAAGGGCGGCCACGGTGGCACAGCGGTAGAGTTGCTGCCTTACAGCGCTTGCAGCACCGGAGGCTCGGGTTCGATCCCAACTACGGGTGCTGTCTGTACGGAGTTTGTACGTTAATGTGTTAATGTGCAGGGATGGCTGGTCGGTGCAGACTCGGTGGGCCGAAGGGCTTGTTTTCGCATTGTATCTCTAAATAGTCCTGCATGTATATATATAAAAATACCCTGAGGCAAAGAACTTTTATTTTACAACAGGCTTTTAAAGAAGATGGAAGATGTCCATGTGAAGATGAAAGGATTGTTCTTGCTGACCTTTTTTGGGGGGGGCACTAGTATATATATATATATATATATATATATATATATTTTTAAATTTTTATTTATTAGAAGTACATTACATTACAACCAATTACATTAGTACTCATCACGTATATATTATTACAATTAATGTACTCCGTCATTTTTTACACTAATAAAAAGGAAAGGTTGAGATTAAGAAAAAAGAGAAAGTGAAGGAAAATAGTGAAGGTGTAAAATCGTGACAACAAGAAAGAACAAAGACCCTGTAAGAAAGAAATTAAAAAGAAAGGTTTAAGAGATAGACCCTAAAGAAGTAGAAAAAAGAAAAAGAGGAAAAAGAGAAAAACAAATAGTTTGTTTTACGCATCACGCAAATGGGATATACCAACTCTCCAGCTTTCATCCCCCTTTACCTGACTTCAGTTTTTTTTTTTAAGTACTTCGCACCCTATACTTGTAATAATCCTATGAATGCAGACCACGTCAGGTGGAAGTGATCTGGTTTACCTGCCAGGAGGAGTCTTATCTCTTCTAGGTGTAATGTTTTGAACATATTTGAAATCCACATGTTTATAGTTGGTATTGGAGCATTTTTCCAGAATTTTAGGATTCACTTTTTTCCAGTTATTAACCCATAGTCTATTAATTTCTTTTGAAACACATTTAGTTCAGGACTATCTTCCGTTGCTCCGAAGATAATCCATTCTGCTTTTGGTATCAGTTTTATTTTAAATAATTTTGTAAAGTTTTCAAAAATTTCAATCCAAAATTTTTGAATTTTTGTACAAAAAACAAATGAGTGTGCTATAGTAGCTTCTTGAGATTGACATTTATCACAAATGGATGATACATTTGGGAAAATCTTATTAATTTTAGTTTTTGAATAATATAATCTATGTAAAATTTTAAATTGTATTAAAGTGTGTCTTACATTAATCGAACATTTATGCACGTTTATTAATAAATGTTCATTCCACCTTTCCTTTGAGATTTTAATAGCTAATTCTTGTTCCCAGTCTCTTCTAATACCTTCCGTAGATGGTATTTCTACATTTAAGATAATATTATACAAATATGATATTAAGTTTGCTGATTCAGCTTTTATCTGCATTGCTTCATCCAATACATCTGCTGGGATATTATATTGATCTTTTGTATATTTTTTCAAATAGTCACATATTTGAAAATATTTAAAATATTGATTATTTCCCAGTTTGTATTTTATTTGTAGTTGTTGGAATGATAGTAATTTTCCAGTTTCATACAAATCACCGAACGTTTTAATTCCTAGTCTATCCCATTGTATAAACGATTTGTCTGTAATAGAGGGATTAAACGAAGGGTTATTCGTTTGGAGATAAAAGCGATAGATTTCTTAATTTTAAATTTTGTTTTATTTGTTTCCAAGTTCTGATTGTACTATGTATAATTGGGTTTTTGTTATAATTTATGTTATTCAGTTTCATTGGTGAGAGGAGGATCGCTCCAATGTGTCCAGAGGAGCAGTCCTCTCTCTCCATTACAATCCAGTCCACTTGCTGGGCAGAGTTGTCCATCAGCTGGATCATATTTTTAATATTTACTGACCAATAATAATACACAAAGTTAGGGAGTGCTAAGCCCCCTAATACTTTAGCTTTGTTCAAGTGTGTTCTTTGTATTCTATGTGATTTATAGTCCCATATAAAATTAATAATGTCTGAGTCCAGTTTAAAAAAAAACTTCTTTGGTAGGTATATAGGAATCGATTGAAATAGGTATAAAATTTGTGGTAAGAAGATCATTTTTATTGCATTTATTCGGCCTATTAAAGACATCGGAAGCGTTTTCCAAAATTTAATTCGTGTATTTAATTTATTAAGTAACGGATCAAAATTTGCTTTGAACATGCCTTGATATGTTCTGGTGATTTCAATACCCAAGTATTTAAATTTTTCTGTAGCTATTTTAAAAGGGAATTTTAAAAGATGTGTTGAGTCTTTCGGTTTTATTGACATAATTTCACTTTTATTCCAATTTATTCTGGATCCGGAAAAAGATCCAAAGTCCTCAATTAGATTTAATATGTTTGGTATAGTAATTTGAGGTTTTGTAATGTACAATAATATATCATCCGCGTATAAGGATATTTTATTATTTGAGTATTTAGTATTATACCCATGGATATCTGGATGTGTTCTAATTTTTTCTGTTAAAGGTTCAATTATGAGAGCAAACAACTGTGGTGATAATGAGCATCCTTGTCTATTTCCCCTTGATAGTTGAAATTTCGAGGATAATATGTTATTAGTTAATATTCTAGCTGTAGGTTTATTATATAATAATTTAATCCATAAAATAAAATTCTCTCCCAGTTGGAATTTTTGTAATACTTTATCCATATAATTCCATTCTACTTGGTCAAATGCTTTTTCAGCGTCCAGCAAAATAATTGAATATTCTTGTTCTTCAATTTTGTGTGAGTGCATTATATTGAGTAGACGTCTCATATTATTAGATGAATATCTCTTAGGGATAAACCCCGTCTGATCTGGGTTTATTAATTTACTAATATATTTACTTAATCTTCTAGCTAATGTTTTCGCTAATATTTTTTGAGCTGTATTTAACAATGCTATTGCTCTATATGAACCCGGTTCTTCTATATCTTTGTCTTTTTTAAGTATTAGTGTAATCGTTGATTCAGCTAATGTATCAGGTAATATTTGTTTTTTAAAAGCATATTGATACATTTTTTGTAACCATGGTATAATTTTGTCATAAAAGCTTTTATAAAATTCATTAGTAAATCCATCAGGGCCTGGAGTTTTTCCATTCTTTAATGAGCTTATTGTATCTTCTAATTCCTTAATTTAAATTTTGGGCACCCAATTCCTCTTGTTCCTTCAACTCTAACTTTGGAAGATTACAATTATCCAAGAACTCTGTAATTTTATTGGAATCAGTTGTCGTTTTAGATGTGTACAAATTCTCGTAAAATTGCACAAATCTTTTATTACTATCCTTCGGTATGGTTAGTGATTCCCCTCTATCTGATTTAATCTTTTGGATCGTATGTTCTTTTTCTCGTTTTTTTAGCTGACGAGCCAACAGTTTATGCGGTTTATCCCCAAATTCAAAGTGTTCCTGTTTTGTAATTTGAAAAAGTCTTATAAGTTTGGCTGATAATAGTTTATTTAATTTAAATTTCAAAATTATTATTTTATTATGTTTATCTATTGATGGATCTTTAGCATTATCTATATCCATTTGTCTAATAAGTTCTTCTAACTGTCTTTGTTCATTCTTATTCTTTTTATTTTGAAAAGCTTGATATGAGATTATAACACCTCTAATAAATGCTTTAAAAGATTCCCATAGTACAGTAGGCGATATATCTGGAGTGTCATTTATTTAAAAAAAAGACGTCTATTTGTTCTTTTAAATATATACTCGCTTGCGGATCTTTTAGAATTTGAGAATTGAATCTCCAAAACGATTTATTCTTAGACATTCTTTCCAGTTTTAAAAAGAAAGTTAGTGGTGAATGGTCTGAAATCGAGTTTGTATGGTATGCTGGGTTCACAGTGTGAGGGATTAATTTTGTATCCACCAGGAAATAATCTATACGTGAGTATGTTTTGTGTACCATTGAATAAAACGAGTATTCCCTGCCAGTCGGATTAACAATTCTCCAAACATCTGCTATATTGGTATTGTTTATATAAGTATTTAAAAGTTCACTAGTTTTAGATTTCGTATTCCCTCTCTGTTTTTGGCTTGATTTGTCTAAGTACGGATCTAAAACACAGTTAAAGTCTCCTCCTATTATAACATTTTGATAATTAAACTCTGCGATTATGTTCAGAATTTTATTGAAAAAATGAGGGTTGTCAAAGTTAGGCGCGTATATATTTACCAAGGTAATTGGAGTATCATGAATTTCTCCGGTAACTATCAAATATCTCCCTTCAATGTCTGTTATGGTATTCTTTGCTTTGAATGGTATACCTTTTCTAATAATAATTGACGTACCTCTATATGAAGAATGATTTATTTGACCTATCCATTTCGCCCTCAACCTAGCTTGATCTTGAGATTTTAGATGAGTTTCTTGTAAGAAGATGATGTCAGAATTGTACAGTTTCAGCTGAGCTAGTATCTTACCCCTTTTAATAGGTTCGTTAATACCTCTTATATTCCAACTGCAGAATGAGACTCCTCCTAGGTTCTTTTGTTTAACATCTTGCATTTTGAATCATTATAATACCTTTAATTCTTGCGGTGCATCCATGTCCCAGGTCTTTGGGTATTGGGGGAACCTTTGCATTACTAAGTTTTGTTGGCATATCCCTTTTACGCTCATCACTAAACACAAAACACAAACATGTGACTTTATGTGATAATAATATTAATTAAAAAAAAATTGAAAAAGTGAAAATACAGTGTCTAAAATGGTCGACACTGTAACAAGTGGCCCACCTGTAAGTGGGAGAAAGCCTTGTTTCGACTTCCATTGTTGATGTTAAACAAATAACTCCGCTCCCTTGGTTAATCATAACATATTAGGACGGGGCCTCACATTCAGATATATAACACAAATTTACCCTATATATTTCATTATAACATATCATATATATATCGCAATTTTAGCTACTAATTATTAAACAAATGATTTTAGCTTCAATAATAATCAACTGTTGGTTGAAGGGGTTAACGAAGCGCGCTCCTGGACCTGAGCCAGGTGCTCGTTTCTCATCCCCTCCTCCCATTTATAGATAAGGTTTAGATTTAGTAAAAATTGATATTAGTTATGTTAGTTCGTTATTTTTTTAATTTTTATTAGCGTCCGTTACTATTCTAGTTCAATATTAATTACTTGTTAAATTGTTAAGTTGTTAATAGGATAAATTCTTACAATTGGATTTAATATTATAATCTGTTAAACAATTAATGCTTCTGGTATAGTCCATTCTCTACAGTTCGGCTGTTTACTTCGTTTGGAACACAGAATGTCCTTGAGTTAAAATTCCACAGATAACAGTCTCGCCATCCTAAACAAAACACTGCTTGAAATGGTTCTGAACTCCCGAACCTCCATTAACTGTGGAATTCTAATAAAAAAGAGGGTTTATTCATACCATTCGTTCTCTACTTTTCAACGATGCTCTGGGCATATTTGTACGCATCCTCCGGTTTTACAAATGATCTTTCACGTCCATTATGAGAGATGCGCATTTTAGCTGAATAAAAAACACCGTATCTGACATCTTGTTTCCTTCTTAAAAGTTCTTTTGCCTTTCCAAATTGATTTCTCTTTTGCACGATTTCATACGGATAGTCCCTGAATATTTTGATAATGTCATTTTCCATCCTCAGCTGCACTCCGTATTTGATTTTGCTCATCACCTCTTCCAGTTCTGAAATGTCTCGAAATTTCACAATAATATGTCGTGGGTGGTCTTGTCCAGCTTGAGATCTCGGTTTAAATCTTGGAACACGATGAGCCACTTCAATTTTTGGTTCTTTGGAGAGATTAAGCAGTTGTTTAAGTAAGCGCATGGCAAACTCACGAATGTCCCTTCCCTGAGTTCCCTCTGAGACTCCAAGAATTCTCAAATTCTGGCGTCTAGAGCGAGCTTCCATGTCCAGGCATTTATCTGAAACTTTCCCCAGTTGAGTCGTCATCTGTACTGAAGTTTGCTCATATTCTTGCTTCATTTGATCAAGTTCTCGCCTCATTTTCACCATGTCTTCAACCACTCGAGCCATATTTTTCTGCAATTCCATAATTGTAGCCATACTAGCAGCTACCGTTTCAAGCACAGCCATGAACCTGTCCGTAGTAACTTTTTCCATCTTATCAATTCTCCCCGATAGTCCATCTTTCACATCATCAATTTGTTTATTTATAGTGTCCAGTGAATCAGCCACCTTCTGATTACCAGCATTCGAATCCTCCATCATCTTTTCGATTTTTTCCATTATTTGTCCCATCAGAGTTTTATTTTCATCCAAAATTTCATCTTTCATATCTTTCACTGATTTCTTCAAATCCTCAAATTCTTTGCCCTTAGCCAGCTCTGTCTTAGATCTTGTATCCATTTCTGCAGCCACTTCAGGAACTTCAGAGGTAAATTCTCCTTCAGGATTCTTCAGATTTTTCAGCAGCTTTTTAACTGTTCTCTGAGGGCTCTTGGCTGGAGACAGTTTTCTCATTTAAAAGTCTTTAAGCCACCGTTTAAAACATCGCGCTTACTGATGATGTCATCAACCCAGCGACCAGAAGCTCCGGTAAGGTTTTTAAATCAATTCCAACTTCTAGACCCGTTTTAACGCGAAAAATCACGAAATGTTTCAAGAGCGGAGCTAGGTGCACGTCTGTTAGTATAATATGGCGCCACCGGAAGTCTTTCTGCATGTATATTAAAGTATATTAATTCCATAGCATTGTGTTTCAATCAGTCTATTAGGTTTCTCCTCTATTGCAGTTTTGGTTATTTTTGCCTAACTGTAAGACAATTTAGCCTCAATTTTCTCCCCTCTTCTCATGTACATTAAAATGCTACTTTTCAATTAAATTCATATTATATCACAGTCTTCTCAGGCAAGCCCCAAAACTTGCATCCCAGTAATTTTCTGCATAAAATGGGCCTATCCCACAGGCGACGTTTTAGGCGACTACAGGAGACTATGCAGTCGCCACATGGTCGCCACATGTTCGCGGGTGGTTGCCGGGGAGTCGCCTGGGAACTGGTTGCGGCCTCATTATGGCCGCCGCAAATATTTCAACATGTTGAAAAATTCGCTGCGACCAGAATCAAGCCGCCATGGAGAGTAGCGAGAATTCTCGTGCCGTAGGTGGGTCGCCAGGAAGTCGAATGTTCGCGTAGGTTCTCGTAGGTTGTAGCTGGTGCTGACCGGTGAATTTCATTGGCTCATTGGGAAAAACCCCCCATAAGCAGTAGTTTTTAGAACCAAGGGTAACCGATCGGTAATGTTAAATGTCTGCCGAGCTTCACAGCCATGTATCTCTGGCTTCTTAAAAGTTGTCTCCACTCCTTTTTCCCTCCATCCCCCCTCTCCCCCCTCTTTTAAAGGACTTATGGTACACTGTGTTTTAGCTGTCTTAATTACAGCGCCAACCTTCCTGTTCATCGCGGTGTGTGTCTGTATCACCTTGGCTTTGGACTGTGTGTATTTCACTCAGACAGCGCTCCCCCCGCTTGCCCTGTCCCCCGCCTGCATAACGGGCTGGTGAAGGAAGCGATGTGTGTGTGTGTTCCACTCTGACAGTCACCAGCAGGCACCTGAAAAATCGCCTAAGTGGGACAGGCCCATTAAACTCTTCTTAGAGCGCATAGTTTTTAAGATGAGAGGGCCAAAGTTTAAAGGAGATGTGTTTTTTTTTTACACAGAGTGTGGTGAGTGCCTGGAATGTGCTGCCTGTGGTGGAGGTTGAGGCAGATATGGAAAGTGGCATTTAAAAGACTTGTGCTTAGGCATATGGATATGAAGGGATGGTTTGTGCAGGGAGATGAGTGTTAGTCTTGGCATCATGGTCGGCACAGACATTGTGGATCGAAAGGCAATGCTCCTGTGCTGTATTGTTCCATGTACTACTGTTTGATAATTAGGTCTAAATCCATGTTCTCTAGGTACTGATAAAACAGCCAGTGGAAATAATGACAATATTTTTAGCACAAAATGTTTGCACTAAGAACATGTCCTTTATTCACTGCTTAATGTCAGTGAGACACAAGAGACTGTGGATGCTGGAATCTTGAGCAAAAACAATCTGCTAAAGCAGGGGTTGGCAACCTACGGGCTCCGGGCCAAATGCGGCCCGTAACCCCGAAATCATCTGGCCTGCAGGCAGATTTTTTTCCCCGTAATCATCCGGACCGCCAGGCGCCCCGAGCAGCGGCCGGGCACCCCGAGCAGCAGCAGTGCGCCCCAAAGATTGTAATATAGTTGTTTAAGAGTGTAACATTTAAGAATATTTGTTTAGATAATGTTTAATAAAGAACTGCAGATTCTGGAAACATCGAAGGTAGACATAAATGCTGGAGAAACTTAGCGGGTGAGACATGCAAGGATTGCATGATGCTGCCTCCCCCGCTGAGTTTCTCCAGCATTTAAAAAATATATATATTTATTTTATTAGAAGCAATTGTACAAGAAGAAAGTAATCGACATAACAATTATACAATTTTCGTACAGCTTCAGTTTTAACATTTTATAAACTGATAAGTGAATCGGAAAAAAGTAAAAAGGAAAGAATTAAAAGAAAGAAGAAAGATACGAAAAAGAAAGAAGAAAAAAACCCTGAACTAACAAAGAAGTGAAAAAAAAGAAAGCGGAGATATATCCCACTACCCTTCCCTACACCCGCTTACCCGACCCTAGCATCGGTTTTGAATTTGTGTTCAACCTTTCTGTTGTTGAAGAAATTCAATGAAAGGAGACCATATTTTGGAAAATAGATCTGATTTATCAGACAAAACAAGCTTTATTTTTTTCTAAATGTAGTGTCCCACATCTTCACTGTGGGAACTGTTATCTTTTTCCAGAATTTAAGTATAAGTTTTTTCGCAGTTGTTAAACCATAGTCAAGGAAACTTCTTTGGAATATTGTAAACTTAGGGCAGTCCTTTGACATTCCTAATATTATTAATTTTGAATCTGACTCCAATTGAATTTTGAGTGTTTTAGAAATGGTATTGAATATTCCCATCCAAAAATTTTGTATTTTTATACAGGATACAAAAGAATGCGTTAGGGTAGCTTCTTGGAGGTGACATTTATCACAGAGAGGGGAGACAGTTGGGAAAATCTTATTCAATTTGGTCTTTGAGTAGTATAACCTATGCAATACTTTGAATTGTATCAGGGGTAACAGACAAGGATGCCTAACATTTAAAGAACAGTAATGTATGTTTAGTAGGCTTTCCTCCCATATATCTTTAGAAATGGGTAAACCCAACTTGTCCTCCCATGCTCGCCTATAAATCTCAGAAGGTGGGGTATCAATATTTAAGAGAGTGTTACAAATGTAAGATATCAACTTACTTGTATCGGCATGTCTATTCAAACAATCGTCTAATTTATCTGGACCCATAAGAGGACAGTCTTGTGTATATGTTTTCACATAATCTCAGATTTGAAGGTATCTAAAAAATTTGTTGTTGTTAGCAAAGACTTTAGCAAGAAGATTGAGTAAATACATTAGTAAATTGATAAATCCAGATCAAATGGGGTTTATACCCAAAAGACATTAATTTAATAATTTGAGACGCCTGTTTAATATAATATACTCACATAAAACGGAGGAAGAAGATATATCAATTGTTTCTCTGGACGCAGAGAAAGCATTTGATCAGGTAGAGTGGCAGTATTTATATAAAGTACTGCAAAAATTTAATATGGGAGAGAATTTTATTGTATGGGTAAAATTATTATATGATAAACCGACGGCAAGAATATTAACCAATAATATGTTATCTCCAAAATTTCAATTATCAAGGGGCAATAGGCAGGGATGTGCTTTATCACCTCTGCTATTTGCCCTTATGATAGAGCCCCTGCTGAAAGTATAAGAATTCATCCGAATATTCAGGGATATAATACTAGGGACTCAAATAATAAAATTTCATTATATGCAGACGATGTACTTTTATACATTACAAATTCACAAACGAACATACCAAACTTATTAAATTTAATAGAGGAATTCGGTTCTTTTTCTGGATATAGAATAAATTGGAATAAAAATGAAATCATGACGTTAAAACCTCAAGAATCTACACACTTATTAAAATTCCCCTTTAAAATCGCAACAGAAAAATTTAAGTATTTGGGTATTCAAATTACTAGAAAATATAAAGCATTATTTAATGCTAATTTTATGTCTTTATTAAATAAACTCAACGCGTTGATTAAATTCTGGAAAACACTTCCGTTATCATTAATAGGCAGAATAAACGCTATAAAAATGATCTTTTTACCACAATTATTATACCTATTTCAATCTATACCATTATATATACCAAAAAACTTTTTTTTAAACTAGATTTGGAATACTAACTTGCGGATTAGTAATGTATAGAAGTACATCATTTGCATATAACGAGATTTTATTGGTGGTATATTTGATATTATATCTATAAATGCCTGAATGGGACCTGATACTCTCAGCAAGGGGTTCTATGGCTAAAGCAAATAACATCGGACTAAGGGCATATCCTTGTCTGTTACCCCTAGATAAATAAAATTTAGGTGAAAGCATTTGATTTGTCAGTATTCTGGCTGTTGGATTAGTGCATAAAAGCTTCACCCATAAAGTAAAGATTTCTCCCAAATGAAATTTTTCCAACGCTGTGCAAAGATTAGACCATTCCACTTGGTCGAAAGCTTTTTTTGCATCTCGAGAATTAATTGTTAGATCTTCATTTGTCATTCTCTGCAGATATATTGTTAAACAAACGTCTCAAATTATAAGACAAATGTTGTTTAGGTATAAACCCAGTTTAATCTGGATGTATTAGTTTACTGATAACCAAGCTTAATCTGCGAGCCAAAGTCTTAGCTAGTCTCTTCTGATCCGTATTTAAAAGGGCTATTGCCCTATAGGATCCAGGCTCCTCGAGATTTTTATCTTTTTTTGGAATCAATGTGATAGTTGATTCAGCTAGAGTTTGTGGTAAAGTCTGTTCTTTAAATGCTTGAATATAAAGGGCTTGTAAACATGGGGAAATTAAATAATTAATTTTTTAATAAAATTCGTTACTAAACCCATCCGAACCTGGAGATTTTCCACTTTTCAATGATTTAATAGTCTCTATGATGTCTTTTGTTGTTATCTCTGCTCCTAATTAATCCCGTTCCTCCTCATTAAGGAATGGGAGATTGCAATTCTCAAGAAAACTTTTCATCTTTGCAGGATCGGCTGTTGTTTTTTATGAGTATAGTGTTTGGTAGAATTGTAAGAATCTTTCATTAATATCTTTAGGCAATGTAAGCAGATCTCCTTTTTCTGATCTAATTTTGTGTATTGTACGGTCATTCTCTAATTTGCGGAGTTGACGTGTTAGTAGCTTGTGTGGTTTATCACCAAATTCAATTTTTTATTGCTTTATTAGGGTATAATGAAATACCCTAATAATTTTTGCAGAAAGAATCTGATTTAATTTAAATTTTAATGCAGCTATCTTATTATGTTTTGCAGTGGTTGGGTCAACTGCGTTTTCTAAGTCAAACTGTTTAATCTGTTTTTCTAATTTCAATTGTTCAGTCTTATTTTTCTTGTTTTGAAAAGCTTGGTATGCAATAATACAGCCTCGAACATAGGCTTTTAAAGTTTTCCACAGCAATGCTGGAGAAATGCCGGGGGTGTCGTTTGTCTCAAAAAATCTTTTCATCTGTAGCTTCAAATAGTCACAACAACTTGCCTCAGCTAGTATTTGTGGGTTGAATCTCCAAAACGATTGTTTATTACACATTCCTTCCAATTTTACTGAAAAAGTTAGAGGACAATGGTCCGAAATAATAATGTTGTGATATTTTGGGTTATAGGTAAAAGGGATAAGTTTTGCATCTACCAGGAAGTAGTCAATTCGTGTATACATTTTATGAACACCTGAATAAAAAGAATATTCTCTTCCAGATGGATTGGCAATCCTCCATACGTCAGTTATATTTGTATTATTTATATACGTGTTTATAAGTTCACTCGATTTTGATTTGGAAGTACTTTTCCTTTGACGTGAAGATTTATCCAAGTATTGATCTAATACACAATTTAAATCTTCTCCAATTATCAGATTCTGCTGGCAGGAGACTGAGATTATCTTAAATATTTTATTAAAAAATTGGGGATTATCGAAATTAGGAGCATAAATATTCACCATAGTCAATAGAGTTGAATATAATTCCCTGGATATTATAATGTACCTGCCTTCTTTATCAGCTATAGTGGATTTGTGTTTGAATGGTATACCTTTACGAATTAGAATTGCTGTTCCTCTTGCTTTGGAAGAAAATGTAGAATGATATAATTGACCAATCCAGCTACCCTTCAGCCTGTTGTGAGCTCCATTTTTGAGATGCGTCGCCTGTAGAAATATTATATCAGTATTAATAGATTTTAAGTGGGCTAATACTTTGCCGCTTTTAATTGGCTCATTAACGCCCCTAACATTTCAACTACAAAATGTAATTCCTCCTATTTTCCTAACTACATCATCTTGCATTTTAAAGCTTACATGGTCTCTTTTGATTTAAATGGTCCAACACATTATTTGAAATCTTTCCTTTAATTGCTGGGTGGATGAGCCTTATCCCCTTTTCCCCTATCCCCCAGAGATATCTCCAAGAAAAATGTGCATTAATAAAAATAGATAAGATATTTAGTAAAGAAAGTAGAAAGTGAAAAAGAAAAACAATGGAAATTGCAGCATATAGAAATGCTGCTGGTGAATACCACCCAACGGTGGTTGGATTTGTGAAAACTTCCGTAAGATAGATAATATTAAGTAACTCCACACCTTCAGGAGTTAATAAAAACTAAACAGAACGAACCCCAAAAATGTTTAACAGTATTTAAATCCGTCAGGGAATCAACATTCCCAAGCAATTAAGTATCTTGATGTGATCTAATTAACTAGTTGAATATTGAGAAATTTGACTAATATATGGCACTTATTACTTAACTTTCTGTTAATACTGTTTTGACGTATTAACCGACTCTAAGGGTGAATTTATGACAATTTATTGATTACAAACGCTGTTTCACACACTCATTTCTCTCTTTTTTCCATGTACATTCAACAGATTTATTAAGTGCCATCCATTTAGTTTGCCATATTTTAACGTTAAAATAAAATCACTCAACCTCTCAATGCAAGCTATGTTAAGTGTCCGGATTGTCTGAAGAAGGGTTTCGGCCGAAACGTTGCCTATTTCCTTCGCTCCATAGATGCTGCCTCACCCGCTGAGTTTCTCCAGCACTTTTGTCTACCTAAGGTATGTTAACATCTCCAATAAAACTTTTAAATAATCTTCAAAAAACTTCTGCATACATTCTTTCTGATGGTAAAGACATATTTCTATCTACAAATTTAAAAAAAAGTATTTATATTTTACATCATCTCACTTTCCAACTACCTCCCACAGCCCAAAACGTCCATGTTCGAATGTATTGACCTGTTTCTTCTTTAAGGGTGATAAATTAACTACTTTCTTTCAATTCTTTTCATTGATCGATGTCCATGAGAGCTCAAGGGATCGGCATGTCTTTCTGCACAACTGTATTGCAAAAGATGTTTGCAAGCAAATTGTGTTCACTACAGACATGACAACGGATTTCTACAGAGATTTATTAATTTGATCATTTATGCAAGCTAGAATTAATTTCTTTGTATTACTGTTAAAACTCAGGACATCCCCTGCACATATGTGATGTTACTGGGTTCTGTTTAGTGGTTTGGCAGAGATAAACACAGAGAAATTGTGTTTTCTCTCCTTTTTTCTCTCACCTCTTTTCTTCTCTTACTTTTCTTTACGCCACAGGAGATCACTTTTTCTCTATGGCTATCAAACTGTACAACTCCTCCCCCTTCGGTCATGGGGTAGACTGAGACTGACTCCCCTCCCCCCACCCCAATCTTTGCACATCACCAATCCTTTCCACTCATCACTTTAATTTCATGTTTCATGTATCTTGTGTTTAATGACTGTTGGCTGATCAAGTTCCCCCCTGGGATAAATAAAGTTATATCGTATCGTATCGTATTATGTCGTATTGTTTATCTCTTCCTTCCTCACTCTCTCTCCCCCTCTCTCTCTCTCTCTCTCTCCCTCTCCCTCTTTCAAGTTCTCCAAAACTTTCCAACATATTCTCTAAACTTTCCAAAACTTTCCAAAATCTTCTCAACACTTTCCAACAATTTCCCAACCTGTCTCACACATTCGTTCTCTCTCTCCCCCTCTCTCTCCCCCTCTCCCTTTGCCCATCCCTCCCTCTCTCCCTCTTCCCTTCCCTCTCTCCCAAAACTTTCCACAACTTTCTCAAACTTTCTCCCACATACATTTTCTCTCCTTCCCTCCCTCCCTTTCTTTCTCTCTCTCTCTCTCTCTACTTCTCTACTTCTCTACCCCTCTCCCTCTCTCCCTCTCTCCCTCTCTCTATCTCTCAAGTTCTCTGTTTGACATATTAACTGACTCTAAGTCAGTAGATTTATAACAACATATTGATTATAAACACAGTATAAATGAATACAATATAAATGAATTATAAACACAGTATAAACACAGTATAAACACAGTATAACCCTCTTGAATATCATCACGACACAAACTCAGTAACACAGTTACTTATCCTTGATGGATCCCGCAGTATCTTGGGCAAACTTCAATGCTTTATCAGGATCGGTAAAAAAGAATTCAGTCCCTTTATAAGTAAATCGCAATTTGGCAGGATATAATAGGCCAAATCGGAGGTCTGGTATGTCCCTCAAAATAGCTCTTGACTTGGAGAAGAGTGCTCTTTTCTTCACGACTTCGGCAGGAAAGTCTCTGAAGATTCGTATGTTTTCACCTTCAAAAGTTAGGTTTCTGTTGTTGGCAACTTTCTGCAGAATGTCCTCTAGAACATGGCAGTGATGTACCTTCAGAATCAAATGTCTTGGTGGAGCTGTGCTGTCTGACCGGTCTCTCAGAGCTCTGTGAGCCCGGTCAAGTCTAGGTTTTTCCTCCAAAGAGAGTACATCTTGCCGAACAGTATAGAACAGCCGTAAAATCTCGAAGATTTTTACCATGTTCTTTGCCTTCTTTCACTCCAACAATCCTTAGGTTCTGACGTTTAGAGCGCCCTTCCAAATCAAGACATTTTTCTGTCACTTTGGCTAGTAACCCGGAGTTATGCTCCACCTCAGCCGTCAGCCTGTGTGTTGTCTCGACATTTAAAGCCGCAGTAGATTCCAATTCCCGAATAGCCTCGCTTTGTTTTTTAGAAGTAGCAAGAATAGGTTCCAACTTATGGCTGATATCGGTTTCAAGCCTGTGGATTTCCCCTTTCAAGTCGGAATTCACCTCCTCTATACGGGCATCAATCTTATCAATCTTGCCACAGATTTCTACCTTCACAGCTGAAATTTCCACCTTCACAGCCGAAAGTTGTTCACCCAGTAGAGATCGGATGCCCTCCAACCCCAGCGGTTGCCTTGCTGCTTCCTCTCGGGGGTGCTCCATACTCGAGGGCGAGGCTTCTTCGGGGCTTTCAATAACTTCTAGTTGTTGTTTCCTCCGTGGTTTTGCCGTGTGTCTACCGGGCATTTTAAAAGTACCGGAGTCGCGTTCTGATGATGTCACTTACGCGACTACTGAACATCAGCCGGTGAGTATTTTTAAATCTGTCCGGTTTAGATTTTCAGTGGTTTTTCGGCATTTTAGCGGTGTGGAGCTAAATGGCGCATGCCCTAAGCCACCATAGCGCCACCGGAAGTCGAGTTTCTCCAGCATTTTGCCTACCTTCTGTGAATACGTGATTTGATGCCTGCCATCTGGGGCGGGATGGGGGTGGGATCCATGTGTACATGTGATAGATGTGGCCCGCCATCTGCTCAGACATGCATCCTGGTCCCTATGCAGAACAAGGTTGCCGACCCCTGTGCTAAAGGAACTCAGCGGGTCATGCAGCATCTGTTGTTGACATTTGGGCTTGAAAGCTTGCTCCTGGACTGAGAGGGAAGAGGAAAGATGATAGGTATGAACAGAGGGGGAGGAGTGAGGTAAGGATAAGCAGGTAATTAGTGAACTGGGCAGAGATGAAGGAGATTGGGCAGATGGAGTTAGGTAATCAGGTAGAGGAGGGATATGGATAGGGGTGGAGTTGGGAGATAGAGGCAGATGGATGATAGATGGCAAGAGATGGTGGGAAAAAGTCAGATGGTGCCAGGTGGAGCCACTGCCAGTGGAGAAAGCCGAGGACTGACTGGTCAGTGTGGGAATGGTAATCCACCTGGTACACACACATATCACCCACTGAATCCACATCACCTTTTGATTCCATCTGTCCTTCATTTCTTCCTTTATTGTTCCCGATCTCACCATCTTAACTCATCAAATTCCAGCACTGGTTAGCTTGGTTTCCCTGCTCATCACCCTCTGGTCTCTTCCGCTCCCCCACTGTTCCATCTGCCCTTTTTTCTCTTTGTATGTTTCCACTTATCATCCATCTGCCTCTGCCTCCCAACTCCATCCTCCATCTCCCCCTCACGGGCCCATCTGAGCATCATCTTCCACCGCTCCTCAGTCCATCAATCACGGATTGGCCCCTTATCTCACCGCTCTCCTAATCTTTATACTAGCTATCTCCCTTCTCCTCTCTCAGTCCTATCCCTGTTCTTCAGAGATGATGCCTGATCTGCTGAGTTACTTCCCACTTTGTGTACTTTTGTGCATCAACCTGCTGTTCTTTGTTTCTGCTTTTGTTGGGAAAACGTGGTCACTATTTTTTTTTTAAAGAGTTGACCAGGTACGTAATTCCCTGAAAGTGGCAATTCAGGTAGACAGCATGCCAAGGAAGGCATTTGGCATGTTTGCCTTCATCAGAACAGGCATTGAGTGTAAGTCATGTTGTCGTTGTATAAGATGTTGGTGAGACTACACAGAGACTAGTGGAGGGCCTGGAACACATTATCAGGGTTGATGGTGGAGGGAGATACAATAGTCATTTAAGCAGCTTTTAGATCGGCACATGGAAGCGTAGGAAATAGAGGGATATGTATCGTGTATAGGTAGTCAAAATCAATTTAACTTGGCATCATTTTCGGCACAAGCATTGTGGGCAGAAGAGCCTGTTCCTGTGCTGTACTGGTCTATGCTCTATGAGATTGGAATATCTTGCATTTCAGGTCATCATACTATTGGAACAAGTTTGATCAAACTAAAGAGAATTTTGCAGGAATGAAAAAAATCATTAGGATATTGTCAGGACTGGAGGGCTTGAATTACAAGGAGAGACTGTTCAGGCTGGGACTGTTCTCCAAGAAATGAAGGAGGTTGAATAATGATGTTATACAGTTTTATTAAATTATAAGGTGAATGGTTACAAACCTCTTTTCCCCCAGGAGAGTATTAAACTAGAAGATTTAAGATAGGAGGTGAAAGAGTATATGGAACGAGATGACAGAGGATTTGGTAGAAGCATGTACAATTACCTTATTTTAAAGACATTGTACAGGTTCATAGATTGGAAAGATTTATAGGTTTATGGGCCAAATGCAGGCAAATGAGAGCAGATCAGGAAGGCACATTGTTCAACATGGGTGAGTTGGCTGAAAGGATCATTTTGGCTCTGCGTAACTCAGACTCAGTGATTCAATCTGATTAGTTTGAATGGAAAAATTGCCAATTTCACTGGTTTTCCCTCACAACTATCTTGGTAATCCTCTTTCATTGGTACTCCATCATATTGATTCTCTTCTCTTCCCCTCAACTTTGCTCTCATAAATGAGGTGGAATTTGTTAAACCATGTTACAGTTGTTACATGTTAGTGTAATGAATATTTAATTAACATAGAAGAAATAACCCCTTACTTTTATTGATAACCAATTTGTAGTCTTTGAAATTTACTTTTGTTATCACAGTAACCCTGAGATGAGAGAGATTCTGCTCCTGCAATGCTGCTGCGGCACTGGCTCTATTTAGAAAATTCTTATCTATGTGGGCAAAAAATGGCCACTTTCCTCAGTGATACCATATCAAGTAAAAGCTTGTTAACAAACAGTTCTGGGGTTCCTTCTTTAACTCGAGCCCCAACAGAAATTTGTGTTGTTCTTTAAGAGTGCAGCAAATTTTTAAAAGCCTTGTTATTGCAGGATGCAGATGAAATGAAATACTATATCCTGCAAATGAGTAAACATCTTGTGGAGAATTACTTCCACTATTGGAATCTGATGCACTCAGATTGCCATCCAACTAACAAAGGTGCGTCTGCTTTCAAATTCAGTTTCATATTAACTTAGTCATACAGTGTGGAAACAGTCCCAACTTGCCCACATCAACCAACATGTCCCATCTACACTAATCCCACCTGCATGTGTTTGGCCCATAATCATCTAAACCTGTCCTATCCATGTACCTGTCTAAATGTTTCTTAATACAATACAATACAATACAATACAATACCGTTTATTGTCATTTGAACCTCAAATGAAGTTCAAACGAAATTTGGTTTCTGTAGTCATACAACAAGAAAAGAACCAAGACACACACCAACACAATTTACACAAACATCCATCACAGTGAATCTCCTCCTCACTGTGATGGAAGGCAAAGTCTTTCCTGTCCCCTGCTCTCCATTCTTCTCCCAATGTCAAAGCCCCCGGCGGGCGATGGTAAGTCCCGTGGCCATTAAGGCCGCGCCGGGCGATGCAAGGCTGCGCTCCGGGTCTTGACGTTGGAGCCCCCGGCGGCGCTAGCTACTCCCGCGCCGGGCGATGTAAGGCTCCGCTCCGGGTCTTGATGTTGAATCCCCCAGCGGGCGCTAGCAAGTCCTGTGGCCGTTAAAGCCGCACCGGCCGATGTAAGGCCCTGCTCCAGGTCATTTTCACCCCCGCAATTCAGGTGGGAGAAGTTGCCGTTGTGGGAGCTCCAAAAAGCGGTCTCCCACCAGGGACCCGCGAGCTCCCGATGTCACCGTCCACCGGGCCTGCGGCTGGAGCCTCCGAAGCTCTGAAGTCGGGCCGCAGCAGCGCGCCACCACAACTCTCCACGCTATGAAGCCGGCCAGCTCCACGATGGTAGGTCCGCAGGCTCCGCGACTGGAGCCCCAGGTCCGGTTGGGGCCTAGCACCGTGTGTGTCCACGGTGCTAGGCCCCAACGACAATGGAGACCCGACAGGGAAAAGGTCGGGTCCCCCGTACAGGGAAGAGATTTAAATGTTTCCCCCACCTCCCCTTCCCCCCCCGCCCCCCACATATACCAAGTTAAAAACAATTTAAAAAACCCACTACAAACTATACACTCAACAGGACAACAACAAAAAAAAGACAGACGGACTGCAGAGGCCGCTGCAACGTCGGTCGCGCCGCCTTCTCAGTTGCGATAGTACTCAACTACTTCATCCGGCAACTCGATTCATACACCCACCACCCTTTGTGTGAACTTATCTTGATCATTTTTATCATCTAAATGAATATATATTGTGGGCTGTTACAAACTGTTAAAGCCTTTAATAAAAACAGGTATTGGGCAGGAGGTGGAGACAATATATTGGGAATGACTGAGGGTAAATCTATATCTGAAAAGTTGGAGTATTTTAAAGGACAGTAGAAAATACTAGAAATATTCAACAGATCAGATGGTATCTGCAAACAGAGTTATTATTTCATTTGAAGACCTAAAGTTTTTGATTTAAGATTTTTAACCCGAGAACAAATAAGGAATATCAAGCTTTTTATTTATCTGGTGAAAATTATGGCATTTGAAGATGATCAATGCAAGAGATGATTCACTGTTTCGCACATTTTATGGGTGTGTTATGGTTTGCATAATGATCCCAGCCTACAAAATGAAAAATATTTTTCTTTAAACTCGAATGTTAAATAATAATGTAAAATCCCAATAGGTGGATGATGAATAGTTATGCATTTAGAAGTACTTTAAAACACTGTTTTAAGCTCAGTCTTTCAACACCATTTACAATTTTTAAAGTTATCTCTCGGGATCATCCATTAAGAGGTATGAGTCAATTTTCTTCCCTTCAGTTGATACTGAGTCTTTGGAATTTTCATCCTCAAAGAAAATGTTCACAGAATTTTTGAATATAGATTCAAAGATGTAGATAAGACAAAATGTAGATGAAGACCTATTAAAAATGTATAAATGAAAGGTTACTGTGGATGGAAGGGAATTAGTGTTCAGCTCCCACCAGAGTTCAAATTGTCAGTGCTGCTCTCATCGCAACTGAGTAATGGAATCAGTGTTGACCTCTTTACCTTTGCCAGAAATAGAAGTCGTGCAAGTCTGAGAAGGGATTTGGACAGGGACGTGGGGTCAGGGGAGGCAGGGGAGGCAGAGCCTCACCTGTCATACTCCCAATGAAAATAGCTGTTAACATAGAAACATAGAAACATAGAAAATAGGTGCAGGAGGAGGCCATTCGGCCCTTCGAGCCAGCACCGCCATTCATTGTGATCATGGCTGATTGTCCTCTATCAATAACCAGTGCCTGCCTTCTCCCCATACCCCTTGATTTCGCTAGCCCCAAGAGCTCTATCTAACTCTCTCGTAAATCCATCCAGTGATTTGGCCTCCACTGCCCTCTGTGGCAGGGAATTCCATAAATTCACAACTCTCTGGGTGAAAACGTTTTTTCTCACCTCAGTCTTAAAGTCTCAGCCCTTTATTCTAAGACTGTGGCCCCTGGTTCTGGACATTGGAAACATTTTTCCTGCATCTAGCTTCTCCAGTCCTTTTATAATTTTATATGTTTCTATAAGATATCCCCTCATCCTTCTAAACACCAGTGAATACAAGCCTAGTCTTTTCAATATTCCTCATATGACAGTCCCGCCATCCCAGGGATCAATCTGTTAAGAAAAGTAAAGAAAAATAATAATAAAATAAAATAAATATAAAGATTTTTCCACTGATCTGTGTTATAAATGCCATTTCTATATGAATCTAATCATTTTTTATAGTCAAAATCGGCAAATTTGCGCAGCTCCACTGCAAATACAGGGAGAGATGAGAGGTGAGGCAGCGACGAGCTGAGTCTTCCCTCTGATTGTGCAACCCTTCAGAAACTGAATGGAGCGCGGGCAATAAGCGTGTGCCTGTTACTATCTCTATGTATGTCACCAATGTAATGTTTGTAAACCCCTTCATTACATGTCCTCGCCTTCCATAGTCCAGGTAACTTATTTCATGTATAAATATATTAAATTTGTGCTCGCTGGTCTCATCATAAAACTGCAATGAAAAAGCACCAGGGGAGGCAGCGATCACATCTGCCTCACAAGGGGGCGTGTCTTGAGTCCAGTGGGGGAAGAGCGAGCGTTAATTACGTAGGCTCAGCTCACGTAATTGACGCTGCCTCACTCTCCCTCCACGTTAGCTAGCTTCAGCAGCGGCAGCGCAGCACTGGATTCCACCGCTGGCGGCGCTGACTATCCAGCCGCGGGCGGCGCTGATTGGTAGGTTGATTCGTTGATTTGTAGTGGCCGATTCGGAGGCTCTGGGCCGCTGAGAGCTCCCAATTGGGCCCCGCGCTGGAGTAATGTACTCTCGGCTCGGGTAGATCTACCTCGGGTGGAGGGGGGAGAGAGGGGTGGAGAGAGAGTAGAGGGGTGGAAGGGGAAGAAAGGGCTAGAGGGGGAGGGGGAATGGAGAAGGGGGAGAGGGGGAGGTCCCTCATGGTCCCAGGGCAGCGCTCCTGCCCCTCCAGTCACCATGCTTCATGCACACAGCCCCTGCTCCACCCCTCTCTCTCCCCGGGGAGACGCGGTGAACAATACAGGGAGGGCCGGGCCAGGGTTTGGGGCAACGTTTACAAACCTCGGCCGCAGCTTACACGTGTTCGCCGCGACCCCAGCATCCGTTTCCTCCGCCGGTCCTCTCCCTCCCTTCTGCTCTTCCCTTCCCTCCCTCCCTTCCCTTCTTCCCTCCCTCCCTTCTCTCATTCCCTCCTGCCCTTCTCTCCTTCCCTCCCTCCTTCCTCTCTCTCTTTTCCATTCTCACCTTCCCTCCCTCCCTTCTTTCTCTCCTTCCTCTCTCTCTTTTCCCTTCTCTCCTTCCTTCCCTCCCTTCTTTCTCTCCTTCCCTCCCTCCCTTCTTTCTCTACTTCCCTCATTACCCTCCTTCCTCCCTTCTCTCCCTCCCTTCTCTCCTTCCCTCCCACACACAGACATAACGCACAGACAACTAACACACACACATCACGCACAGACAACTAACACACACACACACACACACACACACACACACACACACACACACACACACACACACACACACACACACACACACACACACACACACGCACACACATGCACACACACACCCACACCCCCACACCCCCACACCCCCTCCCCCCCAAAAAATTGTTCCCAATTGGGCCCTGCACCTTCTAAGGCCGGCCCTGCGGGGCAACGCTTCCGCCCCTCCAGTCACCGTGCTTCACGCACACAGCCCCGGCTCCACCCCTCTCTCTCCCCGGGGAGACGCGGTGATCAATACAGGGAGGGCCTGGCCACCGATACTAGCCAGTGCCTCCCCAGCCATTGACTTCACCACACATCACTGGATTTGGAGTGGGATTACGTGTGGCACAGCAGTAGACTTGCTGCCTTACAGCGCCAGACACCTGGGTTCGTTCCTGACCTCAGGTGCTGTCTGTACGGGATTTGTACATTCTCCCTGTGACCACGTAGGTTTTCTCTGGGTGCCCCGGTTTCCTCCCACTCTGCAAAGACTTACAAGTTTGTAGGATAATTGGATTCAGTAAAACTGTAAATTATCACTAGTGTGTAACTGGGTGAAAGCTAGTCGGCACAGACTATGTGGGTCGAAGGGCCTGTTTCCACGCTGTTTCTCTAAACACTAAAAGTTTAAAGAGTGGGGGAATTTCATTACTCCCAGAGAAATGGCAAATCATACCTGGTGTTTGTGGAAAATATGCACACAACAAGTTGGTGTTATGGAGGTGCAGAGTTCAAATGCTCAGAGTGTTATGTTCTCCAATGGTTTACCATGTACCAGTTTCTATCCTGAAATATTTAATTTGTTTCAGTCACAGATTCCCAATTTAAGTAAATGTACTCCGGTCTTGCAGTAGAATTGCATTATGCTTTAGTTTTATGATCCCCGAATGATAAATTATATGAGAATACCAGTCATGAGAGAGAGATAATTATGACAAGGATTAACACATTGGAATGGGGCCAAATGCCTTCTGTTGCTACTTTTAATGAACATTTTGAACATGAACATTACAAAATATTATTTTATTCCAAATAATTTTCAGAGGAAGATATGATCAGTTGGAGAGATTTTGGCTCTGCTGCAAACTACACATGGGGAACAAATTACTGACAATCAGTTAATGTCTCAACTTTTTGCTTTCCTGTCGATTGCCTCCTTTTAAAAAGTAGGGATACATAAAGAAGTGAAGAATGAACTGGAAAATACAAGTCGTAACAACATTGACTCAACATTGATCACAAGGCCCGAACGATGCCTAAATACATGTTTTGATGATGTTATCATGTACTATATCAATCGTATAAATTTTAATTGGCAATAATCCAATATTAGCAGCCACATATCCCAAAGCTTAGTTGAGGTCAGGTTATGTTTACAAAAATTATAGTGCAAAAGAACAAAGTAAATTATTCAGGTTGAATGTATTCTCTTTCCACTTTTCTAATTGCTACCTACAGGTATAAAGACATTGATTAAAACGCTTACAAATGATGAGGTGAGAAGCTATGCCCTTATCCTATTGAGAATTAGCATTTCAGGGGGCTATTGAAACCCAAAGCAAAATAATTTTGAAACATTGTCATGCATTCATTACATTGAATAACTCAATGTTGAGCTAAAATTTGATGTCATAGGTAGGTTTTGCTAAGTAATTTACCAGTGACACCATCTGATAACTGCATGGCAAGGATAGTAGTACTTTTCCTTAAACAATAAATTAAAGGAATAATGAATAAATAAGGAATGTTCTGAGAGGGAAGATAATTTTGAATGGGCAATGTAAATAAACCAGATTTTCCTGAGAAATGAATGTCTACAATTCTGTGTGGAGCTGGTAACATTTCTCAAGTAAGTGTCAGAAAATGCGCATTTTCTGCATAGGCATATTCATGCACAGAAGTCCCAAGCTTCTTTGGATTCCTTGTGGCAGTTTGCCAATTTTCCTACAATTTCTCCAGCTCTTGCATGTGGGAATTTGCCTCCAGAATCAGTGCCAGGATGGACTTGGCACAGGTTCAGGAACTCCATTCAGTTAAATGGCAAAATGAAGATGAGAGGGAGAAATGGTTTTGGGAAATAGGGATTAAAAAAAAAACTTGAGCTGCTATAAATATATTTTTTATTTAATTAAATGTTTCAAGTACATTAAACATTGATATATTATACATTTATTAAACAGTTATATTAGTATAATGGTCCTAATTTTTACATTTTAAATTATTTTTGTTGTTTTTTATTTAATTTTTTTTAAATAGAGGAAAAGAAAAGAGAAAGAACAAGAGAGAGAAAAAGTGAGAGGTGCAAAGATAGGACCCCTAGACTACCAAATTAGCCAAAGAGTGAGTAAAAGAAAGAAAGAAAATTTAAAAAAAGAACAAAGAGAGAAAAAGGTGGTGATATACCTAGCAATGTTACAAAATTTTGAGATTTTAAAAATAAAGTCTGCAATTTATCCCATCAGATAAAGCATAAAAAGAAGTTTAATTTGACACTTAATTCACTTTCATATCTTCAGTATTAAAAAAGTTATGGCCATTATCATACTCAGAAATTAGCATCTAGTTCCCTATTGCTTTTCCATTGACTTAACACAAAAGCTGTGATCGAGGACAGTTAAAAGCCCATAACTTTCTTAAAAATTATGATAACTGAAAGAAATTTTCAGTTATTATAGATTGAAGCATTCTGAAACAAATATGAAACAATCTTACTTCGAAGACATGAAAGTAAAGCATATGATTAGTTAGTTACCTAATTGTAGCTAATTACAAAATTCAATTACTAGATCTAAACATCTATCAATTTCTTAAGAATAGATTCACATTTTTAAATAGCCTAAGTGTCCAAATAACATTCACACAATAATTCACAATATAACATAATTTTGAAATCTAATTTTCATGAATTTACAGGCCAAATGGAAGGAATTGAATGTTTAATACCTGTAAATTAATGGGGATTTAAATCATCTTGAGAGTGAGGATTTCTGTAACGCGATCATTTGGAACGTTCATTTGTGGTGAATTTAACCCCGTATTGGCATGAAAAATACTGCCGTTAATTCGGGGAATAAAATCACCATGTCGCATGAAAAAATGTGAATGAAAGGCTTCTTAAGAAGCACTTTTATACATTTAAATAAACCACTTTTGTTTACCTGTCCCGTGTGTGAAATCCGTCCCCGTTATCGGCGTTGACGCTTCAGGAGCTGCTTTTAAAATTACTCCAGCGCTGACATTGACGATTTAATAAAAATAAAAAATACACAAAATGCCACTAGGAACGATTTGTCAGCCAAGGCTTGTACTCCAACAAAATATTAACCAGGACAAGGGAGGAGAAACCCGCGTTTTAACCCCGCCCCTCCTTAAAGGCGCCAAAATCGCGCACACGGCCAGTGGCAGAATTACAGCACGACTGAAGGTAAGTTTTGTAACATACCTAATATACCTGCCTCTCATCCCTTCCCACCCACCTCCCCAACCCATAGTTTGATTTAAATCCAAAGTTGTGTTGCGCCATACTATCCTTGTAAGAATTCGGTGAAGGGTGTCCATGTCTTGGAAAAATTATCTGGTTTTTCTGCCAAGACAAGTCTAATATTTTCAAGATGTAGTGTCTTGGACATGTTTGTAATCCACATATTAACAGTAGGGACTGATGTGTGTTTCCAAAATGTAAGTATTCCTTTTTTCGCTGTTATCAGGCCATAATTAAGGAAACGTCTTTGAAATGGTGTTAGCTCAGAACAGGCTTCTGACGTACCTAGAGTGATTAGTTCAGTGTCGGGGTCCAATTTTATTTTAAGTATTTTAGAAAAAAATTCAGATATTCCTCTCCAGAAATTATGTAACTTTATACAAGAGGCAAAGGAATGGGTTATAGTTGCTTCCTGAAGGAGACATTTATCACAAATAGCAGAAACATTTGGGTAGATCTTATTCAGTTTTGACTTTGAATAATAGAGTCTGTGCAGTATTTTAAATTGTATTAGCGAATGCCTAACATTAAGAGAACAGTTGTGTATATATAGAAAGCTTTCCTCCCATCTGTCTTTTAAAATTGTTAGGCTGAGTTCATCTTCCCAAGCTCTTCTAATTACTTCTGACGATGGGGTTTGTATATTTAAAAGGGTATTATAAAGGTATGATATTAACTTGTTTGAATCTGAGTTTCTATTCACACATTCGTCTAGTGTATCTGGAACCATATATTGATAGTTTTGGGTATATGATTTCAGATACTCGTATTTAAAGATATCTAAAGTATTGGCTACCTTTCAGATGATATTTCGACTGTAATTCTTGAAATGAGAGAAGAGTTCCCATCTCATAAATATCTCCCAGTTTTTAAATTCCTAATCTATCCCAGTGTGTGAACGTCTTGTCTAAGATAGACGGCTTGAACGAGGGGTTATTGGCAATTGGTGAGAGAAGAGATAAATTTCTCAGTTTAAGGGTTGACTTCACTTGTTTCCAGATTCGTAGGGTACTATGGATAATCGGATTTTTCTCATATAGTGTTTTCTTCAAATTTATTGGAGAGAGAAGAATCACGCCTATATTAAAAGGCGAACAATCTTCTCTCTCCATTATTAACCATTTTACCTGTTGCAATGTATTGTCCATCCAATAGATTACGTTTTTGATATTCGTTGCCCAGTAATAGTACAAAAAATTGGGGAGAGCCAATCCGCCAATTTCTTTGGGTTTACATAAATGTCGTTTATGGATTCTGTGTGTTTTATAATCCCAAATAAAGTTTGTGATCAGAGAATCGAGTTAAAAAAAAAAAATTTAGAGAGATAAATCGGTATTGATTGAAATAAGTACATGATTTGTGGAAGGAAGATCATCTTTATGGCATTTATTCTGCCTATGAGAGACATCGGAAGCATTTTCCAAAATTGAATAAGGGCATTTAGTTTGGTAATTAATGGACGAAAGTTTGCTTGAAATAGAGAAGTGTATTTTCTAGTTACGTGAACTCCAAGATATTTAAATTTTTCCGTAGCAATTCTAAAAGGGAATTTTAGAAGGTGTGTCGGATCTTGAGGCTTTATTGATATAATTTCACTTTTGTTCCAGTTTATTCTATATCCTGAAAAGGAACCGAATTCCTCTATAAGATTTAGTATGTTTGGAATGTTAACTTGGGAATTGGTGATATATAGTAATACATCATCTGCATATAATGATATTTTATTATTAGAATATTTAGTAGTATAGCCATAAATATTTGGATGTACTCTTATACTTTCTGCTAACGGTTCAATCGCAAGGACAAATAACAGGGATGATAATGCACTCCCCTGACTATTGCTCCTGGATAGCTGAAATTTAGGTGAGAGTATTTGATTAGTCAGTATTCTGGCAGTCGGCTTGTCATATAGCAACTTTATCCATGAAATAAAATTTTCTCCTAACTGGAATTTTTGCAAAGATATTTCCATTCTACTTGGTCAAATGCTTTTTCTGCATCTAATGAAATAATTGATAAGTCTTCCTTTATTGTTCTATGTGAGTACATTATATTAAACAGACGTCTCAAATTGTTAAATGAGTGTCTCTTGGGTATAAACTCAGTTTGATCAGAATGTATTAATTTATTAACATATTTACTTAGTCTTCTTGCCAGGGTTTTAGCTAATATTTTCTGATATGTATTTAACAGGGCAATTGTTCATTATGATCCAGGCTCTTCCAGATCTTTATCTTTTTTGGGTATCAGTGTAATAGTTGATTCGGCTAAGGTTTGTGGTAGCGTCTGTTCTTTAAATGCGTGTATATAAAGATTTTTATCGTTTCTGCTGAAGTTTTGGATGTATATAAATGTTTTTAGAATTGGACACATCTTTCGTTAATATCTTTTGGAAGTGTGAACACTTCACCATTTTCTGATCTAATTTTTTGAATAGTATGATCCTTTTCCACTTTTCTCAACTGACGTGCAGGTAGTTGATGCAGTTTGTCACCAAATTCAAAATTTTCCTGTTTAGTAATTTGAAATAGCCTGATAACTCTTGCGGAGAGAATTCAATTTAGCTTGAATTTTAATAGTGCTATCTTATTATGTTTATCCATAGAAGGATCTATTGCATTTTCTGAATCCAGCTGTCTGATCTGTTCTTCTAATTCCAGTTGTTCCATCCTGTTTTTTTTATTTTGATATGCTTGATATGAAACGATAGAACCTCTAATAAAGGCCTTAAAAGATTCCCATAATAACAAAGCCGGAATACCTGCAGTATCATTTGTCTCATAAAAGAATTCCATCTGTTGTTTTAGATATTCACAGCAAGCTGGGTTAGTTAGTATTTGGGGATTAAACCTCCAGAACGTTTTTTTATTGTAGATTCCTTCTAGTTTTAGGGAGAGGGTTAGAGGGGAATGATCGGAAATAATACTATTATGATATTTGGGATTTGTTGTAAAAGGTATTAATTTTGTGTCCACCAGAAAATAGTCAATACGTGTATACGTTTTATGTGCGGATGAATAAAAGGAATATTCTCTTCCGGATGGATTTGCAATCCTCCATACGCCTGCTATATTTGTATTTTTTATATACGTATTTAGGAGTTCGCTGGCTTTTGATTGTGTTATATCTCTTTTGTTGTGAGGATTTATCCAAATATTGATCCAAAACACAGTTGAAATCTCCAATTATCAGGTTTTGCTGGGTGGATTCTGAGATTATATTAAATATTTTATTAAGAAATTGTGGATTATCAAAGTTGGGAGTGTAGATATTCACCGTAGTAAGTGGGGTAGAATATATCTCCCCAGATACTATGACGTACCTACCCTCCTTATCTGCTATGGTGGCTTTATGTTTAAATGGTATACCTTTACGAATTATAATTGCAGTACCTCTGGCTTTGGAGAGAAATGTAGAGTGATATATTTGACCAATCCAGTTAGCCTTCAGCCTGTTATGAGCTTGATCTTTGAGGTGCGTCTCCTGTAAAAATATTATATCAGCATTAATCGATTTTCATTGGGCTAGAACCTTACCCCTTTTAATTGGCTCATTAATGCCCCTAATATTCCAACTACAAAATGTGATTCCTCCAGTTTTCTTCAGAGGGTCATCTTTCATTAGAGCTTACATGGTTTCCCTTGTTTCAGATGGGGCAACACAATGTATAAAATCAACCTTCTGGTTACTGGGTGGGTGAGCCCGATTTCAAAGCCCTGCAGGTATATCACAAGAAAAAGTGCCGAGAAGAGTAAGTGAAAAATGTGCTAAATAAAGTAAATAATTAAAAAAAAACAGCATTTAAAGACACTGTGCGTGAAGCCCACCCCCGGTGGGATATTTCTTGTGAGCTTCCGTGGATGTTCATTACATTTAGCTCTGCCCCTTACAGAGTAATATTTTAAAAAAGGGACTGAAGAAGATATTATGTAAAAAGAAAAAACGGAAAACAGACCGTAAATAATTTCATCTAAGAGAGTTAAATTTCTTCTTATAACTTGCATCTAAGTGGGTATTTACTATTTAAATTGAAATATAGAGATATAAAAATTCTTAACTTGCTTATTGAAATTAGTATGTTAAATACATAGCCGGTTAAAAATCGTCAGGCTTGAAGGGGTTAATTAGAACCTCCAGCAGTCTCACAGGCAGAACGAGAACACTCTCTCTCTCTCTCTCTCTCTCTCTCTCCTCCCCTCTCAAACCACCATCAACAGCCCCACCGCTTTCCCTATCAATCTAATATTCTTTCTAAACATCCTCACTTCTTGCTACAACTTGCCCAATACCCATCTTCACTTGCTTGACCCCTCTTCCTCTATTAGACCTACCTTCTACCTGATCTTCAACTTGCTCTCTTCTCTAACTGTCTTGCCCTACCCAAGTTCCCTTATTAGTCCACACTGAATCCATCTTCCAATAACCTACTGTGTCCCCGTCTCACATCTCCTCCCTCTACCCCCTGCCCCCCTAAATCTTGATTACCTTACCCCTCCTCGACCAACTTTATAACATATTCCCTCTCGCTCTGACCTACCAACTGCTGGAAATTCCAACCCCCCAATCGGATAGATATTAACCATATTTTAAATATAAACAGATTCATTGACCGTTACCTAGATTTAGTAAATCTCATAACTATTAGGTATTAAGTTAAAATAAACGGCTTGGTACATTTGTTAGTATTTTATGTGATTATCATAGATTTAATTATATAATTTGTTAGTGTATTATATAATTACCATAAGTTTAAATTGTTTTCAAAGCTGAGTTGTTCAAGAGATCTTGAACAATCTCCTCGTAAACAATGGGACCTTGAACAGTCTCCCCGCATACATTCCAATCTATCTCTGATAAATAAGTCTAGACTTAACCGCCTGTGAACCTGTCGGCCATCTTATATGCACATTTTTATATAATTTTTTTAAAACACATTATATCACTCTACCCCTTTATAAATACATATAAATGGGGTAAATTAAACACACAATATGACAAACAGGTTCAATGAAGGTTCAGTAAGCCATAGCCCTGCTAGTAATCGGTTAGAATCAATTCATTTTCTTACAGAGCTATGCCAAATATTACTTATCTACTTGTCCTTTGTTATATCCTTTTTTAAATCTTGCGCATATTTAAATGCATGTTCTGGGTCGAGGAAGAAATGCTCCGATTCTCTGTATGTGTCCCTTAATTTGGCAGGATACATTAGTCCATATCTTAAGTCTGGAATGTCTCTGAGGATAGCACGCGACTTGATGAAAAGTGATCTTTTCTTGACAACTTCTGCTGGATAGTCTCTGAAGATTCTTATATTTTCTCCTTCAAACATCAGGTTTCTTGTACTTGCAACTTTCTTCATGATATCTTCAAGAACTGATGGGTCGTGTAGTTTAAGAATAATTTGTCTTGGTGGAGCTCCAGCTCCTGGTTGGGCTCTCTGAACTCAATGTGCCTGGTCAATTTTAGGTCTCTCAGGCAGTTTAAATACATGTTGAAGTAAGTCAGCAGTGAAGACCCGAGAATCTTTTCCATTTTCCTTCCCTTCCTTCACTCCAACAATTCTTAAGTTTTGGCGTCTAGACCGAGCTTCGAGATTTAGGCATTTGTCGGTCATTCTGGCCAATTGCCCAGAAACACGGTCTAGATATTTCTTCAGTCTTTGCGTTGTCTGAGAAATGTCCGTAGTAGCAGCCTCGAGTTCTCTGATAGCGTTGTTTTGTTTTTTTGAGGTGAGGAGAATGGGTTCCAACTTGTTGCTGATATCTTCATCGACCTTTTTAATTTCTCCTTTCAAAGAGAAATTTACCTCTTCGATTCGAGCTTGTAGAGTGTCAATTTTTCCGCAGATTTCTGTTTTCCCAGCATTGAATTTAACATCAAGTTTTGATTCTAAATTTCCAAGCTTTTCAGTCAGAATTTCTCCAAAGTCTTTTACCATAGCCAGTCTTAAAGCTTGTTCTTGTGCTTGCACTTCCATGGTAGAAATAAGTCCTTCTTCCTCAGATTCTTCAGAAGTTTCTTTCTCTTGCAGAACCTGCCTTCGGGTTCTGTGTCTGCTCTGAGGTGGAGTAGGCAGATTCCTTCTGTGAGTCCGTTTTGACATTTAAAAAATACCGGTATCCAGTCGGTATTGCGTCGATTTCTGATGACGTCACTTACGCGACATCGGGCATCTGCCGGTGAGTGTTTTTCATTTGGTCCGTTTTTCTTTTTCGGGTATTTTAACGCGTTTTAACGCGTTTTTCAGAGCGGAGCTAAATGGAGCGCCATGGCGCCACTGGAAGTTAATTTTGATTAACTTTTGGTTAGTTTCTGAAATGTGTATAAAACTTAGCAGCAATCCCATTTTATTGTTTTGACAGTTGGCCCAGCTTGGGAGTGTGAAAAAGCCTTTGCAATGGCAACAAACGGCAACAGTTTGCTATATTTTCACTGTAACTGAGACCCCAGTACACAGCCTTGTGCAACAGGCTTCAATAACATTCAGCACATTAGGACATTGCTCACTTAACATTCTTTCGTGATGGTTGGTCTTTCTTTATCACATGGAACCGCACAGAAGCAGGCTTTCACAGCATCAGCTAAAGCGTGGCTTAAAGGTACCTACCTGCTAATAGAATCATACATTGTGGCAACAAGCCCATGTTCATGTCTGAGACCTCGGAGGTCGATGGGCTAAGGCCATATTACAGGGTGTCGTTAACTTAGTGCTTTCACATCCTCCACATTTCCCATCTCTGCACCATGCCTGCTCAAGCAGCTAATTGCTCTTTTGTCTGCCTCACCGGATTTTGATCCTTCCAAATACAAAGTCATCCACACACAGAGTCATAATCACAGCTCATCCCATTTCTGACACTTTCTCCCTCAAGCCTCCCTCTACCACACACCACTTCACTATGGGCCACAGCCAGTGAGCAAAAAATATTATGTTTACTTGCATACTCCGGTCCACTGAAAATAACACTTGGCAGAGACCCCATCAATACAATAACAATATGGCAGGGACCCACATCAATATCCTCCATGTATTATTGGTTGAACACGCAGTTCTTGACATGAAACAATATCTAAGCCATTGGATAACAAAAATGTGACAGTTATTGCGACATTACTGTCATCAATTTTACATGGCAATAATTCACTTAAAAGATTTTACGAGCCTCAGCGGATCAGATGGCCGAGGTGCTGTCTTGAATAAATTTGTACTTTTGGTGATGAAAGCTTGAGAGACATTGGCCAGGGGTGAGGTTTGCTTCAAATGGCCCCACCGGGTGGCACCCTTAATGGCCGCCTCGCCAGCAGTCTGTCTTGTCCCTTCTCTGTTTTTATTATTTAAATATGTCTCGAATGTTTGTTTTAATGTCTCTTGGTATGTTTTATATGGGGGGTGGGGGCGATCGGGGAAAACTTTTTCCAGTCACTTACCTCAAAGGAGATGTGATTTTTCTCTGTGTCGCATCTCCGTCCCCCCTGCGGCCTACAAAGTGGAGTGGTGTGGCCTTTCCCGGAGACCGACCCGGAGCTTCAAGCCGCGGGTGCGGCGCAGGCATACCATTGCAGAGCCGGCGATCTTTTGCCGAGGATCGCCAGTGTTGGAGCTCCGACCGTGGGGGCCGGTGGACTTTAACACCGTGAAGCAGCGGTCTCCGGTAAGCAGCGGCCGACTCGGGAGCTCCATGCCGCGGAGTGTTGCGATCCGTCCCGAGGCCGGAGTTTCGATCATCCCGACGAGAGGGCTTGAACAGCGGACCGTCGGCAACGGCTCCGCTCAAAGGTCCCGACCGTGGGTGAACAAAGGAGGAAGATGACTGAACTTTATTGCCTTCCATCACAGTGAGAAATGTTCATTCCACTGTGGTGGATGTTTATGTTAAACTTTATTTTATGTGCTGTATGTATTTTTGGTTTTTACTTAGTATGGCTGTATGGTAATTCAAATTTCACTGTACCTTAATTGGTACATGTGACATTTAAATTGAATCTCTTGATCTTGCGTTTCCCTGGAGTAAAGAAAATAAACAGAACCGAGGCTCTAAATTGCCATCCTCTATCTCTTGTGAAGTTTTGCTGAGAGCAAATCATTGGGTCACTTGTAATGACGAGAAGGGCCACTTATTTCAAACTCTGGAGGGTGGATGATTCATCGTCCTCTGGAGGGGAGGAGAGAATATCAGAAAGAAAAATATATTATGGATTCTGTGTGTATGGTACAGATTTTGATGGAAATTGTCACTACATTTATCCACGAATGTTTCGTGGATAAATGTAGTATCAGCAACGGTAGCTGCAAATTATCGGAAGATGACCTCCAATGGATTATCACCCTGAAATCAAATGCTGCAGTCTATTAAAGCTTCAATCACAATGGCATCGGCTAAAAGGTCCCCGGATGGTTTCCTTATATCTAATTCTCCTTGTATCCCAGATTTTCTTTCTGAAGTATAAGCTTCAGATAAATATACACCCCTAAATAGCTGCAATGCTACGCTTGCATTTCTTTCAGATAGTCAAATCTACCAGCAAAGCTATGTGATGATGGCTAAGCAGTGTGACTGTGATGAAGAAAGATCCTTGAGATTTGACCTGACACTTGCCGCCACTAGCTGGCATTCAGCTGACACTTCATGAACTGCAGAGCGAGATCTCCACAGGTTAAGTCTCCAATTGTGAGTGGCCCATAACCTGGAGAAGCAGAGAATGCGAGTCTGTGCCAGCATCTTTTAGAGCAAAGTTGCGAGGGTTCTGCTGCAGTGCCTTTGGATGTGAACTGTAATGTGGGAACCTGTATAAAAAAGCTGAATGGTATTAACAATGAAATGAATGACACATTAGCAGGCCTGCTGGAAACTATAAGCAAAATGTCAAGGAGCACCAAGGAGTTAAGCTTCAACATCACCATGCTACAGGAAGTGTCACCCTACTATGGAAAGGAAGTGCCAAAGGAAGGAAGTCATTAAGCTGGAAAGAGTGCAGAGAATATGTTTTAGTTTGTTGCCAGGACTCAAGGGCCTGAGCGATAGGGGGAGATTGGACAAGCTAGGACTCTCCTCCTTGGAGTGCAGGAGGCTAAGAAATTGCCTTGTAGAGGAGTATGAAATTATGAGGGCAACTGATAGGGCGAATGCACAGTCTTCTATCTAGTGTAGGGGAATCAAGAACCAGAAGACATGGGTTTAAGGTAAGAATGGAAATATTTAATATGAACCTGAGGGAAAACTTTTTCACAGAGGGTGGGGAGTATATGGAACAAGCTGCCAGATTAGGTAGTTGAGGCAGGTATTATAATAGCATTTAAAATGCACATGGACAGGTATATGGATAGGAAGGTGAGTTAAAATAGTGTAACTTGGTCAATATGGACCAGTGGGTTGAAGAACCTAATTCCGTGCTGTATGACTGTATCATGGAAAATAACTCCTCTCTTCAGATTTTGAACAGGCATTTTAATGATTTGGACGAGGGAATTGAATGCAACATCTCCAAGTTTGCGGATGACACAAAACTGGAGGGCAGTGTTAGCTGTGAGGAGGATGCTAGGAGGCTGCAAGGTGACTTGGATAGGCTGGGTGAGTGGGCAAATGCATGGCAGATGCAGTATAATGTGGATAAATGTGAGGTTATCCACTTTGGTGGCAAAAACAGGAAAGTAGACTATTATCTGAATGGTGGCCGATTAGGAAAAGGGGAGATGCAACGAGACCTGGGTGTCATGGTATACCAGTCATTGAAAGTAGGCATGCAGGTGCAGCAGGCAGTGAAGAAAGCGAATGGTATGTTAGCATTCATAGCAAAAGGATTTGAGTATAGGAGCAGGGAGGTTCTACTGCAGTTGTACAGGGTCTTGGTGAGACCACACCTGGAGTATTGCGTACAGTTTTGGTCTCCAAACCTGAGGAAAGACATTCTTGCCATAGAGGGAGTACAGAGAAGGTTCACCAGACTGATTCCTGGGATGTCAGGATTTTCATATGAAGAAAGACTGGATAGACTCGGCTTGTACGCGCTAGAATTTAGAAGATTGAGGGGGGATCTTATAGAAACTTACAAAATTCTTAAGGGGTTGGACAGGCTAGATGCAGGAAGATTGTTCCCGATGTTGGGGAAGTCCAGGACAAGGGGTCACAGTTTAAGGATAAAGGGGAAATCTTTTAGGACCGAGATGAGAAAAACATTTTTCACACAGTGGTGAATCTCTGGAATTCTCTGCCACAGAAGGTAGTTGAGGCCAGTTCATTGGCTATATTTAAGAGGGAGTTAGATGTGGCCCTTGTGGCTAAAGGGATCAGGAGGTATGGAGAGGAGGCAGGTACAGGATACTGAGTTGGATGATCAGACATGATCATATTGAATGGCGGTGCAGGCTCGAAGGGCCGAATGGCCTACTCCTGCACCTATTTTCTATGTTTCTATGTTTCTATGTTTAACAGAACCAGTATTTAATTCTTTCTAGCACAAAAATGGTCAGCATTTGCAGGCTCAACTTTAGTGCAGTGACTATAGGCCAATGCATCAGCATACAGCAGTACCACATTGGAAAAATGATGTACTTAGGTGCTGCTGAAGCAGCTCCAATTTCTGATGTGATGGCTTTGGTTTTGTCGTGCCACTTCCTCAGTAATCTGATTTTTAACAGTTCATTAGGATTTCTGAGTCGTTGTTCTGGGGGAGAAGCAGAGGCTCTCAGGCTGGTGATATCGGTGCATTCAAGCCTTACCTCTTCAGTCCATCGGTCGGTCAGGGAGGATATATAAATAAAGCTGTGCCTTCTAATCTAAAGCAGTGATGAGGAGCCATTGATAGTCATTTGCATCCACTGTACGAACACTATATAAAGAAAACACCAGTGTCTTTGAAGGCACTAGTCAAGGTAAATGGAAAATATACCATAGGATTGCACAATTTAATTGTTTTTTGTTGTTGTATGAAAATATTGGAATGTCTATTTAGTGCTCTCTTTTATCGTCTTATGCAAGCAAGCCCTGAGAGAATATATGTCAGATGGGAGATCAGATGGGAACTGTGGTGGAAGAGAGAAATGGGAATTCTGTTTATTGAAATTGCTCAGGATGTCTTCTCAGAGAGAGGTTACCTGTGATTCTTCATGCTGCTTTTTTTCTGCGGATATTCATTTGTTTTTCCCATCAGCTCTCCTCTGTTGAAATTCTGATTGAACTGAAAAACATTGTCTATTGCATTGGGTTTATGGGGTCATCTTTCTGCAATGGGGTCAATTGCAATGATCAGAAACTAAAAGCGCCCAAATTAATTAGCAGTACTGTATTGTCATGGAGGTGATTCACATTAACCATCAATCATAGAAATGTAATTCTAACAAGTTATCTTGTCCATTTTATTCCAATTTACTCCAATTTATTCTTTATTTAATAGTAAGCTATGATCTCGTGACAGAATAGGCTAGAGGGCTGAGTGGTCCCCTTTCAATACTGTTTCATGCTGTGTGATCACCATTAATTTTCAAAAAGTAGAATTTAGAAACCTGAAATAAAAATAGGAAATGTTAGTTCAAGGACCAACTGGAGAGAGAGAGGAAAAAAAATATGGTTCAGATTGATGGCATTTTATCAGAAAGTATTTAATCAAAGATGCTCTATTTTTCTCTCTTCACAACTACTACTAGGCCTGCTAAGCAATGTCAGCGTTTTCTGTTCTTATTAACTATTATGACTGGCTTAGGGTTTTGAAAAATGATTACTTTATCACATTAACTTTTCACATACATTAACTAATGATGCAATCAGCTTTACACTGTGGTTTAAAGCTGTGTTTGGTTGTGTGTTCAACTACATTATGTAAAAGCTGATGTTCAAGGACATCATCAATTCAAAGAACTGCATTTTCTTAACCTTACAGAAATTGTACCAGTTCTTTCTCCAATGAAACAATATGTCTTTGTGTTGCTTATATGTCCCTTAACAACTTCTCCTTCGACTCCTCCAACTTCCTCTAAATCCAAAGTGTAGCTATGGGCACTCGCATGGGCCCCAGCTATGACTGCCTCTTTGTAGGGTACGTTGAACAATCACTGTTTCAGGCGTACACTGGCCCTATCCCCTAACTCTACCTCCGCTCCATTGACGATTGCATCAGTGCTACCTCCTGCACCGATGCAGAACTCACTGACTTCATTGAGACCATTGAGACCCTATTCTATCTGGCGTCGCATACAGCACATAAACCTCCGACATTTTCGCCAGCTCCAATGGGATCCCACTACTACCCACATCTTCCCATCTCCACCCCTTTCCCTAGAGACCGTTCCCTCCGCAACTCCCTGGTCAACTCGTCCCTTCCCACCCAAACCACCCTCTCCCCAGGTACTTTCCCCTGCAACCGCAGGAGATGCAACACCTGTCCCTTTGAATGTTTGCCCTTGATCTCTCATGATAGAAACTGGGCATTAGGGTTTGAGAATTGAGCCAGAGGCTTTGTGTAAGCATCAAAAAATGTGCAACACCTCACAAACTACTCGACCACCTGCTCTAAGGTCTATTGCTCTCCCTGCCGATGAGGAATCTGCTGTTCCCACATTATTAGCCACTTTCAAGTGCACTGAACTGGAGTGGATCAAAGGAAAGGATTGCTTCACCTATATATGAGAGAATTGTTCAAACACTGAACATGATAATGGAAAGATAAAAATCAAAAGTTATATTCCATAAAAATTTCTGAATGACTGCTGGAAATATATGGAACAGTAAATAAAAACTATTTTTGTTGTAGGTGGTTATGTTCAAAAGTAAGTGGAAAATATTAGCTTTTGTAAGTAAGAGGAAATCATTGGCTTTTGGAAAGGGGATTGTCAAATGACAATGGAACATAAGCAAGCTAATTTAGAGAAGAAACACAATGCTGGAAGGAAACACCACTTTATGCTTTCCGCAGAGACCATTCCCTCCTCAATTCCCTGATCAACTCGTCCCTTCCCACCCAAACCACCCCCTCCCCAGGTACATTCCCTTGCAACCGCAGGAGATGCAACACCTGTCCCTCTACCTCCCCCCTCGACTCTGTCCAGTGACCCCAACAGTGATTTCAGGTGAGGCAGAGGTTCACCTGCACCTCCTCCAACCTCATCTACTGTATCCACTGTTCCAGGTATGGACTCCTGTATATCGGCAAGACCAAGCACATGCCCAGCGATCTTTTCGCTGAACACCTCCACTCAGTCCGCCTACACCCATCTGATCCCCCGGTTGCTCAACTCTTTCCCACTCCCATTCCCACACTGTCCTTTCTGCCCTGGAGCTCCTCCATTTCTCAGAGTGAGGCCCAGCGCAAATTGGAGGAATAACACCTCATATTTCGCATGGGAAGTTTACACCCCAGCGGTATGAACATTGACTTCTCTAACTTCAAGTAGCCCTTGCTCTCCCTCTCTCTCCATCTCCTCCCCCTTCCCAGTACTCCGACCAGTCTTACTGTCTCCGATTACATTTTATCTCTGTATCGTCCACACCCCTGACATCAGTCTGAAGAAGGATCTTGACCCAAAAAGTCACCCATTCCTTCTCTCCAGATTTACTGCCTGTCCCGCTGAGTTACACCAGCATTTTGTGTCTGTCCTTGTGTTGCTTTGGTTTGAGTCAAATTAGCGGGATTTAAAGTTAATGTTCTATGCAGAGTATAAATAATTTTTGAGTGCAAGGCCGTCAGTTGAAATAACTATATTTTATACAATTTTGTGAAAGTAGTTTCAATGTATTACAAGAAAAGTGCCCAATTGCAACATTTAAGAGTTTCAGCAGATAGTCACTAACAGTCAGAAATGGGAATGTTACCAAAAGTGACAAGGCAACAATAATTTGGCAATCAATTCTGTAATCTGAACTAAATCTGGCTTTTTAAAGCGCTGTCCCACTTTCACGACCTAATTGGCGACCTCTGCCGAGTTTGCCCTTGACTCATACTCGCAGCATGATTGCCACGAGGTCGTAGGAGGTCTTCGTAACGCTTCCTCATGCTCGTGAATGGTCTCCGCTTACTCGTGGCCTCAAGTAGGACGCGGCATTTTTTCCTGCCTGATAAAAAATGTCCACGAGTAAAAAAAAGGTTGGCATGGAAAAATTTGATATTTTTAACTCGTAGGTAGGTTGTAGGTAGGTCGTAATAGGTCGTGATGGTAGTCGTAGGTAGTCATAGATAGTCGTAGGTAGTCGTAGGTGTGGAAGACCTAGGTCGAGGGGGGGTCGTAGGAGGTCGTAGACATAGTCGTAGGAGGTCATGGGTTTACAGTAGAATTTTTAAAGTATTTTTCAAGTTTATTGTCTCCCTGGCTGTGCAAGGTTTTTAAAGAAACCTTTTTAAGGAATAGATTACCACAATCCTTTTATGAAGCATCTATTTCTTTAATTCTTAAAAAAGATAAAGACCCTACTGAAGTGACATCATATAGACCTATATCACTGTTAAATGTAGATTCCAAAATTCTTTCCAAAATATTAGCTATGAGATTGGAAAATATTTTACCGCAAATTATTTCTGAAGATCAGACAAGTTTTATTAAAAATCGTTACTCATACTCTAACGTTAGGAGATTAATGAGTGTCGTATATACAGCGTCAAATAAACCCCCAGAATGTGTCATTTCACTTGATGTCGAGAAGTTGAGTAGAATGGGAATACTTATTCAATTGACTTGAAAAATTCAAGATTGGTCCAAAATTTATTTCTTGGATCAAGCTGATATATCATATACCTCAGGCTTCTGTAATCACCAATAATCAGAGATCCCCTTTTTTCAGGCTCTTTCGAGGTACTTGACTGGGCTGTCCTTTAAGTCCTTTACTGTTTGATATTGCTTTGGAACCTTTGGCCACCGCTGTTAGGGAATCCTCTAATATTTTTGGTATTGTCCGTGGGAATAAGACACATAAGCTATCTCTTTATGCAGATGATCTGTTATTATTAATTTCTAACCCTGAGAAATCTATTCCGGCAATAGTAGCATTACTTAATCAATTTAGTAGTTTCTCTGGTTATAAACGAAATCTTAGTAAGAGTGAGCTTTTTTCCATTAAACAATCTAGTTTCGAATTATGGACAGTTTCCACTTAGATTGACTACCGAAAGTTTTACTTATTTAGGTATTAAGATTACCAAGAAACACAATAATTTATTTAAAGCAAATTGTATGCCTTTAATTGACCATATCAAACAACAGTTTACTAAATGGTCACCAATGTCCTTATCTTTAATCAGCCGAATCAATGCTATTAAAATGTTTATCTTACCTAAATTTTGTATTTATTTCAGACGATACCAATTTTTATTGCCAAATCTTTCTTTGAAATTATTGATTCCAAAATTTCTTCATATATATGGCAGAATAAAAATTCCAGACTAAGTAAAAAATACTTACAGAAATCAAAAAAAGACGGTGGTTTGGCACTGCCGAACCTTAGATTCTACTATTGGGCAGTTAATGTTCGTTATTTAACATTTTGTACAAAAGATTTAGAAGATACCCAATGCCCAGGATGGATAAATCTTGAACGTGATTCTATACAAGGGCTATCATTGGCTTCTATTCTAGGGGCCTCGTTACCTTTTACAATTACAATATTGAATAAATATATGACTAACCCAATAATAAGACATACATTTTGAATATGGTTTCAATTTCGTACATTTTTTGGACTGAATGATTTTATCTTATCGAGTCCTATCTTATCTAATTTTTTCTTCCAGCCTTCCAGTACTGATCAAGCCTTTTTGTTATGGAAGAGGAAGGGATTAGTAGCTTTTCGTGATTTGTTTTTGGATGGTTGTTTTATGTCTTTCGAACAACTTTCCAATACATATAATTTACCTAATTCACACTTTTTTAGATATTTACATTTTTTGAAGACTTCTCTACCCTTTTTTTCTGCTACCACATCAAACTGAAATCTTGGAATTTGTTTACATTTGAACCCTTATCAGAAAGGATTAATAACGACTCTTTATGAGTTGATTTTGAAATTACAAATAGATATATTTGATAAAATTAAGAATGACTGGGAAAGAGAACTCCAATTTTCTCTATCTATAGAGAAATGGGAGAGGATTCTTCAATTAGTTAATACTTCCTCAATGTGTGCAAGACACGCTTTGATACAATTCAAGGTGGTTCACAGAGTTCATATGTCAAAAGATGTTAGCTCGTTTATATGGTCATATAAATCCTACCTGTGACAGATGTAACTCTGAAGTGGCCTCACTGACCCACATGTTTTGGTCCTGCCCACTTTTGGAAAAATATTGGAAAGACATTTTTGATACTATTTCTGTAGTTTTGGGTATTGATTTACAACCTCATCCTCTTACTGCAATTTTTGGGCTACCAATGTTAGATTCTATTCATTTGTCCCGTTCCGCCCATCGGCTGATTGCTTTTACCACATTAATCGCCAAAAGATCTATTTTATTTAAATGGAAAGACTCTAACCCTCTGACCATACTCCATTGGTACTCTGAAACGATATCATGTTTAAATTTAGAAAAAAATCAGGAGTGACATTGTTGAACCCTTGGTTAAATTTTATAAGACTTGGGGAAAATTTATTCAACACTTTCACACAACATAAATTGCTCCCTCTCCAACCATTATAAAAATTATTTTACCTTTATATGGTGGAACGGACTTGACGACAAACAGGGACAAATTGTTGAAATTCTCAGCTCAGATTCTGTTTTGCTTTTTTTTCTAGTTTAGGGGGGTTTTGTTTCTTCCTTTTTTCTCTTTTTTTTTCTTTTTATCTTTTTTTTTCTCTTCTACATATATAAGTTTTCTTTTAAACATTTAACTATATTTACATATAGACCGGGAGGTCTATATTCAATGTGTATTTTGATACTGGACTCATATTTAGGTTATACCTGTTATTAATGTAATCCTGATCCCTATGTATCAATATCATTGTTATGTTTATCATTATTCTTTTTTTGTTTTTTGTTTTGTTTTTGTTTTTTGGAAATAAACTAATAAAAATATTTTAAAATAAAAGAAAGGAGGTCAAAGACATGGTCGTAGGAGGTCGTAGACATAGTCGTAGGAGGTCGTAGGAGGTCTTTTACTTCGGCGCGTCAACACGACCTTGACATTTTTTTCAACGTCTAGGTTCTTTTAAACTCATGGATTAGGTCATCCAAGTGGGACAGGCCCTTTAAATGCCAAAGGATAACTTGTGTACTGATCTCCAGTTTCTCAACTGAGGTTAATTGTCCAGCTTTGAGGAACTTTCTGGCAGGGTTGTCTCCAAAAGCAGGTGACAGATTGTTCTGGGAGTTGCAGGACGAAAAGCTTGCATTTCCCAATTTCTTTGGTTGTCATTGTTTTCAGAATTTTCTCATATAATCCAACGTGTTGAAATGCATTGTTATGTCTATTTTTGTGAGCAGAAGCAACTGATGTTGGCAATCTGTTCTCTATTAACTTATATGTCTCCTCCAATAACTTGATGTTCATTTTGAAAAAGCAGTCAGAAATCTCATGCACACTTTCACATGTCGTTTAGAGGCCTATCAAAGTTTTATAATCTTTCTATTGTTTTTAATCTCTGCAGTCAGTTTCATTGAGTTCAAACAGACCAAAGAATGCAACTGAATATGTGGAGGAGAATGAAACTACGTAGCTTACTGCAATCTATCAAAGACCAATCTCTCTCACTTAAAACCCAATGACCTTTCTACAAATCTGATGCCTTGAAAACAATCCTATTTAGCACATTATCCACATTAACATTCCTGCTACTGTATATCATAATGTTCAATTTCCTGTATTACATGTTGTATTCTACTGTTGCAAGATCCTGATAAACTTCTTGTTCCTTGAGCTTTGTTTGCATTAAAAAAAATTTGGACTTGGAACAACTGAAACCCGTGGTATACCAATGGCTACCAGCCAGATACTTGTCTGGGGTCAGGACCCACTGCTCCTTATGCAGACTATCATTGCTCAGGCCCCTTTTGTTAATTTACAACTATCCCATAATAAAATGAACATAGCCATAAAAACATCTCAAGTTTAGTAGATGTCAACATAGTTTTTCATAAGAGAGATCATGTGATAGGAATTGAATTAGGCCACTTGGCCCATCAAGTCTACTCCACCATTCAATCATGGCTGATCTATCTCTCCTAACCCCATTCTCCTGCCTTCTCCCCAGCTTTTGACACTAATATTTTGTATTCAGGTGCATGAAGTAATGTTTTGCTCATCTGGTTGAGCAGAAAAGGATTCATGCAAAAAGGATTTGCATGTAAAGTAGCACTGGCTTCCATATGGAAATCAGAAGCTTGAAGTGTGCAATTAATGTGCACTTACACTTTATTTTGATCAGTGTTCCTCGTTCAGAATTTTTTTGCTGTATATAAATACTAAAGAATTCAAGATTAAAGTAAGTGATTTTTGCCTTGGTTCTGGAAAAAATATGCATTCCAGCTGAATGGTTGTGAACAAGTCAATTTAAATGGTAATATTGATTGCTTATAAAAAAAAAAGTTTCATGAAGTGGATACAGCATTGGGACTGTAGGATTTAAGATCAGGATGATAAATAGCTTTAAAGATCACAGCATTACTTTGTGCTTAAAAATTATTGCAATTGTTTGTGCGCTGGGCAGACTAGAGGGAATATGCTTATGTGCTGCATATAAGATGATGATTGATGGTCCACTTCCTTTGTCTGTGGGTTTCCAAGTTTTCATATGTGTAACATTCTCACTGTTGTTTCCCATTATGTGCAGGTAGTTGACCAAATAGACCATCTTACCTGTGACCTCCAGCTGGAGGAGGAAATGACAGACAGCTCCAAGACTGACACTATAAATAGCACCTCAAGTAATACAACTGCCTCAAGCCTCGATAAGGTCAAAGTGCACTCAGTTAGAACAATTTGTAAGACAACAGTGACTTCATCAGCAATCCTAACGGTGCTAAAGAAGACCAATCCCCCACCTCCGCCTCCACGATTAACACCAATCCGATACGAGGATCCTTGCAAACCCACTTACTGCGCTAACCCTCTGAGGACCAATGGGGCCTTGCTTCGAAATGGACCAGTATTGTGTAAGACAGACAAAATGCCAAATGGAGATGTATGCTGTCTCCCTGGTATCAATCCAGGAAAATTGCATAAACAGCCGCCAGTGCCCAGAGTCGATAAAAACAAATATCAACAAGTCACGCGGGAAAGAGTTCGATTCAATGAGGAAGTTCAGTACCATGGCTACTGTCCAGATTGTGATGTTCGATATGACATGAGAAACATGGATGTGCATTTGCATGGTGAATTGAGCAACGCAAAAGGAAAACCACCTCACCAGTGCCCTCCCCTCGAAAATGGAGGATCGCGCGTTAACTTTAGTACTAATTTCTCAAATGCAAAAGCTAAAATCACACCTCCACCAATTGCTCCAAAGCCTCAAAAGACTATTCTGAGGAAGTCAACAACCACAACAGTTTGATGCAACGATCTTGGAAACTTTTTTTGTACCCAAATGAATTGAGCACTTTCTAACCAAGCAATAAAGAGCCAAAACACATGTACCAAGTGTTCTCCAGAGAAATATCCGAGAACAAATCATGGTAAGTGTATTTACTCTTTAAAACATTTTCATTGTTTTTGCCACTGTGTGGAAATTGAATGGCATATTCTTCATAGTGTTATACATTAGCCGGGTTACAACTATAAATATGGTGTCTTGAAGTTAGTGCACTGTTTGGGATAGAAGATATGGTATCCTAAACATAATTGTCCTCTATTTGAAATCTAAACTTATTCTCATTACAGTTCTTGGTTGAGGTTTATCAGGTTATGCATGGTTTATCAGGTTCTGGCAGAAACAAATGTATTCACTAAAATAAAGTGTTATCAAGTTAAAAATCATTACAATTTTGAGATGGCATTAAAATAGCAATGCACTTGCTATCTACTTTTGAAATTTAGATCCACTGAAGTGAATAAAACCAAATTTAAAATGTAGAATCCAATTCTACTATCCCACTGCGTTTACTACATATAATAGAGGTTGAATTATTACCCTGCATCCAATGAGATTTAATTAATCCATATTGTAAGATGCATTACATTGTTACATTAAATCTAAATTATTCTGTTTGTGGTTATACTAATCTTAGATTGTTTTAATAAAGGAAGAAAACTGCAAATATTCTTCTGGAACCAGTTTTATCGAGGGCAGTGTTTCAAAGGGAAATAAATGGGTTTTGAATGTTTTTTTGTTTAAGCACAATGTTCAGTGTTCCATCTTTTACAATTTATACCATGCTTGTTTTGGGTATCTTGCAGTTTTTCATAGGAAACAGAATCACTTTCTGTTGTATAAATATTCATAAAATGTTTTTTATTTATATATTTAGCAGATGAAAAGTATAAAAATAGGATAAACCCATCTTTTACAATTTAGGAGAAAGTTGCTGTGGAGAAATCATGGTAAAACTAAATGCAATCTCTCAACTCAATGCAATATTATTTTGGAAATCACATGATTTCAACACATGTAATCTGCACAAATCTTTAACCAATGTAGATCAAGACCAACAAGCGGCATTAATTTCTATTTAGTTTGCACCTGTTTTGTTCTGGTACAATATTTTACAAATAAGTTCTCAGCATTGAGGCACAACAGTCCCAAAATAAAATCCAATGACTGCCGTGAGTGGAGGTGAATCGGACAGTCCCCAAGCTAATGGAAGGACCATTGAGAAGCCTAATAATAAGAGGGGAAGAAGCTGTTCTGAAACCTGGTGATATGCGGCTTTCAAATGTGTGTACCTTCTGCCAGATAGGAGAAGCGAGAAGAAAGAATGACCAGGGTGGGAAGTCTTTGATTATATTGGCTGCTTTTCGCTTGATCACAAAGATTTGGTATATTCGTTCTCTCCTCATAAAACAGAAAATCTTGTTTCCCTGAAACAACTGGTAAAACTTCACCGCGTTTCTTCCTTATCAAGTAGAGAATGGAGCAGCTGGGCTTGTATACTCTGGAGTTTAGAAGGATGAGAGGGTGTCTTATTGAAACATATAAGATCAAGTTCAAGTTCAAGTTCAAGTGAGTTTATTGTCATGTGTCCCTGATAGGACAATGAAATTCTTGCTTTGCTTCAGCACAACAGAACATAGTAGGCATTGACTACAAGACATTCTATAAATATATACACACTAAGGGTTTCGACATGCTAGAGGCAGGAAACATGTTTCCCTAATTTGAGGAAGGACATTCTTGCTATTGAGGGAGTACTCTTCAAACCTCTCACATTTTCTGCTCTGATCTCTGGTCTTTGTTCCAATCATTTGCCTATCAACTCCCCCTCCCCCCCCCCCCACCTATGCTCACCTATTACCTACCACGCTTTGTCCCAAGAGTGGATCTCGCTATCAACACATGGAGGGGACGGGGGACACAATTTTTTGGCGTCCGCGCACTCACACACACGCGCGAGGCTTCGGAGGCTCAATCCAGCGCTAAATGTAGCTCAACTGCCTGTCTCACCGGGTTAACTACAGCCCTGTCTGGACTGACGGGATACCAGCGCTGCTTCTCCGCGCTGGCCATATTTCCCGCAAGTCCAGGAAGGCTATAGGCTCACCTGGCGGGAGGCAGAGTTGACCTGGTTTAGCGCTGCTTCTCTGCGCTGACTGTGGGCCTGGGGGGCACTGCCGGTCTGACTCCCGACCAAAGTTGGGGGGGGGGGGTACTCGGGAGGGGACAGGACAGCGCCGGAGACCCGGCCGGGATGGATCCTGCCTGCCCCCCCCCCCCGGATTTTCCGCCCCTGCTTTGTCCTGCCTCACCACTTTTCTTCTCCCCCCCATACAATCAGTCTGAAGAGGGGTCCTTCCCAAAATGTTACCCATCCATATTCTCCAGAGTTGCCGCCTGACCTGCAGAATTACTCCAGCACTGTGTCGTTTTGTGTACAAATATCTATTAAGGTAGTGGCAATCCACCAACCATAAGATAGCATTTTCCTTAGCAGCTAACAGATGTACAGCACTATCCAGATCCAACCAACGAACATTAATGGCTAGGACTGTGGTGAATACTGAACACTCTGCCAACTTTACACATCACTGACTCCAGGTTCATTGGAACATTTCCCAGCAGGATGACTTCTCTGAATCTACAGAATTCCCCCTCCCCCTCCCCCTCCCCTCCTCCCTCCCCCCCCCCTCCCCCAGAAGGGAACAAAGAGGTCAGGCTACAGTTAACTTTCTCTCAATTTTCACTTTTTCCAAAGTACATTATTGTCACCCTGGTAGAAACTGACAATCTGAAACATACCTGAGGGCTTGGAGGCAATCCACTAGAATTTCAATGTCTTCAAGTGAGATGTTAAGATCATTAAATGATCTGTAAATGCTACAGGCCAACAACTTCACTCCCAGCTTCACACTGTGCTTAAATCACCATAGCATCACTGCTCACCAATCTTGTTATGAACTGTATGTTTAGTGCTTTATATGTGGTAATGCAATAAGCAAGTATAGAAGGTCAATTATGGGTTAGATTTTTAATAGTCCAAAACATAATATGTGAGTCGTTCAATATAAAAATCCCGTAAAGTCAGAAGATGTAAGAGGATTTTTCCATTAGTGGGAGAGTCTAGGACTAGAGGGCACAGCCTCAGAATTAAAGGATGTTCTTTTAGAAAGGAGGAGGAGAAATTTCTTTAATCAGAGGGTGGTGAATCTGTGGAATTCTTTGCCACAGGAGGCTGTGGAGGCCCAGTCAGTGGATATATTTAAGGCAGAGATGGATAGATTCTTGATTAGTACAGGTGTTAGAGGTTATGGGGAGAAAGCAGGAGAATGGAGTTACGAGGGAGAGAAAGATCAGCCATGATTGAATGGCGGAGTAGACTTGATGGGCCGAATGGCCTAATTCTACTCTTATCACTTATGACCTTATGACCTTAAAAGCAACAGAAGAGGTGTAAATCAGGCTATTGACCTGTTGCTTGTTGTTTTACACCACTTTATATATCCATCCATGTGGATTTATTCCTTTAGGAATCCTATTGTTTTTCTTTTTGTTTCTTTATTTCATTCCCTATAGCACAATCTTCTAAATACTTTTGCTTATATGGCCTGCTCTTGTTTGAACAAAGTCTTATGCTAAGATATCAACTTTAAATAGGGCAGCACAATGATGCAGCGGCAGAGCTGCTGCCTCACGGCGTCAGAGACCTGGGTTCGATCCTGACTATGGGTGCTATCCAATGACGGAAATCGCTATCAAAATATGGAGGGGACCGGGGGACAGGGGGGACACAATTTCTTGGCGGCCGCGCGCACATACGCACACACACACACACGCGAGGCTTCGAAGGCTTCTGCCGTGGGCCTTGTGAACGGTAATTACAGCTCAATCCAGCGCTAAATGCAGCTCAACTCTGCCTGTCTCGCCGGGTTAACCTACAACCCTGCCTGGACTGACGGAATACCATTTCCTGCTGACCGATGTCTCTCTCATCCAATCGGCGCCCTCGATCCCCCACCTCTCAAAACAGAGGGGGGACGTGTCCCCCCTGCCCCGCCCCCCAAGATTTCTGCCACTGATGCTATCTGTGCTCCCTGTGACCACGTGGGCTTTCTCCAGCTGCTCCGGTTTCCTCCCACATTCCAAAGATGTGCAGGTTTGTTGGTTAATTAGCTGCTGTAAATAGCGGGTTGCAGCCACAGCTTATGTGACCCACGCAGTGGAAAACTAGATCAACAGTAGCCTATTTATCCCTTAATTAACCTATTAGATTAATGTTTGGGAGCAAGTGATTTCCTACTTTGGCCTTACTATTTGAAGCTCTGAGTTTGGTATGTTTGGTACACCATTCCAAAATGGAGAAAAGAAACACCAAAATAATTGACAACTTGCCACCAGTTTGCAAATAGACTATAGATTCAACAAATTCATTGTTGTCAGCGCTGTAGGGAACATTTAACTCCAAGGGAATTCTCTTGTCTTATGTCACTCTTCCTCCACTGAAATGTTCACCACCCCCGAAGCTCCATGAATAATTTAAAATCTCCCATGGAGAGAAAAACGCAATCATTTATGATATATTTATTTCAGGAATATGAGCCCTTTGCAGCATTTTTTTCCATTACTAAATGTTCTATAAACATCAAAATACGATTCAATTTTCACATTAGAATTTTGTTTTGTTAACTAGTTATAGCTTAAGAAATCACTAAAGAGGTTCATTCATCTGATGGTTGAATTCACCTTTGATGCTCAATGGATTGGACTTCCATGTGCAATAAAGCAATTAGTATTTGCCCATTAAAAAATAATTGAGCATAGATCAAATAAATCTCTGTGGATCTATCAAACAATATAGCAGTAAAATTGGTTTGAAGAAGGGTCCTGACCCAAAACGTCACCCATCCTTTTTCTCCAGAGATGCGGCCTGACCTGTTGAGTTACTCCAGCACTTTGTGTCTAACTTCGGTATATACCAGCAATGCATTTCCACTCTACGCAGTATAGAATGCCTACCCAATAACACTGCAGGTACAGTAACTGTGCCTGGAAGGTCACCCATATTGTGAATGCAAATAACATTATTAAATTTAATTTGTTATTGGTAGAGACGCATCACATCATATCTATATTTTTTTCATTGTTTTTGGCTTTTAAATATTTGGGCTCTTTTTGTCCGGTCAAAGTTGTAACTAGCTGGTTGCCTATCCATCAGAAGTGCTAGTATCAGGAGTTTGCTTTAGTTGACAAAGGGAAAGGGGATGAGTAGACTCCAATAAATGAAAATAAAAAGAAACTGACATTGAAAATATGAAATAAAAACATAACCTGTTGAAAAAGTTAACCAGTCATGCAGCGTCAGTGGAGAGAGAAACAGAGTTAACGTTTCAGGTCAACGACTCTTCATCGAACTGCTTCAATGGTCAGTCATTGTTTTTGTTTAAAAATTGCAACAGGTCCCTCTTGTCATGTCCGTAAATTTAAAAATCTGATTTTATTTTTTAAATACCAGGCATCATCAGAACATCTAATATAGTCTAAATTGTTGCTTGTAAGTTCAGAGTCTGAAATGTGTCTGATGTAAGAACAGAAAACTTAAATTATTAGAAACAGAATTAGTCATCAGAAGAACATTTTCCTGGATATTGGATTGCACGTTGCCCCACTCCTTGTGTGCCAAGTGATTCACTATCATTGTAAAGTATCGACAAATCTGGGATATTGTGCAATTTGCACAAAGTCAATTTCAGTTTCCACGTATAATGCCTGGAGAATGCTGAATCCAGTGCTATACCTGCCATGGAATCTAAAGCTGGGAACCCAACTCAGTTGGGTCAAATTTATTTTAAAAAATCCTCCCCATTTTTCCACCCCGTCCACTGCAACTGCATCACCAACTTCAATTTGTGAGCAATACGATCAATATGCTCTCTTCCTAATGCTGATCCTCTAATCACTCATCCCTGCCAATAGAGACCTGCAGTTGCTATTCATACATATTGGGATTATGATCAAACCCTTCATCCTATCCTAATCCTTAAGGGCCTGTCCCACTTGCATGCGATTGCATGCGTTTGGCGCGACCAAACGGAAGCAGAGTTCACGCGAAGTTCGCGCTAAGTACGCGCTAAGTTCGCACGTGACGTCATTTGCGTCATACTCACCAATCAGCTGAGCAGGAGGCGGGTCGACTGAATTTGGACGTCGCACGGCGTCGGGCGGTGACGTCATCACGCAACGCCACACCGGGCGGTGACATCATCGCGCAATGCCACGCGCTCGGCATATGCCGTCAAGATGCTGCGCACGCCGTCAAGACGCTGCGTACGACCGCAATGCGCCTGCGTGCTGACAGGCCGTTGGCGCGCAAAGATTTCGGACACTGTCAGATTTTCGGAGCACCGCGCGATGTCGGGACCAGCCCCGCACAACTCCGTGCTTCTAAGTGGGACCGGCCCCACGCGGCCATATGGTGCCCGTACGCCTCAAGCGACCACGTTTGTTCGCATGCAATCGCATGCAAGTGGGACAGGCCCTTTACTCTAACATTGCAATCCTCAAACCTTCCGTATCTCTGGATCCCTCGCAACTAACGAGCCACCAGTACCCAATATTCCCTTGTGTGACCCAGCTGATTCCAGGCATCCAATTTGTTTGTGTGCTTTGCAGAGGCTTTCCTAGTACAAAAGTTGTAAAATACCACACAACAGCTTGGCCGAATTTCCTAATGGCAGGTCTGTGAACAAACTACTGTTATTGCATACTAACTATTTATAGGGCCTAAGACACAATTTTCTTCTTGAATGATATGTTGTCAAACTAGAAGAAAACATTTGAAGATGATGTTTTAGCAAGAACAAGTATATTTATGTAGCCGAGAAGAAAAAAAGACCGAAATATTTCAAGAAATTAGGAAATGAAAATAAACAGTAAAAAATACCACATTTGCTATGAAAAGGAAAATAAATTATGAGATATGTACTAGTAATGGGAGATAAAGCTGTGGTCAGGGAAATGTTTTGACAAGAAAACAGAAAAAGTAAGAAAAGCATTTACTTGAAGAGAATATTATCAAGAAAATATACATTCATGGGAACTGAATGTCATCTAAATTTATTGGAAAAAAAAGCCATGAAAGGAAAAAAATATTGTAAAAGGAGGAACTTTGCAGCATAAAATCTATAAAACAGAAAATAAAAGTGACCAATAAAAATTAATAATAAAAACATAGTTATTAAAAAGAGTTTACATTATAAAACATTTTTTTCACAATATGCAAATTGTAAATTTTCAGAAGTAATGGAAAGATTACTGCAGCCACACTGATCCAAAGAAAACATATACAATTTAAGATATCAAAGTTTTATGCTGAGCGATGAAAAAAATACAGACCTTAATTATGGTGGCACGGTAGCACAGCGGTAGAGTTGCTGTCGTACAGAGCTTGCAGCGTCAGATACCATAAGTGCAGGGTGCAGCTACATAACATCATAAGTCACAGGAGCAAAATTAGGCCATTTGGTCCATCAGGTCTGCTCCACTATTCAATCATGGCTGATTTATCAAATGTAACTGTTTCTGTGCTTTATTTGGGGAAAATAAAGGTTCACTTTGTTGCATCGTTGCTTTAAATTCTAGATAAATAGAGGTACAAAAAGGAAGTTTCCACATTCACGCGCAGCAACAGGCCATCGGCCCAACTCGTCCATGCCCACCAAGACTCCCCATCTAAGCTAGTCCCATTTGCATGCGTTTGACCCATATCCCTCTAACGCTTTTCCCATCCTGTCCAAGTGTCCTTTAAATGCTGTTATAGTGCCAGCATCAATTACCACCTCTGGCAGCTCGTTCCATATTACCAATCACTCTCTAGGTGAAAATGTTGCTCCTTAGGTTTGTATCTTTCCCTTTTCATCTTAAACATATGTCATCTGATTCTTGATTCCCCTACCCTGGGTAAAAGACCCTATGGACCCTTTTGGCAATTGCTTTTCTGCATTATTTTGCATGTTTATATTTTCCAGCCAATGGAACCATGGTTTAGTCCACCATACTAAAAAAGGTAACTCTGTCATTGCAATGGTATTCAGCATTGCAGTGGCATGATGGTCCAGCTAGATTCTTGTTGAAAATTCTTGAGTGTGATTTATCTACAGTGCATTCAGAAAGTATTCAGACCCGTTCACTTTTTCCACATTTTGTTATGTTACAGCCTTATTATAATTTTTTTGTTATCGTCAATCTACACACAATACCCCAGATAGAAGAAGCGAAAACAGGTGTTTAGACATTTTTGCAAAGTAATTAAAAAGAAATAACTGAAATATCACATTTACATAAGTATTCAGACCCTTTGCTATGACACTCAAAATTGATCAGGTTCATCCTGTTTCCATTGATTATCCTTGAGATTTTTCTACAACTTGAATGGAGTCCACCAGTGGTAAATTAAATTGATTGGACATGATTTGAAAGGCACACACCTGTCTATATAAGGTCCCACAGTTGATGGTGCATGTCAGAGCAAAAACCAAGCCATGAATAAGGTGTTGTCCCTAGACCTCCGAGACAGGATTGTGTCAAGAAACAGATCTGGGGAAGGGTATAAAACAATTTCTGCAGCATTGCAGGTCCTGAAGAGCACAGTGGCCTCCGTCATTCTTAAATGGAAGAACTTTGGAACCACCAGGACTCTTCATAGAGCTGGCCACCCGGCCAAACTGAGCAATCACGGAAGAAGGGCCTTGGTCAGACCAAGAACCTGATGGTCACTCTGACAGAACTCCAGAGCTCCAGAGTTCCACTGTGGAGATGGGAGAACCTTCCAGAAGGACAACTATATCAGCAGCACTCCACCAATCAGGCCTTTATGGTAGTGGCCAGATGGATAGCACTCCTCAGTAAAAGGCAAGTGACAGCCCGCTTGGAGTTTGCCAAAAGGCATGAAAAAACAATGTTCTTTGGTCTGATGAAACCAAGATTGAACTCTTTGGCCTGAATGCCAAGCATTCATGGAGGAAACCAGGCGCCGCTCATCACCTGGCCAATATCATACCTACAGTGAAGCATAGTGGTGGCAGCATCATGCTGTGGGCATGTTTTGCAGTGGCAGGAACTGGGAGACTAATCAGGAGCGAGGGAAAGATGAACGGAGCAAAATACAGAGAGATCCTTGAAAACCTGCTCCAGAGCGTTCTGGACCTCAGACTGGGGCGGAGGTTCACCTTCCAACAGGACAACGACCCTAAGCACACAGACAAGACAATGCAGGAGTGGCTTCATGACAAGTCTGTGAATGTCCTTGAGTGGCCCAGGCAGAGCCCGGACTTGAACCCAATGGAACATCTCTGGAGGGTCCTGAAAATAGCTGTGCATCGATGCTCCCCATCCAACCTGACAGAGCTTGAGAGGATCTGCAGAGAAGAATGGGAGAAATTACCCAAATACAAGCGTGCCAAGCTTGTAGCATTATACCCAAGAAGACTTGAGGCTGTAATCGCTGCCAAATGTGCCTTAGCAAAGTACTGAGTAAAGGGTCTGAATACTTATGTAAATGTGATATTTCAGTTATTTCTTTTTAATTTGCAAAAATTTCTAAACACCTGTTTTCACTTTTTTATTATGGGATATTGTGTATAGATTGATAATAACAAAAATGAATCTAATCCATTTTAGAATAAGGCTGTAACGTAACAAAATGTGGAAAAAGTTAAAGGGTCTGAATACTTTCTGAATGCATGATATAGGTGGTGCAATGGAAGGGAAATTTATCCAAAGAAGCTGATTCACTAGGTGAAGAAGGTGCAGAAATTTTCTGTGTCTTTTTTATAATATGTTGGAACTTGTGGTGCGTGTGATGTCGCCATTGCCATCTTGGACAGATCTGTAATCAGATCTGTATTCAGGGAAGATTTAATGTTGATAGTTATCAGGATTCTGAAATTATATCAGTGAATGTTCATATTATGTGTCCAATATTATGAATATTTTTTGTCCCTAAACTATTTTTTATGCTTTTCCATAATCAAAGGTGTACATGCATCAAGCAGTGAGTTTTCTCTTTCCTTGTACTACAATGATGTTTTCTATTTAGGTTATGTTGCTTTTCCAACCAAAATACATTGCTTCCATTTCTTGACACATATCTGCCATATGCCTGGTTATATTTCCAGGCTATTTATGTCCTCCTGAAGTCAATTACCATCCTCCTTACTACACCGTTTCCAAGTTTTGAGTTATCTGAAAGCTTTAAAATGATGTCTTTGATTCTTATATCATTCAAAAAATATCAAGGAAATTATTGTGTTGTATCATTCATGTCAGTGTTACAACATTGAAAATGTAGTTGCCATGGAGTGACATACAGCAATATCTGTTTCCAGTCATTATATGTAATGGAAATTTCAAACCACTAAACACTTACCCGATTACATATCCTGATTTATATCCTCTTCCATCCATCAGTTCACAAGTGGATCTATTCTCACCCTTCTGATCTCTAATCTGGGTGGTACACATTGAACAGTTGGCATGCTCATTCCTGTAGATGGGCTATTTTTTTTTACCATTCATAACTAGAATTTCTCAGCCAACCATTTGCAATAAAACACCATGGACAACACGGTGGCACAGCTGGGAGAGCCGCTGCCTCACAGCGCCAGAGACCAGGGTTCGATACTGACCTCGGGTGCACGTTCTCTCTGTGACCATGTGGGTTTCCTCCGTGTTCTCTGGCTTCCTCCTACATCCTGAAGATGTGCATGTTTACAGGTTAATTGGCTTCTATAAAATTGCCCCTATTGTGAAGAAAGTGGAATAACATAGAACTGATGTGATCAGATAAACAATAGTCGGTGTGGACTCGGTGGGATGAAGGATAATTTTCCATGATGTATTTTTCAGTAAAATAAACAATAATCCTCTGTCCAACTATTCAGACATCATGTGTAGGAAAGAACTGCAGATGCTGGTTTAAATCGAAGGTAGATACAAAATGCTGGGGTAACTCAGTGGGACAGGCAGCATTTCTGGAGAGGAGGAATGGGTGACATTTCGGGTCGAGACATCACCCATTTCTTTTTATTCAGACATCCTGATGGTTTGGCATCAGGCTTATCAGGTGATTATTACCTGTAGTTCCTTTAAATTCTTTAAACTCATCTGGGCCCTGTTTCCCACAAACCCTTTGAACTCATCAGGACTCCATTTCCCTCACTGCCTTTGAACTTGGTTTCAGTGTAAAACCATGTAGCACCACGACAAGTAAATGAAAGTAAAGATGTATTGAGGTAAAATGCAATAGCCCAAAGTATATGGCCTGTCCCACCAGCATGCGACTGCATGCGGCGAGCGCAACCTAACGTGGTCGCTTGAGCCGTACGGCCTCGCGGGGCCGGTCCCACTTCGATCGCCGGAGCCATATGGAGTTGTGCGAGGCTGGTCCGGACATCGCGCGGGGCTCCGAAAAACTGACTGTCCAAATATCCCGCGCGGCAACGGCCTGTCGGCCCGCAGCCGCATTGAGGCCGTACGCAGCGCCTCGACGGGCGTACGCAGCATCTGGACGGCGTGCGCAGCGTCTTGACGGCGTATGCCTAGCGCGTGGCGTTGCGCGATGACGTCACCGCCCGGTGTGCCGTTGCGTGATGACGTAACCGCCCGACACCGTCCAAATTCAGTCGGCCCGCCTCCTGCCCAGCTGATTGGTGAGTATGATGTCGGGACCAGCCCCGCACAACTCCAGACGGCTCCGCAGTTGGAAGTGGGACCGGCCCTGCGAGGCCATACGCCTCAAGCCACCACGTTTGGTCGCGCTCGCCGCATGCAGTCACATGCTGGTGGGACAGGCCCTTATCTGCCATTCCAGCACTACCAAAGTCCCAGGTGTGCCAGATTATCAGAGTTTTACCGTAACACTATGTTGGGCTTTCTGGCCCTGCCTGAATGCATTTTTATTCAACAGATATTGTCTCCTAAATCAATTTTAGAAAACTATTATCGGCTGCTTTACCTTATGCCTTTTGAAAGTCCATTTACAGTACATCAGCTGTATTGTCTTCAAGCATTAGCAACCCCAATCAATGTATTCCAATTTGTTTACACTCACCAAATCCACACTGGATGTCATTTATGAAAAATATCAAATTTTCCCAAGCGATGTTTAATTTAGTCCCACGACTTTTTAAAATATTCTTCATCCTGATGCTAGGCTGATTTACCTGTCATTGATTTCTATTCTACAAGGATTTAAAATCACTCCTGCAATTATGGAGAATAAATATGGGCATCTTGTACAATCAGGAAAGCATTTTGTTCATACAACATATTTCTATATTTTTAAATTAACTGGTGCTTTATTTTTAGATGGTTTGATTAATTTATTTGACACTGAGGTAATTTGAGTTTTAGAAACTAATCCAAGCAATGGTAAATGAATCAATGTGATATATGTTGTCAGCATGACAATTATACTCGTGTTTTCATTCTCGAAAGGAATTTAGATGTGCTAGCAAATCAGTCTTTAATGCCCGAATCTAATTTTCCATGAGGAGGTAGTGAAATATATGACTGCAGCACTTGTGATGAAGGTACCCCTGAGGTATTGTTAGATAAAAAGTGTTTATCTCTAAAACTGGAAAGGAGGCAGGAACAGTGATAGGTCTCTAAATCAGGATGGAATGTGAGCTGGAGGAGATCTTGGTGGTGATGCACTGATGTTCCCACCAGTCACCTACGCTCAAGATACTACCTGGATACTAACAACCAGCATGCCTTTTGGGATGAGAGAGAAAACCAGAGGAGTGAGAGAAAGCCCACTTGGTCACATGGAGAGCATGCATAAATCATTAAAACATTTATCAGAATCATGGAATGATACAGCATGGAAACAGGCCCTTTGGTCCAACTTGCCCTTGCCGACCAACATGCCCCATATACACTAAGTTCCACATGCCCGCGCTTGGCCCATAATCCTCTAAACCATGTACCAATCCAAATATCTCTTAAATGGTTTAATAGTACCTGCCTTGACTACCTCTTCCAGCAACTCATTCCATTATGGCAGGCGAATAAGCAAGCCACGTATGGTGAATCAAAGAGATCTTTTTTGTCAAGGCAAATAGAACACACATGTGAATGGGGGAAGGTTGACCCGGGGTTCATTATATACTAGGGCACACCCCTATACCTCGTGACAACTCCTTCCCACCATTACACAGTCACGTGACCCTACCCCCGACTGCCGAGGGTTCGCCTGGTAAATGGCCTAACCACAGACTGGCGCCACAGGAACCCCCCCAGAATCAGAGGCCTGAAACCAAAAGAGCAGACGAAGGAGGCGTTGCCCCCGCACAACCACCAACAGAGATTGGGCCCGGAGGAAATCTACGCCCAGCAACGGCTGGGAAATGTCAGCCACCGTAAAAGTCCAGGTAAAATGGCAGGGGCCAAAGATGAGCTGGATCGTGTGAACCCCATACGTCCGTATGGAGCTTCCGTTGATGGCAGTCAGAGAAGGCCCCCGCTTGCCAGAACGAGTGTCGACCCCCGATGGGGGCAAAACGCTAACCTCCGCGACCGTATCAACCAAGAATCGTCGTCCCGAGGTCTCAGATCTGGGTCTCAGCACATTCCCCTGCAATTGGATCCTCGACTTCCTCATCCACAGACCACAGTCTGTCCGTATTGGTGGAAATGTGTTATCCTCGATAACAATCAGCACGGGGGCACCTCAAGGATGCGTACTCAGCCCCCTGCTTTACTCACTCTATACTCATGACTGCGTAGCCGGGCATAGTGCGAACTCCATCATCAAGTTCGCCGACGACACCACTGTTGTGGGACGAATCACTGATGGTGACGAGTCAGAGTATAGAAGTGAGATCGACCAATTGACCAAATGGTGCCAGCACAATAACCTGGCTCTCAATATCAGCAAAACCAAGGAACTGATTGTGGACTTTGGAAGTAGTAGGATAGGGACCCACAATCAGAAGGCTTTCGACAAGGTACCACATAAGAGATTAGTATACAAACTTAAAGCACACGGTATTGGGTGTTCAGTATTGATGTGGATAGAGAACTGGCTGGCAAACAGGAAGCAAAGAGTAGGAGTAAACGGGTCCTTTTCACAATGGCAGGCAGTGACTAGTGGGGTACCGCAAGGCTCAGTGCTGGGACCCTAGCTATTTACAATTTATATTAATGAACTGGATGAGGGAATTGAAGGCAACATCTCCAAGTTTGCAGATGACACTAAGCTGGGGGGCAGTGTTAGCTGTGAGGAGGATGCTAGGAGACTGCAAGGTGACTTGGATAGGCTGGGTGAGTGGCAAATGTTTGGCAGATGCAGTATAATGTGGATAAATGTGAGGTTATCCACTTTGGTGGCAAAAACAGGAAAGCAGACTATTATCTAAATGGTGGCCGATTAGGAAATGGGGAGATGCAGCGAGACCTGGGTGTCATGGTACACCAGTCATTGAAAGTAGGCATGCAGGTGCAGCAGGCAGTAAAGAAAGCGAATGGTATGTTAGCTTTCATAGCAAAAGGATTTGAGTATAGGAGCAGGGAGGTTCTACTGCAGTTGTACAGGGTTTTGGTGAGACCACACCTGGAGTATTGCGTACAGTTTTGGTCTCCAAATCTGAGGAAGGACATTATAGCCATAGAGGGAGTGCAGAGAAGGTTCACCAGACTGATTCCTGGGATGTCAGGACTTTCATATGAAGAAAGACTGGATAGACTTGGCTTATACGCACTAGAATTTAGGAGATTGAGAGCGGATCTTATAGAAACGTACAAAATTCTTATGGGGTTGGACAGGCTAGATGCAGGAAGATTGTTCCCGATGTTGGGGAAGTCCAGGACAAGGGGTCACAGCATAAGGATAAGGGGGAAATCCTTTAAGACTGAGATGAGGAAAAACTTTTTCACACAGAGAGTGGTGAATCTCTGGAACTCTCTGCCACAGAGGGTAGTTGAGGCCAGTTCATTGGCTATATTTAAGAGGGAGTTAGATGTGGCCCTTGTGGCTAAGGGATCAGGGGGTATGGAGAGAAGGCAGGTACGGGATACTGAGTTGGATGATCAGCCATGATCATATTGAATGGCGGTGCAGGCTCGAAGGGCCGAATGGCCTACTTCTGCACCTATTTACTATGTATCTATGTATCTATGTAATCCCGTTTATATCAATGGGATGGTGGAAAGGGTCAAGAACTTCAAATTCCTGAGCATACATATTTCCGAAGATCTTTCCTGGTCCCAGCACACTGATGCAATTATAAAGCAAGCACATCAGCACCTCTACTTCCTGAGAAGATTACTACTTCTACTACAGGTGCACAGTAGAGAGCATGCTGACTGGTTGCTTGGTTCGGCAACTTGTCTGTCCAGGAGCAGAAAAGAATGCAGAAAGTTGCGACCACTTCCCAGTCCATCATCGGCTCTGACCTCCCCACCATCGAAGGGATCTATCACAGTCGTTGCCTCAAAAAGGCTGCCAACATCATCAAGGACCCACACCATCCTGGCCACACACTCATCTCTCCGCTGCTATCAGGTAGAAGGTACAAGAGCCTGAAATCTGGTACATCCAGGTTCAGGAACAGCTACTTCCCCACAGCCATCAGGCTATTAAACTTGCCATCAAACAAACTCTGAACTATAACAGCATGTTGCACTTTATCTGTTTATTTATGTGTATATATATGGTCTATGCTATATAGACACACTGAACTGTTCTGTAATTATGCTTACAATATTCTGTTGTGCTGCAGCAAGCAAGAATTTCATTGTCCTATCTGGGACACATGATAATAAACTCTCTTGACTTGACTTGACTTGAGTGTCGATCCCAAGCGTCGAGGTGATGTTTCAAGCCGACCGCCGCAGCAACTACTGGTGGCCGGCCGCGGCATTTCCCGGATATGAGCAGGGCGGGTGGCACTGACGGGCTGCGGGACCCCAGCGCTGGTGGTAGTAACACCACATCCCCTTACTGGGGCCGTTCGGGACAGGCGGCGCAGCCAAACTCCCGGTGGACGCGGGGCCTGGTAAATGGGCCTTCCAAGGCACTGCCGACACTCGACCCTCCCTCCGACTGCCGAGGATTCGCATAGTAAGTGGCTTAACCACCGAGAGGTGCCACACCATATACTGTACCTACCATCCTTTGTGTAAAAAAAATTACCCCTCAGGTTTCTATTAAATCTTTCCCCCTTCACCTTAAACCTTTGTCCTCTGGTTCTCGATTCCTCCTCTCTGTGCATTTACCCAATATATATTCCTCTCATGATTTTGTATACCTCTGTAAGATCACTCCTCATCCTCCTGCACTCCAAGGAATAAAGTCCTAGCCTACTCAACCTTTCCGTTTAGGCCATTTAGGAATGAGATGAGGAAAAACCTTTTCTGTGGAATTCTCTGCCGCAGAAGGCAGTGGAGGCCAATTCACTGGATGTTTTCAAGAGAGAGTTAGATTTAGCTCTTAGGACTAAAGAAATCAAGGGATATGGGGAAAAAGCAGGAATGGGGTATGATTTTAGATGATCAGCCGTGATCATATTGAATGGCCGTGCTGGCTCGAAGGGCCGAATGGCCTACTACTGCACCTATTCTTCTATGTTTCTATAGCTCAAGTCCTCGAGTCCTGGCAACATCCTTGTAAATCTTCTCTGCACCCTTTGCAGCGTGATTTTTTTTTCCTATAACAGGGTGACCAAAACTGTACATGATACTCTAAATGTGGCCTCACCAATGTCTTATACAACTGTAACGTGACCTTCCAACATCTATACTCAAAATTCAGACTGATGACATCTATCCACCTATTACCTCCCACGCTTTGCCCGAACTCTCTCCTCTCCCATTTCTTTCTCCCTGTCTACCATGCCTACAATCAGTCTGAAGAAGGGTCCCGACCCAAAACTTCTCCATGTTCTGCAAAGATGCTGTCTGACCTGTGTTACTCCAGCACTTTGTATAAACTAGCATCTGTAGTTCCTTGTTTCTGCAATGAAACTGCTTGGTTTACCTTGGGTGGCATTGAGTTTCTTGAAGCCCCAGTCATTCAGGCAAGTGGAGAGACCTTTCACATTCCTGATGCTTTATTGTTTATGGAATAGCTTAGATGAATCAAGAGGCAATCATCCTGTTGGCAGCACTTATTGTAGTGCGTTGTATTTTTCAAAATTGTGTTTGTGATATACTATTTCTGGAATATAGGTTTTCACAAAAACAGATACAATTATGATAATTATAGTGTGAATAATTGCAGGTTATTTTGTTCATGCACAGTTAACTAATTGAAGGGAATATATAATACAACTGGATTATCTCAATAAAGACTGGAAAATAAACTGAAAATGCATACCCAACAAAATAAACCACTGCCAGTGTCTTCTTTAAAGGTGATATCCTATTGTGATCATTCTTACAAGGTGCTCAAAGCAGTTTGAACTGTCATTCATTTTAATTTCTAGCAGAGGCTCAGCAATTTCTCCTCAGATATTTTTGTAGATCTCCATAAAAAACATTTATCATCTATAAGTTTCTATATATGTATATTACCTTTAGAAAGATGATAAATAATGTATTTAGTCAGAGGGTGGTCAATCTGTGGAATTTATTGCCACAGATGGCTGTGGGAAGCCAATCGATATTTTTAAGGTGGAAATTGACATTAGCAGGAGAATGGAGCTGAGAGGGAAGATAGATAAGCCATGATTGAATGGCGGCGTAGACTTGATGGTCCGAATGGCCTAATTCTGCTCTTCAAACTTATGAGCTATATTTCAACTCAATTCAACTCAAAATTTTGCTCTGCCAACAAAAGTTGGACGTTTTGGAGAAACAGAATTTAGCTGACATTATCTCTCTTACACTATAATAATAACTTCAGAGGGAGAACGTTGTAGAGCTCATTTGACTGAAGGACATCCACCTTCATAAAGGACTAGCTCTCTGTAACTTCACATGGACCCACTTACATTGCACAGTAGTGCACTTGGCAGACGTGCTGCCTCACTACTCCACTAACTTGGGTTCAATTATGACCTGCAGTGCTCTGTGTGTAAAGTTTGTAATTATCCCCATGTCTCTGTAGGCGTCCTCCAGATGGTCTGATTTTTTCCAAAATGTGGTTTGGCAGGTAAATTGTCAGTATTATTTATCCCTAGTATGTAGGTGAATGGTGGAAACTGGGAGGATCTGATGGCAATGAATAGGGAGGATAATGTGATTGCCCTGTGAGCCTGCATTGACTTGATGGGCTGAATAGCCTCCTCTAGAGTGAAGAAATATGTATATTACATGTGAACCAGACTTTCTGGCATTGTGAGCTCAAATGTTCCAGATTAAGTTCCAAATATAAAGACCTTTCTCATGCTCCCAAGAGGGTTATACATAATGGTCCCTTTAAGAACTAATAGTTTAAGAGGAATGGTGGTGGGCGAAACAGGAAGGGGAATGTGAAAACCAGTATGATGCAACATATTGGTTACTAAACTTAAACAGCTTCCCTTTTGTAACAAGTCATATGTTGTTTGGCCATTCATCATAGCTCTGCCCAAAGATTGCATTGAAGGGCCTGTCCCACTTGGGCGTCATTTGCGCGTCATTTACGCGACATCATTTACGTGTCACGACGCACCACGCGCGGCATAGGCAGTGACGTGCGGTAGCGGGCGGCACCCCAGGATTTGGGGATTCTCAAATCCTCGCCCGCCACCTGCGTGATGCGCAAATGACGCCCAAGTGGGACAGGCCCTTAAGTAGTCTTATAAAGAGGGGGTGGCAAAGTCACGTTCAACACAACCCATCGGCTGCAGTTTGAGGCTATGGCATAATTACTACTCACACTGCTAATAATTGTAATGGAATTTCATTCTGACTTTACTTTGAAAACAATGATATTATTTTGGTATCTGGAGGACAAGTATCTCATTTATGAAATCAGCTGAATCTTTGGCTGGCAATGTTCTTGGATATTATGAGAGGTTGTTTCATTACTTCATGCACCCAGCATGGAGCTCCACCCACGAGGAAAACTGTCAGGAAATCGTACCATTTCTCACCTCATTACCTGCACCTTGGGGAATAATCAAGGCTCTGTGCCAGAAGTGCATGCTTAAAATTATCCCAGCAGACTAAGTTAATCAAACATTGTACTGCTTATACAGGTCTGAGCACTACAGGAAACAATGAATGCATTCTATATGTGAAGGGTATGATGCAAGGAGGGGTGACACATAGGGGTGATGTGTAGAGATATCTTTTCAACAAAAAAAACCTTTGAAGAATGGAATATTTATGCAGAAACTTTACTTGTGCGAATACTCTGATCTGGGGGAAAGAGTGACATCTAAATCTAAAGATTGTTACTTCATCCATGTCTGTTGCTTTGAACATGAAAATGAATAAAAGTTTTTTTTTTTTAATTCCCAAAATAAGATGATCATAAGAGATTTTCAGAATTAGTATCTTCAGTAGAATAAAATCCATTTATAAAATATTTTGATGCTATCTTTCCAGATTCTCACTGCTGTAACTTCCAAAATGTTAATCATTTGATTACTATCCAGTGGAACAAAACCTTTTTGTGCTCCATCGCAAGGAAAATGATTGCCAGCTGTTTCTGGTAAACGTTGAGTCGTCTGGAAAGTTCCAGCTACATTCCAAAGCAGTCTATAAAGCAACAATTAGAATTTATAAGAGTTCTATAGAGACAGACCGATGGAAATAAAAGTCACAATTAACATTGACAATGTGACATTGCCAAGCAGCAATCACTTAGCTTTGGATTCTAAATAGTACAAAAGATATGTCCAAGTATTTCATCTTTGATTTTGAAGTATATTGCACATTTAAAATTCTATGTTGTAAAGTGCCTATGGTGGAATAAACTATGGATCTCACTGCCTGGACAGTAAGTTTATATAGTGGTTTACCCAACTATTAATAAAACCTATCTAAGTTTTATTACACTGATTCTTGTTATTTTCACATATGCAAGTTCTAATCATGCTCTCTCACATATATAACCATGCAGCACACTACCAGAGATATTAAAATAACATTGCATTCCTGTTCTTCTCAGCCATGCATAAATACAGTTTTAAACATATGTGAGAGATCCTTTTCAGTTGAAAGACTACCAATATCATTCAGAGTGTGCATTGCGCTGTGCCAAGTTTAGTCCTAAAATTGTAACCTGGTTCCCATGTAAAACACAAAAATTGCATTGCTCCAGCTTGCAAGGCTCAAGATAACATTGTTGTGTCCAAAGAAACAAAGGTTCTTTTTATATTACCATTCCACTTCCAATGGGTAGAAGGAAGGTCTGATCATTCACCTTTTGGATGAATGTTTTTGGTTCATCAGTTTTTCGTGGAGGTTTGCAGTGGTATTATGGACTGGCCTGTTGAATATTCTGAGGAATGCTTTTGCGAGATAAGAAAATTGAATTAATTTCATTTCACAATAATTAGAATAAGTAGAGATTTATTTAAGGTATAAACTATGGTTAATTCCAGAACTTCATCCACAATGCAAACACGAAGAAACAAAATTATTTGATGCTAGTTTGCATGTGCATCTGTTTATTGTAAGTAAGCATTGCAGTTTTACATGACATTGGCGAGGTCACATTTGGGGTATTGTATTAAGTTTGGCTCAGCCTGCTATAGGAGAGATGTTGTGAAGCTAGAGAGAATGCACAGAAGATTTACAAGGATATTAAACATAGAACAGTACAGCTTAGGAATGGGCTCTTCTGCCCACAATGTTTGTGTCAAACGTGATGCCTAACTGAATTGATCTCATCTGCCTATACATGATCCACATTCCTCTATTCCCTGCACTTCCATGTGCCCAGGGCCAGATTTAGATGAAGAGAGACCCTAAGCTGTTCCACTTGTGAGGCCCCTCTCAATCCCCCACCCCCACGCCTAGAGGAAGATGGTCCACCAGATTGATACCGTGATTGAGATAAGGGGCTGGAAAGCTGTGCTTATTTATTTAATTATTTAATTATTTGTTTATTGCCAGTGCTAGTGTTGAGTTATTGGCTTAAAACACTATTATTCTGAAATGGAAGTCAAGGAAAATTACTGAAGGGTTGTTTAGAGACTACAGCGCATTGTGACAGCATATGTAAGAAAGGCCTATGACAGTGTCAAAAATATTATACACCTTGCAGGGCTCTCACTTAATTTTTTTTCTCTGTTGTCAGCCGGGCAACCTTGGCAGCTTTTTAAGTTGCCAAATGATAGTTTAGGTGGTCATGTAAGACAGCTCGCATGACGCATGCGATAATGTGCTCGGACGAAGTGCATAGTTACCAGTCGGAATTATGCTCCATGAAGCATTCGCATATTATTTCTGCTTCAAATAAAGTCACAAACTAAACATATTCACCAATCAAGACATGATATATACCACAATGACATGCAGCAAAATTATAATACAGTATCTCAACTCTTTTTACACATTGCAATGATCGGCGTGGACTCGGTGGGCCAAAGGGCCTGTTTCCACGCTGTATCTTTAAATTAAACTAAAAACACTAAAAGCAGAGGGAGTCTAAAGAAGGGACTCTACCCAAAACGTCACCCAATTTCTACTATCCAGAGTTGCTGGCTGCTCCATGGAGTTCCCCCGCACAATTAAAGCATGGAATAGTCTTCACCCTACCATAGTTACCCAACCAGACGCACTAAATTTAAGGTACCTCTTTTTTCCGCAAGAACCCTTTTTTGCTTAAGTCCAGGTCAAGAGTCAAGAGATATTTATTGTCATGTGTCCCAGATAGGAAAATGAAATTCTTGCTTGCTGCAGCACAACAGAATATGTAAACATAATACAGAACAGGAGATAAAAGTTCAGTGTGTTTATATACCATAGACCATATATATACACAATAAATAAACAGATAAAATGCAATAGGCTGTTATTGTTCAGCCCTCTCCCACCTCCAGTTTAAATTCCATTTAGAATATTTATGGAGGAACAGGAAACCAGAAGCAAGAGTTACTCCAGGGAGTTACTCCAGATCCAGGGTCAGGGAGTGAATCTGCATTGGTTTTCAGCGGTCGCGGCAAGGCAGCGACCGGACAGCAATGGCGTCCAGATCTCCCACAATCCAAAGCGAGGGAGAAAATGCCCAGCGCCGACCAGTTGCCATGGCAGTGCGCATGCGCAGGGCGGCCGATAATGTGCTGGCCGTGGTTGTGCGCATGTGCAGCGGGGAATATGTGCTGGCCGTAGCAGTGCGCATGTGGAAGGCCGCCTGCCGTGCCGGCGGATGAGGAGCAAGCAGAGAGCAGAGACCCGGCGGCCTGGACACGGATACGGGTGGCGGGCAGAGACGAAGAGTGATAGACAGAGAGAGAGAGAGATAGAGAGGGGGGCCCGCCCAGAGTTGAACGGCAGGTGTCCTGCCTTGGCCGGAGGCCCCCTAGATTTCGAGGCCCTAGGCTTCAGCCTATGAAGCCTCGTGGTAAATCCGGCTCTGCGAGGCCCCCCCTAGATCTCGAGGCCCTAAGCTTAAGCTTGTCCAGCTATACGTAAATCCGGCCCTGCATGTGCCCATGTAAAAGCCTTGACAATCAGGGGTCATTAGGTTTAAGGTGAAAGGGGAAAGTTTAAATAAGTACTTGACGAGCAACATTTTCACACAGAGGATGGTGGGTACATGGAACGAGCTGCCTCAGGAGGTAGTTGAGTAGCAGGTAATAACTATACTAACATTTACAAGACATTCACACAGGTATATGGATAGAAAAGGTTTAGAGGGATATGGACCATATGCAGGCAGGTGGGACATGGATAGATAGGAAATCTTGGTCGATGTGAGCAAGTTGGGCTGAAAGTCCTTTTTCCATGCTATATGATTCAGAATCTAAATTTTAGGTTTGGCATCCAGCTGTTCTTTATGTGAAGTTCTGCATTCAATTATAAACAAATTGTAGGCATTGGCCATTGGATTCTGAGGTATAAGAAGTTTAATGTAATAATTATCAGCTTCAGGCTTCTACTAATTAACCGGTTTTACATAATTGGGGGTTTTCCTGTGTAATATTAGAGTTGTCATTACCAATCAATCCCATTTGTAGACCACATTTGCAGTGATTCTGCATTTGAGCACAGTGGACATTCTGTTTCCCAACAGGCTGCCCAGTCCTGGCAAAGATGCCATGAAGAATTCTAAATTACTTTTGGTTGGGAACCAATTTGACCAGGATCAATGAGTTGTTGGAGAAATTATTGCTTATCAACTGTGGCTCATGGACCGCAAATATAAGTTCAATAGCTAAAATCTGAAATTAAAACTGAAAATGCTGTGGGACTACCTCAACAAGTCAGGCAGCATCTGTGGAGAGAGAAACAATGTTAATATTTCAGGTCAATCAACTTACATCAGAACAAAGAACATAGAACACTACAGTACAAGAACAGAACCTTCAGCCTACAATGTTGATGCTGAACATGATACCAAGTTAACCTAATCTCCTCTGTCTGTATGTAATCCATATCCCTCCATTCCCTTCATATCCATGTGTCTACCCAAAAGCCTCAAATGCCACTGAGTTTTCGCCGGGTGCTCCAGTTTCTTCTCACAGTCAAAAGATGTACAGGTTTGTAGGTTAAATGACCGGTAAAATTGTAAATTGTCCCTTGTGTGTAGGATACTGCTGGTGTACGGGGTGGTTGCTGGTTGGCGAGGACTCGGTGGGCTAAAGGGACTGTTATCATGCTGTATCTGTAAAGTCTAAAGGCAGCCATCCTGTGACTGCACACATGGGCGGAAATCCCGGGGGGGACAGGTGGGACACGCCCCCCCTGTTTTCAGAGGAGGGGGGACAGTCCCCCCCCCCCCCCCAATTTTTTGTAATCCGGATTTTAAAACCTGGTGAAATCTCCGCTTTCCGCGAGACAGTGGGGGTGGGACTGCTGATCGAGGGCGCCGATTGGACAAGAGGGACGTCGGTCAGCAGATAATGGGGGCGGCACAGACCAGCGCCTCATCCACAGCCAGGATCGATCCCAGCTCTCCGGCGCTGTCCCGTCCCCACCCGAGTGCCAGAGACGTCGGGAGTCAGACGGATGCGGTGCCCCCAGGCCCACAGCCAGCGCAGAGAAGCAGCGCAAAACCCAGCTCAACTCTGCCTGTCCCGCCTGGTTAACCTACAGCCCTGCCTGGACTTGCGGGAAATATGGACCAGGTTTACAGCCTGCACGGAGAAGCAGCGCTGGTGTCCCATCAGTCCAGGCAGAGCTGTAGGTTAACCCGGTGAGAAAGGCAGAGTTGAGCTGCATTTAGCATTGGATTGAGCCTCCGAAGCCTCGCGTGTGTGTGTGAGTGTGCGCATGCGCGCGCAGCCGCCAAGAAATTGTGTCCCCCCTGTCCCCCGGTCCCCTCCATATTTTGATAGCGATTACCGTGCCAGACTGCACAGGAAGGTGCAATGGAAGTGAAACGTAATGGGAGGGAAGGGAATCTGTATCATCCAACACCAAGCTGGCCAACAGGTCTTCCCCGAGGGAAAAGTTTTCAATGGGCCAGGAGATTAAACCTGCAGGTTTGCTGCACAGTTTTCAAATGTAAGCAAGTGCCTTTGAGAAATGATTTAATAAACACTTTGGGTGCTGGAAACCTGAAAAAAAGAAAATACCAGGAACACTCAACAGATCAGACAATGACTGTGGAAAGTTAACTAAGTTAATGTTTGGGGTTTGAAATCCTGGGAGACCCTGAAGAACTGGGAGAGAAACCAAGTTAGTTGTAAGTTGCTGAGAAAGTGGGAAGAGATGGATAGGGCTAAAGGGAGGGCCAGGAAGTGCAAGTCAGATGAGTTAATGGGGGAAATGAGGTAGTGGTTACAATTATTTATCTATGCTGCAAGTTGCTAACTGCAGGCCTATCAAGACATGTCCCAGAAAGAACGACAGAATATTGATTCTAGCTAACAAATTATTGAAGTTGGAAAACTCTGTATTCAGACCAAACAACTGCAGTGTGCTCAAACGGAAGCTGGGGTATTGTTTTGGGTAATGGACAAAACAACTCCTTTTCCATTTACACTCCTGGAGAAGATTGCAATACATGAATCCGGGGTCAGATGTGGCCAATGCGGAATTGAAGTGCCTGCACCCCAATTTTTAAAGAGCTATTTAGGCTTGAAGTGAGGGAGATATTGAGACATGGCAGATCCCAAATGATAAGAATACCTTTTCCTTCGGCATCCAGATGAACAATAATGAGATCCAGTGAACCTTTGCTACAAAGATAGACACAAAGTGCAGGAGTCAGGCAGTATCTCTGGAGAAAAAGATGGGTGACATTTTTTGGTCAGGACCCTTCTTCTGAATCTTTGATTCTACTGACCACAATTGATTGGATCCTATCTTGCTTTGGTCTGGAATTATCCTCTTCAATAAAACAGACTGCATGTTCAGTCTGTTGCCTGGGAATCGTGATCTCAGTAAATAGATGGTTCCACTTAAATAAAACTGATAAATGAACGGCTTTCTGTATGAAACAGTGTATCATGCACTCCATGCACACCATTGTTCTCCTTAATCTACTCTCATAATTTTTGAAAGAGTAGATCCTATTTGGTACAATATATTACCAATTCAAATTGGCTATGTTTTCCTGCTGGGAAGCACTATTTTTTCAGCCAACTGGAAAATTAAAATTGACACTATGATAAGACATTATTTCAATAGAAATGAAATCCAAACTCATTTTTAGTCATATTGAAATAAATGGCTGTTCTTCCTTTAATATTACATATACCTCTGCTCAAATTCCCAATATATGAAATGATTATCCAATTAAAATACTATTTACCTTCAAAATCTCATTGTCCTTGCAGCAGAATTTCATTTCATGTAAACTGAACATTTGCAAGCTGAAATTGACTCTGTTCTCATGAAAGTTCACTTCTGAAATACCAAACACAAGATTTTAAACTCTCAGATATGTTTTATCAATAAAATATCTAATCTAAAACTAATTATGAAGAAAATTCAACATAAAATAATAAATTACATTACAGTGTACTATGTTCACATATTCTGTTGTGCTGCAGCAAGTAAGAATTTCATTGTTCTATCTGGGACATATGACAATAAAACACTTAAGTTTTGACTCTTGATAAATAGTTCAACTGGTTGTAATGATGCTTATCCTTCACAAAGCTGTTGTTCTCATACCAGGTAAAGCATAATTGATTGCTTGAAAGAAGCAGCTTGGATGCAGACCCTTTAGCCCACCATGTCCGTGCCAACCATTGATCACCCATTCACACAGACAGCACCCTGGTTCAGGATCAATCCCAGGTATCTGTCGCTGTGAGGCAGCACCACTGCGGCACCTAATATTGGTGTCGGAAATCTGCAATAATGATAGAAAATATAGAAGCAGACAGCAGATCAAACAGCATTTACAGAGAGAAAGACAGAATTAGCATTTCATATTAGTTGTCTAGAAATTTGAGCTCTTTGGGCAAATAGAGAACTTACCTAGAGATTATTTCTGAGTCAATCCACAGGGGTATTTCTTGGCATGATTAACCTTGGAGCAATAAACATCATTTGTAGATTAATTGTGCACTTACGGAGCACATTACCAGGTAGGTACTGGATGTAATGATAGAGCACCCAGAAATCAATGATAGGATAGAGCACAGTCGGCATGGATTTACAAAAGGCAAGCAATGTTTATCTTAGCTATTGAAATTTTGTGAGGATGTTTGTAGTCACTGAGGTGAGAGGAAATTGGTGGTTGTGGTGCCTTTAGACAGTCAGAAGGCTTTCATTAAGATGCCGCATATAAGATTGTTCAATAAGATTAGAGCACAGAATTGGTGGATGAATTGAGAAATTGAAATTGAGAAATTTAATTGAGAATTGAAGGCAGAAAAGCTAATAATAGAAATGAATAGGTCTCTTTTAAATTTGACAAATTGCCATTGGTGGAGTGGCACAGAGGTTGAGAGTGGGAGCCCTGACAGGCAGAGAGTTCTTTAAACACTGACTCATTTTCCAACAGTCAGCAAGGCAGATTCATGGCAGTTATAAGCACTACGTATAGGTCCTGAGGGGGAATCTCTGATGTCCATTTTGGTGCATGGATTCATGTGCTAATTGCCATTGCTCTACATTTTTTGTGTATTTTTGGAAACTCTGGTGTTATTTTTCAGGAGATCTGAGTGGGCACTGGTGCTACAGGCATTGCACTTCGGGTGCCAAAGTGTAGATTAATACTTATTTCAAGGCAAGCAACGTTTTATTGAAACTGGAAAATGTTAGAGAAGCTATTGAGAAGCTAATGAGTTCCACCTATGAAAACAAGACATGGAAGGAATAAATTAAAGGCAAATACTGTGACAGAATAGAAGGTAGGGAAAATTAAATGGCAAAAGGAAATACTTGTACATGCAAAGGGGAATGTTTATTGGTCTAGAAAAGAATTTAAAAAATACTAATACCACTTACTGCCCTCATTTCCAAATTCCCATTTTTCCCATTTTTTCAACATCTTAATGGGCTTGTCCCACAGGCGACATTTTAGGCGACTGCAGGAGTCTATGCAGTCGCCACATGGTCACCACATGTTCGCGGGTGGTTGCCAGGGAGTCGCCTTCATGGTCGTGAGGAGTTCCCGCATTCTGGGAACTGGTCGCAGCCTCATGATGGTCACATGTTGAAAAATTAGCGGCGACTAGAATGAAGCCGCCATGGAAAGTAGCAAGTATTCTCAAGCCGTAGGTGGGTTGCCAGGAGGTCTTAATGGGTTCCCAGGAGATCGAAGGTTCTCGGAGGTTCTCGTAGGTTACAGCCGGTGCTGACCAGTGAATTTCATTGGCTCATTGGGGAAAAAAAAAAGCAGTAGTTTTCAGAACCAAGGATAACCAACCGGTAATGTTAAATGTCCGCTGAGCTTCACAGCCATGTATCTCTGGCTTCTTAAAAGTTGTCTCCACCCCTTCTCCCCCCTTCTCCTCCCTCTCCCCACCCTCTTCCCCCTCTTTTAAAGGATTTACCGTACACTGTGGTTTAGCGGTCTTTTTTACAGCGCCAACCTTCCTGTTCATCGCGGTGTGTGTCTGTTTCACCTTGGCTTTGCACCGTGTGAATTTTTTAGACAGCGCTCCCCCCGCTTGCCTGTCCACCGCCTGCATAACGGGCTGGTGAAGGAAGCGATGTGTTTGTGTGTGTGTTCCACTCTGACAGTTGTCGGTTTTTCAGGCGACTGCCGGCAACTTGACAGTCGCCAGCAGTCCGCTGAAAAATCGGCTAAGTGGGACAGGCCCATAACTGTTTTTAAAAACTGACACACTATCTACATTGTGTGTAGGAAAGAACTGCAGATGCTGGTTTAAATCGAAGATAGACACAAAATGCTGGAGTAACTCAGTGGGACAGACAAATTCTCTGGAGACTTTTCGGGTCGAGACCCTTCAGACCCTTCTTCAGACTGATCTTTTGTTGCGTGCTATCCAGTCAGCAGAAAGATACAGCAATACATGATTACAATCAAGTCATTTACAGTGTATAGATACATGATAAGGGATTAACGTTTAGTGCAACGTTAAGCTAGCAAAGTCTGAACAAGTATTGTCCATTGGTCACCAATGAGGTAGATAGTAGTTCAGGACTGCTCTCTGGTTGTGGTAGGTTGATTAATTTGCCTGATAACAGCTGGGAAGAAACTGTACCTGACTCTGGAGGCATGAATTTTCACACTTCTATACTTTTTGCCTGATGGGAGAGGGGAGTGGCGAGGGTGCGACTTGTCCTTGATTATGTTGCTGGCCTTGCCGAGGCATTGTGAGGTATAAATAAAGTGAATAGAAGGGAGGTTGGTTTGTGTGATGGCCTGGGCAGCATCCACAATTTGCTGCAATTTTATGTGGTCTTGGATGGAGGTGTTCCCAAACCAAGCTGTGATGCATCCTGATAAAATGTTTTCTATGCTGCATCTGTAGAAGTTGGCAAGAGTTGTAGGGGACATGCTAAACTTCCTAAAGGGCCTGTCCCACTGTACGAGGTAATTCAATAGTTCTCCCGAGTTTCCCCTGATTCGAACTCGGAGAAGTACGGTAATAGCCGTTCGTAGGTACTCGAAAGAGTGCTGAAAAAACTTCACGAGTTTCCGCGTTTCCCGAGTACCTTAGCATTACGAGCCGCTATGAGACGTCCACGAGCTCCAACGTAGCCGCTACATACATTCTACATACTTACCACGAGTTTGATTTTTTAAAACTGGGGTGCTCTTAAATTACCTCGTACAATGGGACAGGCCCTTAAGCCTTCTAAGGAAGTAGAGGCATTGGTGTGCTTTCTTGGTCGTCACTTCAATATGGATGGTCTAGGGTGGTCTAGGTTGGTGATATTGACTCTCTACTTAGGCGCCGTCAATGCAAACTGGGATATGTGTACCGCTTTGCTTCCTGAAGTCGATCACTATCTTGGTACTGGCACAGTGGCGAGGCAGTAGAATTGATGCTTTACAGCGCTTGCAGTGCTGGAGACCCAGGTTTGATCCTGACTACTGGTGCTGTCTGTACAGAGTTTGTAGGTTTTCCCCGTGACGGCGTGGATTTTCTCCCAATCTTTGGTTTCCTCCCACACTCCAAAGACGTACAGGTTTGTAGGTTAATTGGCTTGGAATAAGTGTAAATTGTCCCTAGTGTGTGTAGGATAGTGCTAATGTGCGGGGACTGCTGGTTGGTGTGAACTCGGTGGGCCGAAGGGCCTGTTTCCACGCTGTATCTCTAAACTAAACTAAATTAAATCTTCTGTGTCTTGCTGACACTGAGAGAAAGGTTGTTTTCTCATCACCAGGACACGAGGTTCTCAATCTCCTTCCTGTACTCCGTCTCATCATTATATGACATCTGACCCACAATGGTTGTGTTGTCTGCGAATTTGAAAATTGAATTAGATTTATACATGGCTGCACAGTCGTGGATGTACGAGTAAAGAAGGGGACTGAGAATGCAGCCTTGTGGAGCACCAGTGTTGAGGATTATCCCCTATCCTTAGATTGAGGTCTGTTGGTCACTTGGTCACTTGGTCTCACCGGTATGGGGAAACCACATCTGGAGCACTGAATGCAATGGATGAGGTTTTTATGAGGTGCACGTGGAGGGGCAGTTTAGATCCCAGGATAGCCGGGGGGAGGGTGGGGGAGGGGGGGGTGGAGGAAGCAGAGTAGGTGCACTCCTACAGTTTTGCAGAGGAAAGTGCCGGTGGGTGGGGGGAGGAAGTTTGATGGGGAAGGGATGTCACTGAGGAGTCACGCAGAATGCGTAAAGGGGTGCGGATGAGAATATGTGACTGGATGTTGAATGACGTAGCTAGTAAAAATGTTGAAGAATAATATGCTGGATATAGAGGCTGGTGGATGAAAAATAAGGAAGGTAACTCTATCCCTGTTAATTCTGGGGGCGGGCAGGGTGAGAGTAAGATTTGGGGAAATGGTGGAGGACATGGCAGTGATGACCATCAATTGATGGGTGGGAGGAGGTATTTCTGATCGAAGCTAACAATTCTACCGCTGTGCCACATTGCCGCTTGTGTCAAATAATGGAGCCAACCATTAAGTATCTGGAGTTTCACTTGGAGATCAGACATGGCACATCCATTGTTCAAGATTGTAACTGGAGTACATTAAATCACTGGACAAGTTCATCAGCTATGTATTGTGACAGAAATGGGTGACAATACAAAGGCACATTCATGGCTAAAAATGCAGGGCAAAGTATTAGGAATGTTATTCTAAGTTCTTAACGTCCTCATCAGAAGAGGTTGTTTCAGTTGGAGTTACTGTGAGAAAGCTGTAAACTCAAAGAAAAAAGAATCCTCTGAGTGGCATTAGATTCAGCACCATCCTCTATGGCCATAAAATATTCCAGTATTGTCATTGATATTCTTTGATTATTTAGTATTTTATTTTTAATTACTGCCTCCAATATTATGAAACATGACCTTTTCAATGAACAGCTGACTGTGCGGTAATATACACTGAAGAAGTAAATTATTGAGGACATCCAGACTTGGAATGTAAACACATTTTGGTGCTGTATAATTAGGGGCCTTTTGACAAGGTTGGTTAATTGCCTTCAGCAGAGTTGAGTGATGAGCACAATTGAAAATCTGTGGGAAGATTATTTTTGAATATCCATGTTTGCACCGAGATTTAAATGTGCCTGATGCTTCAGAATTTGATGAGTAAAACATACAAATATTTAGTTGTTTTAGTTCATCTATTTCACTGTTGTTGTTTAGGGAAGGAAATATGTCATCCTTGTGGTCTCCTGTGATTCCAGTCCGCCAATGTAGATCTTTTCCAAAAGGTCTAGCAAACCCTTTAGTTTTGGGGCAATTGGGAATTAAAAAATAAATGTTGGTCTTGCCAGCTTCATTTTCTATTGAAAGATCATTGACCGAGAACATTAAATTGTATTTCTCACTTCACAAATACTGCCTGACCTACAGAATATTTCTAGCATTTCTGGCTATTAGTTCAAATGTCAATACATTGGCAGTATTTTAATTTTGGTTCACCAGTTTTTTTTTTCATGAAAAGACATAAAAAACTTTGTCCCAAAGAAGGATCCTTTTATGGAGTAAACCTGAAAAAAGCAGCAGACACTGTCAATCTAATGTTCCCACACCAAAATAATTGGCTCCCAATTTTCCTCTGAAATGTCCTTGTTTTTCAGCAACTTTTTCGCTCAGAGGGGAGTACATTCTGAAATGAACTGCAGGAGGAAGGGCGGCACAGTGGCACAGCAGTAGAGTAGCTGCGTTACAGCACCAGAGACCCAGGTTTGATCCTGACCACAGCCTCTGTCTGTTCAGAGTGACCGTGTAGATGTTCTGCCAGAGTTCCGGTTTCCTCTCACTCTCCAGAGACATACAGATTTGTAGGCTTTGGTAAAATTGTAAAAATGTCCCCATTGTATAGGATAGTGTTAGTGTACTGTGTGATCACAGGACAGCATGGACTCAGTGGGCCGAAGGGCCTGTTTCTATGCTGTATTCTTAAAATCCAAAGGATGTTATAGTAGCTGAGGGATAGGATATACAGGCATTTGGATGGGCAAAGGCTAATTAGGGATAGTCAGCATGGTTTTGTATGTGGGAGGTCGTGTCTCACAAATCTGATTTGAAGACGTGACCAAAAAGGTCGATGAGGGCAGAGCTGTAGATGTTATGTACATGGATTTCAGTACGGTGTTCGACAAGGTTCCACATGGTAGGCTGCTCCGGAAGGTTAGATCGCATGGGATCCAAGGAGAGATAGCTAAATGGATAGCAAATTGGCTCCATGGAAGGAAGCAGAGGGTAATGGTGGAAGGTTGCTTCTCAGACTGGATGCCTGTGACTAGTGGTGTGCCTCAGGGTTCGGTGCTGGGCCTGTTACTGTTTGTCATCTACATCAATGATTTGGATGAGAACATACAGGGTAAGATTAGCAAGTTTGCTGATGTTATAAAAGTTAGTGGTTTTGCAGATAGTGAAGATGGTTGTGAACGATTGCAGCAGGATCTGGATCAATTGGCCAGGTGGGCAGATGAATGGTTGATGGAATTTAATACAGAGAAGTGTGAGTTGTTGCACTTTGGGATGTCGAACAAAGGCAGAACCTACACAGTAAATGGTAGGCCTCTGGGTAGTGCGGTAGAGCAGAGGGATCTAATGCCCCTGTCCCACTTAGGAAACCTGAACGGAAACCTCTGGTGACCTTGCGCCCCACCCAAGGTTTCCATGAGTCGCCAGAGGTTTTGGTCACTCGCCTGGAAAGCCTCCACCGAAGCGTGAGCTGCATCTACTGACCAAAGATCCTACAGGAACTTTGCTACCGACCACACACACACACGCACATGCACACGCACACGCACACGCACACGCACACACACACACACACACACACACACACACACACACACACACACACACACACACACACACACACACACACACACACACACACACGTCGCGAAGGTGGGGGCCAGGGACAGCGGAGGAGCATTGTCTGCGCAATGAAGAGGAAGGTAAACGGCTGCCACAGAGCACGGTAAGTCCTTTAGAGAGCGCGGGAGGGAGGGAGAGAAGGGGAAAGAAGGGGAGAGGACAGAGAAGGACAGAGAGAAGGGGAAGAGAAGGGGAGAGAAGGGGAGAGAGAAGGGGAGAGAAGGGGGAGTGAAGGGGGAGAAGGGGGGAGAAGGGGGGGGAGAAGGAGTGGAGACAGTTTAAAGAAGTTTAATGAAGTTAGCGAGAATTTTACCTTCCGGTGGATCTTCTAGGTCCTGAAAACCAAAGATCCTTGCTGAATCTTTGCTGAAAACTCGAATGAGCCAATCAAAATGGCCGGTCACGAATCTACAATAACACATACCAAAAACTGATAAGGATCTTGAAGACCCAGGTTCATATAGAGCTATAGATCTCTTAAATACTGATCAGAAAATATTAACTAAAATCCTATCTCATAGATTGAGTTTAGTGATTAACAAATTAATACACCCCGACCAAACAGGTTTTATCCCAAAACGTTACTCATTTTATAATCTGAGATGACTATTCAATAGTATATACTCAAATAGAATAGCTAATGCTGATCTAGCAATTATTTTGTTAGATGCTGAAAAAGCATTTGATCAGGTAGAATGGTCATATTTATTTTCGGTGATGGAAAATTTTCAATTGGGAGAGAAGTACTGTACATGGGTTAAACTTGTATATTCTAACCCAACAGCTAGAATATTAACAAACCAAATGTTATCAACTAAATTCAACCTTTCTAGAGGTTGTAGACAAGGATGCCCGCTATCCCCATTATTATTCGCTCTTGCAATTGAACCATTGGCAGAAAGTGTTAGAGCCCACCCAGAAATATATGGGTATAATACTAAAGACACAATGAATAAAATCTCTTTATATGCAGATGATGTATTAATATATATTACAAAGCCAGAAACTAGCATTCCAAACCTATTAAATTTAATAACTCAATTTGGTCAGTTTTCGGGATATAGAATTAATTGGAATAAAAGCAAAATCATGTCAATAACGGAACTCAATTTACATACACTACACCAATTTCCTTTTAAAATAGTTAAGGAAAAATTTAAATATTTAGGAATTTATGTAACTAAGACATATACTCTTTTATTTAAATTAAACTTCCCATCTTTACTGAATAAACTACATAAGAATATTCAGTATTGGAAAACACTTCCCATTTCAATGTTTGGTAGAATTAATGCTATAAAAATGATCTTTTTACCGCAATTACTGTACCTATTTCAATCAATTCCGACATATATCAAAACGTTGTGTTTTTTTTAAAGTCGATTCTATTGTTACAAGTTTCATCTGGGATTATAAGAATCATAGAATAAGCAAAAAACATTTATGTAAATCAAAGATAAATGGAGGTTTAGCTTTGCCAAATTTTTTGTTTTATTTTTGGGCAGTCCATATTAAAAACATAAATTTCTGGCTGGAAGAAATGGATGAGCAACCAGATTGGCTAAGAATGGAAAAGGAAGACTGTTTGCCTTTTGGAATTGGTGCGATTATGTTTGCTCCCACAAAATTGCACAAAAAATCCTATAGGGAAAACCCTATAATACATAGTGGTATACGAATCTTGAAACAATTAAAAAAGGCTTTAAAATTGGATAATATATCACTTTATTTTCCCATTGTAAACAATCCTTTATTTAAACCTTCCATATTGGATAAAGGTTTCACACAATGGAAAAATTATGGAATTAAAAAGATGGGACATCTTTATAGGAAAGGCACTTTTCTTTCATTTCAGGAGTTACAACAGATCTTTTTTTCAGATATCTACAACTTAGAGATTATGTTAAATCCAATACACAAAATTATAGGACAAGGGAATCAGAAATCCTTGACGAATGTTTGAATAAACATCCTAATACAGAAAAATTAATAACATATTTATAACACCCTCTTAGATAATGAGGTCCCATCGATGGAATCATATAGACACACATGGGAAAATGAATTAGGCCAACCTATAACGAAAGATATTTGGGACGAAAGTCTACAATATATACATCAATGCTCGTTAAATGCCAGACATGCTTTAATGTAATTTAAAGTATTACACAGATTACATTATTCTAAAGCAAAACTAAATAGAATTTTCCCACATATCTCTCCTATTTGTGATAAATGTCAGCATCTAGAGGCTAACTTAACACATACTTTTGCAAATTGTATAAAAATGTAAAATTTCTGGATTGATATTTTTAGAATAATTTCTGAAGTTGTCAATACTAAATTGGATCCCGACTCAAAACTAATAATACTTGGAATATCAGAACAAAGTCTAACACTCACAACAAGCCAAAGAAACTTCCTAGACTACAATATAATAACTGGGAAAAAAATTAATATTAAAATTTTGGAAAGGTCCTATAACCCCCACAATTAAAATGTGGATTATTCAATTCAATTCAATTCAATTCAATTTATTTGTCTTTTGAGGGACAAATTTGTCATTTGGACCCCTTGAGGTCCAAACGAAATGTCGTTTGGACCTCAAGGGGTCCTAATTCATATGGAAATGTCGGAGACCCTACACCTGAAAAGAATCAGACTTGTCTTAATGGACAAACAAGAACTTTTTGTTAGAATATGGTCTCCATTCATTGATTATTTGAAGGGGTAGATCGGTTCGGCATGGGAACCTAATTGAAGCTTGAACTTAGGATTAGATGAAAAGTTATACTTTATAACCTACGAACCTATCTCCAATGATGTATTATTAGTAAATTATTCCACTCTTTTTTTTATCTTGACATTTGTGGGGGGGTTTTCTCTTCTCTCTTTCTTTCTAACTTTCTATCTATAAAAAAAAATAGAAGCAGAATCAATCCACAATTGATAATATTAATAATGTATGATTGATATACATGAAATGTTTTTACCATAATATGTCTTTGCTTCTAATAAAAATATTAGTTACATTTTTTTTTTTAAATGGCCGGTCAGCGAAGGAGATTGCCTTTGACTGCCTGTAAGTAAATAGCAACCCCACTCCACTGGTTTCGACCAAACGGCAACCTATTTTTAGTTGAGGCCGGTTTTGAATTTTTTGAAATAATCGCAGGAACATAGAAGAAGCCTTGACTACGCGGAAACCACTTTCGACCATTAGGGAGAGTGACCAAAACCTCCGGGAACCTCACGGAAACTTTGGGTGGGGCGCAAGGTCACCAGAGGTTTCCGTTCAAGTTTCCTAAGTGGGACAGGGGCTTTAGAGTACAGGTGCATGGTTCCTTGAAAGACGAGTCGCAGGTAGATAAGGTGACCAAAAATGCTTTTGGCACTTTGGCCTTTATCATTCAGAGTATTATAGAAGTTGGGAGGTCATGTTGCAGTTGTATAAGACGTTGGCACCATGTTTTGGGAAAGATATTGTCAAGCTTGAAAGGGTTCAGAAAAGATTTACAAGGATGTTGCCAGGACTAGAGGGTGTGAGTTATAGGGAGAGGTTGAGTATGCTGGGTCTCTATTCCATGGAGCACAGGAAGATGAGGGGAGATCTTATAGAGGTATACAAAATCACGAGAGGATTAGATAGGGTAGATGCACAGAATCTTTTGCCAAGAGTAGGGGAATCGAGGACCATAAGACATACAGTAAGTTCAAGGTGAAGGGGAAAAGATTTAGAGTCACAGTCATAGTGATACGGTGTGGAAACAGGCCCTTCGGCCCAACTCGCCCACACCAGCCAACAATGTCCCAGCTACACTAGTCCCACTTGCCTGCGCATGGTCCATATCCCTCGAAACTTGTCCTATCCATGTATCTGTGTAGGAATCCGAGAGGTAACTTTTTCACACAAAGGTGGTGGATGTATGGAACATGCAGCCAGAGGAGGAAGTTGAGGCTGGGACTATCCCATTGTTTAAGAAACAGTTAGACAGTTACATGGATAGGACAGGTTTGGAGGGATATGGACCAAGTGCAGGCAAGTGGGACTAGTGTAGCTGGGACATTGTTGGCCGATGTGGGCGAGTTGGGATGAAGAGCTTGTTTCGACACGTGTATCACTCTATGATTCTATGACTATGATTAAGCGGATACAATTACGACTTCTATAAGATGTTTGGACCGATATGTGGATAGGAAGAGTTTAAGGGTCTATGGGCCAAATACAAGCAAATGGGATTGGCCCAGTATGCCAATTGGGTTGGAATGGACAAGGTGGGCCAAAGGGCCTGCTTCTGTGTTGTGCAGCTCTATGACTTAAAAAAACCCTCCTCTTTTTGATATGTGTGAATTTCCTCACAAAAGAATTTCAAAATGTAGTGAATTTTTTAATCTATTTTAAAACAATGAAAGTTTATTAATTTCACCTACTTTAATCAAATAATTATCTCCCGATTTGCTTTGCTATCAATAAAGAATGCTTTAATGGAATAGATTGTTCAGCTGCCTTGTTGCTGGGTGTCATCCTATTGAACTACTGCATGGCAGCAGGATTGGATCTCACACATGGATTGCTCCACCTTTGTGGGAAGCTTCCATTCAGATCAGTGGCAGACGCTCTTGGTGTTTTGTTACAACCTACACATTCATGGCTGTCAGAAAACCTGTCAATGGACCAAGGTGGAGCCCACAATGGTCCATTGCTGGCCGTGGGTTAGATGATAACGAGTTATACAGACAATGAAGATCAACAGGATAACAGTGAAACTACTACGGCGACTCGGATGGGAGAAGGATGGAGGGAGAGGGGATGCAAGAGTTACTTGAAGTTAGGGAAATCAATATTTTGCTGGATTGTAAGCTGCCCAAGCGAAATATGGGGTGTTGTTCCTTCAATTTATGTTTTGTCCTCACTTTGGCAATGGAGGAGGCCCAGGATAGAAAGGTCAGTATGAGAATGGGAAAGGGAATTAGAGTGTTTGGCAACTGGGAGATCATGAAGGCCAAAAATAAGGTTTTCTCATTAAGCTTAACATTTTGCCATTATTTTTGGTGGAGATAGAATATTCAGAACTAACTAAATGGTAAAGTGTAGTTTCTTGTTATTTTTTAATGAACTAATAGTCCTTCAATGAACAAAGACATGTTTGGCTTGTAAAATAAAAAAATAATTAATTGTAAGTAGACATAATTCAAAACAGTTGTGTTAATGATTAAATAGATGCATTTTATTATAATAGCATTTGTCTGATAAACTAGAAATAATACATTAAACATGCATCAAAAGGATAGATGGATATATATTCAAAATATATAAATGAGGGAAATGTATTCATCTAAGGTAAGTTTCAATTATATGTATAACCTGCTTGTGGCATTGTCATTACTTTTTTGTCTGTTGTAATTTTCATGATAGAATGCAGCTTTTATTTCTGAACTTTCTAGGTTTCACTTGGTGATATTGAGTGTGTTCATTTCTGCGCAATTTTAAAATGTTCTGTCTGGAAGGCAATGTCAGACATTACATTGAAGCAATCTGGTACCAATTACTGATAGTCAAAGTCCAAATTATCTTTTGTCCTGGTGATTGATATTGCAAGCTTGTTCACTCCTACAAGACCACTGCACATTTATGTTTGCAATACTACATTTATCAACCTGCAGCTTTTTTAAATATTCAGAATGGAAATATTTTCATTATATTAATGAACAATTAATCAAGCATACCTCATTAGTAAATTCCAAAGTTTTTTTTAAATGAATGTATTCCGTTTTCTGAGAATACATGTTTCCAAAGTATTATGGGATTCTACATGCAACATGACATGGCTGATTTATTATTTCAAGCATATGTATTAGATTAAAATAAAAATAATTGACAAGAAATCCAAGGTAAAAACAGAAAATCCTCTTACAAATGTTGGTTCTATAAGTACTGGAAAACTCTCAAATATTTAAGTAATATTTTGGATTATTGGACTAAATTAGTAGCAATTTAATCAGCAGGCTACCTTTGATGCAATTTTAATCTGAGTACACGTGGGAAATTGCAGAGAGAAAATTGAGAACCACTGTTCTATGGGAAAAAATAACAAATCCTAAACTATCAGCATACTTCCCTTTTTTAAATAGATTTCATTTTGCTCTGCAAGTTTTTTAACTTTTATTTCATTAGACTTTTTTAGATGTGGTCTTAACCAGTGGTCTGTTGATTAGTTTTTTATTTGGTGATCAAAATCAACTATCTTAAAATACTTCCAGAGGACAGGACAATAAAACTGAATAAACTACATCTGGAAGGAAATATAATTCAGTCTTAAATGTTCCTGTCCATGAAACATAAGCATATGTTTAACTCACTGGCCAAGCATTCTATGTCATGTATATTGCCTGATCAAGAGTGAGGAAAATAGACCTGATAAAAATGTAAAGTAATACTTAGCTCCAAAATACCCATTCAAAATTATTTTTGAATCTTTGTTGGATTGATAGTCTCCACCATGGGGCGCCGCACGATTGGCAGCCCCGCCAACAGTCTGTCTGCTTTTACGTATTTTTATGTTATTTTAAGTGTGTTTGAAAAGTTTGTGTAAATATTCTCTGGTTTGTTTTACAGTATGTGGGGGGAGGGGGAGGGGGTCAGGGGAAACTTTATTTTCAGTCTCTTACCCTGCCGGAGATGCGATTGTTTTCCGGATCGTATCTCCGGTCGCTCTGCGGCCTAACATCATGGAGCTGGAGGCCTCCTCGGACTGGCTTTGAGCCCCACCGCATGGCATGGATTTAACATCGGAGCTGATCCCTTGCCTGGGATCGATGCTTAAACCACGGCCTGCGGCATTTGCATCGAGAGCTCGTAATCTCACGAGTGGCTAAGTCAGGAGCTGCAATGATGCAGAGGTTCTATGCCTCGACCCGGGGTCCGATTGCCCGGCGCGGGGGAGCTGACATCCCCCTGATGTGGGAGCTGATTGCCCCGACGTGGAGGGCCCAAATGCCGACGGCTATGGGAGTCAAGATCGTCCCGTCAACGGAAGGCTCGAGGCGTCCGACTGCGGGAGAACAAAGAAGGGAAGAGATTGAAATTTTGTTTTGCCTTCCATCACAGTGAGGAATGTGGAGGTATCACTGTGATGGATGTTTATGTTAAAATGTATTTTGTGTGTTCCGTTGCTTTTTATTTGTATGACTGACTTGGCAAATGAAATTCCTCTTATGTTGCAAAACATACTTGGCTAATAAAGTATTATTGTATTGTATTGTATATCAATGTAACAAAAATAAATTGTGGATTATTGAGTGATTTGGGAAATAAGCAACATTTTTCTACTCATGATATAATGCAGATAATGTGAATTTTTGAATCAATGGATTCAACAATTCTTTAAAGGACATAGGGCGGCATGGTGGGGCAGAGATAGAGTTGCTACCTAACAGCACCAGAGATCTTGTTTTGATCTTGACTATGGGTGCTGTCTGTATGGAGTTTGTATGTTCTCCCCGTAACCTGCGTGGGTTTTCTCCGGGATCTTCACACTCCAAAGACGTACAGGTTTGGAGGTTAATTGGCTTGGTATAATTGTAAATTGTCCCTAATGTGTGTAGAACTAGCATCAGTGTGCGGGGATCGCTGGTCAGCACGGTGGGCCGAAGTGCCTGTTACCGCATTGTATCACTAAACTAAACTAAAAGACATAAAGTGCTGGAGTAAATCAGCAGCTCAGCAATATTTCTGAAGAACATGGACAGGTGTCAGGTGACAGTTCTTTACCTTGTATTTCTGAAATTGAATAAAAATGCTATTTTTTTAATTTTTAATTTTTTAATTTTTTTAAAATTAGAAGTATTGTACATTACAGTGATCTCCAATAAACGTAAGGTTATACTTTACTCGTACCACTTCTTATTTTAAACTTTAATAGGAGAAAGGATAGAAAGAGTTAGTAAAGATAGTAAGTAAGTAAGTGATTGAAAGAGTGGTCCAGGAACACCCATATGGACCTAAACCACAAGAAATAGTTTTTAGAAAAGGAAAAACCAAAAGCAGGAAAAAGAAAAAAGAAAAATAAGATAGGATAGGACAATATGAAAGGGATGTACCTACTTCATATCTTTACTCACCCCTCACCAGGTCCTGAAACCATTTATTATCAACATTTTGTTGCACCCTATGTTTGTAATAAGTCGATAAATGGAGACCAAATCTTTTGGAATTGGTCTTGTTTACCTGCTAAGAGGAATCTCATATCTTCTAGGTGTAAAAATTCTGACATATTAGAAGTCCACATTTTTGTCGTTGGCGTGGGAGCGTTTTTCCAAAATTTCAGAATACGTTTTTTTGCCGTTAGCCATAATTAAGAAAGCTCCTTTGAAATGAAGTCAGCTCCAAACTTGCTTCTATTGTTCCAAAAATAATCAGTTCTGCATTCGGTTTCAGTTTTATTTTAAATAATTTCGTGAAAATTTCAAAAATTTTATTACAAAATTTTTGGATTTTTATACAAAAAACAAAAGAATGTGCTATAGTTGCTTCTTGGGTTAGACATTTATCACAGATAGAAGAGGTATTTGGATACAATTTACTTAATTTAGCTTTTGAATAGTATAATCTATGTAAAATTTTTAATTGAATTAGAGTATGTCTTACGTTAAAAATGCTATTTTAAATGCATAGAAAGGTTTGCAGTCTTCTGGCTTGTTACATTATTTTGGGTAAATCTACTGACATTCCACAATTAATTGAAACCTGGCACAGTAGTAAATGCTTGTCTCATCATGGAGGCCATCATAGTTTCATGAATTCAAGTTGTCAACTGAGGTCTTATTCCTTGGTTCTTTCTGTGGCATTGAGTGGTGCACTGCTCATAAGGTTACAAGTTATTGGAGCAGAATTAGGCCATTCGGCCCATCAAGTCTACTCCGCTAATCAATTACGGCTGATCTACTTCTCCCTCCTAACCCCATTCTCCTGCCTTCTCCCCATAACCCTTGACACACATACTAATCAAGAATATACCCATCTCTGCCTTAAAAATATCAATTGTTAACCTCCACAGCCTTCTGACAAAGAATTCCACAAATTCACCACACTCTGACTAAATAAATTCCTCCTCATTTCCATCGTAAAGGAACGTCCTTTAATTCTGAGGCAATGACCTCTGGTCCTAAACTCTCCCACTAGTGGAAACATTCTTTCCACATCCACTCTATCCAAGCCTTTCGTTATTTGATATGTTTCAATGAGGTCTCCCCTCATCCTTCTTAACGCAAGTACAGGCCCAGTGCAGTCAAACGCTCATGATATTTTATCCCACTCATTCCTGGGATCATTTTTGTAAACCTCCTCTGGACCCTCTCCAAAGCCAGCACATCCTTTCTCAGATATGGAGCCCAAAATTGCTTACAATTCTCCAAATGCATCCTGACCAGTGCCTTATAGGGCCTCAGCATTCCAGGGCTGCCAACTCTCACGCATTGAGCGTGAGACTCACGCATTTGACGAAATTATCAGGCTCTCACGCTGATGACAGAAGTTCTCACTCAAATTTATTTAAAAAATATAAATAAGTAAATAAATAAATAAAGTCACACTCCTCCACACTCACCAATGAGAATAGTTTTCTGTCGGCGGGTTTCCCGTAAAGCATTGGCTTAAGCCCGTCGCACACTATTTAAAATGGCAATGTAGACAAAAATGCTGGAAAAACTCAGCGGGTGAGGCAGCATCTATGTCTGAGTTTAACCCTTCTTCAGACTCAAGCATTTCTCCAGCATTTTTGTCTACCGCTCTATAGATGCTGCCTCATCCGCATTCACATTCCTGTGCAGATGGTGTGATAGGTGAGACACGGCAGTGGTCCCAGCACCGCCCCCCCCCCATTCCCCCCCGAGGCACCGCTCACACCTCCCACCCTCGCCTCCGGCGGCTCTGTCCAGCGGCCGCTCTGTCCACACCCCATGGAGTTTTAACCCCGGCCCAAAGCCAGGAGCGGACCAGGTGAGTGGGGGTGTCGGTGCCACCTCCGGTGCCGCGGGGATGAATCTCGGGCTATAGCTCCACTCCGATGCCCGCCCCGCGGGTCACTGTCCCTCACCTCCCCGGACCCCCGGGTCACTGACACTCACCTCCCCCGTACCCCAGCTGGACACAGAGCACCTGGGCCAGCCCGCATTCCTGGGGAGGGGGGGAGAGAGGGAAATGCTCCCCGGACATCGCCAAGTCTCTGCTCACTCCGGGTGTTGTCGCTGCTTCACTGACACACACAACCTTACACACACACACTGGCACACACAGGGTTTAAAGGGATATAGGCCAAATGTGGATAAATGGGACTAGTTTAGATGTGGCATCTTGATCTGCATGGACAAGTTGGGATGAAGGGCCTGTTTCCATGCTGTGAGACTATGACACACTGTAGAAAGGGTGCAATTGCTCTGGAGAGGATCCAGGGGCAATTTATGAACATATTGGCAAAGCTTTTCACTTTGAATAAAGATTTGATAACTGGGGTTGTATTCTCTGCAGCAACGGAAGTGAAGAAAATACTTAGTTCAGGTGAATAATATTATGAGAATAGGACCTGTTTCGCTTAACAAAGAGTGTAGGAAGAAACTGCAGATTGTGGTTTAAACTGGAGACAGACACTAAAAGCTGGAATAACTCAGCAGGACAGGCAGCATCTCTGGAGAGAAAGAATAGGTGATGTTTTGGGTCGAGACCTTCAGACTGAAGAGGTTGAAAACCAGCCATAAAACACAATAACTGGAGATGTGTGTTATCCAACTAAGGGCAGAAATCAGAATCATGTGTTCATCTTTATTGACGTGACACCATAATAAATATTACTTGCTTACTTACTGCCAATTATGCCTCCTGGCATGTAGGGCAGCAACAAAGGTGCTCCACTCAGTAGTGTTGATTCCTTCAGTTGCTGTTTCCATAACATATTTGTTTTACGAGACAGGGTTGTTAGCCCTGTGCTCAACCTCCAATCTGGAGGATCAGTGGATCGCTCTTCATCTCGCCTCCACCCTTCGACCTGTCCAGCATGGGAGACCCTAACAGGAGACGAATCTCCCGCTGGCATAGCTCTAGGAGTCACTGAGACACACAAGCTCCCCGACCACGACAGGGTTGCAATCCAACGGGGAGCATAATAAATATATTACAGAAAAAATTATTTAATGGGGTGGCACGGTGGCGCAGCGGTAGAGTTGATGCCTTGCAGCACCACAGACCCAGATTGGATCCTGACTACGGGTACTGTCTGTACAGTATTTGTACATTCTCCTTATGACCACATGGTTTGCTCTGGATATTCTGGTTTCTCCCACATTCGAAAGAAGTGCAGGTTTGTAGGTTAATTGGCTTCTGTAAATTGTCCCTGGCGTGTAGGATACAACTGGTGTATGGTAGATTGCTGGTCGGTGTGGACTTGATGGGCTGAAGGGCCTGTTTCGATATATGTTTTAGATATATATCTTAATTTCATTGAACCATATACGGTTGAATATGTGGCAGTATTTTTTTCTTGTTTCTATAGTCAAAGGGTAAGGTTGATTGATTTATTTGTGCAGAACAGTGACGGAAGTCTGACTCCTCTTGCCTTGTTTCTATGTTTTTGTTTCTCTCTCTCTCTCTCTCTCTCTCTCTCTCTCTCTCTCTATATATATATATATATATATAGAGAGAGAGAGAGAGAGCATGAATTATAACAGCATGAATTATAATCTGATTTCCATACATGAATATACTAAGGTAATTCATGTGCTGCACCTGTTGATCAGAGCCTGGCTCTACTATGGAATGTAATTAGGAATGTAATTTAGCCTAACCTAATTTATACCTAATCCAATTTGAAGCATAAATGTTGCATTCAAGTGTTAGTTAAAAGACTCACTACAGTATGCACCAGATTGCACAATTTCAAGCTGAAAAATGGAAAAGCTCCCTCCCATGGGAGGGGGGACACCTCCCTCCCACAACCTCCACCCCCCCTCAGACACTACGCTCCCTCGCAATTTCTCACTCTCAACTCTCACCCAATGTTGGCAGCCCTGCATCCCTGTTTTTGTATTCTCGTCCCCTAAATGCTAGTTGAAATGTGAGCTAGATAAAGCTTGAGTTTGTAATTTTCCTCTGTGAAAGTTCAATGAGAAATAAATTTGGCAACAATTAGTACAAAGCTTGTCTCATTTTAACAGGAACAGTCGTGTTATTTGCAGGATAACCTAAACAGATGTGGCTGTAATTGGATTTGTTCTTATGTAGTTAGGGTTGAGGAAATGCATCCAGACAAAATAACAGAACCAAGGAATGGAAATAAGTCACTCGCTCAAGTGACTAATGCTGTGGTCTGGCTATACTGTATCCTAAGTAATCTTGCCTTTGATATCCTTACCAACAAAAAACTGTTGATCTTAATCTTGCAAATTTCGATTGGCATGGCTTCATTTGAGAGTGGGACAATGCTACATTCCCATGAATGTTTTTCTAGATGAAGAGTTTCACTCCTGAAGAACTTTTCTCAAGTTTTAAGATTATTTCTGAATTCCCCTAACAGACAAAATAGCTCCTTTGAATATAATCTTGGGTGGCACAATCAGATCACAATCTCACAATCTTTTAAACATTAGGAAATACAGTCCGTTTATGCAAATTACATTCATAATTGTAATCTTTTAAACTCCATAGTGAATCTAGAAACTGGAATATGTAACTTGCAATAAGTTTCTATTCATTCACCCAGGGCACTCTGTATCGTGATAGATTGTGGTCCCACAACAAAAACTATAGCAGTTCTTTCGAGTTGTAGCGGTAAAGTAGCTGCCTTACAGCGCTTGCAGCTCCAGAGACCCAGGTTCGATCCTGACTGTAGGTGCTGTCTGTACAGAGTTTGTACGTTCTCCCTGTGACCGCGTGGGTTTTCTACGAGATCTTCAGTTTCTTCCCACACTCCAAAAACCTACAGGTATGTAGGTAATTAAATGTAAAAATTGTCCCTAGTGTGTGTGCAGGATAGTGTTGGTGTGCGGGGATCGCAGGTCGGCGCGGACCCGGTGGGCCGAGGGGCCTGTTTCTGCGCTGTATCTCTAAACTAAGCTAAACTGCACATCACATCTCCACATTCTGTGTTTAACCCCCTTCTTCTTGCACTCTCAATCGCACTTGAAAGTACGTGATTAATAATTGTCTGGGCGCTGATCAAATGTTTATTTTGGTAAATCCATAACCACATCTATAGTAATCCTTAGTTACTTTGAAACCTTATCATATTTCCATTTTTTAATGAATTCTTTTATCTTATGTTGATATTTAAATTTACGTTTAAAAATAAACCTTTGCAGTACATTTAGATATTGGTTTTGCAAAATAAAAAGTGAAATATATTTGATAGTTCAGTTTAATTTAGAGATACAACGAGGAAACTGTCACTTCGACCCACTGAGTCCATGCCGGACCATCAATCACCCGTACACAAGTTCTATATTCATGTTCATAAGTGATTGGAGCAGAATTAGGCCATTCGGCCCATCAAGTCTACTCTGCTATTCAATCATGACAGGTCTCACTCTCCCCCTCAACCCCATGTTCCTGCCTTTTCCCCATAGCCCCTGACACCCCTACAAATAAAAAAATACATCTACATTATCTCTGCCTTAGAAATATCCATCGACTTGGCCTCCACAGCCTTCTGTTGCAATGAATTGCAAAGGTTCACCACCCTCTGACTAAAGACATTTATTCTCATCTCCTTCCTGAAGGAACATCCATTTGTTCTGAAGCTATGACCTCTGGTCCCCCCTCATCCTAAACTCCAGCGAGTAGAGGCCCAGTGCCGTCAAGCGCTCATCATATGTTAACCCACTCTTTCCTGGGATCATTCTCGACGTTATCCAGGTTTTGCACCCTACACAATAGGATTAATTTACAGAAGCCAATCAACCTGCAATCCTGCATGTTATTGGAATGCAGGAGGAAACCAAAGCACCCAAAAAAACATGCGGTCACGGGGAGTATGTACAAACACCGCACAGACAGCACCCAAAGTCAGGATTGAACCTGCATCTCTGGCATTGTGAGGCAGCATCTGTATCACTGTGCCACTCTGAATGCAAGCACGTTATAAGGATATTTTTAGAATGTCAGGCAGCCAGATGAAGAAGTTATATTCTACCTCTTGTTGTTTATATTCCTGCAGCGATGTTCAAACAGTAGAAATCACAGTAGTGTTACCCAGCAGGAATTCATCAATAATATTACAAAATGCCAAGAACCTTGCGCAACTGTACAATTTCTAAATATGTGTAATTATAAAGGTAATGGAGCTGAAATAGAGGAAACCTGAACACATTTTTGCTATTAAATACTGATATAGTAATAGGAAAAATTAAATGATACCAAACAATTGATTGAAAATCACATTCGTGCTTCATCACTGTTCAAGGGTCCACCATTCCAGATCTTTCATAAGGAAGAGGAATAACAGTAATTTCTGCTGATTAGAAGCCTGTGGAAATCTACATCTTTCATATTCCTTGCTGCCACTTTGACCACTCTGAGTTATTTGAAAGCATGAAACCCTGCAGCTTCTGGCAAAGCAGGCAATCATGACAACTGTAATTAAACAGAAATGAACCACACATATGCCTTGCATGGAGCTTGAAATAGAAGTTTCTTTGAGTTAGAAAAATAAAACTCAGTTCCAAATTATATGTTTCTGCTCATGAATTACTTTACTCAGATCTAAATATAGATTGGCAAAAAATGAGCAAGAATACGCCATCAATGTATGTATCTCGCTTCAAAATAATATCAAGGGATTTTTGAAGTTGTGTTTAGTTTATTGTCGCGTGTACCGAGGTACGGTGAAAAGCTTTTGTTGCGTGCTAACCAGACAGCGGAAAGACAATACATGATTACAAACGAACCATCCACAGTGTACAGACGCATGATAAAGGGAATAAAGTGAATCTTTTGGTCCCGGGAGTTGGAGAATCAAAAGATCTGAGAGGAGATTACGCAGAGCATAGTTAAAGTAGGAAATGCTCCTGTCAGAGTAATGATTTGAAAGAGTGGAGCGATTGTAATGCATGATGCAGATCCACTTCTGTGACTAGTGTACAAAGAGTCGCCTGGCTTTGGTGCCATCTGACTAATATAAAATGTCATTGTGAGAAGCTGATTGACAATATAAGGACAGATTTTTCTTTGCAAGCTCAGGTGTGAAAAGTTCAATTAAGCAATAGGGAAAATTCAAACAAAGTGTGCTTTATTTTTCAATCTAGTCACATTTTTAGGTTGGAAGTCAATTAGTTGCCTTCGAATTAGAGGCTGAAGGAGGTTCCCAACCCGAAGCGTCACCTATCCATGTTCTCCTGAGATGCTGCCTGACACGCTGAGTTACTCCAGCACTCTGTTTCTTCTTTTGTAAACAAGCCTCTGCCATTCCTTGTTTCTACATTTGGCTGCTTTTGTAGTTTACTCCTCCATGCGCAGTTGTCTCCTAAACTTCATTGATAGATGAGAGAACTAAATGGAATAGAATGTGGAAAGTAATGTATTCTGCAACACAAGTTTACAGAATTAGGTAAAAGCAGGATCTGCAGGGTAGTGATCTCAGGATTGCTTCCAGTACCTTGTGCTAATGAAAATAAGAACAAAAAGATAGGGGAAATGAATGTGTGGCTGAGGGGTTGGTGCACGGGGCAGGGATTAAGATTTCTTGATCATTGGAAACTCTTCTGGGGCAGGATGAACTGTACAAAAGGGACGGGTTGCACCTTAACTGAATGGGGACCAACATCCTAGCGGGCAGGTCTGTTAATGCTACACAGGAGGGTTTAAACCAGATTGGCGGGGGGTGGGATCTTTTGCAGGACAGAGGCACGTGAGAAGCTAAAATTTGGTACAGAGGGTGGTGTGGGAAAGGTTGGTGGACAGAATAGGCAAGTGAAATGCAGAGAGCGAGGAAGAGGGTTGGTTTAAACTGCACGTATTTTAATGCAAGGGGCCTGACGGATAAGGCAGATGAGCTTAGGGCATGAATAGGTACGAGTGACTGGGACGTTGTAGCCGTGACTGAAACCTGGTTATGGGAGGGACAGGACTGGCAGTTCAATGTTCCGGGATACAGGAGCTTCAGGAGAGACAGGGGTGAGGGAAAAAGAGGAGGGGGTTGCATTGTTGGTTAAGGCGGATGTTCGGCAGTGATCAGGGGTGAAATTACAGACGGTACGGCAAGTGAGGCTCTATGGGTGGAGCTGAGGAACAAGAAAGGGATGTTCACCTTGTTGGGGGTGTACTACAGACCACCGAGTAGTCAACGGGAATTAGAAGAACAAATGTGCCAGAAGATTGCAGACAGCTGCAGGTCAAATAAGGTTGTTGTAGTAGGGGATTTAAACTTTCCCAATATAGACTGGGAAAATCATAGTGTGAAGGGGTGCAATTCCTCAAAAGTGATCTGGAGAGTTTTCTTAAGCAGTATGTAGAGACCCCCACATGTGAGAGGGCAACGCTGGATCTAGTATTGGGAAATTGGGAAGGGCAAGTTAATAAAATGTGTGTGGAGGAGCTTTTTGGGACCAGTGACCACAGTTCGATTAGGTTTAATATAGTTATGGATAGGGATGGAGAGGGTCCACGTGTTAAAATGCTAAACTGGTTAAGGCCAACTTTGAGTGTATGAGAGAAGGTCTCGCTCAAGTTGACTGGAGCAGGTTATTTGAGGGGAAAGGAACATCGGCCAAGTGGGATGTTTTTAAAAGTGTGCTGACGAATGCTCAGGATACTGTATGTAGAGTGAAGGGCAAAGCAGGCAAATGTAAGGAAGCTTGGCTAACGAGGGAAATTGAGGCATTGGTCAAAAACAATAAGGATGCATGGGACAGGTAAAGGCAGCTGTGATCAAGTGCATCCCTGGAGGAGTTTCGGGAACCAATGAGTAAACAGAAAAAGGAAATCAGAAGGGCAAAAAGGGACCAGGAGATAGCTCTGGCGGGTAGCATCAAGGACAATCCCAAAAGATTTTGTAAATACATGCGGGAAAAGGGTAACTAGAGAGAGAGTGGGACCTCTCTTAGGGCTAAGGGAATCAAGGGATATGGGGAAAAAGCCAGAATGGGGTACTGATTTTAGATGATCAGCCATGATCATATTGAATGGCAGTGCTGGCTCGAAGGGCCGAATAGCCTACCCCTGCACCTATTTTCTATGTTTCTCTCAGGAATCAAACCTCTGTGTGGAGCAATAGGATTTGGGCAAGGTCCTAAATGAGTATTTCTCCTCTGTATTTACCGAGGAGAAAGACAGTAGGGCAGAGGAGCTTGGGGCAGTCAATGGAAGTGTCTTGAGAGCAGTCAGTGTTACCGTCGAAGAAGTACTGAAGGTACTGTGTTAAAGAAGGAACTGCAGATGCTGGAAAATCGAAGGTACACAAAAATGCTGGAGAAACTCAGCGGGTGCAGCAGCATCTATGGAGCAAAGGAAATAGGCAACGTTTCGGGCCGAAACCCTTCTTCAGGCCGTCTGAAGAAGGGTTTCGGCCCGAAACGTTGCCTATTTCCTTCGCTCCATAGATGCTGCTGCACCCGCTGAGTTTCTCCAGCATTTTTGTGTACCTACTGAAGGTACTGTCATGTATGAAGGTAGACAAATCTCCAGGGCCTGATCAGATATATCCGAGGAAATTGCAGGAAACAAGAAAGGAAATTGCAGGAGCCCTGGTTGAAATTTACGAGTCATCCTTAAATACAGGAGAGGTGCCGGAAGACTGGAGGGTGGCAAATGTTGTGCCTCTTTTCAAGAAGGGCAGCAGGGAAAATGCTGGGAACTATAGGCCGGTGAGCTTCACATCTGTAGTTGGTTAGTTACTGGAGAGAATTCTGAGGGATAATTACACAGGCATTTGTATGGGCAAGGGCTGATTAGGGATAGTCAGCATGGTTTTGTACATGGGAGGTTGTGTCTCACAAATCTGATTGATTTTTTTGAAGACGTGACCAAAAAGGTCGATGAAGGCAGAGTTGTAGGTTATGTACATGGATTTCAGTACGGTGTTCGACAAGGTTCCGAATGGCAGGCTGCTCTGGAAGGTTAGATTGCATGGAATCCAAGGAGAGATAGCTGAATGGATAGCAAATTGGCTCCATGGAAGGAAGCAGAGGGTAATGGTGGAAGGTTGCTTCTCGGACGGGAGGCCAGTGACTAGTGGTGTGGCTCAGGTTTTGGTGCTGGGCCCGTTACTGTTTGTCATTAACATCAATGATTTGGATGAGAACATACAGGGCAAGATTAGCAAGTTTGCTGATGATACAAAAGTGAGTGGTTTTGCAGATTGTGAATATGGTTGTGAAAGATTGCAGCAGGATCTGGATCAATTGGCCAGGTGTGCAGATGAATGGTTAATTTAATTTAATACCGAGAAGTGTGAGGTTGCATTTTGGGACGTTGAAGAAGAGCAGGACCTACACAGTAAATGGTAGGCCCCTGGGTAGTGTTGTAGAGCAGAGGGATCTATGAGTACAGGTGCATGGTTCCTTGAAGGTCGAGTCGCAGGTAGATAAGGTGGTCAAAAAGGCTTTTGGTACTTTGGCCTTCATCAGTCAGAGTATTTAGAAGTAGGGAGGTCACGTTGCAGTTGTATAAGACGTTGGTGAGACCACATTTAGAATATTGTGTTCATTTCTGGGCACCATGTTATAGGAAAGATATTGTCAAGCTTGAAAGGGTTCAGAAAAGATTTATGACGATGTGCCAGGACTAGAGGGTGTGAGCTATAGGGAGAGGTTGAGTAGGCTGGGTCTCTATTCCATGGAGTGCAGGAGGATGAAGGGGTATCTTATAGAGGTGTACAAAATCATGAGAGGAATAGATCGGGTAGATGCTCAGAGTCTCTTGCCCAGAGTAGGGGAATCGAGGACCAGAGGACATCGGTTCAAGGTGAAAGGGAAAAGATTTAATAGGAAATTGAGGGTTAATTTTGTCACGCAAAGGGTTGTATGGAACAAGCTGCCAGAGGAGGCAGTTGAGGCTGGGACTATCCCATCGTTTAAGACAGGTACATGGATAGGTCAGGGTTGGAGGGATATGGACCATGCACAGGCAAGTGGGACTAGTGTAACTGGGACATTGTTGGCTGGTGTGAGCAAGTTGGGCCGAAGGGCCTGAGTCCATACTGTATCACTCTAGGACTCTAATAATTTATTCAAGAATCATATAATTAATTACTTCTCTGCTGACATGACTTGTTTTACATTATTACTGATTCATACCTCAAAGTCATGTTATTTAAATAAATGTCTGAAATAATTTATTTACATGTTTGTGATGCTGGAACAAATGGCAAATATAGATATTTTTATTTTTACTACTAACTGTACAAGTATAGGAGAGAATCAGCCTACATTATTCTCTGGAATGGAAACGCTTAGTGCATGTTGTTCTAATATGACCATGCATGAATCAAAACAAAGTGATGCTTATATTTAACTGCTCACGTTTATTGGTCTCAATTTTCCTGGTGACTGTAAAGGGATAATTCACAATTGTATCTGACGTCAACTATCAAGCACTTGCTAACGTATTTCATATTATTGGCTGTGATCCACCAGGGTCTGTAACACAACCATTGTGCTGATATGTCCACCTGGAAACACACAGCAAGCCAATTAGAATCTGTGGAGAGTGAATCAGGTTTCATGCAAGTACAGACAGGAAAATGGGGAAACAGGAGAGTAAAAACTGTGATAGGTGGGAGTGAGGAAAAAATTAATTATAGAATGAAGGAGACGAGTAAAGAAAGAAACACATACCAAGGGAAGTATAAATAATATTTGAAACAGTGCAACTTGGTTTTGAGTCTGGGATGCAGTAAGCCATATTGATAAGATGGCACTTGGCCTCATCATTGGCCTCATCATTGGCTTTCACACAGAGAGTGGTGAATCTCTGGAACTCTCTGCCACAGAGGGTAGTTGAGGCCAGTTCATTGGCTATATTTAAGAGGGAATTAGATGTGGCCCTTGTGGCTAAAGGGATCAGGGGGTATGGAGAGAAGGCAGGTACGGGATACTGAGTTGGATGATCAGCCATGATCGTATTGAATGGCGGTGCAGGCTCGAAGGGCCGAATGGCCTACTCCTGCACCTAATTTCTATGTATCTATGTATCATCTACTTTGCACTTGCCTTCACCTATTAAGACCATTCTCTCGATAGGGAAAGGATGGATAACGGTAGTTTGAATCACTCTTGCATTGGTAAATTCCATCCCAGTTTGTGGATGCAGTTTGTGCAGTAAATAAAGTGCTAGCTTTTGAGAAAAATAAATGTATAAACAGCTCTGCAAACAATTAATTACTTGAGCTGACTGCTAGTTTCCAGGTCAATGCGACAGTTACAAATTGAATTACTGATTAATCTGAAAACAAACTTTGCTGGAAATAGTCGCCAAATCAGGCAATATTGATGGAGGAAACCAAGGAGTCAGCATTTTAGTTCTGAGAAGCATTATCAGCCCAGCTGACCCAGGAAAGCTAGTTGAAGGAAGGGTGTTGATAAATTCACTCCAAGGACTCTCTACCTCAAATTATGACATTGGACCATTAATATCCATTTCATTATCGAAACAGGGTAGTATTTCATCTGCCTACGATGCGAGTCTCATGGTGATGCATTTGTCTTCAAATGTTCTGTAACCTTTTGAATCAGAGATATTCGAGCCAAAATGACACTTAAGAGTAACATTAATCTCCAAAATAAATGGGTTTGGGTGGTGTGGAATGCTAAAGCGAAAAAAGTCTCAAACTGGAATCAGTTCTGGATCACCTCCCAGTTTTAACAGTGGTTGGATGGCGAGCAGATGACAAATTCACTGCCTTTCAGATTTAATGCTGGCCAGACAGTTTACTGGGTCTCAGAAAGCTGGTTGTTGAAAGAAGTTGAAAATTGCTGCAAAGAATTATTGGTTTCGACCCTGACAGAATTCAACCCCTCAGCTTAGAAATCCTGTCAAAGTAAATTGTGGGCCTTTCTCAATTGAAACAGAAATATTGATAAATAGGGGCAGAAACAGGCTCCTCGGCCCTTTGAACCTATTCCATCATTCAAAATAATCATGACTTTTGCTCAATCACCATGTCATATTCCAGCTTGGTTGTCATACCTCTGAACTTATTTTTTTTTGTCCAGAAATTTCTGCCTCCATTTTAAATATTCTTTTAAAATATTTTCAGTAGCTTGCATTCCAGTTATTCTGTGATAGAAAGTTCCACCGACTGTGAAGACATTTTTACTTATCACAGTCCTAAATGTCTTATCTATACCATGAAATTGTAAACCCTGGTTTTGTATCATCCAGCCAGGGGATCCTCCCTGTATCCGGCAATCAAGTCCTGTCAGAAATGTGGATGTTTCAAAAGGATCTCCGCTTGCTCAATTCATTACAGGTAGGATGTGGAGTCTTTGGAGATGGTGCAGAACAGGTTTGCCAGAATGCTGACTGATTTAAAGGGTATTAGCTATAAGGAGAGGTTGGACAAACTTGGGTTGTTTTCTCTGGAATGTTGCAGGTTGATGGAGACTTGTAAGGAGTATACACGTAAAATTATGAGAGACATAGATAGGGTAGTTGTCAGAATCTATTTTTTCCAGGGTGGAAATGGCAATGACTGCAGGACATAGCTGTAAGGTGACAGGGGAAAAGTTTAAAGGAAATGTGTGAGGCGAGTTTGTTTTGGCACAGAGAGTGGTGGGTGCCTGCAATGTGCTGGTAGGTTTGGTGGTGGACGCAGATGCTATAGTGGCATTTAAGAGGCTTTAAGTACATGGACATGGAGTAAATGGAGGGACATGGATCACATGCAGGGTGAGAAGATTAATTTAACTTGGAATCATGTTTGGCCCAGTCATTGTGGGGCAAGGAGTTTGTTCCTGTGCTGTACTGTTCCATGTTCTATGTTTGTTCTTAGTCCTCTAAACTTCATTGATAGGCGAGTGAACTAAATAGAATGTAATGTGGAAAGTAACGTATTCTGCAACACAAGTTTACGGAATTGGGTAAAAGACTGAAAAGCAGGATCTGCCGGATAGTGCTCTCAGGATTGCTTCCAGTACCTCGTGCTAGTGAAAATAAGAACAGGAAAATTGGGGAAATTAATGTGCAGCTGAGGAGTTGGTGCAGGGAGCAGGGATTTAGATTTCTGGATCATTGGGATCTCTTCTGGGGCAGGGGTGAACTGTACAAAAGGGACGGGTTGCACCTTAACTGGAGGGGGACCAACATCCTAGCGGGCAGATTTGCTAATGCTACACAGGAGCGTTTACACTAGATTGGCAGGGGGGTGGGATTCCGTACAGGACAGAGGCACGTGAGAGGCTAAAAGTTGGTATGGAGGGTGGTGTGAGATTGATTTAACTTGGAATCATGTTTGGCACAGTCATTGTGGGGCAAGGAGTTTGTTCCTGTGCTGTACTGTTCTATGTTCTAAGTTTGTTCTTAGTCCTCTAAATAATACTGGCTTCGATGTCAATTTGTCCTCATTCCGGGAATTAATCTTGTGAACCTTGTATTGCCTCCACCATCGTTCAAGAAGCAATGTTTAATTTGACTGGTATAAAGTCATCAATTAAGAAAAGAATTTCAATGAGAAACTTGTTCATGCTGCAATGTGAACATTTTACTTTTAAGTGGTGCCTCTTCTGCCCACATTAGCCAAATTACTTAATCTACTGGGTGAATTAGCCATATCAGCAGCAAACCTCAGACATGTTTCTCCAATAGTATTTTGCAATGTTCAGAGAAAATAAACAGCAAGTTTTTAATGTTATCTCATATTTTCTGTTGTGTTTATGCTTAAACACTGACACTTCAAAGAAATTGTGCTGCATTTTACCCACATCTGGGAATTGAGACTAAGTATACTGTTGGCAAACGCATTCCATCACTGCTGATGATTAAGTTTAGACTGATTTGTCAGAAATTAAATGGATTTGGTTTATCCTATTTTGATGGACCTGATATAAAGGACAATTTTCCATATTGCCAGGCCATTACCAGTTTTGTAAGTGTACTGGGGGAACTTGGCCAGAGGTGGGGTTAGCTCTGGAGGCCAAATCATCAGTCCACAAGCTGGGATGCTGTCTGGTTCAAGCGAGTCCAACTGACCAGCGATCCCCGCACATTAACTACCCTACACACATTAGGGACAATTTTACCAAGCCTTATACCAAGCCAAGAAACCTGTACGTCTTTGGAATGTGGGAGGAAACCGAAGATCTCGAGAAAACCCACGCAGGTCACGGAGGGAAAGTACAATCTCCGTACAGACAGCACCCGTAGTCGGGATCAAACATGGGTCACTGGCGCTGCAAGCACTGTAAGGCAGCAACTCTACCGCTGCGCCACCGTGGTCTCATAACCCTTGCTAAAGCCAGTACTCTTGCTGTTTCTGGAAGTCAGATGGAGTAAATTAACTGATGAAGAACTTTTGTGATAGTGAAGACTGAAAGAAGATGCCAAGATGGATTACTTGTTCTACTCATGTGATTCACATTGATGACAAATGCTTCCATCATGTATTTGAAAACAATGGTGATACTTTTAATATTGTGAAGATTTGTACTCGGGTGCGAGTATGGATTGGTATTGACAACTAATACCAATTATTGTTAGCTAACAATGGCCTGTTTCCTTTATCATCGTTACGTTTTTACATATCTTTCATTCATTGGTCTAAATCTCTCATTTCCCTTTCTAGTTACTTTCAGTCTGAAGAAGGGTCTCCACCTGAAATGTCACCCACTCCTTCTCTCCAGAGATGCTGCCTATCGCACTGAGTTACTCTAGCATTTTGTGTCTATCTTCGATTTAAATCAGTATCTGCAGTTCCTTCCTACACATAAATGTTTTCTTAAATGTTGTGATAATACTTGCCTCAATTATCTGCTCCGGCAGCTCATTCAATACACACACCACCCTTCAGGTTCCTATTAAATCTTTCCCCCCCTCAGCTCAACCCAATGTACTCTGGTTCTCGATTGGTTCCAGGGCCGGCCTTAAGCAAATTGGACGAATTGCTCCCAATTGGGCCCCGCGCCTAAGGGGGCCCCGCGCCAGAGTAATCTACTCTCGGCTCGGGTAGATCTACCCCCGGTGGAGGGGGGAGAGAGGGGTACACGGGGATGGAGGAGAGGGGCAGGTGGGTCGTTCCCTCACGGTCCCGGGGCAGCGCGCACACAGCCCCGGCTCCACCCCTCTCTCTCCCCGGGGAGGCGCGGTGAACATTACAGGGAGGGCCGGGCCACGGGTTGGAGCAACGTTTACAAACACCGGCCTCAGCTCACACCCATCCGCCCGGACCCCGGCATCCGCTCATGCCGCCGGCCCTCTCCCTCCCTTCTCTCCTTCCCTTCCCTCCCTCTCTTCCCTTCATCCCTTCCTCCCTTCTCCCCTCCCTCCTTCCCCTTCTCTCCTTCCCTCGCTCCCTTCTTTCTCTCCTTCCCTCCCTCCTTTCTCTACTTCCCTCCCTCCCTTCTATCCTTCCTCCCTTCTCTCCCTCCTTCCCTTCTCTCCTTCCCTCCCACACACACACACACACACACACATCACACACAGACAACTAACACACACAGACACACACACACACACAGACACACACACACACACATAACTAAGTTAGGATGGGGTAGAAGCCAAAGGGTAGGATGGTGCTGAAGCCCAAAATTTAATGCCTGGACTGGTTTTTCGCCAATGGTTATTGGTTTTCCAGGATCTAGTTAATTAAAAAAAAAAAAATCATTTCACAGTCACTAAAACAAGTGGTATTGTAACTATGTACTTTTCATAGGTGATCTACACATTTTGTTTGTTACTTGTAGGCTTACATGTATGCAATTTTATATTAAAATGTAGCTTAGATCTGTTTGGTCCATTAACTCGCAGGCACTTTTTAAACGCACATTTTGATTACTTTCCATTCTACCATAGAGATATAAAGTCTATAATAGACTTTATTTCTATTTCTATGATTCTACAGACCTTGGCTGGAAACCTGGGGCTCACCAAAATTGTTCCCAATTGGGCCCCGCACCTCCTAAGGCCGGCTCTGATTGGTTCTCATGCATTACTTTTAGTTTGGAAATTTAGTCTGGTGTTAAGTGATGATTCCCTAATCATGCATTTCGAGTGGCTAGGCTGTGCTTAAAGGAAGAATAGGTTGGAAATAGGGCTGGCTACAACATTGTCAGCTGGATGCAGGGCATTGCATGTAGCTTTATGCAGTGTGGCATCACCTGCATATTTTTGCTTATGAAAGACAAGGAGTCATAAAGGCCAACCAGTATCAGTGGGAAAAGAGGTATCCAGAGAGAGGTAGAAAAATATGTCAGTTTAAAAAATTATGGATATGCGGCTTTGCACAAACAGAATGGGTGACAGTTTCATGTGTATAGGAGCTGAATAGCACAAATCTTCCAATCTGCTTCACCAGTTCTGTAGTTGGTGATCGGATGAACAGCATTAGAGAATTAGATAAGTGGCCTGTGGGTTGATTTTCCATGATTCATTAACATACATGGCCCTGGAATGTTTCTCCTCAAAGTATCAGTGCAAATTGATATAACTAGCTTCAGTAGTAGTTTTTCATCCTTGAAATGCATTGACCGCCTTGAATGTTCAGATAAAATGTAGCACTAAAGGGAAGGCAAACTGTGACTTTTGAAAATATATTGTTTTTGTTTTCCACTGCTTTGGAAGTCCCTGCTGGGTTTTTTCCCCACTGTTTCCGCAAATCATGGTTTTGATGTTTGCATATTCACCCAGCTGGGTTCGTGCTTCAGATGTTTCCAGCTGCTGTTTCAGTTCAGGCAAGTGGAAAGTGGTAAGTCCTCTCAATAATTCTTCAACAACTCGTATCTGAAGATGAGAGTGGGATTTCTGTGAACCCTTTGGCGGCAGATGCCTTGGGCTAGATACTGACACGCCCGGGTAATAGGTGTTAAATAGCACATCAATGTGTACTTGTGATGTGTACTTGAGATATTTTGCCCCGACTTATACTTTTCTCAGAGTCTACGTATCTAGGAGGAACATGGAAGCCGGTCTTAGAGGCTTGCTTTCATCTCAGTGTTAAGATAGTAACTTGAGTCAGTCCACATGAACATCATGGCAGTTTCTGCTAGGTCCTCTTGAAACTGAGCACATACTTGGATTCCCATGCTAATGGATTCTTTCAAGTCTGCACCGCTGAAAACTGCCGATTAGTCCACCATGCACCAATACATCAAAGTAACTATAAAGGGTTTGTTTGTGGGGAATTTACTTGTCTTAGCTACTGAAAATATTAAGAGCAGCTTCAGAAGCTGTAGCATTCTTAAGAAGTTATTCTAAAGTGATCCACCTCTCAACTCCACGAAATTCCCAAATAGAATGAAATTTAGTTAAAGTACCAGATCATTAATGTCTATGCTTCCTGACCCGCTGAGTTACTCCAGCATTTTGTGTCTACCGGGTTATTAATCTATGATCATGGTCAGCAAATAATTCAAGTTATTGCCGATCGATGACGTTCCTCAGCCTGCAACCATGATACTATTCTGCAGTGTTGTGTAACAAATTACAATAATGTGTGCTTTTGTGGGGTTTACTGGCCTGCTTTCTCTTTTATTAATGCATAATGTTTTACGATCTAGCTGCTTTGTCCAATAACTTAGTTTACCCTTTTGTCTTTTGAGGCAGGATTAGTAGAATCCCCTGAGAGGAGGAGACTCCGGTTATCTACTCCACCAAGATGTATGTGTATCTTAATTTTCCCGAGGATAGTAATTATAACTATCACTCACCCTGCATTTGACTTTGGTGCAAGTGTCCTAAAAAATGGAGGGCAACTAGTCTCTATATAATCACCAGAAAATGGTGATGTTTCACGAGGACAGGATTAGGCTTTGCTGCAAAAAATAAGGAACTGCAGATGCTGGTTTACGAGAAAAGAGGCAAAAAAGTGCTGGAATAACTCAGTAGGTCAGGCAGCATCTTTGGAGAACATGGATAGATGTTTATCCATGTTCTCCAGAGATGCTCTTTGACCCGCTGAGTTACTCATGCACTTTGTGTCTTAGACTTTGCTGCTTATGTTTCTATGGGTTATTGATTGGGGGCGATCAGCCTTGATCACAATGAATGGCGGTGGTGGCTCGAAGGGCCGAATGGCCTCCTCCTGCATCTATGTTTCTATGTTTCTATGTGATGGCCAGCGTGGACAAATAACCTCATAAAATTGAGACACAGTCATAAAGAAAAACCCCTTGGGTTAAGTACCATCCAAAATCTATCTAATGGATGTTAAATAGCATAATAACAAGTAGGCTGTGTATTCTAAAAGTTGGTGGCACAGTGGTACAGCTGGTAAAATTGCTGCCTCACATCACCAGGGACCCAGGTTTGAACCAAGGATGCTGTCTGCGTGATGTTTGCATGCTCTCCCTGTGACCACGCAGATTTCCTCCATGTGCTCCAATTTCCTCCCACGTCCCAAAGAAGCATGGCTTTGTAGGTTAATTGGCCTCTGTAGATTGACCCGAGTGTGAGAAATGTGGAATAATATCAAACTAGTGTGAACGGGTGATCAATGGTCGGTGTGAACATGGTCAGCTGCAGGGCCTGTTTCCATGCTGTATCATTGTCCATCAATCAGTCATCAGTAAAGCTGAAGGTAAATTTCCTATTAAGATTTTCAATGGATGATGGGAAATATAGACAAGGAGATAAGAACAGTGAGTCAATGTCAATGACTGTCATATTTAACACTAAAATAAATCTTCAACCAGATACTAATTGGTGGTGGAGAAAATGTGAAGATCAAATACAGAGTACTATGTTTACATATCTATAGTATTGCTGCAAGTAAGAATTTCATTGTTCCATTTTGATACATTTAGTTTTTTTAGTTTTAGAGGTATAGCGCAGAAACAGGCCCTTCAGCACACCGAGTCCGCACTGGCCACCGATGCCCGCACATTAACACTATCCTACACACACTAGGGACAATTTACACTAATACCAAGCCAATTAACCTACAAATCTATACGTCTTTGGAATGTTGGAGGAAACCAAAGATCTCGGAGGAAACTCACGCGGCCACAAACTCCATACAGACAGCACCCATAGTCGGGATCAAACCCGTGTCTCTGGCGCTGCAAGTGCTGTAAGGCATATGACAATAAAACATGCATGAATTTTGATTTAGGATTTGAAATTTTTGCAGTCAGAGAGAGAAAAGTAAAGGATTTTCTGAAGACTTTGCAGAATGCGGAGTTGAGACTGAAGAAGAGAAGAAAAATAATTTCAAATATGGCAAGAGTCACAGTGTAGGGCTTGCGATGGCCTTCATGTTGAAATGAATCACACAAGGTTGGACGTCAGCTTTGGTTCAATTGTTGCACAATTACCTCAGTCAGAATATTGCAGCTGTGTGCGCAATAGACTTTGAAACATGAGACTTCTTAAGTCTGAAGCAGGGTCTCGACCTGAAACGCCACCCATTCCTTCTCTCCAGAGATGCTGCCTGTCCCGCTGAGTTACTCCAGCATTTTGTGTCTACCTTCGATTTAAACCAGCATCTGCAGTTCTTTCCTACAGACTTTGAAGCATACCTGGCATGACATCTGGAGCAGTATTGATGATGACTGTTTAAATACAGCTGTGACTATTCCAGTTAAATCCTAGGATTGGATAAAAAACTAGTGGAATTGTGGAGAACAAATTGTATTTCCAAGAAAAGTCATGCCTGAGTGGAGAAATGTACTGAGGAAAATAATTTTGGGATTACTGTTGTCTTGAGTGCACATTTGCATTTGCATTCAGGAGCCCGATGCAGATTGCACAAATTTCCAAATTATAGCAAAACATGAGGGACAGTGGAATATGAAAAATAAAACTACAGAACATATGGAACAAAATAATAACACGGGAAGAGTGATGGCATGAGAAATCTAAAGCAGACAAGTGTAAGCTACAGCATATTGGAAGGAAAAACACGAGTGGCATATAATGATAGTCTATAATGCTGAAACAGAGGAAGATAAATATGAGAAAAATTATGTCTTTGCAGCACAACCTAAACTTATACAACCACCTCACAGCAGTAATTCATGAGACCAATATATTATGCCAGAAGTCTCTGGACATTACAATGAAATTGGATGGTGACATTTTACTGTCAGTCAATACCCTTGAATGGTACTGTGACAGTGTCCAATTCCTGCATATGAGAGACAAAAGAGAGAGAGAGAGAGAGAGAAAATGTAATGCTCAAGAGTGTTAAAGTGTGTAACATAGTGATGTGTGACTCGTCTATATAGTCATTAGAGCTACAGCATTGAAGCAGGTCCTTCGAAAAAATATATTATCGACACTGGAAATCTAACATAAAATCAAAGAAACAAATGCTCTATTCAGCCGGACAGACTGGAACTACGGGGAGGGTGACAAAGTCAACATTTCAAGCGGAAGACCGTTAATCTGAAGTGTGCTGACTGCTACTTCCAGTATTTCCTTTTTTAAATTATACAGTAGACCCACACAATAACAGACCTCTATATAGCGGATTTGGGTTCTTGCTGACTGATGCTCCCGTCGCACTGCAACCCCACGTCCGCCACTTACTCAATAAGCTGGTGCTACATGATGGGAGCTTCTGGTTGCAGGAGGAGAGAGAGGGAGCAGAATGAATGCGGAGTGAATGATGGACCCGTCCCTGGCGCACCACGTTTGGGGTCGGGGGCTCTGCGGCTCCCCGGCCTGTGAATTCCTGCATGTTTAACACCCCAATGTCACGTTTGTTCCCTTGTAATCTTGGGTTAATCTTTAGTCTCCTCACTCGGTTATAGCAGACAATCAACAGTAACAATACCACCCTTCCCCCTCGCCCATGGTCCGTTATTGCAAGGGTTCACTGTATATGGAAACTGACCCTTTGGCCTCTGAGTCCTTACCAATAAGCTAACATTCACTTACACTAATTGTATTTTTATTCTCCCCACATTCACATCAGCTCCTCCCCCATAATCTATCGCTCGCTTATCCACTCAGGGCAATTTACAGTGACCAATGAAACTGCTAACCTGCATGTCTTTTGGATGTGTGAGAAAACCAGAGTGAGTAGAAAAAAACTTTCATCACAACAGAGAGAAAGTACAGATTTCACATAGACAAACTCTAAGATCAGAATTGAATCTTGGTTGCTGGAGCTGTGAGGCAGCAGCTCTACTAGTGACACCACAATGGCATATGGTTTTGTATGAGATATACCAATAGTAATATTGTAGCACACACAGGAGGCTGCAGAAAAGCTGGGGCTGGAGCCTTGCTGATTGGAGATGGAGCCTCATGGGTCAGAACCGGAGCATCGCGAGTCGACGGAGCCTGCGGCTGGCCCCTGGCTTGGGGCCTAGGTCGAGGGAGCCCACGGCTGGGGCCTGGGTCGACGCCAGGGATATGACAGGAGATGACCCAGCGGCGACAGTGGAGGGTTCGGTGCGGCGGTCGATGAGTGCGTGACCGACGGACGAGGACAAACACGAGGAGTGAGGACGCTGCTGCTGGGGGGAGGAACAAAGGAGGAACAAAAGATTTCAATGTGACTTGTCCAAGATGTTGTACATCAAATCTCACACAAAACCTTCCGTCACTGTTGATAATGAAGCTTGTAGAATAAGCCAGCAAGTCAACAAGACTGTTTGGAGAAGATCAAGGTTGTGAAGACTGTAGAGGTGAGGTATATTGTCAGGCTGCAGGATTGTTCAATGAGTTGATTGAATGGAAAGCAGATTGGTGAATTGTTTGGAAAGACCTCAACAGAACTGAGATCACATGTCTAAATACATCGTGTGAACATTGATGGGCAGGGAGAGAATAAGTCACTGTTCTCATTTTAAGGATGACACTAAGCTGGGGGGCAGTGTTAGCTGTGAGGAGGATGCTAGGAGACTGCAAGGTGACTTGGATAGGCTGGGTGAGTGGGCAAATGTTTGGCAGATGCAGTATAATGTGGATAAATGTGAGGTTATCCACTTTGGTGGCAAAAACAGGAAAGTAGACTATTATCTAAATGGTGGCCGATTAGGAAAAGGGGAGATGCAGCGAGACCTGGGTGTCATGGTACACCAGTCATTGAAAGTAGGCATGCAGGTGCAGCAGGCAGTGAAGAAAGCGAATGGTATGTTAGCTTTCATAGCAAAAGGATTTGAGTATAGGAGCAGGGAGGTTCTACTGCAGTTGTACAGGGTCTTGGTGAGACCACACCTGGAGTATTGCGTACAGTTTTGGTCTCCAAATCTGAGGAAGGACATTATAGCCATAGAGGGAGTGCAGAGAAGGTTCACCAGACTGATTCCTGGGATGTCAGGTCTTTCATATGAAGAAAGACTGGATAGACATGGCTTATACTCGCTAGAATTTAGGAGATTGAGAGGGGATCTTATAGAAACGTACAAAATTCTTATAGGGTTGGACAGGCTAGATGCAGGAAGATTGTTCCCGATGTTGGGGAAGTCCAGGACAAGGGGTCACAGCTTAAGGATAAGGGGGAAATCCTTTAAGACCGAGATGAGAAAAAACTTTTTCACACAGAGAGTGGTGAATCTCTGGAACTCTCTGCCACAGAGGGTAGTTGAGGCCAGTTCATTGGCTATATTTAAGAGGGAGTTAGATGTGGCCCTTGTGGCTAAAGGGATCAGGGGGTATGGAGAGAAGGCAGGTACGGGATACTGAGTTGGATGATCAGCCATGATCATATTGAATGGCGTTGCAGGCTCGAAGGGCCGAATGGCCTACTCCTGCACCTATTTTCTATGTATCTAAGCCACATTAACCAGTTCCTCACAGATAAGGTATGAGTCAGGGTCAAAATGTCTATACTTAAGCAGTTCAAAATTATAAGTGGATACAATGAGGGATGATTAATGGATAGGTCAAACATACTGCAGATCCTGTGGGTAGATTAACGAATGGCACAGTGGTTTAGTTTGGTTTATTGACACGTGTATAGAGGTACAGTGAAAAGTTTTGTTGCTTGCTAACCATTCAGCGGAAAGAAAATACAAAGACAATACTTTATTACGTACAAGTCATCCACAGTGTACACATACTGTGCAGCCGGTAGAGCTACTGCCTCACAGCACCAGAGACCCTGATTCGATCCTGACCTTGGGTGCTGTATATGCGGAGTTTTCATGTTTAGGCCACATTTTTTAAGCCAACCATTGACTGTAAAACACCATGGGCAACACAGTGGCACAGCTGGTGGAGCTACTACCTCATAGCGCCAGAAACCCAGGTTCGATCCTGACCAGGGGTGCTGTCTGTGTGGAGTTTGGATGTTCTCCCTGTGTTATGGATTTCCTCCAATGGTCTGGTTTCCTCCCACTGCCAAAAGACAGGTTTTCAGGTTAATCCGTCTCTGAAAATTGCCCCATGTGGGAAGGGATGCGAAAGTGGGATGACATAGAACTAGTATGAATGGGTGGTCGGTGTACAGCATGGACTCTGTTGGCTAAAGGGCCGCTTCCATGCTGTATCGTTCAATCAATCAATTCCAATGCAGATATGCAATGGCATTACCTTAACTCCAAGCTCCACTGAAAGTCAAGTCAAGTCAAGTCACATTTATTTATATAGCACATTTAAAAAACAACTCTCGTTGGCCAAAGTGCTTTACATTTGTTATAAGAATAGCACAAACAAGTGAAAATCACTGGATCTTTTATTCACCGTTGAAAGATCTTTCATCAGATTATAGTCAGAAAGAGGTTGCAAAGAATAGCCAGCAAATCCAAGGCTTGTGTGTACATGCACCCACATACATGCGCACACACTCACGCATCTTTGCTGCACTTACAGCAAGAAATGTTAGCAGTTCAGCACAGTCACCAGCATTTCCTCACAAAATATCATCTTTAGCTGGGTGGTCTGATGTCAGTTGTGGTCAAGGCTATATTAAACCATATACAGATGGCTGATTTGGGATATGGTTCATTTTGAAAATATTTGGGTAAATAGCAAGAATGCATCACATCTTTATAAAAAATAAGAAAATGGAAGTAGAACCACATAGAATTACAGAAATTGTAAAAGATCGAGGATCAAGTGAATGCAGACTTTTTATACACTGGCGCAAAAACAGATATTTATCAATTAATTTCTCCCTCCTTTCCTTCTCCCATCAGTTGTTTCTTTCTAGCCATGGATCCACCAGTGAAAATCACTGGATCTTTCTTTTATTCACCGTTGACAGTAAGATTGTAAACTCTAGGCATTGAGCATCTATCTATCAATACTATTACTAAAACTCTCATCTTGTCCTCTTCAGGTTTGCGTTGTTTTTTAATTTGCACAAAACTGAACCCTATATCACTAGGATATTTTGCCATCTTACTCACAGATCGTCTCTGCTCCAAGTGCACCAAGTTTTGTTCCGATCGGTGGAATATTACAAAAGTTATGAAGGTTTAAATAATCGTGAGATCAGCAGATTGGTCTTCTTGCCTGTCTGTCCCCTTACGGCACCCGGTGTTAATCACCGGCGGGCCAAGGAGAATAAATCGCCGAAGGCGGGGCTGAGTCCGCAAGCCACGCGGATTGAGTCTGCAAGCCGCGCTGATTGAGTCCGCGAGACGTGCTGAGTGAGTCCGCAAGCCGTGTGGAGGAGAACGACCAGCGAAGCGGCCAGCTGTGAGTTCGCATCGCACACCCAACCCCTTCTCCTCTGTTCCCCCATGCTGGCTCCTGCCCCCATCCCCCGTAATACCGCACACTCCCCCATGGCTCTTCCTGAGTCTTTTCTCCGAGCTCTCTCGCCCCTGCCCAACCCTCCCCACCTCCCCCCGCCCCCACACCCCTCCCCCCACTCCACAACTCCCCCCACACACCCCTCCCTTCCACACAACCCTCACAACCCTTCCCCTGCCCACACACATCCCTCTCCCACACACACCCCCACACACCTATCATACCCCCACAACCCCTCTGCCCACATATACCCTCCCACACACCCCTCCCCTCCACAACCCCCCCACAATCCCTCCCCCACAGCCCCATCCCCCACAACCCCTCTCCCCCACAGCCCCTCCCCCCACAGCCCCTCCCCCCCACAGCCCCCCCTCCCCCCACAATCACCCCTCCCCCCACAATCACCCCATCCCCCACAATCACCCCCCACAACACTCCGCCCACACACCCCCACAACGCATCCCCCACAATGCCCCCCCCCTACAACGCCATCCCCCTTCCCACACACCCCTCCCCCACAACCCTCCCCGCCCACATACCCCTCTCCCCCACAACCCCCTTCCCCCACAACACCCTCCCCCTACAACCCCCTCTACCCCCACAACCCCCCTCCTCAACATCTCCCTCCCCTCCACAACACCCCTCCCCCACACAATCCCCCTCCTCCCTCTCCCCACAACTTCCCCTCCCCACCACAAACCCCCCCTGCCACCCACACAACCACCTACACACCCCTCCCCCACCCACAAACACCTCCTCCACAACAACCTCTGCCAACAACCCCCCCGCCCACAACCCCCTTTCCCCCCCACAACCACCCCCCGCCCACACATACGCCCCGCCCACACACACACCCCTCCCCTCCACACACCCCCGCCCACACACCCCTCCCCCCCACACCCCGCCCACACTCACCCCCCTCATCCCTCCTCCTTCCCCCCTCGCAAACTCCTCCAGCCCACATACACACTTCGTCTCCCACCCCACACCCCCCCCACCACACACCCCCCGTGGTAAATGCGACCCAACAGGTCCCACTTTGTCTAGTAATATACTAACAATCTAGCCATCTGATGAAATTCATTTTAAGAGGTTATAATTAGTGACTTTGAAATGTTACCCCTATCTGCTAGCTTTTCATTCCCTTGTTTGTTGCTTGTGTGTATCAGCCTACACACTGTTACATACAGTAATGGGCCTGCCCCGCTTAGGCGATTTTTTCGGCGACTGCCGGCGACTGTCATAATCGTAGTAGGCCGCCAAAAAACCGGTGGCTGGACCCTCCCCTACGACAATGTCTATGACAATGTCTACAACAACCTACCACCTAGTCAACGTCAAGCTACGGCAAGCTACCGACAACCGGTGACCATTAGGACGTCCACCTACAACCACACCTATGACAACCTACGTCCACCCGCGACAAGCTACGACAAGGTAAGACAATTCAGTCACCGGTACCTGTCGCTGGTTGATGTAGGTTGACATAGGTAGTCGCAAATGGAATTCACCGAAGTCAGCACCGGCGATAATTTACGTCATCCTGGCGACAGCACCTACGTTAGGCTACGATCATTGGCGTCAAGCCCACGGGCGGCAACTGTCGCTGAAAAGTTTTGAACATTTCAAAATCCAGCAGCGACCAGAGAAAAGGTGCGACTCTTTGGGCGTCTGAGGAGACCATGCAGGCGACACCCCGGTGACCAAGTGGCAACAGCCTAGTCGCCTGTAGTCGCCTAAAAAATCATCTAAGTGGGACAGGGCCATGTGTTGAACCATTCACTGTGACTTCCTCCAAAGAGCTCTTTTTTTTTTTGCTGTAAGAATTTGCTTTCTTCTGTTGCTCTTTCTGCTTTGACACATGTAATTTAAATTGCAAAAATGGTTACGCTTTAATTCTGAAATCATTTCCTGGTGATTGTCATAGGCATTGCGGCCTGAAGTTCCTGAATTAGGACAGCACATTTCATTCATACCTGTACTAACTGAGGGTGCCTCACATCACATCTGCATTGCACACAAGTATGAAATTGCTTCCAAATGGAGAGATGCAAACATCAATTCTTTCACCTCCGTCAGCCCCCACACTCATGCACACTAATCGCGCTTTCCTGGGGCCCCTAATTAATTTGAAAGTCTATTGCATCACACTAATTACATTTAATGGCCACTCGTATTTTAACATAACTTTAGTACAGGTAATCAAAACCATGTTTACTTTTTAAAATCCTCAACAAATTTGGTCTGAACGTGTGTCTTTTCAGTGAATTGTTTGTATGTTGCTTTTTCAGTTATAACATCAGATACTTGCTATATTATGTAAATATTCTAACCTGAACAAACAGGAAATAAAATGCCAACACTGCTGTTTTGAAAAACTGTTACAGCCTAACGTCAGGTAAAGAACAATTTTAAGAGCATAAAAAGCAACGATCATCGTGGTTTCAGTATTAAAAAGGATGCGGCAATATATGTATGTGATGATTAATTGATATAAGCCACATAATATAATTAACATCAGGACAAGAAATAGAACTGTAGAAAAACACTAAATGCTTAGCTCTTCCTCACCCTACTGAATCTTTGAAAAAGACTGTTGGCATTTTTTTCAAGGGCTACTGGTTATGTCACACAAGATGAATTACACAGGATAGAGCAGAATTTGCGTCTACAATTTCCATGAAGTTTCACTAGGAACTATAAGAACCAGATTTAGAAATGATAGCTGTCTAATATCTAAGATAGACACAAAGTGCTGGAGTAACTCAGCAGGACAGGCAGCATCTCTGGAGAGAAGGAATGGGTGACTTTTCAGGTCGAGACCCTTCTTCAGACCCTCGTGGCCTGAGCAACAACATACACTAACAAAGACAGAAGAAGGATAGAATTCCCTGGGTCCTCACCTTTCATTCCATTCATCCCATTGTTCACATCCATTGCATCATTCTCAGACATTTTTGCCACCTTCAACGTGATTCAACCACCACAAAAGTAAACATCTTCCCGTCCCCACACCTTTTCACTTTCTGCAGAGATCTTGATTTGCTTATCCATGATTTGCTTATCCTTCGCCATACAACATCACCAACCCTTCCCCTTACCTACACCGGCACATTCGCCTGCAACCACAAAAGATGTCAACCTGTCCCTACATCACCTCCCTCACCTCTGTTCAGGGATTCCAAACCCCTTCCAGGTAAGACAGACAGGGCCAATTGCATTTGGTGCATCTGAAATAGCTTGCTCTACATCGGCGAGACCAAGAGTGGACTTAGTAACCGTTTCACTGAACACTTGCACTTGGTCTGTCAAGGCCTGCTGAAACACCAATTTGCAAGCCATTCTAACTCCCCTTCCTATTCCCATTCTGTCCTGGGCCTTCTCCACTGCCAGAGTGAGGCCCCATGGAAACTGGAAGAACAGCACCTCATATTCCGCTTTGGTAGCTTGTACCCAATTGCATGAATATTGAATTCTCCATTTTAAAGTGAATATCCGACCCCACTCCTCATCCCCTCCTCCCACACCTCCCTCCCCACCCTCTAGTGTGCACACCTTACTGCCACTACCCTGCTCCTTTCCCCTCCTCATTTCATACATCTCCTACCTCTCCCTACTCTGTCCTCCCTTCCCATTTATCTCCCCCCTTTTCCTCACCTGTCCTCTTTCACCTATATTCCTCCTCCAGCTTTACATTTCACTCTTCCTTTTCTGACATCATTTTGTCTACATTTCACCTCTAGGGTTTGTCACTGTCTACTGTATCCACTCGCTCTCTACTGTATCCACCTATCACGTGCCAGGTTTTGCCTCACCTACCTCTCTTTACCAGCTTTCTTCCCATTACTGCATCAGTCTGAAGAAAGAACCTGATTAGAAATGTCTTCTGTCCATTTGTTCTCCAGATGCCACCTAACATGCTGAGTTCTTCCAGCACTTTTCTTTCCGCAACATTCCAGCATCTGCAGTCTCTTGTGTAACAATCACACTTGCTGAATGAATGGCCCAGTCGATGCACACATAATCATCAAAAAATGTTGACCGCAATCACCTGCCCACCAATAAGTTTCACAATGACCACTTAGCTCTTTACTCACAATATACAATAGTGGCATTGCATAAAACAGTGATGGCATTTAATAAATTTAGATAGGCACATGGATGAGCAGGAATTGTAGGTATGTGGAACATGTACAGGCAGATAAGTGAAGTTTAACTTTGCATCATGTTTGGCATGGACATTGTGGGATGAAGGGTCTGTTCCTATACTGACATTTCTATGTTCTAAACATTAATCAAAGAGCTTAATTTTACAAATGAGTTGATAATGTCTATCCTTGATATTGAGGTAGCATTTTACTGAACATGGCCTCAAGGAGTCCCAGTAAAACTGAAGCTAATGGGCTCAGAAGCTCTGGATGAGTGGTGCAGCTCACAATGTGAAGACAATTAAAAAATGGGATTAATGAAACTTGATGTTTGATGGTCAGTGCTTGACCATTTGATGTTTGATGTTTGATGGTCATGTTTTATGGTCCGCTTCCATACCTCATCTCTTGAATTCTATAACTCAAAGCTGTAGAAACAATTTGGTGGAGATAAGAAATAGTACAGATAAGAAGTCACTGGTGGGAGTTGTAAACAGGGAAGGCAAATAATAGAACAGAGTATAAGATTAAGTATAAAGTATCAATAAAAATGACGAAGTTTGTAAGAAGAGTGCTGCAATGATCATGGGCAATTGTATTTGTCATATAGGATTGTAAAATCAAATTTTCAATGAGAAACTGTTCATGGAGTGATACAAAGATTGTTAGATAGAAAGTTATGAGAAGAATACCGAGCTTACAATGAGATAATGCCAGATTCATTGTTATGCCAATATAAAAAATATGGGGAGTAGGCCATCTGGACCAATGGGCCTACGAGAGAGATTCACCATATGTTAAGATCTTGATTGATCTAATTTAGTGCCATTTTCCACCATTCCACTTTCCTTCAAGGCAAGAAACCTATCCATCTCTTTTTTTGAATGAATTCAATGACTGAGTCTCCACAAAATGCTGGAGTAACTCAACCGGACAGGCAGCGTCTCTGGAGAGAAGAAATGGGTGACGTTTCGGGTCGAGATCTTTCCTCTGAAGAAGTGTCTCGACCCGAAACATCACCCATTCCTTCTCTCCAGAGATGATGCCTGTCCCGCTGAGTTACTCAAGCATTTGTGTCTATCTTCGGTTTAAACCAGCATCTGCAGTTTCTTCCTCCACACTGACTCTCCCCAGACTTTCAGAGTTGAGTATAATGAAGGACAATATGAGTTTATCTCCCCTGGAAGGAAGAATGAAAGGGTTGTTGTTATTGAAATGGTATGAGATGAGAAAATGTTGTGGCAGAAGTTATAGCTCCCTGAAGTGGATAGAATGGTCAAGAAGATACATGGTATGCTTGGCTTCATCAGACATGGCATTGAATATAAGTCAGGAAGTTATGTTGTGGCATTATAAACCTCTGGTTAAAAGGTCATAAGTGATAGGAGCAGCATTAGGCCATTCAGCCCATCAAGTCTACTCCGCCTTTCAATCATGGATGATCTATACTGTCTTCTCCCCATAACACCTGACACCCGTACTAATCAAGAATCTATCTATCTCTGCTTTATAAATATCCATTGACAGCCTCCACAGCCTTCACTGGCAAAGAATTCCACAGATTCACCATCCTCTGATTAAATAAATTCCTCCTCATCTCCTTCTTAAAGGATCGTCCTTTAATTGAGACTATGACCTCTAGTCCTAGACTCTCCACTAGTGGAAACAACCTCGCCACATCCACTCTATCCAAGCCTTTCACTATTCTGTGACGGCACTGGGCCTGTACCCTGGACTTTAGAAGAATGAGGGGGGACCTCATTGAAACATACAGAATAGTGAAAGGCTTGGATAGAGTGGATATACATCGTGAAGAGTAGCGGTCCCAGCACCAAGCCCTGCAGAACTCCGTTAGTCTGGCTGCATTTGGAATATTATGGGCAGTTCTGGTTACCTCATTACAGAGAGGATGTGGAGGCTTTGGAGAGGGTGCAGAAGAGGTTTTCCAGAATGTTGCCTGGATTAGTGGGTATAGAGCTGTAAAGAGCGGTTGGACAAGTATGGCTTGATTTCTCTGACAAGTCAGATGCTGAGGAGGGACCTGGCAGAAGCTTTTAAAATTATGAGAGATACTGTAGATAGTGTAGAATATTTTTCCTAAGGTGGAAATATCATTGAGGGAATGGCTTTAAGGTGAGAGGGGTTCATTTTAAAGGAGATTTGCAGGGCAAGATTTTAGAGGCATTTAGATAGGCATGTCAATACGCAGGGAATATACCAAAATGGATCATGCACAGAGAGAATGGAGTGGTTTAATTGGACATCATGTTTGGCACAGATATTGTGGGCTGAAGGGCCTGTTCCTGAGCTGCACTGTTCTATTTGCTGTGCTGTTTGAAAGTGTTTGAAAGTGTTTCCAGCATTTTCTATTTTTATTTCAGATTTCCAGTATCTGCAGTTTTCTTTTTTGTTTCTATCTATCTGAGTAACTGTATTGAGTGGTAATTGTACTCTGCTGTTGCTGCTTCAATTTGTTTAGTATGACCCTCTACCGCAGGCTATATTCTGCTCTTCAATTATCTCAACCTGGCTGCTTCACAAATCAATGCATGATTTTCCATTTAACCAATTCTTTAACGTCAAAATATTGGATCAAACATAAAGACTGAAGAATGATGTTTAGAAAAAAGAGTGAATTACACTCCAGTCTTTTATTATAATCGAATTCTTCAATCTCTAATTCTGCTTCATAAGAAGAATATAGATTAATTTAGACATACTGTGCGGAAACAGGCCCTTAAGCCCACCGAGTTTGCACCGACCATCGATCTACACTATGGACAATTTACACATACACCAAGCCAATTAACCTACATACCTGTACGTCTTTGGAGTTTGGGAGAAAACCGAAGATCTCAGAGAAATCCCACATGGTCCATGGGGAGATCGTGCAAATTCCCTACAGACAGCACCCGTAGCCAGGATCGAACCAGGTCTCTGGCGCTGCAAGCGTTGTACGGCAGAAACTCTACCGCTGTGCCACGGTGCCATCCTTTATACTAAAGGATGAATTTTATTCTCAACCCCTTTGATACTGGTGAAGTTAATTACAGCACCTTTTATTCCATGGTCTTCAATTCTGATTACTAGGTATCTACTGAAGAATTACTAGATTACTCAATTACTAGGCAATTTGTCAAACTCTATTTGTAATTTCACAGACATCACTATTTATAACACAAAGATTCTTTACCTTTACTAATGTAGCACTATCTGTATCCGTCTGTACCTCAACCTAACAGAACTGAAACCCTGATTCATGATTGATTACAACAATGCCACACAGGTCAATCTCCTGTAGTTTAGAAACTACAGGTCGCCAAATGTTTGTTGCATGAGTTGCCTATTGGACTAAATACTGTTTTTCACATTTGCTGACTGACAAAGACATTTAAAATGTTCAACCTTCTGTTTAAATCTATTCATAGCCTATTCTATAATTCTGCATCTATACAAGACAATAATTGTTCTTTGGCATCTCCATATAATGAGCAGTACTGTGTAAACCTAGGTTATGGCGCTGCACATTTTTCTCGGCTTAAGAAAACAGAAATTTGAATATAATTACATGTTTGTGTTGACCGTAAGCTGGTAGAAAGCAGTAAAGCAATCACTTGATCCTTCAGAGACATTGCTTTTATTTTTACTTTGCACGGGTCTTGCAGGAGATGTAGGATTATTGTTTTAGGAAGGAACTGCAGATGCTTGTAAAACCAAAGATAGACACAAAAAGCTGGAGTAACTCAGCGGGTCAGACAGCATCTCTGGAGAAAAGGAATAGGTGACGTTGCGGGTCGAGTCCCTTTTTCAGACTGAGAGTCGAGGGAAAGGGACATGAGAGGTACAGACAATGTAGAGAGAAGTAGAACAAATGAATGAAAGATATTGAAAAAAGTAGAGTTGGAGAGCAGGAGGAATCACAGAGGGGGAGCAGCAAGAGACGGTGTTGCAGAACTCTCACCGGAGAGAAGAGGAAAACTTCTTCAGTATATACCTTGAGAAGATTTCACAGTGGAACAGACAAAATGTGTAGGAACGAACTGCAGTTGCTCCCACTCCCCCTTCCCTTTTCCCTCTCCCTCTCTTCACCCCCGCCCCCCCACCCCACCACGCCCCCTCGATACTCCTGTTGTTTTGGTGGCAATGTTTCCCCTTTCTTCCTTCAACCATCAGATGTTTAGTTTAGGTTGTTTTTTTGGTGTGTGCTAACCAGTCAGCGGACAGACAATACATCATTACTATCAAGCCATTCACAATGTATAGATACATACATAGATACATAGGTGCAGGAGTAGGCCATTCGGACCTTCGAGCCAGCATGATCATGGCTGATCATCCACAATCAGTATCCCATTCCTGCCTTATAGACAATAGCCAATAGACAAAAGGTGCAGGAGTAGGCCATTTGGCCCTTTGAGCCAGCACCGCCATTCAATGTGAACATGGCTGATCATCTCCAATCAGTACCCCGTTCCTGCCTTCTCCCATATCCCCTGTCTTTAAGAGCCCTCTCTTGAAAGTATCCAGAGAACCAGCCTCCACTGCCCTCGGAGGCAGAGAATTCCACAGACACACAACTCTCTGTGTGAAAAAGTGTTTCCTCATCTCCGTTCTAAATGCCTTACCCCTTATTCTTAAACTGTGGCCCCTGGTTCTGGACTTCCCCAACATCGGGAACATGTTTCCTGCCACTAGCGTGTCCAAACCCTTAATAATCTTACATGTTTCAATAAGATAACCTCTCATCCTTCTAATTTCCAGAGTATACAAGCCCAGCCGCTCCATTCTCTCAGTATATAATAATAATGATAATAATAGATTTTATTTTAAGGGCGCCTAATACCGAGGTCTCTAGGACACCTTACAATTTAAGAAACATATAAACATATAAACATATAATCAGAGTAAAACAAGTTATAAAGACATCACAAATACACAAATTAAAAACAGAAATTCGATCCAAAAAAAGACAACAACAAAATTCAGAAAACACAACATGAAGGGAGAGCAGCGGCAGCCAAACCGCGCCAGCGTACACTCTCCCTTCCACCCGCCATGTTGGACATAGACTAACACAGACTAACACAGACACTTAACACTACACACAAAATCATCTCCCCACAATGGTTACCACTGTGGGGGAAGGCACAATGTCCAGTCCCCAACCCAGTTCTCCCCAGAGTCAGGCCCATCGAGGCCGCCACAGTTGCGTCTACGGAGGCCTGATGTTCCTGGCCGTCGGGAGAGTCCTCGCAGCGGCTGGAACGGCCGGTTTCCCAGCGGAGTCGATGGCACCTGAAGCCGACAGGGCCGTGCCGATTTGGAGCCACGGGGCTCCCGATGTTAAAGTCGGTGCCGCAGACCGGCAGCCCGGAGGTGTTGATCTCGGCGGTCACCGCATACCGGAGCTCCAGCGCGTCGATCCAGCACGGCGACCCAGGCAAGGCATCGCCCGCTACGCTCCCCGATAGCACTCCAGCGCTGTGCCGCCGACCGAAGCTGAAGGTGCTGGGCGGTCCCAGTCAAGAAACGGCGCTCCATGCCCGCTGGTAGGCCACGAGGACCGGTCGACGAGGCAGCCCGGAGAAAAAGCTGCCTCACCGACCAGGTAGGGACCTAGAATAAAATTACCCCCATTCACCTTACATTTATAAGTAGATTTCTCCAACTGGAGACACTAAAACACACTAAAAAAACTATTAAAAAAGGTGAATTAATAGTTCTGGTTAGCAGCCGTTCCCCAACATAGTTCCTCCTCCACCTGACAGTCCTGCCATCCCGAGAATTAACCTTGTGAACCTACCCTGCACTCCCTCAATAGCAAGAATGTCCTTCCTCAAATTAGGGGACCAAAACTGCACACAATACTCCAGGTGTGGTCTCACTAGGGCCCTGTACAGAAGGACCTCTTTGCTCCTGTACTCAACTCCTCTTGTTATGAAAGCCAACATGCCATTCACTTTCTTCATTGCCTGCTGTACCTGCATGCTTCCTTTCATTGACTGATGAACAAGGACCCCCAGATCCCGTTGTACTTCCCCTTTTCCTAACAACACCATTTAGATAATAATCTGCCCTCCCGTTTTTGCTATCAAAGTGGATAACCTCACATTTATCCACATTAAACTGCATCTGCCATGCATCTGCCCACTCACCCAACTTGTCCAAGTCACCCTGCATTCTCATAGCATCCTCCTCACAATTCACACTGCCACCCAGCTTTGTGTCATCTGCAAATTTGCTAATGTTACTTTGAATCCCTTCATCTAAATCATTGATGTATATTGTAAATATACAATGAGATCATGGCTGATCATCCACAATCCACATCCACATCCACAATCCACATCCACATATGGGCCTACACCCCATATCCCTTGATGCCACTAGCCCTAAGAGCTCTATCTATCTCACTGTTGAATGCATCCAGTGAATCGGCCACCACTGCCTTCTGAGACAGAGAATTCCACAAATTCATATCTCTGGGTGAAATAGTTTTTCCTCGTCTCAGTTCTATATGGCCTACCCCTTATTCTTAAACTGTGGCCCCTGGTTCTGGACTCCTCCAACATCAGGAATATGTTCCTTGCATCTAGTGTGTCCAATCCCTTAATAATTTTATGTTTCTATAAGATATCCTCTCATCCTTCTAAATTCCAGTGAATACACGTCCAGTCATCCCATTCGTTCATAATATGACAGTCCCGCCATCCCAGGAATTAATGTCGTAAACCTACGCTGCACTCCCTCAATAGCAAGAATGTCCTTCCTCAAATTAGGAGACCAAAACTGCACACAATACTCAAACAGGACCCTGCACAACTGCAGAAGGACCTCCTTGCTCCTATACTCAAATCCTCTCATTATGAAGTCCAACATGCCATTAGCTCTCTTCACTGCCTGCTCTACCTGCATGATAAAGGGAATAACGTGAATAATGTTTTGTGCAAGATAAGGCCAGTAAAGGCCAATCAAAGTTATAGCTTATTTCTTCCCCCATATGCTGTGGACATTTTGGCACCACCCTTTAATATATTCTTATATCCTACCATCCACTTTAAGAGGCATAGACTGTAGCTCCTCAAATCTATTGTGAAAAGAAAGCAGGATTTGCACATGCAGTAGATATTGTGACTTCCTGATAATCTTTTCAGTGAATTAATTACTTCTGCAATATGGTGACTTGTGATGCAGACAACATGTCAGCCAATTAATGCACAAACAAAATTCTGTAAACTGAAGTGTGAATGCGTCCAGATACAGTAAAATTCCATTCATCCAACACAGTGTGAACTTTGGTGCAGGACAAGCAGATATTCTGGACTATAGGATATTATTCCAAATAAAAAATGTCAACACGTTTTTAATTGACATTGTTTAACATTTTACTGTAGAATAGTAATTTTTCCAGTCAACCTCGTTAGCTTAAAGGGAGCAGAGGAAACACGTTTTTTAAGGGAAAATCAAGGGAGCATGGATGAACAGTGTGCTGAGGGAGAGTTCAGAAATTGCCCCCCCCCCCCCCCCTTGTGTGAAAGGCAGCAAAGGAAATTGAATCCCAGTGAGTTTAAAGGAAACAGGGGAATCAGGGCACAAGTGAGTTTAAGGAGAGTTTAAAAACTGGGGTCCTCTTGTGTGAAAATCAGCATAAGAAATTAAGTGCCAGTGCGTTTAAAGGGAACAGGGAAATGATGGCACCAGTGAGATCAGAGAGCTCAGAAATTGGGGCTTCCTTGTGTGAAAGGAAGCATGGGAGCAGGGCCGGATTTAGATGAAGAGAGGCCCTAAGTTGTTCCACTTGTGAGGCCCCTCCCAATCCCACAACCCCACGACTAGAGGAAGATTGTCCACCAGATTGACACCGATTTGCAGCCGAGCGTGGCCAATGAGATAAGGGGCTGGAAAGCTGCGCTTATTTATTTATTTATTTGTTTATTTATTTATTGCCAATGTTAGTGTCGAGTTATTGGCTTAAAATACTATTATTCTGAAATGGAGGGCAAGGAAAATTACTGAAGGGTTGTTTAGAGACTACAGTGCATTGTGACAGCATATGTAAGAAAGGCCTATGACAGTGTCAAAAATATTATACACCTTGCAGGGCTCTCACTTAATTTTTTTTCTCTGTTGTCAGCTGGGCAACCTTGGCAGCTTTTTAAGTTGCCAAATGACAGTTTAGGTGGTCATTTAAGACGGCTTGCATGACGCGTGCGATAATGTGCTCGGACGAAGTGCGTAGTTACCAGTCGGATTTATGCTCAATGAAGCATTCACATATTATTTCTGCTTCAAATAAACTCACAAACTAAACATATTCACCAATCAAGACATGATATATACCACAATGACATTATAATGGCAGCAACATTATAATACAGTATCTCAACTCTTTTTACACATTGCAATTAATGCAATTTCTATTATTTCTTTCCACTTCCAAACAAAAATGTGGTTGGATTATTCAGCGTATGATCAACCTCGGTGAGACCAAGCAGCCCCTCATATTTGCTTGGGTAGTTTACACCCCAGCGGTATGAACATTGGCTTCTCTAATTTCAGGTAGTCCTTGCTTTCTCCCTCCTTCCCCTCCCATTCCCAGCTCTCCCACAGCCTACTGTTTCCGCCTCTTCCTTTCTTTTTTGTGTCCCCCCCCCGACATCAATCTGAAGAAGGGTCTCGACCCGAAATGTCGTCTATTCCTTCGCTCCATAGATGCTGCCTTACCCGTGATACTCGCAATAACCAACCTGATCTCCCGGTGGCTCAGCACTTCAACTCCCCCTCACATTCCGAATCCGACCTTTCTCTCCTGGGCCTCTTCCATGGCCAGAGTGAGGTCCACTGTAAATTGGAGGAGCAGCACCTCATATTTCGCTTGGGCAGTTTACACCCCAGCGGTATGAACATTGACTTCTTCAATTTTAGGTACTCCCTGCTTTCTCCTCCCCTTCCCAGCTCTCCCTCAGCACACTGTCTCAGCCTCTTCCTTTCTTCTTCCCGTCTCCCGCACCCTCACATCAGTCTGAAGAAGGGTCTCGACCCGAAACGTCGCCTATTTCCTTTGCTCCATAGATGCTGCCTCACCCGCTGAGTTTCTCCAGCATTTTGGCTACCCATTCACACATGTTCTGTTATCCCACTTTCCTCACCCACTCCCTACACATTAGGGGAAATTTTACAGAGACAAGTTAACCTACAAAGCCAATGTGTCTTTGGGATGTGGGAGGAAACCCACACGCTTGCAGGGAGAATGTGCAAATTCAACTCAGACAATGCCCGAGGACAGGATCGAACACAGATCTCTTGCGTGTGAGGCAGCAAGTCTGCCATCTGTGCCACTATATTTTGTTTTCCAACACACAAAAAATTATACGTTGATAACTTTGGTTGCTAAAATAATGAAAATATCCATTTTCAGTTTTAAATCTCCAAGTGACGCTATGTCCCCCTTTACAGCTACTGTATGATGTAATTAAGTTCAAAACTATGGGGCAGTACATTGGCCATAAAGTTGCTGCCTAAAAGTGCCAGAGACCCGGAATTGACACTGAATATGGGTGCTGTCTGTGTAGAGTTTGCTCCTTTTCCCTTTGATCGCATGAGTTTTCTCCGGGTGCTCTTGTTTCCTTCCACATTCCAAAGGTGTGCAGGAACCTATTTCAGACCCAACCCAAAATGTAATCTTTTCCTTTTGTCCAGAGATTCTGTCTGACCTGTTGAGTTACTCCAGCTTTTTGTGTCTATCTTCAGTTTAAACCATCATCTGCAGTTCCTTCCTACACACACGATACTATACGATAGAACTTTATTAATCCCAGGAGGGAAATTGTTTGTGTGTATGTGTGTGTGGGGGGGGGGGGGGGTATATATTATATACACACACACACACACATATATATATATATATATATATATATATTTATATATATATATATTTATATATATAGTTATATATTCATATATAAATATATATATATATATATATATATATATTTATATATATATAGTTATATATTCATATATAAATATACACCGTTTTGTTTTCTCATTTATAACATTGTTACAGAGTACTATGTTTACATATTCTGTTGTGCTGCTGCAAGTCAGGATTTCATTGTTCTAACTGGGACGCGAGAGAATAAAACACTCTTGACTCTTGACTTACTCCGCTAATGTGTGGGATAGAACTAGTGTACGGGTGATCGGTGGTCGGCGTGGACTCGGTGGGCCGAAGGGCCTGTTTCCACGCTGTATCTTTAAATTAAACTAAAAACACTAAAACCAGAGGGAGTCTAAAGAAGTGTCTCTACCCGAAACGTCACCCAATTTCTTCTATCCAGAGATGCTGGCTGCTCCATGGAGTTCCCCCGCACAATTAAAACATGGAATAGTCTTCACACTACCATAGTTACCGAACCAGACACAACTAAATTTAAGGTACCTCTTTTTTCCCCAATAACTCTTTTTTGCTTAAGTCCAAGTCAAGAGTCAAGAGAGTTTTATTGTCATGTGTCCCAGATAGGACAATTAAATTCTTGCTTGCTGCAGCACAACAGAATGTGTGAACATAATACAGAACAGGAGATAAAAGTTCAGTGTGTTTATATACCATAGACCATATATATACACAATAAATAAACAGATAAAATGCAATAGGCAGTTGTTGTTCAGCCCTCCACCACCTCCAGTTTAAATTCCATTTAGAATATTTATGGAGGACCAGGAAACCAGAAGCAAGAGTTACTCCAGATCCAGGGTCAGGGAGTGATTCTGCGTTGGTTTTCGCAGCGCGGCGAGGCGGCGATCGGACAGCAATGGCGGCAATCTCCCACAATTCAAAGCGAGGGAGAAAGTGCCCAGCGCCGACCAGTTGCCGTGGCAGTGCGCATGCGCAGGGCGGCCGATGATGTGCTGGCCGTGGTTGTGCGCATGTGCAGGGGGGAGGATGTGCTGGCCGTAGCAGTGCACATGTGCAAGGCGGCCTGCCATGCCAGCAGATGAGGTGTGAGCGGAGAGCGGAGACCTGGACACGGATACGTATATGGATGGCGGGCGGAGACGGAGAGTGATAGACAGAGAGAGAGAGAGAGATAGAGAGAGAGGGGGGGCCCCCCAGAGTTGAACGGCAGGTGTCCTGCCTTGGCCGGAGGCCCCCTAGATTTCGAGGCCCTAGGCTTCAGCCTATGAAGCCTGGTGGTAAATCTGGCTCTGCGAGGCCCCCCTAGATCTCGAGGCCCTAAGCTTAAGCTTGTCAAGCTTATACGTAAATCTGGCCCTGCATGGGAGCTGGTGGTCAGATAAGTGAAAAGGAGAGGGTGAATATCAGTACCCAGTGGGTCATGTGCTAAACCACTGGGATTTCTGGATAGTCAGACAGCAAATTATCAGGATTTTATTGTAATCTGATTTTGGTATATTGATGTTTAAGAATGAACTGCAGATGCTGGAAACCGAAGGTAGACAAAAATGCTGGAGAAACTCAGCGGGTGAGGCAGCATCTATGGAGCGAAGGGAATGGCAAAATTTTCGGTCGAGAACAAGAAGGGTCTCGACCCGAAACATTGCCTATTTCCTTTGCTCCATAGATGCTGCCTCACCCACTGAATTTCTCCAGCATTTTTGTCTGCCTTGGTAATGTTGATGGTCACGTTACATTTTGGAAAAGACACTCTGGATAATTCTCTAGCTCTTCTTCAAAACAGTAACGAGCCATCTTTGCATCCATCTATGGAAACGTATGTGGTCTCAGTTAGAGCTTCAAGTAAAAGATAGCACCAGTATGCCCTCAACATCGGAGAAACCAAACACAGAGTGGGAATCACTTTGAGAATTACCAATGCCCTGTCCATGGGGGTGAAGCTGAACTTCTGGTTGCCTGCTACTTACACATACCACTTCCATTCTAGTCTACCTGTCTGTGGCTCCTGCACTGTTACGAGAAGGGCCAGTGTAAGCTTGAGGGAACAGCATCTCACTTTCCTTTTTTAATGTCCATGTCATGAAAAATTGATCTGGTTTTTCTGCCAAGTCTAATATTTTCCAAATGCAGTGTCTTGGACATGTTTGTAATCCACATCTTAACCATAGGGACTGATGTGTGTTTCCAAGATGTAAGTATTAGTTTTTTCGCCGTTATCAGGCCATAATTAAGGAAATAATGAAATAATGAAATGTTAGCTCAGAACAGGCTTCTGACGTACCTAGAGTGATCAGTTCAGTGTCGGGGTCCAATTTTAATTTAAGTATTTTAGAAAAAATTTCAAAATTACCCTCCAGAAATTATGTAACTTTATACAAGAGGCAAAAGAATGGGTTATAGTTGCTTCCTGAAGGAGACATTTATCACAAATAGGAGAAACATTTGGGAAGATCTTACTCAGTTTAGACTTTGAATAATAAAGCCTGTGCAGTATTTTAAATTGTATTAGCGGATGCCTAACGTTAAGGGAACAGTTGTGTATATATAGAAGACTTTCCTCCCATCTGTCTTTTAAAATTGTTAGGCCGAGTTCATCTTCCCAAGCTCGTCTAATTACTTCCGACGATGGGGTTTGTATATTTAAAAGGGTATTATAAAGGTACGATATTAACTTGTTTGAATCCGAGTTTCTATTCATACATCCGTCTAGTATGTCTGGAACCATATATTGACAGTCTTGGGTATATGATTTCAGATAGTCTCGTATTTGAAGATATCTAAAGTATTGGCTACCTTTCAGATGATATTTTGACTGTAATTCTTGAAATGAGAGAAGAGTTCCCGTCTCATAAAGATCTCCCAGTTTTTTAATTCCTAATCTTTCCCAGTGTGTGAACGTCTTGTCTAGAATAGACGGCTTAAACGAGGGATTATTGGCAATTGGTGAGAGAAGAGATAAATTTCTCAGTTTAAATGTTGACTGCACTTGTTTCCAGATTTGTAGGGTACTATGGATAATCAGATTTTTCTCATATACTGTTTTCTTCAAATTTATTGGAGAGAGAGGAATCGCGCCCATATTAAAAGGCGAACAATCTTCTCTCTCCATTATTAACCAGTTTACCTGTTGGCATGTGTTGTCCATCCAATAGATTACGTTTTTAATATTCGTTGCCCAGTAATAGTACAAAAAATTGGGGAGAGCCAATCCGCCAATTTCTTTGGGTTTACATAGATGTCGTTTATGGATTCTGTGTGTTTTATAATCCCAAATAAAGTTTCTGATCAGAGAATCAAGTTGTTTTTTTTAATTTAGGGAGATAAATCGGTATTGATTGAAATAGGTACAGGATTTGTGGAAGGAAGATCATCTTTATGGCATTTATTATACCTATGAGGGAAATCGGAAGCGTTTTCCAAAATTGCATAAGGGCATTTAGTTTGGTAATTAATGGTGGAAAGACATCTCACTCTCCATCGTGGCGGCGCTGTCGAACAGCAGCGGCTCGCCTGCAGTCCGTCTGTTTTTACTTTTTTTGTTGTTTTCTTTTGTCCTGTTTTAGTTAAATTTTAGTTTATTGGGTTGTGTATGTCTGGGGTGGGGGGGTGAAACATGACATTTGTCTCTTCCTTCGGGGGAATGCGACTTTCTCTTGTCGTATCCCCCTTCTCTGCCTCCGTCTGCGCTGAGGCCTAATGGCGGAGCTGCCGGCCTCCAACTCCAACTGCGACCGACCGACCGAGAGGCTCCGGAGGCAGAGCCAAGACTTACCAGCGCGGGGCTGGTCTGCTTCGGGGCTGCGGTGGCGTTCCGGCAGTGGCGATCGAGGACACTGGTGGCGACCTGAATCCGGAGGCTCGGCCGCGGGCCCGGTGGACGACATCGTCGGGAGCTTGCAGGTCACAGATGGGTGACCTGTTTTTCTGGAGCTTCCGCAACTACAGCTGCGTCCGCTGGACTGGAGGGCGGCAGCTTCGGCAGCTTCGACCGCCCCGGGCCGCGGAGTTTGAACCGGCCCGTCGCGGACGGAGCACGGATTCAGCCGCGGGACTGCCTTACTTACCATCACCCGGTGGGGTCACAAGATCAGAAGCCTGGATCGCCTCAGCGCAGAGGGAGAACAAGGAGGGAAGAGACAGAGACTTTAAGACTTTTGCCTCCATCACAGTGAGGAGGTGCCTGGTGAACTCACTGTGGTGGATGTTAATTTGTGTTTATTGTGTGTTTTGTTATTTATTATTATATGTATGACTGCAGGCAACGAAATTTCGTTCAGACCGAGAGGTCTGAATGACAAATAAAGGAATCTCTCTAATCTGGGGACATTGCGGCCTTTTGGACTCAATATTAAATTCTCCAACTTTAACTAATTTGCTTTGTATGTGAACAATTTCTCATTCTGAAGAAGGATCCCGGATGAAACATTAATTGTTTCCTTTTCCACAGATGATGGTGGGCTTGCTGGGTGTTTCTATTTTCTGATTTTATTGCAACATTTTTGTCAATGCTACACAGGTGTGTCATTGCAGAACTCATTCACCGCACTGCTCCAGCTACTACTCTACCAGCCCTGTCTCTTTAAAAATAGCTTAAAGAAAGAATAACAGAGTTAAGATTTCAAGTCTTCAACCTTACTCACAGAAATGGTTTACACTGATTAAGGTTAGATAACTTTTAGCATTTAAGTTCCCAGGAACTTTCAGTTTCTACAAAATGGATATGTAAAATAAACTAGAAACAAAGAACTGCAGATGCTAGTTTATATCAAAGATAGGCACAAACAGGCTGCAGTAACTCCACGGGTCATGCAACATCTCTGGAGAAAAAGAATGGGTGGCGTTTTGGGTCAGGACCCACCTTCGGAAAAATGTGCCAACTCGAACGTCACCCATCCTTTTTCTCCAGTGATGCTGCCTCACCCGTTGAGTTACTCTAGCACTTTGTATTTACCAAAAGTAAAATAAGGATCAATTTCTGATCTGGGCTGCCTATATTTTTAGTGGATGTTTTGTATCATCAAAGGGTATCAAAGGATACCCTCTTTGGTTAAATAGGATATCATATTTGGATTCAATTCATCTGATTTGGTTTAATGTTAAAGCACTTGTTTTTGAACTAGTTGCACTTACATGTGTCCAGTGAGGATAGGAAGCAACATGCAAGGTTTCGACTTCCTCTCTGAATTTCAAATGGTGTCACATCAGTAGGGGGGTATTTAAAGAGGCCCAGCTGGTTACAGATCTCCCAATGCTATTACGCTGCAGTTTGGCACTCATGTTGATGTTCTAATGCAGGCTGGACCTGATAATAATTAACTTACTACAGCTCCAACTGTACTACCTGCAAGTCTTGCCTTCAACCAACAGTTAACTTCTAAAACCAAGATCTTCAAAGCCAAGATTTTTTGAAGGCATGGCGTGGTTAGAAGTGGGAAGCGTGGTGCAAATTATAAAATTAACTATTAATTTTAAATTCAGATTTTTTTTCAGCTAGTTAGAATAAGGTGAATGGAGAAACACATTTTTTTGGGGTTACAGCAAAAAAAAAAAGAGAAGCTCTCTGATACTAAATAATAATCTCAAAATAGTTAAATAAAAATATTTGGGAATCTTTGATCATTATTTTAACTTTAATATTGTAATTACTTTTGTGAGTTTGTGTTTAAAATCCCCTATAGGTAGTCATTTGTTCCCTGAGGATTTAGTAGCACCTATTTAACAATCATATTTATGCATTGCACTTAAGTAGAGTATCCAAGCTAAATATTTAGCATATTTGCTACAGAATGGTAAATGGATATAATTGAATCAAAACAGAATTCCAACTGTTCCATTGTCAAGTTTCTCTTCCATCCAGGAATATTTTTCAGATAATTGTCTGTTGGGGAAGGAACTAATTTTGCAGTGACTACCTTTATAATATATTCACAGCACTCTTCAGACAAAATCAGTCTGAAGAAGGATGCTGATCCAAAACATCACTGACCCATTCTTTCCACAAATGATGCATGACCCTCTGATTTTCTCCAGCATTTTGTGTTTTACTCAATATTCCATTATCCGCAGCTCCTTGTATCTACCTTTATATCCTGCTTGCCAAGTTTCAGTTCAAAGTAGGACATAAAGTGCAGGAGTAACTCAATGGGTCAGGTAGCATCTCTGGAGAACATGAATAGGTGATGTTTCGGGTCTCGAACCAAAATGTCACCTATCCATGTTCTCCAGAGATGCTGCCTGACCTGCTGAGTTACTCCAGAATTTTATGCCCTTTTTTTTATAAACTAGTATCTGCAGTTCCTTGTTTTTTCAGTTAAAAGTAATTAGGCTGCTTATAGTTTGAGAGCTTCTTTCATATTTATCTATCTATTTTACTCAACACAATGACATGGATTGATTCCAAGATGTGGTCATGTGAAAATGTGTTTACAGTTTATGTCATGTAGAAAATTCCTGCCATTATTTTGCACGAAGTAGAAATATTTGTATTTGACTTGGCCTTGTGTCGCCCATTGTATACCGAGTGACACTTGAAACAAGTCTACTTATGGATGTTAATTAGCATCACATGTGGAGCAATTAGTAATTCAAAAAATGTTTCCATGTAAGGCAGAGTTTTTCAGCAATACCCATCTGCATTCCATCTGAATGGGTTCAGTAATGAAAGAATGGAATGCCTGCCCTGAGTAAGTCAGGCAGTAAGCGTTTACTAAGCCCATTAAGTCAGCAAAGCCCACCCGTATGCAGATGTGGTTTTAATGCGTGAGGATATCTGTGTGTGGAGTCACAACGAGTGAAACAAAGCAGAGACACTGATATTAATAAAAGGCCATGCTGATGCTTGTTGCAGATTACATAGCTCCGCATCGCAACATCAACAAGGCAAGGAACGGTTCAATTATAAATGCCAGTTAGAGATTGCAACTTGCAAACAGATTTGATCCTTGATTATAGTCAAATCTGGAATCAGGATAATCAGATGAGCCAGGCTCTACTTAGCTCTGGAGCCGGTCCAACCTAGTTCTCAGCAGGCACCAACATCAACAAGATAAATGTCAGCCACAACTCTTCGACTGGTAACAGTTGCAAAAGAACACACAAGCTCTGCCATCTGGCTATTTGAAAAGACTGCGGTATACCATGTTGAGATCTCTCAGCCAATATTTTTATGGGCAATGTGATTAAATTGTTCTATAAAATTCACTGCTAAATAAAATGCGAATTTCCTAATGTGAATGATGGGAATTTTAATCACATGCATCATTGCATGTGATGTACCTTATTCATAGAGGCTACTGAGCAGACAGCACTGACATGGATAATTACGTAACACACTTATCATCATTGCCAAAACATTAAAGTACAAAAACAATACCATGAAATGATATGTTGCCCGACCAAGTAAAAACAAGCCTTAAAAAAGGAAAAAAAAAAAAAAAACTGTAGAAACAAGGACCTGCAGATGCTGGTTTTGCTAAGAAAGACACAAAGTGCTGGAGTAACTCAGCATATCAGGCAGCATTTCTGAACATGGATAGGTTTTAGGTCCGGACCTTTCCTCAGACTGAAAGTAGGGGAGGAGGAAAGAATGCCCAGAGGAAGGAGAGCAGGACAAAATGTGGCAGGAGATAGGTAGACACAGGTGATGGGATTTTGATAGGCAGATGGTTGGAATAAAGGCCAGATATTAAAACTGAAGGTGTGAGACAGAATGATTGAAAACAAACTGCTGGAGTAACTCAGTGGTTCGAACAGCATCTGTGGAAGCAAAGAGGTATTCATTAAGACTATGACTCCATAGACGGATATGGGCAAATGGAGCTATCATTGATGAAGTATCTTGGTCGATGTGAATCAGTTGGACCAAAAGGCCTGTATCCATGTTGTATGGCTCTGTGACTGAAATGTTGATACATGAGACCTCCCTCCAGGCATGCCTCACGCTGACCAGCAGTTCCATGTCAAGCTGGGAGCTCTCTTGCTCTTGCTGTGGCCTCTCTCTCCCACAGGTGTAGTGTGTGTTGTTAAGGTTGGGTTACCATGGAAACTGCAGCAGCAAGAGGAAAGTGTCAATAGGAGCTGTTAGAAACTAATAAAGGAGGCATGCAGGATCATGCAATGCGCTGTAGCTGCATGATGTGGGAGCAGGTGGACCCCTTGGTGGTTCCTAGTGACCACATCTGTAACAAGTGTTGGTTGATCAAAGAATTCGGGCTCAAAGTTGTCGACTTGGAGTCTGAGCTTCAAATGCTCTGGCACCAGGGATGGGGAGAATTACCTGGATGCTCTGTTTCAGGAGGCAGTCATCGTGAGATTAACTGCTTCCAATTTGGTCTGTGGTCACGAGAGGGAAGATGTGACAGCAAGTGAGGCAGGTAAGGGGATCGAGGAGGTGGTGCGAGAAGAGCCTCAGCCATGAGCTTGTCTAGCGGGTCAGAGATTCTTGATTCATGTGCAGATGATTGTGGGGGCTGTAGGAAGGATGAGGAAACTAACCATGACATCGTGGATCAAGGAGCTATTCAAGAGGGGAGAGAGAAGAGACATGTAGTTGTCATTGATTGTATAGTCAGGAAATAAAGGTACTAGCACGGATAGAAGATTGGTTGACTGATAGAAGGCAGAGAGTGGAATAAAGGGGGCCTTTTCAGGTTGGCTGCCAGTGACTAATGGTGTTCCGCAGGGGGGTCAGTGTTGGGTTCGCTACTTTTCTTGTTTTATGTTAATGATTTGTGGCTTTGTGGCCAAGTTTGTGGATAATACGAATCTAGGTGGAGGGGCAGGTAGTGTTGAGGAGGCAGGGATGCTGCAGAGGGACGGACAGGTTTGGAGAGTGGGAAAATAAGTGGCAAATGGAATACAACGTAGCGAAGTGTACAGTCATGCACTTTGGTAGAAGGAATAAAGGTGTGGACTACTTTCTAAATGGGGAGAAGGATTCAGAAATTGGAGGTGCAGGGAAACTTAGGAGTGCTGGTACAGATTTTAGGCCCCATATCTGAGGAAGGAGCAAAGGATCTCCTGGCTTTGGAGTGGGTCCAGAAGAGGTTTACGTGAATGATCCCGGGGATGATTGGGTTAACGTATGAGGAGTGTTTGAAGATTCTGAGCCTGTATTCGCTGGAGATTAGCAGGATGAGGGGGTATCTTATTGAAATCTATCAGATAATGAAAGGCCTAGATAGAGTGGATATGGAAATTATGTTTCCAGTAATGAGAGAGTCTGGGACGAGAGGGCACAGTCTCAGAATAATAGGGCGTACCTTCAAAATAGAGAAAAGGAGGAATTTCTTTAGCCAGAGGGTGGCAAATCTGTAGAATTCATTGCCACAGATGGTTGTGGAGGCCAAGACATTTGGCATTTTAAGGCAGAGATTGATTGGTTCTTGATTAGGAAGGACTTTTATGGTTACGGGGAGAAAGCAGGAGAATGGAGTTGAGAAAAATAGATCAGCCATGATTGAATGGTAGAGTAGATGCCATGGACTGAATGGCCAAATTCTGCTCCTACTGTATGTCTTACGTACCTTTAAGTGCTCACCTTTCATTGACAGATATATTGGAATTGTTAGAAGCCGTTTTCAATTCAGACTGTTCTCATTAATAATTGCACGGATTTCGTGGAAGCTCCACACGCAGATATCCTTATGCATCTTTCTGGGTTTAAAATACCTAATCCTATTTCAAACAATTTATTTCCCAATACCATGTGTTTTGTGGGACACATAAATTAGCATTATAATAGTGGTTTAGTGATGGTTCAGAGTAACACAAAATGGTTTAGATGGTTTAGAGTAACAGTAAATGCCAATGTTGAAACGGAGTACAATGTGCTGGAATGACTGTGCAATATGTTTAACTTTACGAACATGAAATTACCAACACTTTCCCTGCTCGCATCCACTCCCTGTCCACTCTGAGTATAAAATCAGGAAGTCATGTTGCAATTTTACAGGATTTTGGTTTTTGGCCACATTTGGAGTATTGTATGCAATTCTTACACTCCATTACAGGAAGGAGCTGGGGACTTTGGAGAGGGTGCAGAAGTTGTTTACCAGAATGCTTCTTGGATTAAGAGGGTATTCGCTATTAGACAAACACAGACATTCTCTGGAGCATTGGAGACTGAGGAGAGACATAGATAGAGTAGAAAGTCAGAACCTTTATTTCCAGGATGGAAATATCAACAAACAGAGGATATAATTTTATGATGAGAGGGCAAAATTTAAAGGAGATATATAGGACAAGTTTTTTTACACAGTGGATGGATGCTGCCATTGGTGGTGGTAGAGGAGCTTTTAAGAGCTTTTAGGTAGGCACATGGATGTGCAGAGCAAGGAGAAATATGTATCATGTGCGGACAGAGGGGATTAGTCTAACTTGGCATGATCATCAGCAAAGGACTGTGGACCGAAGGGCCTGTTCCTGTGCTGTACCACTCCGTTCTTCTATGGCAAATGTAAATTGTATTAATAACATAATAACATAACTACTCACACTTACAATTTAGTATATTGGAAACATAGCAGGCTCTGGATTTGGTCTCTTTCATTTTCCATCACACATAATGTGTTTTGATCATCAATTGCATTTAAGTCATTTTGAAGCTTTCAGCTACATATCAAAATAGTGCTGCTCTAATTAAAATGCTCCTGACCCTGCTCGGTCACACACAAACCATGCAATTATTTTCAAAGCTAAAACGTTTTGTGTAGCACTTCAAGTCTCCCTACTCTGTTCCAAAATCATATTATTGGGGAGCATTGGGGCTCAGCTGCTGAGATAATTTATTATGTACCATTACAGCCTAATCTAAATAATGCATTTCATAAACATCTAGACATCAAAAGAAGATTTCCACTTTTCATTATTTGATGCAAAATTATAGAAGTGCTATTTTTGTAATTGTGATTTTCCAAATCCTGGCAGATAAACCAGGATCTCCTGCTGATTATATTTTGTGGAAAGTTTTAAAAATATTTTTCAGCTCTGTATTAATTTTCTTAAGTATTGCTGACTTACACATCTCTAATTGAGCCGGGGGTCACACCCCGAGATTGAGCCGGGGGTCACACCCTGAGATTGACCAAAACTGAGCCACAGGCCTCGTAGCGTTGTTCCATAAGGAGATGACAACAGGCAGTGGTTCTGCCTGCACAAAAAAAATATGAAAATATGTTTAGGAAGGAACTGCAGATGGTGGTTTAAACCGAAGATAGACACAAAAAGCTGGAATAACTTAGCGGGACTCAGCGGGACAGGCAGCATCTCTGGAGAGAAGGAATGGGTGACATCTCGACCTGAAACATCTCCCATTCCTTCTCTCCAGAGATGCTGCCTGTCCTGCTGAGTTACTCCAGCTTTTTGTGTCTATCTTCAGTGAAAATATGTTTGATTGGTTGATTAATTGAATGAACGAAATAGTTTGGATACAGGCCCTTTGGCTCACTAAGTCCACATCAATTATCGATCACTTGTTCAAACTCGTTCTATGTTATCTCATTCTTGCATCTACTCCCTACACACCAGGGGGCAAATTATAGAGGCAAGTTAACCTACAAACCTGCACGTCTTAGGACAATGGAAGGCAACCAGAGCACTTCAGGGAAACCCAGGTGGTCACATGGAGAACAAGCAAACTCCACACAGACAGCAACTGAGGTGAAGATCAAAACCGGGACTCTGATGCTGTGAGGCGTTGGAGAGACTTGCATGAGTCTCCCTCCCTCATTCCATGTACAAGTGAGTCCTGAATGTTGACCTATTTTCCTAAATGTTGTGTCTTTATTTATAAATTTACATTCCCATTGTCTAAGAATCTTAGACCAGCAGAAAATAAAAGATTAATTCCTTACAAAATCTTTGGGGAAAACTGCCCATTTTTACTTATTCACAGGATGTATGCTTCACAGACAAGCACATACTTAATTCACAGACATTATTGCCCACCTCACAGTTTAAGCCTTGGAGCACTAGTAAGATTCTGGTGAACCTGTGCCATTTCAAGGCCAATATATCCTATTGATAGTTCTGTTTTGTACAGCCTCTGCAAAATCCAGTGCTCTTTTATATTCTAGCCTTGTTGCAACAAAGAGTAGAATTCCATGGTCTTGTGTTTGTAGGTTCTTTTGTGTTGCTGGTTGTACAAACAGAAGCAGAGCTATTTAAAGCAGTAGCTCTCAACTAATGTCCATACCACAGGCTTCTCTCAGGTCTTACATTTACATCTGTGTTTATATGCACTGAGGTTGGTGATGTCTACTGCATTTAGTGATCTATGTACATGATTCCCTGAATCTTGAGTTCTGGAGTTCCTAGAATTCCATTATTTAAGAAAATACTTGGAGCTTTTTCTCCATCCAACTTGGACACCTGCCTCGACTGTAATCCTCGACTCATTGACTTCATTTATCAATGTCTCTTTGTAATTTTATGTTGTGGTCCTCAGTACTTACAAAACCACCAATCTTTATGGGTTTGGCAAGCTTGGATAAATGGCCCTTCATTGATTTATTTAAGTCGTTAATAAATATGGTGGATAGTTGGGGCTCCAGCAAAGATTCTTGTCAGACAATACGAGGCACTTCATCTATTTCAAATACATACCCATTATCCCTACTCTTTGTCTTCTATTGCTTAATCAATCTCCTAGCCAGGTCAATAATTTGCTTTCTGTTCCATTGATTCTAATTTTAACTAACATTTGCTCATGCGGCATCTTCTCAGCCATGTAACCAATATCCCTAGTTGTTAACTGTACACCATTACATTTGCACAGTCAAAAAAATAAAGATCTATCAACCTTTACAGATCCTTCTGTCTCTATCCCATCAGCTCATACTTTTCCCAGGTCAACATAACCCTTCAAAATGTCCTTAATTCGGGAGCAGCATAAATAGGACATTGCAATAATTTTTATTGAAGTGCCAGAGCTTCGCAAGTTCTTTCCTTTCAGGCAATTATAGAGATCCCTTCAGAATGTTTCAATTGAAGTTGCCTTCACAACTACCTCAGGAACTGAACACAAAACTATAATTATTCATGTTTTACCTCACATTCTCCTTTGATGTATTGAGTTGAAGTCTAGGGAGGAGTTGCTTCAGGATACAGGGTCTCAGCACAGAAAACATTGTTTGGTTGATTGTTTGCTTCTAACCCCGGGTTCAATGAATGAGGAGATGACAAACCTGCTGTTGATGAGCATAGAAAAAATGATCATCTGTTAAGATTATACCCTTTATAGTTGTTGCAGGCTGTTAAACAAATATGGAAATCCATGAAAAAAGACAAAGTGTTGGAGCTACTCAGTGTGCCATGCAGAATCCCAAGAGAATACAATTCAGGTCGGGACCCCTCCTCACCCAAGGCATTGCCTGTCCATGTTTTCTAGGGATGCTGCCTGGTCTGGAGTTGCTCCAGCACTTAGTGTCTTTTTTTGTAAACCAGCATCTGCAGGTCCTTGTGTCTCCAAGAAATCCATGGATATGTTACTACAAATGTATTAATTCTTGTCCTTGTCTTTACTGTGATAACCAATTAATTGCTGAAAATTTGAATTGACTACAATTGCAATTTATTTTCTCTTCCTTTAGCTCCTTAGGACTGGAAAGAAATATAAACATTTTGAAGATATGTCAGTTATTTCTAGCTTGGTCAAAGCTGCACTGTGACTTCAAATGAAAATCCTGACCTACAACAAGCAGAGTACAGCAGCTGACCCTGTGGAATCGCAGTATCATTAATGCCAGTGTGATCTGGATCAAATCATCTCTAGCCACTCTCTGCATAGCCCGAAGCTTAACCTGAGCAACTGCCTCAATCCACTGTTCAATTTGCTTCAAATCGTAACAAAAGCCTGAAGTAAAGCACTCAGATTGGTTTTTGCCCTCTTTTCTTCACTTCTGATACTTTGAGAAGATCAGTGCTAATATAATCAGTTGCCGGAACACCAATCTCCACAATTTCTTAGAAAACTAATCCAGCCTTCTCATTCCTTGCGTAAATAAAATGACATCAAATTGCTAAAGCTATTAACAGTTAAATAAAAACTGCAAAGGCCAGTTGATATATTTTTTTATCCCGCGTGGAACAGAGGATATGTTTACATGAGAGTGAATCAAATTGTGTATTGAAAATAAAAGAAGTGACAGAAGCAGTTTACTGTTCATAGGAAGGGGTCATTTCTCCTGTCGTCTTGCATCTTGAACGGACAGCGAACAGAAGAAGAAATGTCGATGGCAAATGCGACGTAATACCGTCTCCTCACCATATCCCACCCCCTTGCCTCCATCACACCAGGTGAACATTCAAGAACATAAACCTTTTACCGTCACTCAGATGCTGCATCTCCATGCTCTTCTAGTATTTGCACTGTCACTTTCATTCCAGGCGATGATGTGTGTAGTTACTTGCACAGATGGCCTCTTGAGATCTGCAGTCTGGCATGCAGAATCTTGCAGGGGTTTACCAACATAAAGAATATGATTTGCACTCGAGTTCAATTCCAGTGGGTGATATCCATATATATTCAAAAAAAAATGTCCGTCATTCCTTCTCCTCCTTTATGAAATGAAAAGGAGCCTCAAAGCCGCACAATGGACATTGGAACAAATTACATTATCTACCCGCGTATCACAAACCAGATCTTATGTGGTACATGAAACAATTGATGATATGGGAGAAAAATCCATCGATGTTTTTAAAAAGAAACTTTAACATTTTCCCAGTAACATGGAATGCATTTGTTATTTTAAATGGAATCTAGTGGCTTTATACAACTAATGGAGCCAGGAATCGGAAAGGATGCACAGCTATCAACGAGCGAAGCACTTTAGTTACATTTTTTAGTTTTGTATTTTTATAGCCAACATCACCTACCCTTGTTTGGCAGTCATATGAAGACTTCAATGTTAATCATCATGCTAATCTTTATGTGTTATTATTTGCAAGCAGATAACCGTTTTACATTTAATAAATACAACCTAAGAAAGTAATGTATAGATTTTAAATAGGAGGCTGCAAGATATATTTCTTCTATTCATAAAAAATGCAATGTATTTTGTAATTATTAGAGTTTTGAAATTTAAAAAGGTTATTTTATTATTAAAGGCCTGCTTTATGATATTAGTTAAATGCCAAGTAACAGAAAGAACAATTTTCATACACTTTCTTAAATCAGGACTGCTTGTCATAAAAAAGAATAAGAAAAAAATTAAAAACATAATATCTATATATACACTTTATATGAGTAATCAGAAATACTGTTACCAGATATTATTCATCTTTTGGTTGCTGCATATACATTTCTCCATGTTAATCAAGTCGGTAACCCAACATTACTTGGTTTGCAATAAAACTAGTACAAAGGGAATGTTTGCGAGTTGGATTCTTTTAGACATTTAATCTGAGAGGTTTATCTACAATCTGATTGTGTTTATAGAAATTATCCATGTAAGTTACGGTGTAATCAACAAATTATCTGATCACGTGATAGTCTGAGAAAACGTGATAGACTGAGAAGAACTTGACATTATAATGTTTGTTTTGTGCATGTAGGAAGGGGAAACAAAGCCCAACTTGTTCTCAACATTAATTTCTCACTTGAAACTAACAAGATGTTTTTCAGGATCTCCTGCATGGTGAGAGCAGGGTCAAATATCTGCCTTAGACCTGGTCTGGGAAATTGGACATTGGAGCCTGGGTCACTGGTTACTGCAGCCTAAAGATGACTCCACGAGTACGCAGCCCTTGCTCCTATCTCAATCTCACCCTTCTGCACATCCATTCACCACGGCTACTTCAATCACGCTGGGTTTATTCAAAGGTAAGTGGCTCAGTGCAGCATTGTATTAAATGGAAAAGCTGCCTGGATTGATAAATTTCAGCAGCTCACAGAAGTAATTCAATTGAGTGCACACCAGCTATCAGGCAGCCTATTTGGGCATGGACTGTCTCTGCACAATTAGCTATGTGCCCGTACCTGGATCATAATTAATTTTTAGGCCAATATTTGAGGCACCTGGAGATGCAAGGCAAATATATTTACTGTACATGAATTGAGTAATATAATTATATACACTATTATCAAGAATACATTTAAGATCTCGTTATACAAATTTCACAGAGGAAATCACTCCCAAAATAAGCAGGTTTCACTGTTTTACAAATAGCTCATAAATCACCCAGAAATTAATCAGCCTATTATTTTAACAGAATTACATTCCACGAACAAAGCTACTCACATGCACATATCAGAGCATATAATCTTCTGTACAATTAACTGTAGCAATATTGGTATTAATTGATGGACATGAAAATTGATTTTATTAAAAAATAATCTTATAAATAAATTAATTAATGGATTTAAAGATACAGCATGGAAACAGGCCCTTTGGCCTAATAAGTCCACACTGACCATCGATCACCCATTCACACTAGTTTTAGGTTATCCCACTTTCTCATCCACTCCCTGTACATTGGAGGCAATTTACAGACAATTTACAATTAACCAACAAACATGCACATCTTTGGGATGTGGGAAGAAACCAAGGCACCCAGAGGAAACCACACAGTCACAGGAGAATGTGTAACTCCACACAGACAGCACCAGAAATCAGAATTGTACCCGGGTCCATGGCGCAGTGAGCCAGCAGCAAAACCAGGTGTGTACCACTGTACTGCCATTCATGATGGCATCACACTAACAAAGTACTATTTTCTTGCTCAAATTAAGAATCGTGTTCTTTCAGCATGGTGGCCCTAATTGTATATTTACTCTAGCGCAGAATTTAATAAGAAGACGTTTGTAAGTTAAATGTATTTACATTATTTTCGTATTATTGGGACCAGTAATAGACCTTTGAGTGCAGTTTTAAAGAGCAGATCTGGTATTTTGCGAAAGCTAGATATTTAATCCCAATGATTGGAAGGGTCGAAACTTCAGATGCATGTGTGAAGACAGAAGCACATAACCTCCGTCAAAAAACGGAGTGCTGGAGGAGCTCAGCACGCCAGGCAGTTTCTGTGGTAGAAAAAGGACAGACAAAGGTTTCAGATGATCCTTCTTCAGTCTGTTAGAATAAAAGGGAGAAAGCTGGGAGAGAAGCGAGGGGAAAGGTCAGGGCAAGAATGAGCAAGTCATAGGTGAAATTCAGGTGAGGAGGAATGATTGGCTAAAGGGTAAAGATAGTAACCAGGGATGGTAGTTAAGTGGAGACAAAAGGTTGTAAATATTAAATCTGGTAAGAAAGAAGGTGGGGAGCTACAGTGCCCTCCATAATGTTTGGGACAAAGACCCATCATTTATTTATTTGCCTCTGTAATCCACAATTTGAGATTTGTAATAGAAAACATCACATGTGGTTAAAGTGCACATTGTCAAATTTTAATAAAGGCTATATTTATACATTTTGGTTTCACCATGTAGAAATTACAGAGGTGTTTATACATAGTCTCCCCATTTCAGGGCACCATAATGTTTGGGACACAGCAATGTCATGTAAATGAAAGTAGTCATGTTTAATATTTTGTTGCATAACCTTTGCATGCAATGACTGCTTAAAATCTGCGATTCATGGACATCACCAGTTGCTCGGTGTATTCTCTGGAGATGCTCTGCCAGGCCTGTATTGCAGCCATCTTTGGGCTTATGCTTGTTTTGCGGGCTAGTCCCCTTCAGTTTTCTCTTCAACATTTAAAAGGCATGCTCAATTGGGTTCAGATCGGGTGATTGACTTGACCACTCAAGAATTAAGGGCTCGTCCCACTTAGCCGTCAATCGCACGCCATTTACGCGACCTGCTAGCATGTGGGTAGCTTGTGGGTAGCGCGGGACGCGCGCATGGAGTGGTGTGGAGGAGTGTGGAGTGGCGTGGAGAAGTGTGGATTTCGTCCTGCACAAAATCTTCGCACGCCACCGGCCTGTCTTGTAACTGACGGCTAAAGTGGGACAGGCCCAAGACCCTGGCGCGGCGCAACGTCTCACCTCCAACAGCAGCAGAAGCAGGCAAACGATCACCGAGCTCGGCCTGGGGCTCAGAGTGAAGAAGAGTCTCGGCCCGAAACATCATCCATTCCTTCTCTCCAGAGATGCTGCCGATCCCACTGAGTTACTCCTGCATTTTGTGTCTATCTTCAAATGACGTCACGCGCTCCAGACGGCTGTGAGGACGCATGATGACGCTCGCGACCGTCGCGCGTCAGTCACTACCGGCCTGTCCCAAAAATGATGGCCAAGTGGGACAGGCGCTTTAACCATTTTTTAGCGTTGTAAAATTCCTTTGTTGCTTTCGCAGTATGTTTGGGATCATTGTCTTGCTGTAGAATGAACCACCGGTCAATGAGTTTTGAGGCATTTGTTTGAACTTGAGCAGATAGGATGTGTCTATACACTTCAGAATTCATTTTGCTACTACCAGCAGCAGTTGTATCATCAATGAAGATAAGTGAGCCAGTACCTTGAGCAGCCATACATGCCCAGGCCATAACACCCCCACCACCATGTTTCACAGATGAGGTCGTATGCTTTGGAACTTGGGAAGTTCCTTCTCTGCTCCATACTTTGCTCTTGCCATCACTCTGATATAAGTTAATCTTCATCTCATCCATCCACAAGACCTTTTTCCAGAACTGTGGTACTTTTAAGTACTTCTTGGGAAAGTGTAGCCTGGCCATCCTATTTTTGCGGCTAACCAGTGGTTTGCATCTTGCAGTGTTGCCTCTGTATTTCTGTTCATGAGGTCTTCTGCAGACAGTGGTCATTGTCAAATCCACACCTGACTCCTAAAGAGTGTTTCTGATTTATCGTACAGGTGTTTGGGGATTTTTCTTTATTATAGAGATAATTATTCTGTCATCAGCTGTGGAGGTCTTCCTTGGCCTGCCAGTCCCTTTGCGATTAGTAAGCTCACCAGTGCTCTCTTTCTTCTTAATGATGTTCCAAACAGTTGATTTTGGTAAGCCAAAGGTTTGGCTGATGTCTCTAACAGTTTTATTCTTGTTTCTCAGTCTCATAATGGCTTCTTTGACTTTTATTGGCACAACTTTGGTCCTCTTGTTGATAAACAGCAATAAAAGTTTCCAAAGGTGATGGAAAGACTAGGTGCTGAGAACTCTCTTTTACCTGCATTAAGGAAGTATTTAAACACACCTGAGCAATTACAAACACCTGTGAAGCCATCCGTCCCAAACATTATGGTGCCCTGAAATGGGGGGACTATGTAAAAACACAGCTGTAATTTCTACATGGTGAAACCAAAATGTATAAAAATACCCTTTAATAAAATCTAACAATGTGCACTTTAACCACATGTGATTTTATTTATTACAAATCTCAACTTGTGGAGTACAGAGGCAAATAAATAAATGATGGGTCTTTGTCCCAAACATTATGGAGGGCACTGTAAATGTGGAAACCAAAGTGGGTAGATTAGAGCAGAATGGGGAGGAGGGGAAGGTGGAGAATAGGAAAATGGGAAACTCAGAGGAGGGAGGGGTGGGGGATGAGCGGATGGATGGAGGAAGGGATGGAGGAAGGACAGGTATTGGGTGATAGGGAAGAGTGGAAAGGGAGGTGTGTGCATGGGGTGTGTCTAGATTACATGGGAAGTGGGGAGACGGTTAACTGAAATTGAAAATATTAGTGTTCATGTTATTGGATTATAGGCTACCCAACAGGAATATGAGGTGCTGTTCTTCCAGTTTGTATTTTGACCATAGAGAAGGCCAAGGATAGAAAGGACAGTATGGGAATGGGAAGGGAAATTAAAATGGCTAGCAACCAGGAACATGCAGACTGAACATAAGGTGAATAGCCTGTCTTTTCCGAGAAGTATGCGTTTTGTGTTGCAGTGTTGCATTTTGGGACGTCTAACAAGGGCAGGACCTACACAGTAAATTGTAGGCCTCTGGGGAGTGTTGTAGAGCAGTTTAATATATGAGTGCAGGTGCATGGTTCCTTGAAGGTCGACTCGCAGGTAGATAAGGTGGTCAAAAGTATTTTGGCACATTGGCCTTCATCAGTCAGAGTATTGAGTATAGAATTTGGGAGGTCATGTTGCAGTTGTATAAGACGTTGGTGAGACTGCATTTAGAATATTGTGTTCAGTTCTGGGCACCATGTTATAGGAAAGGTATTGTCAAGCTTGAAAGGGTTCAGAAAAGATTTACGAGGATGCTACCAAGACTAGAGGGTCTGAGCTATACTGAGCTACAGGGAGAGGTTGAGTAGGCTGGGTCTCTATTCATTGGAGCGCAGGAGGATGAGGTGTGATCTTATAGAGGTGTACAAAATCATGAGAGGAATAGATGAGGTAGATGCACAGAGTCTCTTGCCCAGAGTAGGGGAATCGAGGACCAGAGGACATTGGTTCAAGGTGAAGGGGAAAAGATTTCATAGGTATCTGAGGGGTAACTTTTTCACTCAAAGAGTTGTGGGTATATGGAACAAGCTGCCAGATGAGGTAGTTGAGGCTGGGACTATGCCAACGTTAAGAAACAGTTAGGCAGGTACATGGATAGGTCAGGTTTGGGGAGGATATGGACCAGGCACAGACAGGTGGGACTAGTATAGCTGGGACATGTTGGCCGGTGTGGGCAAGTTGGGCCGAGGGGCCTGTTTCCACACCATATCACTCTATGACTCTATGACTAAGTAGGGGAATCTAAAACTAGAGGGTATACACTTAAAATGGATGGAGAAAGATTTAAAAGGGATCTGAGGGGCAACTTTTGCACTCAGAGGGTCGTGGGTATTGGGAATGAGCTACCAGAGGAGGTGAAAGAGGTGAGTATAGTTACAACATTTAAAATACATGGACAGGTGCATGCAATGGAAAGGTTTGGAGGGATGTGGGCCAACACATGGGATTAGCTCGGTAAGCAACTTAGTCGGCATGATAAGTGAGCCAAAGGGCCTGTTTCTGTGCTGCATAACTCCATCCTCATGGCATAAGAGCAGAATTAGGCCATTTGGCCCAGCAAGTCTGCTCTGCCATTTGATCGTGGCTGATTACCCTTCAACCACATTCTCCTGATTCTCACCTTTGACACATTTACTAATCTAGAAATTATTAATCACTGCTTTAAAAATACCGAATAACTTGGCCTCCACAGCCTTCTGTGGCAATGAATACGTCAGATTCACCATTCTCTGGCTAAAGAAATTGCTCCTCGTCTTCATGCTAAAGGTACATCCTCTTTTACTTTGTGACTACTGAGGGAGAGCTGCAATGTTAGTGCTGATGTCTTTCACATCTTAAACAATAGTTTTGTCTGCTTTTACAGGACCATCAAAGAAGATTTGGGAGCTCAACCCGATTTATTCCTAAAATGTAACATTCATTAAAGATCATTATATAAGGGCGAACTTCCCGATTATTATCATATTGCTGCTGCTGAGAGCTTGTTGCCATACCTCACACAGTAGAATGGCATGACTAACTGAGATAAAACATTGTAAACCTGAAATGATAATTCTTTTTATCTTTGCAAGTATTCTTGTGGCCGAGTATTTCAGCATTTTTCATTTTTATTTGCATTTCAGATTTCTAGTATCAGCTATATTTTATTGTGCAAAATCCTCCTCACTGGATGTAGGCCATTTGGGACAGTAAATGAAAGGATTTCTTCCATCAGATCAACTGTGATCACAACAGTAATGTTCACAATTATTTACTATCCTTAAAGTAATAAAAGGTCTCAAATGGCCTTGGAGAGGCATCTTTAAACAAGAAGAAATACCGTGCCACTTTTTATGTGGCAGATGAACAAAATTTGATCAAAGACAGGTTTTAAGAGGCATCTTAAAGGAGTGAAAAAAGTTTTAGGAGTTTAGGGTCTTAGTTGCACCACTTTCTGCAGGCTCTTGTGTTCTTGTTTAGTTTAGTTTAGAGATACAGCGCGGAAACAGGCCCTCTGGCCCACCGAGTCAGCAGCGACCAGCGATCCCCGCACATTAACAATATCCTACACACACTAAGGACAATTTACACATATACCATATCAATTAACATACAAACCTGTACATCTTTGGAGTGTGGGAGGAAACAGAAGAGCTCAGAGAAAATCCACGTAGGTCACGGGGAGAACATACAAACTACATGCAGACAGCACCCGTAGTCGGGATCGAACCGGGGTCTCTGGTGCTGTAGGACAACAACTCTACCGCTGTCCCTAGTGCATTGGAATTCCCACATGGCCATGATGCAACCAGTTCAGGATATTTTCTACATACATCTACAAACGTTTGTTAGAGTGTTTGGAGACATACCAAATCTTTGTAAACTTCACATAAGTAGAGACAATGACGTGCCTGCTTTGTAATTATATTGCTGTGCTGGGTCCAGGAAGGATCATCCAAGATGTTGATGCCCAGGAAGTTGAATCAGCCAACACTCTCCACCACTGACACTGATGCTTGAAACTGACACTTAGTCTCCCAACATCCCCCCTTCTGAAGTCAACAATTAGTTTGTTAGTCTTATTGCTATTGAGCGAATGGTTCTTGTTGTGAAGCGACTCACTCAACAGGGTTTTCTATCTCTCTCCTGAATGCTGACTTGTTACCACTTATAATTCAGCCAGCCACAGTGGAGTCATCGACAAATTTGTAGCTGGCATTGGAGTTTTGCTAAGCCACACAGTCATGGAAGTAAAGAGAATAGAACAGGGGGTTAAGCATGCAACTTTGAAGTGCACCTGTGTTGATGGCCAGTGAGGAAGTGTTGTTACCGATAAGCACTAACTGAGGTCTGCCAATGAGCAAGTAAAGGATCCCGTTGCAAACCAAGGTATAGAGTCCCAGATCTTGGAGCTTAGTATACATTTGTAGAGGATGATGGCGTTGAATGCCAAGCAGTAGGTAATGAACTGTGGCCTAATGTATGTGTTCCTGTATTCCTAATAGCCCAGAGTAGAGTGGAGAAACAGTTAGATACCCTTTTCTGTTGACCTGTTGTGGTAATAGGCAAAATGAAACAGATCCAGGTTATTTCTGAGGTGGAAGTTGATTCATGCCATAACCAACCAATTGAATCACTTTATTGCAGTAGATGTATTACTGGATGTTGATCATTGAGGCAGATTACAGTGCTCTTTTTGGACACTGGTACAATAGATGTCCTTTTGAAACATAGGACCATTTCGATTATAGAAGCAGGCATGTTTTGCTAAAATTGGCCAAGATCTTTGTGAGACTGAACGTTAGGTTTAGTTTTGATCTTTGAGTGAGGAAGGATGACCTTTGCTCTGCAGCATTGCTTCCACTAGAATTGAGAAGAGTGAGAAGCTGTGCATATAAAAAATACAACATTTTAGGAGAATTGGGCAAATGCAGGGAGATGTTCCCAACAATGGGATAATCCAGGATTAATCCAAGGAAAAGAGGTGAGCCATTTAAGACTGGGAGTGGAATTTCTCCTCAACTCTGACAACCTGTGGAAATCATTGGTTCAATGATACTTTATTGTCACATGTACCAAGGTACAGTGAAATTCTTTTTTTGATGATACATTATTGTATACAGTTCAGTAAAAGTCTTACCATACATAGGCAAAATCATGCTTAAGTACAATAGTGTGGAAACAGTTTTCACTTTTCTGGCACCATTTTGTATAATTCAAGTCCAAAGTTGTGGAATTGTAGAGTCTTAACTTGGCCAAGAGCCCATTTTCCCAGTGGTGGCAGTAGGAGAGACAATTAAAGACAAATCATTAAATATATTCAAGGAGTTAGATATTGTTTCAATGGCTGGTGCGATCAAGAGGTATGGAAAGAAAGTTGAGACTGGGTACAGAATTTTAATTATCAGCTGTAATTATATTGAATGACAAAGAATGGGCCTGGTCTTACTTCTTACTTTTAAAAGAGATACAAGGAGGCCTTTTCTGTACATCGAGTCTGTCTAGGCTCAGTTATTCCCAATAACATATTATCTCCACATTTCATCAACTTCCCCGGATTCTAACACTCACTAACTCACAAAAATCAATTTACAATGGCCAATCAACTTATCAAGCTGCACATCATCTGGGTGTGGAAGGAAACTGGAGTTTAGGGGGAAATTTGCAGAGTCATATGGATAATGTCCTTTCTCCACACACAGACAGCATTGAAGATCAGGATTAAACCCAAGCCATGGAGCAGTGAAGCCCAGTTAGGCTCTGCTTTTCACCCAGTGTGTCACATCTTAAATCCCCATAGGTAGACTTACCTGAACTAAGCCAGGTATCACAGGGTTTTAAAGAGGCTTCCTGAGAACAGAAAAAGATGGCGTTCTAATTTGAAGCTTTCACATCTAGCCTCCAGATGATGGAATAACATTGTGAAGTGAATTGATACATGTTATTTGCTGGCGATTGAAAGTGATAGCAGGATCAGAAGAAAGAGGAGAAGAAAACAGTTAGTCCTTCTATTTTCACATCTCCGTCACTCTATGTAGCTTCTACCTTGGATCTTCAATGCTTCCGCCTCATGTAACATTGATATTACAAATATAATATGACTTCTTCTGTTATAGTCACTTATGTAAATAAAATCAAAAGGAGAGGTTCAATTGTCTTGATATACGGTGACAATGATGTGGTGACAGGTACATGTTGGGATGTTCCTGAGATGATTGTTTCAGTTTGAACATATACAAGATTGTGAGTGAAGGACAAGGATTGTAGTGCATCCTGTACTTATTAAACATCCATGACAAGCTCCGAAAGTAATTTAATAAAGTGTAATGGATACTACAAGGTCTATGTGTGCTTTTTGCTTTATGCAGTGAACTAATGGAAGTGTTCACTGGAAGTAGCAGTGTGTTCACTTCCCTTGGTTTACTCTGTAAGGTCATGAAACTTCATAATACAATGCTTCTGGGTACATAATGTATTGCACATGGCATTCATGCTGGGCTACGTCCCATATATAGAAGCACTCTTCCAGATACTTTTATTGAGCATGCTGACTGGAATTTTGATCCCTCGTTTTGACAAAAACTATCCTGCCACAAAACAAAATGCACTTCATGAACCTTGTAGCAAATGATTGGCTGTTACATTTCTAACTCTACAGCAGGGATGATACTTCCAAAGCACATCGTTGTGGTAAAATGGAGTGGGATGTCTGGAGGTCATGAAGAGTTATTTTTGAATGCAAATCTTTGTTTTGGGAGAGGTTCCCAAGACATCCTTCTGTGCCTCACATGGCTTATTAAATTTCAAAATACTACTGGAGAAACAGTTCATGGAACTATTTCCATAAAGAAAAGTGCAAATTTGTAAATGATGATGACTTGAAAATGTAATTGACCTAATCATTGAATTAAACCAGAGCTGAGTGGTTTGTCCTGTATCTATTAACACCAATGACAGCCCTTGCTGTCTCCTCCCCTTCTCAGCTCTCCCTCAGCCCTCTGGCTCCTCCTCTTCCTTTCTCCTTTCTTCTGCTCCCCCCCCACCCACAACACAGAAGAAGGGATTTGGTCCAAAACGTTGCCTATTTCCTTCGCTCCATAGATGCTGCTGCACCCGCTGAGTTTCTCCAGCACTTTTGTTTGCCTGGATTTAGACTGTCCTAGCATATTCTGAGCTTACAATTTAAGGAATGGTGAGGGGTTGGAGTTGGGGATGGGGGTGGGGGTGCTGGGTGCATGGTGGTTGAGATCATTAAATATGTAGCGCCATGCACCACCTGATCTCTCCAGACCCTAAACAACTCCATCTCTCCACTAATCTAGCACATTGCTGGAAATGTGGATTAATTGACCGAGGGATTCCAAGTTTTTCACCAGCCCCTGCAACACAGTGCTCATGCAGATCTTCATATGGTTTGTGGTTGAAGTCACAGAGCAGGAAAACCACAAAACATCACAGCACTGACAGTGGTGCAGTGCTTCAGTTGGGACCTGCGTTCAATCCTAAATACGTGTGCTCACCGTACGGAGTTTGCATGTTCTCTCCATGACTTGCATGGGTTTTCTCCAGGATCTCCAGTTTCTTTCCACACTCCAAAGACATACAGGTTTGTAGGGTAATTGCCTTGGTAAAATTGTGAATTCTCATAAGGTCATAAGATCATAAGTGAAAGGAGTAGAATTAGGCCATTCGGCCCATCAAGACTACTACGCCTTTCAACCATGGCTGATCTATCTCTCCCTCCTAACCTCTTTCACCTGTCTTCTCCTCATAACCTCTGACACCTGTACTATTCAAGAATCTATCACTGCCTTAAAAAAGCCACTGACTTGGCCTCCACAGCCTTCTGTGGAAAAGATTTCCACAGAATCATCACCTTCTGACTAAAGAAATGTCTCCTCATCTCCTTCCTAAAAGAACATCCTTTGAATCAGGCTATGACTGCTAGTCCTAGACTCTCCCACTCATAGAAACATCTTCTCCACATCCACTCTATCCAAACCTTGTCCCTAGTGTGTGTAGGATAGTGTCAGTGTGCGAGGATCGCTCATTGGTCCGGACCTAGTGGGCTGAAGGGCTAAACTAAAAGGATCTGGAACATTAGGTAGAAACAAGGAACTAAAAATACTGGTTTACAAAATAAGACGGAAAGTGCTGGAATAACTCAGCGAGTCAGGCAGCATTTCTGGAGAAAATGGATAGGTGTTGTTTCCTGTCGGGACCTTTCTTTAGACTGATTATAATGGGGTGGGGGCAAGAAAGTTGGAAGAAAAGGGGAGGCTGGACAAAGTATGGTAGGTAATAAATGAACACAGGTGTATTCAATAGGTGAAGAATAGGTGTTATCTCAGGAATGAATCCCCCCACGCCAAACCATAGAGCAGCACAGTTGCTGCTTACAGCATCAGAGATCCAGGTTCAATCCCGACCACGGGTGTGTCTGTATGGAGTTTATACTTTCTTCCTGTGATTGCATGGGTTTTCTCTGGGTGCTCCAGTTTCTTCCCACACTCCAAAGACATACAGGTTTGTAGGTTGATTGGCTTTGTTCAGTTGTAAAATGCTCCATAGTATGTAGGATAGTGCTGGTGTACAGGGTGATCACTGGTCGTCGCGGACTCAGTGGGCCGAAGGGCCTGTTTCTGCACTGGATTGTTACCATCTAAAGTAAAGTCTAAAAAGCACAGGAAGAAATCTCTTGACTCCAGTTGATTGGTCAAGGTGAGTGCTCTGATCTGCCAGAGTACAACTTGGAAATGCAGCCTTGCAACAACACTCACGTGTTCACCAGATCACCAACCCACACGTGGTCTCCATCTCGGGGAGCCGCATGCGTGGCAGGAGTGTCCCAGGGAACAACTGCGACGCCGACGACCAGAACGACGACCAATGACCGGAACGCGCCCCGGTAGGCTAGATTCATCCCACAAGCCTCCCAGGGAACTGCGATGATGCCAGGCAGCAAGGCCTGTTTGGGCCGAAGGAGCCTCAGAGGTAGCGGACAGCAGGAGCCTCGGCGGCAACATGGGCCTCAGCAGCAACAGGAGCCTCGGAGGCAACGGGAGCCTCGGTGGCGGTGGGGCCTCACAGTTGATAAGCGTGTGGGGGGAGGGGAAGACAATGGGGACCCGGTGTTGGGGGACCGTCATGAAGGACAGTGGAAGAACAAAGGGGGACCCGGTGTGGGAGAGGGGGGTGGGGTGGGGGGGGGGGGGGTCTAGTTTAGAATCTTCAGCCCAGGGGATAAGTCTATGTTTGTTTGTTTGTTCATTTGTGCTGGTGAAGGCGCTGTGCACAAGGCAGCCAGCCAACAGTCGCTTGTCTTTTTCTTTTTGTTTTCACTTTTAATTTCAAGTTTGTGTACCTTGTGTGTTGTGACTGTCGGCAGACCAATTTACCCCTTTTAAAGTTTATCGTATCGTACAAGGACAAACACATACAGACAGACACACACAGCCCATCATGACAGTCATTTTGACAGATGTCTAATATACTAATCTTGTTGCTTCTTAAAAACTCAGTGCCAACAAATGTTTATCACCCAGTCAATCACAAAAAAATAGAACAATGGCTTTTGCATAATTAATACAATTTTCACCTAAATTTGACTGCAATAGCCAACTGCCCCAGAAGATGGGAGGGGACCCCCTCCAGTCACAAAGGTTGACCAACTAAAGCTTTTCACTGTACCTTGGTACACGTGATAATAAAGTAAACTGAACTGAAACCAACACCAGGCCAGATTCCTCTTTATAAACATTGGAGTCATCTGGGCCACCACCCCTGCTAGAGCTGAAGGGATGAGAGGGCTACACAAGTTTCTAATTGGCTTCCCTCAAAGTATTCTGTCAATATATACTTACAGCAAAAACAGAAACTGCCAAAAACTCTCAACAGAGCAAACAACATTTGTGGAGATAGAAACAATGTGGCCAGTTTAGTTTATTTTAGTATAGTTTAGTTTATTGTCAGTTTATTGCTGTTCCTGTACATCAAGCGTGTGGACTGGACTTTGGACATTTTGTAAATGCTGCCAAAATATGGCGACTCGTGCATGAGTGATTAACGCAAAAAAGAATATCACTGTGCACACATGACAATAATTGAACCATTGATACCAACTCATCAGGAATGATGGTCACATCAGTACTAGATTACATTGAACCCCCCCCCCCCATGATGCAGTGACTGATGAAACAAGTTTCTATCCCTGTTGAGGCTTCGATGTCTTTTTGCCTCTGGACTTTCAGTGTTCTGCTCACAGCCACTCAGAAACAGATCTTTTCAGAAGCAGAGGCATCAATTGGGAACGCACAGTTGCCATCACAAAGCAGACTGCTGCCAGTCAATAATTTATCATGTGCTTGCTTTGGTCTGTTGCAGGCACCAGATTTGTTGGATCTCCAGTCCAAGGAGAGAATTGGTGCTGACACAAAATGCCGGAGTAACTCAGCGGGTCTGGCAGCATCCCTGGAGAACATGGATGTGATGTTTCATAAGTTCATAAGTTATAGGAGCAGAATTAGGCCATTTGGCCCATCAAGTCTATACCACCATTCAATCATAGCTGATCTATCTTTCCCTCTCAACCCCATTCTCCTGCCTTCTCCTCATAACTCCTGATACCCATACTAATCAAGAATCTATCAATCTCCACCTTAAAAATATCCATTAACTTGGCCTCCACAGCCATCTGTTGCAATGAATTCCACAGATTAACCACCCTCTGACTAAAGAAATTCCTCCTCGTCTTTCTAAAGGTACTTTGATTCTGAGGCCATGGTTTCTGGTCCTCGGCTCTCCCACTAGTGAAATCATCCTCTCCACATTCACTCTATCCAGTAAGTTTCAATGATGTGTCCCTCTTCCTTCTAAACTCCAGGGTTTCGGGTTTGAACACTTCTTCACATGGGTGTTAAGAAGCTGAGAGAATGTTTGTGCCTCTGGTTGACTCAACTTCTCCACCCATCTCAGGTCCTCTGGCAATGACCTTGCATGTTTCCCAGAGTAAGCTACTTGGGTTTTCCTAGCCTAATGGTTCTCCATGCTGCTTTCAAATTAAAAATACAGCAGAATGCAAAGTTAAGTATGTCATAACTGAATATCCCTTTAAATAGTGGATCTGCTGTGAGCAATCCACCATGGTTCAGAAACACATGGACAAAAATGTCAGCTGCTAATCCTACAAACAGGTGATACACAATTAATTATATCATTCCATGCATGCACACTGCACCTGGAAATGCTCGGCTGCAATTCACAATCATCTTTATTTGCAGTGTGAACAATGAGTGAACAATGTTTCATAACATATCTGCCTGCAAGTTCAATTGCATGGCACTCGGCAAAAGTGCCGTATGAATGAAATTCTAGACCATCAATATCTTTTATATTTCTACAAATAAAGAATGAGACAAATTTTGAGTGTTGCTTGATTCATGAGCTGCTGAAGGAAGTGAAGTGCCATTACCTATCACTAAGGCAAGTGACAGAAATGCAGAGTGCTTTAATTAGAAGCTTTTTGATGGTTTGATCAAAGCACTGGCTCCCCTTTGGCAAGGTAAGTGGGCTCATGTTAAGTACACTCGCCCTTGCTTATAATTGTACTGTACCTGAATTAATTCGATTTTATTTGACATTCGGGGAGTTTCTTGCCATCACATGCATACAAACAATGTATGCAAATTAATCCTCATTTCCTAAAGGATGCGCAGAGCGCAGGTGTTTTTTGCTTCATGTTTGAAGTTACAAATGGAGTGGAAGATTGGCATCTAAGAGGAACAGAGGCTTGTTTGAAAAAAGAACACTGTTCTCATGCACTTCATAGAACCTGTAGTTTTCATTGAAGTGAAGTTTTTGTACTGGCCTCCTTCGATGAGGAACAGTGGACACTAGATTGACTAACCAATTGCTGCTTATGATGATGACCTGCCTATTCAAATGTTTAATGGATTAATTAGGCTGCATCACTGCAGGTGGGCTTCACTTTGCTACTCAATTTATTGCATCCAAACATCAAGATCGCAGCAGGGAGAATTCTACTGCAATAATGTGTTGACTATTTCTACAAAAAAAAATGAGAACAATGCTGTGGAAATATCCCAGCCTAATATTTTATGAGGCATGCTACCCACATCAAATAAACTTTACAAAATCAAAATGCTGAGGGTTCTGCAAGTCTGAAATGGAAAATACTGGACATATTCAGCATATCGGCAAAAACTCCAAAGAGATGAGCAGACTTAATGTTTCAGATGTTTAAAATGTCATAAAATACGCTTCAATTTTTCTTTTAAGATTTTAGCCTGGCCCTTTGTTGAGTGATTGCGGTGTTTCCATACAGTTTAGAGATACAGCATAGAAACAGGCCCTATGGTCCACCGAGTCCACGAAGACTTAACGTACACATCTTTGGAATGTGGGAGGAAACCGGATCATTTGGGGAGAACCCACGCAGTCACAGGAAGAATGTACAAACTCCACACAGATAGCACCCGTTGTTAGGATCAAACCCGAGTCTCTGATGTTGTGTACTGCTCCCCTTATCTCATCGAGCTTTCATTTTGTATAACATAATGTCACTGGACTGATTGGACTTTTGTCCCACAATGTCCTAGTTGTCATTAGCACTAATTACCCACCTCTCTCACCCACCACCACCACCACGTGATGCACCATTGGCTTGTAATTATACCTACAGGAACAATTTTTTTTAATTGATTTTGCATTACAAAACCAAAGAAAAATAATTAATCAGGATAATAAACTTTCTGTTCCACACACTAAGCCAAGTTTATCTGCAAATTGTGGTGATCCGGAAAATCTAATTAAAAAAATTTAAAGCCTCTATTACAGACATACAAAGACAACTATATGATCCGATTATATTCTTTATGAAGTAAGTATCATTCCTTTCAAAGATGATACTGAAACAGGAGGTACTGTATTTGTGTGAACTATCAGTCCCAGTGCAGAAACATACTTTGGCCATATGCCAATTTCACTGGATTTCATTTTGACTTCATATTTTATGTAGTTGAATTTATGTTAAGAATCGGATGATGGCAACTCAGCTGATATGAAGATATGCCATTGTGAAGGAGATGTCAAGGCTTCCTAGAAAAATGGAAACAATGAAATCTTCAAAAAACCTCAGAATGCCATTCTGCCCCATATCCACTGGCAGCCATCTCAAATGCTTAATATTGATTTCCTGGAGGTCCTCCCCACTCAGTCGCCCTATCCCCTAATTCCAAAATGGAGTCAGTCTTTAATATGAAAATTCCAGTCCTGCAAGTGTGAGGTGTTGCACTTTAAAAGGTCAAATATAAGGGGAAGATATACAATTAATGGCATGACTCTTAACACCATTGATATATATATAGAGGGATCTTGAGTCCAAATCCATAATTCAGTGAAAGTGGTCAAATGGAGATAGAGTGGTAAAGAAGGTATATGCTATGCTTGCTTTCTGAGTTTTGGGTATTGAGTATAAGTCAGGAAGTCATGATGCAGCTTTATAGGATTGTGGATAGGCTGCATTTGGAGTATTGTGTGGGGTGGGAGATTGCAACCTTCGCGTGGTCCGCCCTGTTTCAACGAATGCAATCAACCTGGCATGCACAATAAAATAAGATCAAATAGAACAAGTTGTCCTACACCTTTAGGCTGTGCACGCCATACGCAAGAAGAAGAAGAAGAGTATTGTGTGCAATTCTGTTTGCAGCAGATCAGTTTGCAGCAGACCAAGTTGGGCATTTGATTTGATGCGCATGTGAGCTTATTGCCCTTCAGTGCCTGGATAAGAATCCACAATCACATTTTTTTACTGGTCCAGATGTTTCTTTAAATGTGAAGGTGATGCATTCCTATTAAATGTGCTTTTATTCCATTCATCGACAAATCTAGTACATGAAGTAATCAGTCAATGTGATATATCTGAATTTGCAGAAGGCTTTGGATGGAGTCCCACACAGGAGTTGGTCAGCAAGGTTGGAGTACATGAAATCAGGAATATTATACTAATCTAGCCAAGAGATTGGAGCTAGATGGAAAATAAATGTGGAAAAAAACAGATCCCTCAGATTGGCAGGCTGTGATTAGAGCGATATGGAAGGAATCAGTTCTTGGGCAACATCTATTCACAGTCTTTTGCAAGTAGTGCTATTACTTCACAGCTCCTGTGACCCATGTCTGTGAGGATTTTACATGTTCTCCCTGTTATCAAATTGGTTTCCTCTTCTAACACTGGTTTCCTCCTGGGAATTTGCTGGTTGGTAGATAAATCGGCCACTGTAACATTGGTGAAGGTGGATGGCAGGAGATTCAAAATACTAGATGGGCATGTGGGAGCGAGTAGGTTCCAGAGATATTTGTTGTTCCAGTGATATCAATATTTGGAATTGATGGGATTGCTTCGAGTACCAACATTGGGCTGAGTGACTTCCCTCCTTATCATCAAAATTCTGAAATCAATATGTCATATAGGATTACGTGCCATATTTTAAAATGTTCTGATAATATGAAACTGGGCAGAATTGTAATGGAGATGTAAGGAGGCACAGGGAACAAGCTGAATGAATTGGTAAGAGCTTGGCAGAACGAATATAATGTTTAAAAAAATGGCAACATCCACTTTGTTGAAAATAATTTAAAAGAGCAGACTGTTAAATGGTGAGAGATCGGGCACTTTTGATGTACATGTGGTACTAGCATTGACTACAGCAGTTTAATGTTCAAATTCAGGGGCTCCTATGACTTATTTAACTGCCAAGGTGATTTATTTATCTGCTCCAGGACTGCCATATTGAACTGTATTTTCACTTAATATAACTAGAATTGTCTTATCACAATAGCTTTTTTTGCAAGCAATTTTTTTCTTTTCTTTCATACTTGAGTCTGCACCCGAGCCTTGATGTGCTTAATTATTGAATCATCACTTTCAACCTAGCAATGGTTATTAAGCCACTTATCCCATTCTCCTTTCAAGCATTATTATCAATGAATAACGAACTGTGCTGGGCAGTGGCGAGGCATGAGGACATAACCAGATGTGCCCAGTTCTGAGTCTTTGCAAAACTCCCTCAAATAGTTGTAGAAGCAAAATATTTCAATACTTTAAGGCAACTCAAAATAGATACTTGATAATCAAGGGGAGGGTGGGCAGGGTTATCACTGATAGATGAGGGTATAGAGTCATAGAGTGATACAGTGTGGAAACAGGCCCTTTGGCCCAACTTGCTTGACTATGGAGCAGGCATGTGCCATGAGTAATTACTCATGGTAGGCAGTCAGTCGGCTTTAAAAAAATCTTAAGCCGCGCATGCGCAGATTGTTCTCTCCGTAAAAATAAAAAATAAAAATAAAGAAAGTAACAATTCAATTTGCCCAAGGCTTCCAAATCTCCTTCATTCTGAATTACTGAATAAGTGGAGGGTAATGGCAGGGGGTGGAGGGTAATGGCAGGTGGAAAGATGGTGGGAAAAACAGGAGCACACTGGGACAAGTTGAATCAGTTGTGATCTTATTGAATGACAAGACTAGTTGAAGGGACCAATTGGGGGGAGAGTTCCTTTCACAGCATGTGGGGAGTCTGGCTAGGGGTAAAGTTGCAGGGAGGGCAGGAGCGTTGAGAAGGAAGGGGTCTGGGATCATGCTAGTAACCCACTCACTCACCGCTGCCGCGGCACTCCGGGTGCGGAGCCACTGCATTGTGGCCGGGGAGGGAAGTAGCTCGGCTGGCTGCGAGCGGCTGCCGGGACCTCAGTACTTTCTGCCGGCCCGCTCACCTCTGGCAGTGCTCTCCATCTGAACAGGGAGGGGACCAGCTCAAGAGCAAAGATCATAGAGTGGAGCGGGTCAGCGGGCGATGGATAACAGGACAATGTGCAGTGGAGCTTACTCCTCCTGTGTCAGCACGAACAAGGGACCAAATGAGGTTATTCGCACTGACACATGGAGTAAGCTCCACCGCCGGCTGTCCTGTTATCCATCACTCGCAGACCCACTCTTGAGCTGGTTGCTGGCATGATTCCCGACCCCCTTCTTCTCAACGCTCCTGCCCACCCTGCAACTTTACCCCTGGCCAGACTTTTACAGCCGCTTCCCACTTTACAGCTGCTTCCCATCAGCTGCTAGCAATGAGGGATAGATTTGGCTATCCCTCAGTGCAGCAACATCGTTCTTGATGTTGCTGTACTGAGGGATAGCCAAGTCTATCTTTCTTGGCTAACAACCTAACCTTTGGCCTCCAAGATGCAGGTACAATTTTGTGCCTTATTTTGGGGTAAATAATAGCGTCTTCATTGCCGGGAAATATGGTATTTAAAAACATATAGCTCAAATAAATCTATTTACCACATTATTTGTACACGAACTCCATTCTTCTCTCTTTGTTTCTTAAGATACTCTTCAGATAATGGCAATCCATGTTTGAAAACCCCGCCAAGAAACTTGCGCTGCGCATGCACAGTAGGCTGCTGCGCATGCGCAGTACACAGACCTTGGTGCAAAGGCAGAATTTCAGCTGCCTTCAGCTCCCCTTGAAATTGACGGCTTGAAGCAGCGTCGACGGCACGTCAGCTGCACAGACCTTCGCGTATTACGTGTACAGCGCATGAAAGGAACGGAGAATTATGCCTACCTTAGAGATCGATCTCTTAGGTCGGCATAATTCTCCCGTGCCTTCACTATTTATATTTAATAATTACAAGTTTATAATTTTAGTCAGGGTAGGCACTGCCTATCTTGCCTACCCCGACGGCATGTGCCTACTATGGAGTCATGCATGGTGGAGCAGATAAGAGGAACTGAGTGGTCAACTCCTGCTCCAAGTTCATGTGTTTGTTTTCCAATTGTATATCAGTCTTTATTGTAATACTGATCCTTGAAATTAGTATTTGAAGAGATTTAAGGTTGAAAGTTTTCCGGAAGTATATGCTGCAAAGAGCATCGAAACATTGTTTGGCAGATAAACTGTCTACGCAATCAAATCTGTAAAATACACTTAATGCTAATACTTTTCAGACCAGAGGTACAGAAGATCATGATTACATTTCGACTGCCTGATAGGAAATCCACAATATATACCACATGACTAACAGTTAAATAGTACTTTTAATTTGATAACATTTTGCAACAGAATTAACATTTTGAAAATGTAAATTTTTTGAAATGGCTTCAAATGAGTAGATTATGATTAATAAATCATGGTCCAAGAGTTTTTTTTAAATTATTTTTCAAGTGGGCAGATATCAAATTAGATCTACCATGTTATATTAGACATTTATCAGTGCTGAACAATATATTTAATTTAAATCACCAGATTATTTGATAAATCAGTTCATATACATCCTAAATTGAGGGTGTATTAGATTACAATGCAATACATTGGGATTGTTTTTTAAGTGGCTGCACAGTATGTTAGAACTGTAAAACATCTTTGCAAAACTTTCTTGAAGGACTTGTATTCCAAGCTATTTCCAAGGGCAACTCACAAGAAACATTTTGCAAACCTATAGCTTATTTTAACCATAAGGAATCAGTTTGTGATAGTTTTAGTAATTTAAAAAATACAGATGCTGTACATAAGATCAAAATTAAGGAAAACCCCAAGGCACTTTATAGGTAGGTATAGGATAAGAAGGTAACCAGGCAAAGAATAGGACTCATTAAGGACAAAATAGCAAACTGTGCATGAAGCCAGAGGACATACAGGAGGTCTTAAATCAATACTTCTCATCTGTATTCACTTAGGTGAAGGACATTGTCGCTGAAGAATTTGCAGGTGGGAAACACAGTGAATTTCTGGAGCTTGTTATCATTCAAAATTAGATATTAGATGCCTTAAAGGTGGATAAATATCCAGGCTGCTATGGGAGGCAAGGGAGGAGATTTTAGTGGCCATAACAGAGATTTTTAAATCTTCCTTGGCCTTAGGTGAGGAGCAGATGAATAAGAATAGCATATGTGAGCAATTTCATTCAAGAAAGGCAGCATGGAAAAGCTAGGTAATTACAAGCAAAGAGCCTAACAATATGGTTTCTGTTTTTATGTTTCTAGTTTTAGTTTTAGAGATACAGCGTAGAAACAGGCCCAACTGCCCACCGAGTCCACACTGAACAAAGATCACCCGATCACACTAGCTCAATCCCACACACTTACAATTTACAGAAGCCAATTAATCTACAAACCTGAACATCTTTAGAATGTGGGAGAAAACTTAAACTTAAAGTTTAGTTCAGTTTAGAGATACAGTGTGGAAACAGGTCCTTCGGCCCACCGAGACCACACTGACCAGCAATCACCCCATACATAGCACTATTCTGTACACTAGGGACAATTTACAATTCTTACCAAAGCCAACAAACCCGCATATCTTTGGAGTGTGGGAGGAAATCGGAGCGCCCCGAGAACGTGCAAACTCCGTACAGGCAGCATTCATGGTCAGTATCAAACTCGGGTCAACTCTATTGTTGCACTACTGTGCCACTGCTGTATGTGGTTATTAGAAGGATTCCTATGTACAAGATTAATCAGCACATAGAAAGGCAAGGATTAATAGTAAGATTAAACGAGAACTTACCAGTTTGAAGTTTGATCGTTATTTTATGAGGAGTTACGTTGGTGATTACGTGAAGAAGACCCGTCAGGGCGCATGCGCGTCAATCTTCAAATCAGCAGTATGATATCACAGATAACACAATATTTGAAGTAACATATTAAGATGAGCAACATGAGAACTAACATATGACCTTTTTTTATGAGAGGGTTGGGCGTGGCGGGCACGTAATCACCAACGTAACTCCTCATAAAATAACGATCAAACTTCAAACTGGTAAGTTCTCGTTTAATCTTACTATTTTACTTCGGAGTCACTTTAGTGATTCCGTGAAGAGTTCAAAGCTCTGTGATTTTATGCCGCAGATCCAAATCCCGGCTTCTCACTGCATTGATTGACTTTCGATGAGGAACAATCAATAATGTGTTAAACATTAAATTTTAATATCAGGCAATAACAATTGATTTGAATAATCAAAATAAACAGTAACCCCTGTATCCCAGGGGAACCTAAACAGGACTTAATACTGAATTTGCAAACAGCCTCTCGCCGATCAGCAGATGGTAAAAAAAAATTAAACAATTCATTTGACCACCCGGCACCTGTAAAAATATGGCCGATGTGAACATCCATCGCCCTAGCCGACATTGCTGCTGCACTAGTGGAAAAGGATATATACATTTCAGTGTTAATACCTGCCTGAATCAAACATTTGCTTTAAACCACCTTGAGATAGTCTGCACTGACATTCTCCTGTGTGGCTACATGTAACTGATAAACAATGCTGTTTCCACATTTCTTAAGGTCTTTGTAGCTTCAATACAACGAACATGGATCAGTAGGTTATGCTGAAACTCAATTTTAACAAACCTGTGATACCTGGCCTGCTCTGTTTGAGCAGGACGCAAATATATAACATAACATTCTCTTCAGCAACTTCCATCCTGTCTAGCAGAAGCTTTTGCAAACTCTGCACTTGCTATGCTGAACCAATGCCTTGTGCATAACCACTTTCATGATTAATTTGGCAAATTCAGAGACATGACAGGAACCTACTGTCGAAGCATCTAGAGGACCACACTTGCATCCCAAATCGTCATATACCTGCGTTTAGGAGGTTTAGAGTTGAAATTCCTTTCATCAATCCAGCTATGATATGATGAAACCCAATAGGATCTTTCCTGACCCCATCAAAACCATATGAGGAGAAAGCACTTAAAGCTGTATTAATGGTGCTATAACCGAGCCCCTCATCATCGTAGAGTGTCAACAGGAACTCTTAAATATCCACAATACCTGCAGTAGTATAGTCAATATTATTTTGTACACAATATTGCTCCCATTTTTTTTACATAAGTAATATACCCCTTTTGAGTACTCTTTCTCCAGGCTACAGTGAGCATGTCCACCATTCACCCAGACAATCCTTGCTCCAGGTATGGCCTTCTTAAAACCTGCAAATTAATAAGTCAATACGATACATAACAGATGACTTTCCCGTGTTAGCGGATGCTCCAGTCAATTCCTACGCTTGGGAACCACCAAAAAGAGGATGGATCCCTAACTGTAACATCAAAGGGAACCATGCTTGATTCGGCCAATTAGGTATTACAAGCATCCCCAAAGCGGCATCCTGCTTGATTTCTTGCAGACTCCGACCTATTAGGCAAAATGATAGGAAAATATATAAAACATACCACCCCAATGTAACGTCAAAGTATCAATTGCAACTGCCACCTGGTCTGGTTCCCATGAAACCTATTTAGGCTGCTGATGGTTGAACCTTGATGCAAAACAAATCGATATCTGGCATTCATATACAAGTACTATATTATTGAACACCTTCTGGTTCAACATCCAATCTATGTTGTCATGGAACTTTCGTGACTTGGCGTCTGCTACTATGTAGAATCTACCTGGTAGATAAATAGCTGAAATATATTTTTCCATGCACCAGGCCCAAATTTGATTAGCCAATCTGTCACAAAATACCGACTTAATTCCACCGATGTGATTCATATATATGCCACTTGCGTAGTATTGTCAATCTGAAACTGAACATGCAGATTACATTTGTTAGAGCAATAAGCCTCTTAATAGTTAATTGCCCATGTCTGCAGAAGCAATGCCTCTTGCTCAGTCCATCTGCCTCCACAGCTGAAACTCGTATCCGTGACATCCCACCCGAGTGCACTGACATTCATCTGCAAAATCATGGAAGGCTGGTCAAGCATTACCTTGCTATAACTTCTGGACACATGGTGAATCCACCATTGCAAATCAGAAATAGCCTTTACTGATAACTGCATAGGTCTATTATAATGACCCGAATGTATCCTTAATGCCTCAATTAGCTTGATACACCTGTCAATTAGCTCTACCCTTTTTTCCCTGGGCAGAGTCACTTAATTGAATCAATTGTGACCCAAATAGTCAGGTGTTAATTTGGATTTCTCTGGATGAATAATGCGCAATCTTTGAAAATTGGATTTAACAACTATCACCTGTTACTTCAGCTGTTCTCTTGGATACCCCTGTAATCAAGATATCATTGAGATAAGCCATGAGCACCTGACCCTCTCAGCATGCCTATTATAGGTTTTAACAATTTTGTTGCCATAGTTGATCCATCCAGGTGCATTTCAAATATCCTTATCCTGCAAATAAACAGACATTGAGTAATGCACATCTTTAAGGTCTATAGTCACCATATAGCATCCTCTTGACCCAGTTGCTTGGCAGTGACAATTCCATGTTACAATGTCTATACTATATCCCCATCCTTTTTTGGCCTGGGAAAATATTAGACACAAATTGATGGGGTTGGTGAACCAACTTTACCATTACACCTTTATCACATAAGCTTGCAAGCGCAGTCTGAACATCCATCTGTTCTGTTAATGAAAACTGAATAGTTCTCCCAAGAACATGTTGAATGTGCAAATCACAATTTAGATTGAAATCCATTTGAAACCTTTGAATAACACTCTGTATAAACAGAGCTAAAGTAATTTGCTTCCATTCATCCCAGAAACAGATGTAATGTGCCCCAGATTTAAGTTGTGTCACATTTGATATGAGCACCTGAGAACCAGGCCCGCCTACCTCCTTGGTACCTGGTGGATGTTTGACCATGTTCCCGCTTCGTTTGTAGGGGTACTTTCTTTTTTGGAAACTTGCCGACTGCCAGTGGCTTGATCAAGCCCACCGTCTTTGCCTCGTCATCCATGTCCTTGACACTCTTGGCGAGGTCCTCTCCGAAGAGTAGGTTTGCCGGCTGTATGTTGCTAGGCTGGAAAAATACTGCAATCTTGGAATTAATGGTGGGCCGAATGGCACTTTCCCTGAGACAATTTATCTAAAAAATGGGTGCTACAAAGCAACCCTAGTACCTCTTGATGCGTCTCCGACACATGCCCTCCATCCACCGTTCTCGCGAATGCCGTGATTCCTGAGCCAAGTAATTTCAGGATTCTCTGCAGCTTCATCTCCTGGGCACTAAAGTGACTCCGAAGTAAAATCAAAGATAATCAATGTAATCTTTGTTATGTAATGAGACCCATACACAGGATTAATAACTCATAGTCTTTATTGTAACACAAGCAGAGGAAACATTACATGCTATCGTCTCCGTGGTCAGCATCTAGTCTGGCAATGATAGTGATGTGTTATATTAATAGTCCAGGGTAGGGATGAAGATCTGGACTGGCCTTCATATGGAATGTGCAGCATGCATAATATGTGTGGTGATAGATATAGTAATGGCAGACTAATATGGACAATCTTGTTTGACCATTTTGAAGAGGTGACAACATGTTTTGATAAGACCACTGTGTTATTTTACACAGAAAGGCAGCATGGAAAAGCCAGATAGTTACAGACCACGAGCCAAACATTATGGTTTTAGTTTTTATGTTTCAAGTTTCAGTTTAGTCAGGACTACTGATATAGTTTACATCCGTCTTCTGAAGGCCCTGCCTTTGACAGGGGACTGTTGGCAGTCCAAAAGTTACTGACAACTGTCATACAAAGTGTCTGGACATGGGCATGGGCAGAAACATGGACTTAAGGAATGGGAGTGTAGCTCGGATGTGATCTGTGGAACGATCATTGATTATTTTTTTTCTCCTTAATACTTCAACAAGATTATTGCTTCTGGGATGGCCGAATGCATTTCTTCCATGTTCATATTGGATTGTTCTGTGTTTCATAATCTGTTCCTAATCCCCATGGTCATATATTAGAAACGTTTTTAATTTTCATTGTGCATTAATGCTCACATCTGCCATCAGTTGTGCACAATGATTTCGTCAAGTCAAGTCAAGAGAGTTTATTGTCATATGTCCCAGATTGCTGCAGCACAGCAGAATATTGTAGGCATAAATACAGATCAGATCAGTGTGTCCATATACCATAGAATATATATATACACACATAAACAGATAAAGTGCAATAGGCTGTTATAGTTCAGAGTTTGTTTGAAGTTGTGTTCAATAGTCTGATGGCTTTGGGGAAGAAGCTGTTCTTGAACCTGGATGTTGCAGATTTCAGGCTCCTGTACCTTCTTCTTGATGGCATCGGAGAGATGAGTGTGTGGCCAGGATGGTGTGGGTCCTTGATGATGCTGGCAGGTTTCTTGAGGCAGTGACTGCGATAGATCCCCTCGATGGTAGGGTGGTCAGAACCGATGATGGACTGGGCAGTGTTTACAACTTTTTGCAGCCTTTTCCACTCCTGGATGCTCAGGTTGCCATACCAAGCCACGATGCAACCGGTCAGCATGCTCTCTACTGTGCACCTGTAGAAGTTCGAGAGTGTTCTCCTTGACATACCGACTCTCCGTAATCTTCTCAGGAAGTAGAGGCGCTGATGTGCTTTCTTTATAATTGCATCAGTGTTCTGGGACCAGGAGAGATCTTCGGAAATATGCACGCCCAGGAATTTGAAGTTCTTGACCCTTTCCACCATCGACCCGTTGATATAAATGGGACTCTGGATCCCCATCCTACCCCTTCCGAAGTCCACAATCAGTTCCTTGGTTTTGCTGATGTTGAGAGTCAGGTTATTGTTCTGGCACCATTTGGTCAATCGGTCGATCTCACTTCTCTATTCTGACTCGTCACCATCAGTGATACGTCCCACAACAGTTGTTTCGTCGGCGAACTTGATGATGGAGTTTGCACTATGTCCAGCTATGCAGCCATGAGTATAGTGTGAGTACACCAGGGGGCTGAGCATGCAGCCTTGAGGTGCTCCCGTGCTGATTGTTATCGAGGATAACACATTTCCACCAATACGGACAGACTGTGGTCTGTGAATGAGGAAGTCGAGGACCCAATTGCAGAGGGATGTGTAGAGACCCAGATATGAGAGCTTGGTACACAAAAATGCTGGAGAAACTCAGCGGGTGCAGCAGCATCTATGGAGCGAAGGAAATAGGCAACGTTTCGGGCCGAAATCCTTCTTCAGACTGATAGGGGGTGGGGAGAAGAAAGGAAAAAAGGAAAAAAGGCGGAGGAGGAGCCCGAGTGCTAGGGGAGGGGAGGAGACAACCAGAGGGCTGATGAAGGGGAGGGGACAGCAAGGGCTAGCAGAATTGGGAGAATTCAATGTTCAAGCCCCCGGGATGTAGACTGCCCAAGCGGAATATGAGGTGCAAATATGAGAGCTTGGTAACCAGCTTGGAGGGGATGATGGTATTAAATGCCGAGCTCTAGACAATGAATAACAGCCTGACATATGAGTTTTTGTTGTCCAAGTGGTCCAGAGCAGAGTGGAGAGCCAGTGAGATCGCATCCACCGTTGATCTGTTGTGGCAGTAAGCGAACTGCGGTGGGTCCAGGTTTTAGTCGAGGTATGAGTTATTTGCGCCATGATCAGCCTCTCAAAGCATTTCATCACCACAGACGATAGTGCCACTGGTCGATAGTCATTGAGGCACGTCACCTTGTTCTTCTTGGGCACCGGTATTATTGATGCCCTTTTAAAGCAAGTGGGAACCTCAGACCTCAGAAGTGAGAGGTTTAAAATGTCCGTAAAAGCTCCAGCCAGTTGGTCTGCACATGTTTTTAAAACACGCCCGGGTATACCATCAGGTCCAGGCGCTTTTCGAGGGTTCACCCCTATGAAGGATCTTCTGACGTCGGCCTCTGTGACTGTGACCGAAATACCATCACGGCAAATGGGGGTTCGGGAAGGCACATCAGTGTTCTCCCTATCAAAGCGTGAGTAAAATGCATTGAGCTCATCAGGGAGTGATGCTTCGCTGACATTTGAGCTGCCTCCTGATTTCGCCTTGTAGGAGGTGATTAGATTCAAGCCCCGCCACAGTTGCCGAACATCTGTCTCATCCTCCAGCTTGAAGCAGATGTCCCTTTTGGCCTTTTTGATGGCCTTGCCAAGATTGTAGACCTTTGTATCTCTTCTTGTAGACCTTTGTATCTCCAGACCTGAATGCCCGGGATCTGGTCTTCAGAATAATGCGGATCTCATGGTTCATCCAAGGAAACACTCAAAGGTTATTGTTGGGATGCAGTCCTCCACACATTTCTTTATGAAGTCTGTAGCGACTGTGGCATATTCATTCAGGTCCTTTGCCGAGTCCCTGAACTTTGCCCAGTCTACAGACTCCAAACCGTCTTGGAGTTGTTCCTCTGCCCCCCCCCCCCCCCCCCCCCCCCCCCGCCCTCCTTGCGTGGGGCAAGGTTTTTACACAGAGAGTAGTGGGTGTCTGGAATGCACTGCCAGGTTTGGGGGTGGAAGCAGATATGATAACGGTGTTTAAGATGCTTTTAAAAAGAAACATGGACATGCAGGAAATGGAGGGATATGGATCGTGTGCAGCAGAGGAGTTTATCTTTGCCTTTACGTTCATCACAGATATTGTTGGCCAAAGGGCCTTTTCCTGTGCTGGGCTGTTCTATGTTCTATTATTGTTTTGGTTTAGTTGTTATTTATAATATTATTAATTATATATGAGCATTTTATCTGTAATAGGCAATATTTCAAACGTCAGAGACATTTTAAGGCTTTTGAAATTAGTAACTTTTACAGTCAGCAAAGCACTGTCTCCAACTTTGACAGCTATCAGACGTTGTCAGGGACTTAAAAAAACTGGAGCCTCTGCAATGTGCCACAGAATGCATGGAATGCATGGATACCATCAGGACCACACGGCAGGACCATGGCAATGGGGAGGGCCAGTACGATAAGTACTCCACATCCAGGCAAGGTAAGCACTGGTGTTGGAAAACCCAGGCAATGTTTCTGAGTTGAAGTTTGTGGGGGGAACCAGACCTGCATCATCTGGCTTGGTATTAAATATATTTCTGTATTGCATACAGCAATAAAGAAACCAACGACTGATCTAACAAATGCAAGATTATTTCTTTTTTTTGGTGGAAAATCATCTCCCTAAAAAAAACCTTTTCAACATGTCTTCACCCTCTTTTTAAACACCAAACAGGAGTTCCAGGATGAGAGTCCTCATACAGTTGTCTCTTCTCTTTCCTTCCTTCCCTCCTGCCACCAAAGAAAATCAATGTTTTACCCACAATAGTTCAGAAATTTTGGACATCTTAATTATGTTGGTTTAAAATTTAGCCGACAGTGACAACTCTGTCAGGTCTGCAGAAATGGTGTATTATGGTTTATGTTGCGTCAGGCACCTTCTTGGCCAAAGTATTATTATTCAGGCAGCTGATGTTTAATTGAAGTATGCAGAGTAAGCAGAATGTGGCTTCAGGGAATGACACACATTTGAAACCAATGCGGTAGCTGAAACATGTCTTGTAAAAATGGATACATATTGGGCATTAAGAATAAAAACCTATTAGAGCTTTCTAAAGAGATCGACTACTTACAAATGAGTTGTTATGGTTGATTTCCATTGGGTGCCGTTAAAATCAAAAAGTATTTTGTGCTTTCTGAACACATTCAAGTTTCAGTCTACAAGGAATGGTGTACCAGGTGCAGAATAATTTTATGCTGATTTTTTAACAATTCTGCATAACCCATTTTACCCAGACATGCATGCATCAGCAGTGACTCCCCTTGAAATAAATTATGACTCAAAAGTCCCTGATAAGACTGCATCTGGGGAAGTGTGTGTAGGTTTTGGTTTCCCTATCTGAGGAAGGATATACATGATAGAGAGAGGGCTGTGAAGGTTCACTGGCTTGGGGTACTTAAAATGAGGAGGAATTAGAGTCATGGAGCCATACAGCATGGAAATAAGCCCTTCAGCCCAACTTGCCCATGCTGGCCAACATGCCCCAGACCCACCTAACAATATTTGGCCCATGTCCCTCTAAACCTATCCTATCCATGTACCCGTCCAAATGTTTTTTAAATGTTTTGATAGTAAAATAGATTGTGGATTAGGCTGAATTAAAAAAAGATGAAAGTAATCTCATTGAAATGCACAAAATTCCTGTAAGGTTTGACATAAGTATATGATGTGTCCTCTAGAACTAAGGGTCACTATCTTAAACACGATGGTTAGCCGTTCAAGAAAGCGAATGAGGAGGAACATCTTTACCCACAGGGCAACAAATCTTTTGAATTATCCACCAAGGAGGTCTGTGGAAACTCAGCCCCTCGGAGATGGAGTTGGAGCTTTGCAGTCTGTAACAATTGTTAAATTCAATAGCCTTAAAATGTCTCTGACATTTTAAAATGTTGCCTAACGCAAATAAAATACTCACAAATAATTAATAATAATCAGCAAAAACAAAATAATAATAGCATATTGAACATCACATGTAAACCATAGAACATGGTCTGACACATGACATGGTCTGATATGGTCGAAACATAGAAGGCAGCTGATTTCCTCCCAACTGGACATCAATGAACCATGTGGGCTTTTTACAAATATTCGTAGTATCAAGGTAATTGTTACTGATTTAAATTTTTTTGTTTTTAATTACAGATCGCATAATTCTACATTTAAATTAGATATCCCCCATAGTGAGATTTGAGAATTTGAGATGTGAGAACTCCTCACATTGAATTGTTAATCCAGATTCTAGATTCCATCCCTAGCAATTTAGCACTGGACCATTAACCTCTCCTGCAGCTTCTCTGGACAAAACAAATTGGTCTTAAAAAGGTGGTGTAAAAAATGAATGTATCCCTTCCTATTGCCTCTCCTGGTCAAATTGGTTGGATATGGTATACAGCCATGCATTTCCTGACTTGACAATGAAAGTGTGTTGAGCATCCCGATCATCAGAGCTTGTCATCATTATCATGACCTTATTCTCATATCACTATCCCTGCACACATTTTCTGGGACTCCTGAAATTAGCAACCCGCCGCCCATTTAGCCTATTCTCAAACTTTGCTAACACTTTTCTTTTCATTGTTTACTCTTCACCTTCATTGGATTCTAACTCTCCCAAACCTCCAGTGGGTGTGTCCTGTGTTGTATTAACCTCCTTATGCCCATCATCACTAATTTACTCTTACTCTATGCACTACTTACTCCAAGCAAACACAAGTCAAGGTTTAAACTGGGCTGCAAATCTATTATCACCTGTCTTTTGCCTAGAAATAAAAAATGATATTGTCCACAGGAATTTCAAAATGAGCACTGTATTCTTCATAGTCATTCTTAGAATTAACAGGAACACAATCTCAAATATTTTTCCACACAGAGGGTGGTGGGTGTATGGAACGAGCTGCCGGAGGCGGTAGTTGAGGCAGGGACTGGTTTGGAGGGATATGGGCCAAATTTGTGGGAGAGTCTAGGACCAGAGGGAGTTGGAGTTTAGAAGAATGAGGGGGAACCTCATTGAAACTTTACCAAATAGTGAAAGGCCTGGATAGAGTGGATGTGGACAGGATGTTTCCACTGGTGCGAGAGTAGGAGCAGAGGGCACAGTCTCAGAATTAAAGGATGTTCCTTTAGGAAGGAGGTGAGGAGGAATTTCTTTAGCCAGAGGGTGGTGAATCTGTGGGATTCTTTGCCACAGACGTCGGTGGTGGCCAAGTCAGTGGATATTTTTGGCAGAGATAGATAGATTCTTGATTAGTACAGGTGTCAGGGGTTATGGGGGGGAGGCAGGAGAATGGGGTTCAGAGGGAGAGATAGATCAGCCACTAATGAATGGCGGAGTGGACGATGGGCCGAATGGCCTAATTCTGCTTCTAGAACGTGAAAATGTGTGCTTGACACATCCTTTTTATCAAGCATCTCACAAAGATCCAAATAGAAGAAAGACTTCCACTTTGCAGTCTGCAAACTCAGCCTGAGTAGTTCAAAAGTACAAACATAGCTTTTTCAATGCCTGCAAATCACTCGCAATTGAGCCATATATTAATGTACATAATACATAGTCAATTAAAACCAATATGTGCAAGTTTGGCTTTATTCAAAACCACTAAGTGTACGCAAGAGTATCGGCTGTCAGAAGTAATCATCTCCATTCTTTTGATTCTTTTGATTTCAATAGAACCAGATGATCAGGAAGAATACATCAGGTGGCTAATACTTTCACTTAGATTTAATACATTTAAAACTGCAAAGAACGTTTTAGCCTCAAAGTGTTTGAACATTCAAGATATTCAAGATTTTGGGTTGAAAATTGGCCAATTTTGCCTCTTTGTTTCCAATGCGTGTTCTGAGAACGATGCTCTTTTATCTCAATTTATGAAGACAGAGTAGGAGATCATTCACCCCATAGGGTCCATGCTTATTCCCAAGGGAATTCCCTTTCTCTCTCTCCCCCTCCCCCTCCTCAAGCCCTACCGGACGCACCTATTTCTCTCCTCCACCTCCCCTTCCACCTCCTCCTATAATCCTTTTCCTGCCTTCACAATCCGCAACTCTTCAATCTGTTCGTCTCATACCTTCTGTTCTAATCTCTGGCATTTGTTCCCACCATCTGCCTATCCAAAACCCCTCTTGCCTGTCATGCTTTGTCATACCGCTCCTCTTTCCCAGCTTTCTCTCCCCCCACTCCCAATCAGTCTGAAGAAGGGTCCCAACACAAAACATCATCTATCCATGTTCTGCAGAGATGCTGCTTGACCCACTGAGTTACTCCAGTACATTGTGTTCTTCTAGATATCAATCATTGTTGTCAGAACTACTTTAGTTTTGTAGTGCATCAAAAATCAATGTCAAGACCTGTGTGTACATCATCCCAGACACAGGAAAAAACAATTAGGTTACTGCTTCACGTATATTTTCACAACCTTCAAAAAAAGGTTCACAATTGTCAAAATTGTGGAAGTGCAAACTGTTCAATGTGTTCAGATGGCTGTTTAACAAACAAACTTATTATGGGAAATATCGGTGACATGGTTTGGGGGTGACAATAGTGGATGTGTATTTGTTTTTTTTAAATTATGAGAAAGAAGACAAAAGGCTGGTCATACTGGCATTAACTGGCACACAATGCTTGATTGGTTAATTGGTGTGGGAAGCATTGAGTAAATGGAGGAGTGAGGTACTGGTGGCTTTACACTTGCCAATAAGAGCTCAGTTCAACTTGGGGATCTTCAATGAATGCTTAATATGAACTCTCCATGAATAAGAGACTGTTCTGCACAGGGTCAGGGAGAGTTCATAGTGAGACCCTCCAGTGCTGCTATAAATTATTTAATTGGAATGGAAATGTCACTGTTTATTTATTTGAATATTTAGACCTCACAATGTCTTTCTTGCCTTGATTCAAGAAACATTATAATCTAATTACTGTGGACCTCAGATGGAGTCTATTACTGTTCTTGTATCAAAGACTATGAGGGTCTGTTTTTGTCTGAGAATGAGGATTGATTAATCTGGTACACTTTCAAGTTGTTTGCAGTATAGTCTTCAATTTTCAAAGCAATCTAATCCTTGGCAGTCTCTTTTGCTTTTGGGTTGCTCTATGACTGGACATCAGCCAAATTATTATTTAACAATTGTTTACTTTTATGAACTTTTTCTGAGGATTTCAGAACCATTGTTACTGAAATAAAGTCTGAAATATATTTGATTGGTGCTTCTTCTTCTTCTTCTTCTTCTTCTTCTTCTTCTTCTTCTTCTTCTTCTTCTTCTTGCGTATGGCGTGCACAGCCTAAAGTTGTAGGACAACTTGTTCTATTTGATCTTATTTGATTGTGCACGCCAGGTTGATTGCATTCGTCGAAACAGGGCGGACCACGTGAAGGTTGCAATCTTCCACCCCGATTGGTGCTTGAGCAATCGTTATTCCAATTTAAAACCTTTGGAATTTTTATTGACTGATTGTTTTGTTCATTGAATAACTTAATCATGTTGATATTTTTACCCTTATCATGTACAATGTAACAGGTTCTTAACCCTGGAAGACCACTCCTGAATAAATTAACTGAAATTGAAACGAAGGCTGCTTTTCAGAGAAAGAAAATGCATGAGCGGATTTTAAAGGAAGTAAAATCTCCTCTTATTGAAGATAAATTTTCAATTTGAGCAGTTAGCTAGATTTTGTAGTTTATATTTTAGTAATTTGCTCATAATTACTGGATCCAAAAAAAAAATAGCACAGTATTGGCACCATCAATGTTTTAGCAATCCAAATAACAATTAAAATAATACATTTGAAAATCTGAAATGAAGGCAAAAAAAATGCAGCAGTCAGCAGGTCAGGTAGCATCTGTGCAGAGAGAGGAACACAGAGACTACAGAAGGCAGACAAAAAATGCTGGAGAAACTCAGCAGGTGAGGCAGCATCTATGGAGAGAAGGAATTGACGGCGTTTCGGATCGAGACCCTTCTTCAGACTGATGTCGGGGAGGGGGGCAGGAAAAAGAAAGGAAGTAGGCGGAGACAGTAGGATGTGGGAGAACTGGTAATGGGAGGGGAAGGCGGGAGAAAGCAGGGGCCATCTAAAATTAGAGAAGTCAATGTTCATACCGCTGGGGTGTAAACTACCCAAGCAAAATATGAGGTGCTGTTCCTCCAAATGGAGGAACAGCACCTCATATTTCGCTTGGGTAGTTTACATCCCAGCAGTATGAACATTGACTTCTCAATTGGAGGAACAGCAACTCATATTTCTCTTGGGTAGTTTACACCCCAGCTGTAAACTACCCAATGTCCAAAGTCCAATGTGCAGAATTAATCCAGATTTTTTTTTTTTTAATATGCCATCCAAATATAAATATAAATGAAAATCATACAAGAGTCGACATGGAAGGAGGTCGAGGTCATTCAGCTCCATGTCAATTGAGAATGATCTAGCCAGTGAAACCATCTTCCAGCACATGATTTGTTGCCTTGCAGAGCACTGCTCTGTGTGCATTTCAAGGTATTTTTAAATATTCTGCAGCAGTAAAAGTTCTAAACTGGTGGAAAACAGTGTTACTTTTCCAATCTCTAATCAGACCCAAACTCTCCTTATTATCTATTTGCTTTTTGTGTACTCATAAAAAATATTGACATCTTTTAATATTATTTACCATTATTTTTGCAACCTCTCTTTTGGTTTTCAGGTTCCTTTTTAATTTCACTCCAACCCTTTTTATCCACTGAGCCTTTTGAAGAGTTGGATCTTGAAGTCTGACATAAACCTCCCTTTTCTGCTCCATGCACATTGACATCTAGGAACCAGTATATTTGGCCTTAATCATTGAGGGAACAAATTTCTCCTGAACTTCTTAATTCTCCTCCTTCAATGCCTCCTATTGATCTGGCATGGATTTACTTTAATTTATAGGGATGATTCAATGTTTCAAGTTCATAGGAGTAAATATCACCAGCAACTTGGCCTGGACCAGCCATATCGAAGCAATGTAAAGTAAGCACACAAACGCCTTTACTTCCTGAGAAGTCTTAGGAGGTTCATCATGTCCCCACCAACTTCTACAAATGCGCAATAGAAAGCATTTTATCTGGATCAAACAGGATCCATACCCAAGACATTCATTTAATAATTTGAGACGTCTTTTTAACATAATGTACTCACACGGAATTAAAGAGAAGACTTATCAATAATTTCATTAGATGCAGAAAAAGCATTTGACCAAGTAGAATGGAAATACCTTTTCACAGTACTGCATAAATTTCAGATGGGAGAGAATTTTATTTCATGGATAAAATTATTATATGATAGGCCACCTGCCAGAATACTGACCAACCGCATACTTTCTCCGAAATTTCAACTATCCAGGGGCAATAGACAGGGTTGTGCATTATCACCCCTGTTATTTGCCCTTGCGATTGAACCATTAGCGGAAAGTATAAGAATACATCCGAACATTTACGGCTATAATACTAAACATTCCAATATCAAAATATCATTATGTGCAGATGATGTATTATTATATATCACCAATTCTCAAGTTAGTATTCCAAATATATTAAATCTTATAGAGGAATTTGTTTCCTTCTCAGGATATAGAATAAACTGGAACAAAAGTGAAATTGTGGCAATAATACCTCAAGAGCCGACACACCTTTTAAAATTCCCTTTCAGAATTGCTACAGAAAAATTTAAATATCTGGGTGTCCAAGTAACCAGAAAATATAATTCTTTATTCAATGCAAACTTCCCGCCTTTAGTTACCAAATTAAACACTCTTATTCAATTCTGGAAAACACTTCCGATGTCTCTAATAGGCAGAATAAATGCCTTAAAAATGATTTTCCTCACACAAATTCTCTATTTATTACAATCAATATACCTACCTAAAATTGTTTTTAAAAATCTTGATTCCCGGATTACAATCTTTATCTGGGATTAAAAATCACATAGAATTTATAAACGACATCTATGTAAACCCAAAGAAATGGTGCTCCCCAACTTCTTATACTACTATTGGGCAACGAATATTCAAAATGCAATTTATTGGCTAGATAACGCATGCCAACAGGTAGACTGGTTAGTAATGGAGAGAGAGGATTGCTCGCTTTTTAATATAGGCACGATTCTTCTCTCCCCAATAAAGTTGAAGATCACAATATATGAGAAAAATCTGATTATTCACAGCACTTTACGAATCTGGAGACAAGTAAAATCAACTTTTAAACGAAGAAATTTATCTCTTCTTTCACCAATAGCTAATAACCCGTTGTTTAAGCCATCTATTATAGATAAAACGTTTATTTATTGGGAAAGACTAGGAATTAAAAAGCTTGGAGATCTGTACGAGATGGGAAATCTCCTGTCATTTCAGAAATTACAGTCGAAATACAGTCTGAAAGGTAATCAATATTTTAGATATCTCCCCCAACTCTTAAAATGTGGATTACAAACATGTCTGAGATGCTACATCTCGAAGATATGAGACTTGTCTTAGCAGTAAAATCAGAGCAATTTTCAAAGATATGGATTCCTTTCATTGATTCATTACAAGGATAGTATGGTGCAACACAACGTCGGAATTAAACCGATTTACGGACTGGGTGATGGGTGGGGAGAGAAATGAAGCAGGTATATCAACCCTTTTTTTTCTTTTTTCCGTTTTTGTCTTTATATTTTTAAAAGTTTTTATTTACTCACTCTTTGACTACACTCATTTGGTAGTTTAGGGGTTCTATTCTTACACATTCACTTTCTCTTTCACTTTCTTTCTTTCTTGCTCTTTCTCTCTTTTTCTATTTCTTCTTTGCTAAAATTAAAATGGAAGCTGTACAATAAATGTATTATGTCATATGCCGCGGTTTATACTTTTGTACATTGCTTCTAATAAAAATATAAATTAATTTTTTTTTTTTTAAAAGAAAGGTTTGGGGACAGCTCATCCAAGACTGCATGAAATTGCAGAGCATTTTGGGCGGAGCCCAAACCATCACACGAACCAACCTCCCTTCTATTGACTTCATCTACATTTCACGCTGACTCGGCAAGGCCACCAGCAAAATCAAGGACCAGTCCCACCCTGGACACTCGCTCTTCTCCCGTATCCCATCATGCAAGAGGTACAGGAGCATGAAACCATCTACCTCCAGATTCAGGCACAGTTTCATTCCAGCTGTTATAGGGCAACTGAACCATCCTATCACCAACTAAAGAGCGGTCCTGACCTACCATCTACCTCATTGGAGAAAGATCTAATTGGAGATCTTTAATCTGTCTTTGCTGGACTTTATCTTGTACTAAACATTATTCCCTTTATCCTGCAACTGTGCAAGTGTACGACTTGATTGTAATCATATATTGTCTTTCTGCTGACTGGATAGCATACAACAAAAAGCTTTTCAGTGCACCACGGTACATGTGACAAACTAAACTAAACTAAACTATACTAATTTCTTGTCAGCATTTTAGACATAGCAGTAAGGACTAATGTACATTGATCAGATTGACATGCAATAGGTGGGAACACTCATTGAGCTGATAAAATTTCAGCCAAAGTTGTCTGCCCTGAATCAGCAAAAATAAATTCCATATGGATATCCCATATGGGTATCCCATATGAATCCATTTGACATTTACTTTAAGCATTGAACCAATTGACCATCTTGAGGTTAACAATGGGGTATAACTGATGCATTATGGGTAGCAGAGACACCACATTTCTCTCAACTTGCAACAATTGAATGTGATCAATGTTGTGTCCCACAAGCCTGTAAACCTTTCCATTCATGCTATATCACCAGTTTCTATTGCCTATTACATTCAAAAAGTGAAGGTTCAGAAAAATGATTAACACAGTGCGTAAATTTCATTTTGTGATGCAATCTTGTTCCTACTTCTCATCATTTTCTATGCTTCCCTCCCTCAGAGCCTGCTGTAATAAATAAGAAGCGGGGAGATGTATCAGGAGATTGTACTCAACTTTGCATTGGAGGGCAATGCGATCTATATCAAAAAAACATGACAGGAAGATTTCGCAGTCACAAACCAAAGAATACTACATCCTAGATTCTGCAAAATGATCTCCATGTAGCTGAAGAAATAGACACTTCGGAGACACAATCTGCATGAGGAACTCAATGTGTCGAGTTGCATCTGTGGAGTGAAAGGAAGTATTAATGTTTCAGGTTGAAGCTCTGTATTTGTCTAAGAATGGAGAAGGAAAGTAGCTAATATAAAGAGGAGAGCATGGAGGGTAATGCAAAGGACAGTGGGCAATAGACAAATTGGGGGGCAGGGAGAGGGTTGAAGGATAACAGACAGGTCATGCCTGGTAGTGAAGAGAGAAGGGGGGAATTGCATGACAGCGGTAGATGGAGAAGGGGATGATGGATGGAGAAGGGGTGAAGGTGGATGCAACTGAGTGGCTGATAAGCAGGATCACAAAGGCTACCAGTGCTGTTAAATATGGAATGTGATTAAGGGAACCATTTGGGGATAGGTGCAGGGCAGATGGAAACAGAACCAGATGGATGAACAGGGGAGGCCGCTGAATGAAATGTGAGGGTAGTAGGTGGATGGAACCAGGAGGAGAAGTGCAATATAAGGGGATGATAGGGAGCTGCAGATGGGTTATGGAAAAGGGGATAAAAATACAAATGCAAAGACAATAGACAATAGACAATAGACAATAGACAATAGGTGCAGGAGAAGGGCATTTGGCCCTTCAAGCCAGCACCGCAATTCAATGTGATCATGGCTGATCATCCCCAATCAGTACCCCGTTCCTGCCTTCCCCATATCCCCTGACTCTGCTATTTTTAAGAGCCCTATCTAGCTCTCTCTTGAAAGCATCTAGAGAACCTGCCTCCACCGCCGTCTGAGGCAGAGAATTCCACAGACTCACCACTCTCTGTGTGAAAAAGTATTTCCTCATCTCCGTTCTAAATGGCTTACTCCTTATTCTTAAACTGTGGCCCCAGGTTCTGGACTCCCCCAACATCGGGAACATGTTTTCTGCCTCTAGCGTGTCCAAACCCTTAACAATCTTATATGTTTCAATGAGATATCCTCTCATCCTTCTAAACTCCAGAGTGTACAAGCCAAGCTGCTATATTCTCTCAGCATATGACAGTCCCGCCATCCCGGGAATTAACCTTGTAAACCTATGCTGCAATCCCTCAATAGCAAGAATGTCCTTCCTCAAATTAGGGGACCAAAACTTCATACAATACTCCAGGTGTGGTCTCACTAAGGCTCTGTACAACTGCAGAAGGACCTCTTTGCTCCTATATTCGATTCCTCGTTATAAAGGCCAACATGCCATTCGCTTTCTTCACTGCCTGCTGTACCTGCATGCTTATTTTCATAGACTGATGAACAAGGACCCCCAGATCCCGTTGTACTTCCCCTTTTCCCAACTTGACGCCACTTAGATAGTAATCTGCCTTCATGTTTTTGCTACCAAAGTGGATAACCTCACATTTATCGGCATTAAACTTAATCTGCCATGCATCTGCCCACTCCCCCAACCTGTCCAAGTCACCCTGCATTCTCATAGCATCCTCCTCACAGTTCACACTGCCACCCAGCTTTGTGTCATCTGCAAATTTGCTAATGTTACTTTGAATCCCTTCATCCAAATCATTGATGTATATTGTAAATAGCTGCGGTCCCAGCACCGAGCCTTGCGGTACCCCACTAGTCACTGCCTGCCGGTCTGAAAGGGGCCCGTTAATCCGTACTCTTTGTTCCTGTCTGCCAACCACTTCTCTATCCATGTCAGCACTTTACCCCAATACAATGTGCCCTAATTTTGCCCACTAATCTCCTATGTGAGACCTTATCAAATGCTTTCTGAAAGTCCAGGTACACTACATCCACTGGCACTCCCTTGTCCATTTTCCTAGTTACATCTTCAAAAAATGTCAGAAGATTAGTCAAGCATGATTCCCCCTTCGTAAATCCATGCTGACTCAGACCGATCCTGTTACTGCTATCCAAATGTGCAGCTATTTCATCTTTTATAATTGACTCCAGCATCTTCCCCACCACTGATGTCAGGCTAACTGGTCTATAATTCCCTGTTTTCTCTCTCCCGCCTTTCTTAAAAAGTGGGATAAAATTAGCTACCCTCCAATCCACAGGAACTGATCCTGAGTCTATAGAACATTGGAAAATTATCACCAATGCATCCATGATTTCTTGAGCCAATTCCTTAAGTACCCTGGGATGCAGACCATCAGGCCCTGGGGATTTATCAGCCTTCAGTCCCATCAGTCTATCCAACACCATTTCCTGCCGAATGTGGATTTCCTTCAGTTCCTCCGTCACCCCAGATCCTCAGGCCACTACTATATAAGGAAGATTGTTTGTGTCCTCCTTAGTGAAGACAGATCCAAAGTACCTGTTCAACTCTTCTGCCATTTCCTTGTTCCCCATAATAAATTCACCTTTTTCGGTCTTCAAGGGTCCAACTTTGGTCTTAACTAATTGTTTCCTCTTCACATACCTAAAGAAGCTTTTACTATCCTGCTTTATATTCTTGACTAGCTTACCATCGCACCTCATCTTTTCTCCCCGTATTGTATTTTTGGTTATCTTCTCTTCTTTAAACATTACCCAATCCTCTTGCTTCCCACTCATCATTGCTACGTTGTACTTCTTCGTTTTAATTTTTATACTGTCCCTGACATCTCTTGTCAGCCATGGTCGTCCCTTTCTCCCCTTGGAATCTTTCTTCCTCCTAGGAATGAACTGATCCTGCACCTTCTGTGTTATTCCTAGAAACACCTGCAATTTTTGTTCCACTGTCATCCCTGCTAGTGTATCTTTCCAGTCAACTTTGGCCAGCTGCTCCATCATGGCCCCATAGTCTCCTTTATTCAACTGTAAAACTGACACCTCCGATCTACCCTTCTCCCTCTCCAATTGTAGATTAAACCTGACCATGTTATGGTCACTACCTCCAAATGGCTCATTAACCTCGAGGTCCTTTATCAAATCCGGTTCATTACATAACACTGAATCCAGAATTGCCTTCTCCCTGGTAGGCTCCAATACAAGCTGTTCTAAGAATCCATGTTGAAGGCACTCTACAATGTCCCTTTCTTGGGGTCCAGTACCAACCTGATTTTCCCAGTCTATCTGCATGTTGAAATCTCCCATAACAACCACAGCATTACTTTTGCTACATGCCAATTTTAACTCCTGATTCAACTTGCACCCTATGTCCAGGCTACTGTTTGGGGGCCTGTAGATTAGTCCCATTAGGGTCTTTTTACCCTTACAATTCCTTAGTTCTATCCATACTGACTCCATATCTCCTGTTTCAATGTCACCCCTTGCAAGGGACTGAATTTCCCCACCCCCTCTGCCCACCTGTCTGTCTTTTCGATAGGAGGTATACCCTTGAATATTCAGTTCCCAGCCCTGGCCCTCTTGCAGCCATGTCTCAGTAATCCCCACAACATCATAGTTGCCCCTTTCTAACTGAGCCTCAAGCTCATCCACTTTATTCCTTAAACTTCGCGCATTCATATACAGCACTTTGACCTCCGTATACACTTCCCCCCTCGCACCGTTCACAATTGGCCCTGACCTTACTCTGTTGTCCCTTCTTGAGCTTTCCTTCCCATTAATTCGAGAATCTTTTGTAATTTTTCCTGTAGCCACTTCCCCTTCAACTCCATCTTTCGGTCGGTGGGGGCGCTGCAAGCTGGCAGCCCTGTCAGCAGCGTGTTAGTCTTTTCAACTTTTTTTGTTTTTTTATTATGTTTTAATGTATGTTTTTAATGTTTCTTTGTGTGTCTTGTGTGGGGGGGTAAGGGGGAAACCGTTTCGGTCGCCTCCTCCACGGACAGGCGACTTTTTCCAGGTCGCCTCCCCCGTGGCCTAACATCGAGGATTGGGCGGCCTATCCTGGAGACGCGCCCGGGGCTTCAGCAGCACGCGCAGCGCGGACTCTCGGAGTGGAGCGGGTGAGCCCTCGCCAGAGGGGAGCGCTCCGTTTCGCTGGCCCGTGGCAGCCTGAAGCCTGAAGCTGCGGTCTGCAGAGCTCCAGCTGGCACGGCATCCGCAGCCTGGGATCCCTCCTGGGGGACCCGGGAGAAGAAGAAGCCACCAATTCTGGCCTGCGGCCTACTTCTACCGCGGGCCCGGCGTGGACTTACCATCACCCCTGGAGGGGAGCTTCGACCGCCGGCCCTGCATTCTGCGGTGCTTCTGGCTGCGGCGGGGACTTTAAATCTTCGACCGCCGGCCTGCGGCCTACACCAACCTAAAGCCGCGGTCTCCGGTGGGGGAAGAGCCGACTCTGGACTTACCTGAACTTTTACCTGTCTGTACATCTGGACGCCCGCAGTGGCGGCTGCGGAGGGTTGAGGTCCCGACCACGGGGGAAAATGGAGGAGGACTGGCCAAATTTTGTGCCTTCCACCACAGTGATGAATGCTGTGGTGGATGTTTGTGTTAAATTTTTAGTGTGTTTTGGGTGTTCTTTATCATTGTACCGCTGCTGGCAAATTCATTTCACTTGCACTTTATGTGCAATGTGACGAATAAAACTGTATTGTATTGTATTTATACTCCCAATTTGTCAATCCCTCCCCCCCCCCACTATTTAGTTTAAACCCACACGTGTAGCCCTAGCAAACCTGCCTGCCAGAATGTCGGTCCCCCTCCAGTTAAGGTGTAGCCCGTCCCTTTTGTACAGGTCACCCCTACCCCAGAAGAGATCCCAGTGGTCTATATGACCAGAGAAGAATTGTAAGGAGCACACCAGAGTTAATCTAAAATGGGGAACCAGTTGGACCTTTGTTGCAAAAAAAGAGGCAGAGGGCTTTAAAACCTTCCTGATGGGTGTGGATGTGTATAAGGATGCAAAATGTCCACTGAAGAACAATTGGAGACAAAAACCCCCAGCAGATACTAAAACCTTGAACAAAATACAAGTTTATGGAGGATCACTGTGTTGCCCTTCTTCCTGACCTGAAACGGTACCTGTCCATTCCCTCCCCGGATGCTGCCTGACCTGTTGGGGTTTTCCAGCACTTTGTGTTTTGCTCAGTGAAGAACCGTTAACTGGTTCTGTAAAAAAAAGAATACAGGAGCAAATAACCTCCAACAATTCCCTGGTTAATTCATCCCTTCCCACCCAAACCACTCCCTCTCCTGGTACTTTCTCTTGCAACCACAGGAAATGCTACACTTGTTGCTTTACCTCCCTCCTCAACTCCATCCAAGGACCCAAGCAGTCTTTCCAGGTGAGGCAGAGGTTCACCTGCATCTCCTCCAACCTCATCTATTGCATCCGCTGTTGCAGGTGTCAACTGCTCTACATCGTTGAGACCAAGCGCAGGCTTGGTGATCGTTTCACCCAACACGTCCGCTCAGTTCACAATAACCAACCTGATCTCCCGGTGGCTCAGCACTTCAACTCCCCCTCCCATTCCGAATCCAACCTTTCTGTCCTGGGCCTCCTCCATGGCCAGAGTGAGTCCCACTGCAAATTGGAGGAGCAACACCTCATATTTCGCTTGGGTAGTTTACACCCCAGTGGTATGAACATTGACTTCTCCAATTTCAGGTAGTCCTTGCTTTCTCCCGCCTTCCCCTCCCCTTCCCAGCTCTCCCACAGCCTACTGTCTCCGCCTCTTCCTTTCTTTTTCCCGCTCCCGTCCCCGACATCAGTCTGAAGAAGGGTCTCGACCCGAAATGTCACCTATTCCTTCGCTCCATAGATGCTGCCTCACCCGCTGAGTTTCTCCAGCATCTTTGTCTACCTCCAACAATTGCTGCTGTCATTTACAAAATATACCAGAGACTTACATAGCAATGGTAATTTTAATTACCTAAACCTTCTCAACAAAAACTACATTTTATCATCCACTGAATGAAACAAAATTCAAACATCAAAGTAATTTAGGAAAGGCTTGGCATATGTTGACAACCTTAAAGGATTACAAAATTAACGTAAGACTTCTATAAATGGCTGCTAAATTAAATAGTAGATCATGTGCACAGGGTAGAAATGCCTATAGGAACATGGAAAGTGAAAGGCCATCAGTTAAGTACAAAACATGCCAGACATATTATTTATTCAATGAATATAGTACTAAATGTCATATTTACCAAAAAAATAACGCTTAAAAACTCTTATAATGTTGTGCAAGCAGGCATATTGTCCAACGATAAAAAAAAACACTCAGCAAACGACTGCATATGCTATCCAATATTTCTCAAGAAGATGATTTGTTCTGGGAAGAATGAAAGACATTAAGAAAGATAATATACTGAAGAAATTCAGATTGATTTACTGCAGAGCAGATTGAGGTACATGGATCAATAAGTTAAAGGAGTAAATCAATTACCAATCTGTAATATGCTGATGAGGCTTTCTATCCTCCAACTATTTAACTCCAGTGAAAATATTGGAATGCATTTCTATAAAATGAATTCATTTTTATTGAACAAACATTAGGTATTGATGGAATTAATTCAATAATGTTTATTATTTGTAGGACTGTAATTGTAATACAATAACACAACAAGACAACATGATGTGTAGGAAGGAACTGCTGGTTTAAACCAAAGATAGACACAAAAGATAGACACAAAAAGCTGGAGTAACTCAGTGGGACAGGCAGCATCTCTGGAGAGAAGGACTGGGTGACGTTTCGGTTCGAGACCCTTCTTCAGACTCGACCTGAAACATCACCCATTCCTTCTCTCCAGAGGTGCTGCCTGTCCCGCTGAAAGTTACTCCAGCTTTTTGTGTCTATCTTCGGTTTAAATCAGCATCTGCAGTTCCTTCCTACATGATAGACACAAATGCTGGAGTAACTCAGCGGGACAGACAGAGAGAAGGAATGGGTGACATTCTGGCCCTTCTTCAGACAACAGAAACGCTGGATGAGCATTCAAAAACAGATCTATAATAGCCACAGTTAATCAGAACAGCAAGGGCTCTTTTCTTTTCCCGTAGTCTGTTGAAATCATTATGAGATGAGGACAATGAATTACAGGGGCAATGCAACGTTCCATTACATTTAGAAAATAGGTGCAGGAGGAGGCCATTCGGCCCTTCGAGCTCTTGATTTTCTCACTGGGATAATTTGTTTGTTGTGCCGGCTTTTTCTTTTTCTCCACTCAGCTGCTGCTTTTCCCGAATCCCTATTTATTTTCTTACTTCACTCCATGTATTTATCCAGTTTTCTTTTCAAACAGTAGAAGCAAGGAACTGCAAATGCTGGTTTACACAACCGGACATAAAGTGCTGAAGTAACTCAGTGAGTCAGTCAGCATCTCTGGAGAACAAGGATAGGTTCTCCAGAGATGTTGTTGGACATGCTGAGTTACTCAAGCACTTTGTGTCCTTTCCTTTTCTAATATATGACTTGTTCTGTATCCACCAATCTCTTCAATTAGTTTAATCTGGATCATAGTATGCATGTAAAATTGTGTTTTATGTTACCTCTTGTTCACTTGTCAGTCACTTTCAATTTGTAGACTCATCTGCCACTGTACATTGTTTCCTCTTATTTATTCTTTCTTTTAAAATCTTTTTATTCGTTTTTTTCCAAAAAACAAAAACAAAAATAAAACATAAAAAACAGAGCAAAAAGAATAATGATAAACATAACAATGGTATTGATACATAGGGATCAGGATTACATTAATAACAGGTATAACCTAATATGAGACCAGTGTCAAAATACACAATGAATATAGACCTCCCGGTCTCTATGTAAATATAGTTAAATCTTTAAAAGGAAACATAAATGTAAAAAAAAAGCAAAGATAAAAAGACAAAAAGAAAAAGAAAAAAACAAAACCCCCCTAAACTAAATTTTTTTTTTTTAATTGATAATAATAAAATAAGAATAAAAATAAAATAAATAAAAAAACAAAACAGAGCAAAACCGAATCTGAACTGAGAAATTCAACAATTTAAATACGACAAATCTGTTTGTCGTCAAGTCCGTTCCACCCTATGAAGGTAAAATAATTTTTATAACGGTTAAAGAGGGAACAATTTATGTTGTATGAAAGTGTTCAATAAATTTGAAATATGGTCAATAGTCTTATCAAATTTAACCAAGGGTTCAACAATGTCACTTCTGATTTTTTCTAAATTTTCTAAATTTAAACATGATATCGTTTCAGAATACCACTGGAGTGTGGTCGGAGGGTTGGAATCTTTCCATTTAAATAAATAAATCTTCTGGCAATTAATGTGGTAAAAGCAATCAACCGATGGGCGGAGTGGGACAAATGAATAGAATCTAACATTGGCAACCCAAAAATTGCAGTAATAGGATGAGGTTGTAAATCTATACCTAAGACTACCGAAATAGTATCAAAAATTTATTTCCAATATTTTTCCAAAAGAGGGCAGGACCAAAACATATGGGTCAGTGATGCCACTTCAGAGTTACATCTATCACAGGTAGGATTTATATGACCATAAAAATGAGCTAACTTATCTTTTGACATATGAGCTCTGTGAACCACCTTGAATTGTATCGAAGCTTGCATTGCACACATTGAAGAGGTATTAACTAATTGAAGAATCCTCTCCCATTTCTCTATAGATAAAGGAATTTGGAGTTCTCTTTCCCAGTCATTCTTAATTTTATCAAATGTATCTATTTGTAATTTCAAAATCAACTCATAAATAGTCGTTATTAATCCTTTCTGATAAGGGTTCAACTGTAAAAAAATAGCCAAAATGTTGGGTTGATGTGGTAGAGTAGCCTTCAAAAAATGTCTAATTTGTAAATATCTAAAAAAAGTGTGAATTAGGTAAGTTATATTTATTGGAGAGTTGTTCGAAAGACATAAAACAACCCTCCAAAAACAAATCACGAAAAGCTACTAATCCCTTCCTTTTCCATAACAAAAAAACTTGATCAGTACTAGATGGTTGGAAGAAAAAATTGGATAAAATAGGAGTCGATAAGATAAAATCATTTAGTCCAAAAAACTTACGAAATTGAAACCATATTCGGAACGTATGTCTTATTATTGGGTTTGTCGTATATTTATTCAATCTCGTAATTGTAAAAGGTAACGAGGCCCCTAGAATAGAAGCCAATGATAGCCCTTGTAAGGAATCACGTTCTAGATTTATCCATCCAGGGCATTGGGTATCTTCTAAATCTTTTGTCCAAAATGTTAAATAACGAACATTGACTGCCCAATAGTAGAGTCTAAGGTTCGGCAATGCCAAACCACCAACTTTTTTTGATTTCTGTAGTTTTTTTTTACCTAGTCTGGGATTTTTATTCTGCCATATATATGAAGAAATTTTAGAGTCTATAATATCAAAGAAAGATTTGGCAATAAAAATTGGTATCGTCTGAAATAAATACAGAAATATAGGTAAAATGAACATTTTAATAGCATCGATTTGGCCAATTAAGGATATTGGTGACCATTTAGTGAACTGATGTTTAATATGGTCACTTTTTATTTATTCTATCAGAAACATTTGAAATGTTCAACATTTCAATAAAATCTTTCACCAAGTAAGATAATTCAATCTTTTCACATAACAGTTGTTTGATTCTTGCTTGTATTCTAATAAATCTTGCCATGCACACAAAGGATGGTGGGCGTATGAAACAAGCTGCCAGAGGAGGTAGTTGAGGGTGGGACTATCCTAACATTTAAGAAACAGTTAGACAGGTACATGAATAGGACAAGTTTGGAGGCATATTGACCAAACACAGGCAGGTGGGACGTGTAGCTGGGACATGTTCGCCGGTGTGGCCAAGTTGGGCCGAAGGGCCTGTTTCCACACTGTATCAATCTATGAGTCTATGACTCTACGCCTCTATGCTGTCTAGGACCTTGACATTTTTTTAAAGTGTGGTCTCCAGAACTGTATGGGGGGTCAAACATAGTTTTGCAAAAGGTTAACATTAGTTCTTTGCTTTTGAACCATCTGTCATTACCTGTGGGAACAAGGATCACATAGGCATTTTCAAGTTGTCCAAGGCCTACAAATATACATATCACAGTTCTTTGTATTCCTGCATATGCTTCAGAAATGCAACATCTAATTTATGTTGCCTCTCCTCATTATATTCACCAAATGAACCCCTTCACAGTCATTGACTTTCAGCTGATACATGTCTAACATGTTTTCCCATTCCCTTAGTCCATCTAGTTTTCCTGAAAAATGTTTAAATCTTTTGAAAGATGACCCCTCGTGGATTCTATTTCACACATCCTTCAAGTTTGAAATACAAATATGCACCACTACTCTTTATTTTCTATGTTATTAATTATTTTTTCTGTTATTCCCATCTGCTTCAATTTTGCTAAATAACCTATATATCGGTATTTTGTCAAATACCCTATTTTACTTTGAAGTCACGTGAGTGACTACGTGAAGAAGCCCGCCAGCCTGCATGCGCGTCAATATAGTCTAACGCATTGCGCACGACTGGCTGGGAGGAGCGTCACTCCGCCAGTGGTAAGTTTTAAAATCCTGCAGGTAAGTTTTTAAACTTATTCTGAGGTCGTATTTTTCGTGGGAAATTTCTCTTTACAGAGTTTCCAATTGCTACGGATAATGAATCCAGGGCGAAAATCCAGACGGGCCATGGGGAAACCGGCTACGTAGGACCGCAGGAGTGCGGGTGGCCGGCGACAGTGCGGTCAGCGACTTCGGACTTTGGCACCCCCGAAAGGGGGCAAAGCCAAACGGAAGTCTGAGAGGCCTGTGTACTCAGGTGAGTCAGGCCAGGAGGATTCTCCTCCTACAAACGTGGGTGGCATCTTCGGGCGTTTATCCCGGATGGAGCACCTTATAGAAAGGATGCTCCATCATGATATGCTCCGTGAAACGGGGACATATCAGCGCAGGTCTCCTCGGGGGCCTGCGGCAGCGCCTGGTCGAGGGCTGCTTAATATCTCCCACTCTGAGGAGGGGAGTGTAAGGGGTCAGTATATGACTGACTCCGAATTTGGAGGTATGTCCGTGGAACATACTGGAATGCATGACATGCGTGAGTTTCAAGAATTGCCTGCCATGGCATCAAGGTTTGTGATACCCTCGCAAACAGGGGAGCCGCTGCAAGAAGAGCTGGCTTCCAGCATAAACTACCTCACGTTGCATCAATTACAGGAAGAGGTGATGGTTGAAACGGCTGCAAAATACCATACACCTGTAAATTGTGCATTCCTGAAAGTGCCGGCAGTGAACAGTTCTATCTGGGGGTACATTGGAGAAAAATGGGGCATCAAAGCCCAAGAAATGAAACTCCAAAGAATTTAAAATTGCTGGCTTCAGGCATCACGGCATTTGCCAGATCTGTGGATGGCGGGCCCTTATCGGACGTCCAGCAGGATGCCCTGGCGTTGATGTGCAATGCACACTTCGACATGAACTGCTTTCGGAAGACCGCCATCAGACCTGCCTTAAATCCCAAATTTGCAGGCTTATGTAAGGCCAGCAATGTCCAGCCGCCGAATCTTCTGTTCGGGGAAGATCTACCCAAACAGGTTAAAAACCTGGATGAGGAAGCAAAAGCTCTCAAGCTAATCAAGGCACCAACGACGAGCAAGGTTTCACCATTTCGGCGACAACACCCCTGCGCCTCCAGAAAAGTAAGATGGAGGATGTCGGATCATCCTGGATTTAACTCAACTTAACTCACATGTGCAGTATAGACATTTAAAAATGGAAAACTTCGTTACTGCCTAACAACTGATTCCCAAAGGATGCTTTAGGGCATGCATCAATCTCAAAGATGCATACTATTCAATTCTCATTCAGGGATCACCGGAGATATTTGAAATTTAGCTGGATGAGGCAACTATGGCAGTTTAAAGCGTTGCCTAATGGGCAAACTTCAGCTCCCAGGTTATTTACAAAATTACTAAAGCCGGTGCTTGGGCTGCTCAGAGCTCAATAACTAGACGATATTCTAAAACGCTGTATTTGGCTAAATTAGCTGTTTTCAGCCACGAAACTCATATTTGAGAAATTGGGGTTTCTCATCCATCCAGTTAAAAATCGAAATTGATACCAACTAGAGTTAATGATTATTTGGGATTTACCTTTAACTATTAATATGTCTGTGATTCTGCCCTAATGCAAGAGATTAGAATAACTAGAAGCCTGTAACAACCTTGTTGTTACAAAGCAGCCTTCTATTCGCCAGGTGGCTATTGTAATTGGCACTATAGAGGCTGTTTTTCCAGCTGCCCAATTTGGGCCTTTACATTATCAGAATTTACAATGTGCAAAGGAGCAAGTTCTCAAGTACCTTTTAGGTCATTTTAACAGACCTATGCTATTAACAGCTGAAGCTATCAGAATTACAATGGTGGACGACCAATATTCAGCATTGCTCCAGTAACATTTGGTCAGTAAACCTTCAGTTATATTACAAACTGATGCTGGTGCTCAAGGATGGGGAACTACTAATACCATCTCTAGTTGCGGAAGCAAATGGGATGTGCATGTGTTACCAATTCTTCAGTTATATGGTATCAACTACCTGGATATACTAGGGGCATTCTATGGGTTAAAGGCTTATTGTGGGAATATGCATAATCTGCATGTTCAACTACAAGTTGATAACACTACGGCGGTGGCATATATTAATCACATGGGTAGAATCATGTCAGTATCCTGTGATAGTTTAGCTAACCTCATTTGGCGCTGGTGAATCGTCACGTAAATTTAATGATAACACAGAATGGATGTTGGATCACAAAGTATTTAATGACATTGTTGCTCGGTCTGGAACAACAAATATCGATTTGTTTGGATCTAGGCTCAATCACCAGTTGCAAAAATATGTGGCATGGGAGCCACACCCAGTGGCAGTGGCGATGGATGCATTCTCGCTACACTGAGGAGGAAAGTTATTTTATGCCTTTGCTCCATTTTGCCTCATCAGTCGAGTCTTGCAAAAAATCCAGCAAGATTCCGCTTCAGGCCTGACTGGCCTATGCAGCCATGGTTCCCGCTGATGTTGGGAATGATAATAGAACCTTATATGGTTATTTCTAAACACAAAAATTTGCTGGTTCATCCCGTGACTCAGGAAGCCACCCTCTGCATGATAGAATCAATTTATTGACTTGCAGACTCTAAGAAGACCGTTCCCGGGGCTCGTGTTGTCAGAACGAACCATGGACGAGATCACTGCAGCTTGGAGGGATTGCACCAAAAAGCAGTACATTTCCTCATCAGGAGATGGGAAGTGTTTTGTTTAAATGCTAATATAACATATAATACGGCATGGATAACTGACGTCTTGGAGTTCATTTTCGAATGGTTCTTTGACAAAAAAATAATAATAATTAAGTTCTATTGCCATTAACAGTGCAAAAAGTGCCTTCTCATCATATTTGCTGCTGGGATCGGGACCCACTCTGTCGGGTCTCACCCTCTGATATCAGGATTTATGAAGGATATCTTTAACACAAATCCTCCCAGGCCCGGGTACACGGAAGTATGGGATATTAACATTGTGTTAACACTACTTCGCTGGTTGGCTCCAGCTATGTCCTTATCTTTGGCCAGGCTCTCATATAAGGTAGTTATGCTCATGGCGCTGGTTTCAGTGCAACACGTCCAGTTGTTGCATAAGCTATGGCTGAACAGAATGGTTATATCTGCCAACAAAATAACGTTCTATGTAAATGAGTTAATTAAACTAAGCAGACCGGGGGCGTTGGGTCAAAAGCTGGAATTTCTAGCATAGCCTATGGACCATAGATTGTGTGTTGTCACACATATTCGTCAATTTTTTAAGGCTACAAGAACCTTCGAGGCACTGAGCTGGCAATATTCGTTAGCCACAAAAAAACACACAAGAGGGTTTCAGTGCAGACCATCTCCAGATGGTTTAGATATGTATTGGCTTGTGCAGGAGTGAACACTGACGTTTTTAAATCTCACTCCACCAGGGCTGCGATAACATCAGCAGCAAGGTTCATGGAGGTTCCGCTGGACCACATCCTAGCGACAGCAGGATGGTCGAATGAGCGGACTTTTCCAAACCCTTTATAATAAACCGTTTGCCAGGCCGGGTTCGTTTACTAACTCAATTTTAAGTTCTATTCAATCATTTGCTTATTATTTTCTTATTAATAGCATCAGCATGTTTTAAATCTATGTCATGTCTGAATGCATTATTTTTTCAATCATTTCTGGTCAACTAATGCAGTGTGTTGCATGGACTCGTGTTCACAGAGCTTTAAAATCTTCACGTAGTCACTCACATGACTTCGAAGTAAAATAGTAAGATTAAACGAGAATTTACCAGTTTGAAGTTTGATCTTTATTTTATGAGAAGTTGCGATGAGGGATTACCTGCCCTCCGCTCCCAACCCTCTTCTCATAAAGATCATGTGGTAGTTCTAGTTCTCGAATCTTCCTATAATCAGTTCAGCAACTGTTTTCTGTGATTTCCCACGTAATCCCTCATCGCAACTTCTCATAAAATAAAGATCAAACTTCAAACTGGTAAGTCCTCATTTAATCTTACTATTAAAGCTCATAGGTTACCCTGTTCATAGATTACCCTCCCATAAGTAGGAAGAACCGTGTTAGAATCTATTATTAAAGAAATAATAACAAGACGTAAATGAAACAATGAGGGGAATGGGCATAATCAATGTGGGTTTTTGAAACGAAAATCACATTTATAAATCAATTTTCGAGGTTTCAACCAGAAGAATAGATAGGAGTGAACCTGTTGATGTGGTTTATTTAAAAAAATTAGGAATCTTTGATAAAATGCAAGAGAACTAATCCATGTTGGATTGGGAATAATATACCTATATGGGTTGAGGATTGGTTAATGGACATAATGTAAATGGGTCATTTTTGAATTGGCAAGCTGTGAGTAATGGGGTGCCACAGAGATTGATTGATTGATTGAAAGAAACAGGTCCTTTGGCCTAAAAAAGGAATTTCACTACCTCTGTACATGTGATAATAAAGAACCATTGAACTTGTCCACATTGACCACGAATCAGCCATTCCCACTAATTCTATTCTATCCCACTGTCACATCCACTCCCTGTACACTAATGGCAATTTACAGATGCCAATTAACCAACAAATACTATGGGGTATGGGAGGAAAATGGAGCACTTGGAGGAAACCCATACGGTCACAGGGCTAAATGTGCAAAGTTGACACAGACAACACTGAGGTTAGGATTGAACCCTGGTCTCTGGTGCTCTGAGGCAGCAGCTCTACCAGCTGCACCACTGTACCACCCCTCACTACTGTGCTGAGATTACAATTTGTACTGATGATTGGGATGAGGGCACCAAGGGTTACAATGTAGCCTGTATAGGATAAAGTGTGGCTTCAAGGGGATCCAGTTAAACCAAGTGAATGGGCATGGACACAGCAAATGGAATTTAATGTATATAGACCTGAGGCTATCCATTAGGTAGAAAAATATAGAAAGGTAGAGTATTTTCGGAATGGTCCTGAGATTAAAAGATGTTGGTATTCAGAGCGATCTGAGTGTCCTTTTGCACACATCACTTAATATGCAGATATTAATATGCAAACTGTCTGTCCTGGGTGTTAATGCCAACACATGCAGATGGATCAAGGACTTCTCAACAGATCGCCCACAGACTGTCAGGATGGGGTCCAATCACTCCCCAGTCCAGATGCTCAGCACAGGAGCGCCACAAGGTTGTGTGCTGAGTCCAATCCTATACACAATATACACCCATGACTGCACACCAACACACAGCACAAACTGGATCATTAAGTTTGCAGATGACACGACTGTGGTGGGGCTGATAAATAACAACGACGAGTCTGCCTACAGAGATGAAGTCCAAAAACTGACTGTCTGGTGCACTAACAATAACCTGGTACTCAACCCAACCAAAGCAAAAGAACTGGTGATTGACTTCAGGAGGAGGAGAGAGGAACCTGCTCCTCTCTACATCAAAGGAGACATGGTGGAGAGAGTCACTGGCTTTAAGTTCCTGGGTACATACATCTCCCAGGACCTTACATGGACAGTGAACACCATCACCCTCGTGAAGAAGTCACAGCAGCGGCTATATTTCCTGAGGTCTCTGCGGAGAGCAAACGTTTCACAGCGTCTGCTGCTGTCCTTCTGTGTGCTGCTGTGCTGTTGAAAGCATCCTCTCCTATGGTATCCTGGTGTGGTTTGCTAGCTGCACTGTGGCTGAAAGGAAGGCACTACAGAGAGTTATTAAAACAGCACAGAGCATCACAAACACTCAGCTACCCTCCCTGGAAGACATTTACAGGGCCCGATGTTTACGTCGGGCCACAAACATCAAACAGGATTCATCCCACCCTGCCAACCACCTTTTCACTCTACTGCCCTCTGGGAGGCGATACAGGTCTCTGAAGGCCCGCACTTGCAGACTAATTAACAGTTTCTACCCACGTGCCATTAAAGAACTAAACTCAAATAGATAACACTGCTGGCAACACAACACTGTGCGTGGGGTTATATAATGCGCAATATTTTTTTTAAATATTTCTATTATCTATTTATTAATTTAATTTTATTAATTTCATTTACTGATCTTGCCGGTATATGAGAGTCAATGGTTGTTTGTGTTTTTGTTCTTTTAATCTTTATCTTGTGTCTTCTATGTATACCACTGAAGGAGATGCAATGGAATTTTGTTGTACAGTTGTTGTGCAATGACAATAAACGTATTTGATTGATTTGATTTGATTTGATTTGAACGCATTGGGAGATCAAATGGTATATGTTGTTAACTGAAAGTGGATCTGAGCAAACGGCGGCACTGTGGCATAGCGGTAGAGCGACTGCCTTACAGTGCCAGAGACCTGAGTTCCATCCTGATTACGGGAGTTTGTACATGGTTTTTCTCTGATATCTTTGGTTTCCTCCCATATTCTAAAAGACGTACAGGTTTGTAGGTTAATTGGCTTGGTATAAATGTAAAATTGCCCCTAGTGTGTATAGGGTAGTGTTAATGTGCGGGGATCGCTGGTCGTTGCAGACTCGGTGGACCGAAGGGCCTGTTTCCGCACTATATGTCTAAAATTAACTACAAGAGTCTAGACATCTGACTGCTGAGAATACACCTGTATTGTCTATGGTTTTCTACTTAAGGAAGAGGATATCTGCAATAAACGGAGTACAGTGAAGCTGCACCCGATTGACTCGTGGCAGAAAGATTGTCCAAAGAGGAAAGACTAAGCAGATTGTTCATATCATCTTTAATTTAGCAGATTAAGTGATTTCATTGAAACACTCATGTATCTTTCAAGGGTTGATCAAGAGTAGGTGAAGGGATGGTGTTTCCCTTGGATATTGTGAATAAAAACATAAATCATTGTCTTAAAATGAAGTGTTGGCCATTCATGGCTGCAGATAAGGAGACATGTCATTACCTGAGGACAAAGAATCTTTCAAAATCTCAGTTATTTATCTCAGATTATTGTCAAACGTTTCCTCGTCACCAACATCAGGCTGATTGGTCTATATTTTCTTAATGTCTCTTTTTTTTAAACACTCTAGTACTGTTCAAATATCATCATGATCACTCCCATCAGTAATCTAGAAAGGTTCTATCCAGAAGGGTGATGTTTCTAGTTCAAATGTTGCTAGCCTTGATAGACACTCGTATTGAGTTGCATCCAATTGAAATACTACATTATAACTCCCTACTCTACCTTAGCAGTAGTGTCTTCCTAAGTGGACAGATTAAAACACTGATGTAGCATCCCTGTTTCTATAAACAAAATTCTTTGTGGGGCCTAACTGGATGTAGCTTTGTTAAATGTCTTATTAGGTTTATGTTAACTTTCTGTTCATTTTTTGTCATCTGATACTCTCTGATCTCTTGTCACTTCCTCCCCATGGCCCTACTGATTCCATTATCCCACACAATTTTCTTTACCTTTGTTTTTCTTTCATTAAATTCTTGAAAGAATTACAGGTCTGTTTATTCATGAAAAGTTTTCTGAGTGAATTTCATCTTTATTTGTATTTTAAGTCCAGGAAGCTCTCATTCTGAATTCCCCCTAATCCATGTGAATGGTTTTAGCCTACATTCAAACTATCCCTTCTTTGAAGTCCTTTAGTCTCCCAATTACAACCCATTTAGCAATGTTAATATCTTCTGGTTTGCAGTGTGCCGCACTGTATGCAAGGGGTGGATCCCATGACAGGTGGATTTGGCCAAAGATCCAAAGAAAAGATGTAAACATTATTGACTTGCCCAGAGTAGGGGAATCGAGGCCCAGAGGACATAGGTTCAAGGTGAAGGGAAAAGGATTTAATAGGAATCTGAAGGATAACTTTTTCACACAAAGGTTGGTGGGTGTATGGATTAAGCTGCCAGAGGAGGTATTTGAGGCTGGGACTATCCCAACATTTAAGAAACAGTTAGACAGGTACATGGATAGGACAAGTTTGGAGGGACATGGACCAAACGCAGGCAGGTGGGACTAGTGTAGCTGGGACATTGTATGGGCAAGTTGGGCCAAAGGTTCTGTTTCAATTCAGTATGACTCTATGACTCTATGACAGTGTTTAACCACAATTTCTGCAGGGCTACGGAAAAGTGAGAGAAGCTACTCACAGAAGCCCCATGGAGATCCACCAATGTTCTGTTCTTGCCTGCCCTCTCCTTGTCTTTGTAATGCAAAACAAAATCTGTGTAATATCATTAGTCTGCTGTAATTATTTTTCATTAACCTTATCTCTATTGTGTGCAAAGAAATACAACACCCAGGGTCTTGGTTATACATTAATAAGTTAGCTTATAGTGTCTCCTATGAGTATAAATGTGAGGGCTCGTGTTCCCTTTTATGTTATTTGCTGATGTACAAACATCCATTTGTATGCCGGTGCACATAATTCAATGTGGGTGATTTCTATATTTAATCTCTGGGTATTTCTGCCAATGTAATTATTAATGTGAATTATATCCAACGAGGAGAATATTCCTACCCATAAAATGCATGTAAACTAGATTATGCAACATGACATATTAAATTAGCGCCCATAGGTCTAATAGAAATATTATTTTAAATGCGTTAGTCTCTCCATTAAACAGCAGGTAAAATGATTCATTACAAATGCACTTGCCAATAACAAAATAAAATCAACTTCAAGGCAAAATAGGATAGTTTTATATTTCCTTGTTTATCAGCAAGAAAAATACCAACCTTTAATTGCTATTACTGCAACAGGTATAATATCTACATTGTGGTTATCAAATTAAACGTATTCATCAACACTTAACTACTCACTATGAATTATCATTTCCTATTCCTAACCTACCTTTATCTATTGATATAATACAATTCTGTTATTAATTGATCTGATCCAAGGAATAATGAACATAAACTGTAGTTCAGAGGCAAAATTAAATGTAAGCAGAACAAGTTTTTATATTCTACACCTCATTTTAGACTTTAGAGGTACAGCATGGATGTAGGCCCTACAGCCCACTGAGTCCATGCCAACCAGCAATCACCTCTTATGCTAACACTATCCTACACACTAGGAACAATTTACAATTTACAGAAGCCAATTAACCTACAAACTGTACCTCTTTGGGAATGGGAGGAAACCGGGGCACCCAGAGAAGTTCCACGGAGTCACTGGGAGAACGTAATACTCCGTACAGATAGCACCCAAGGTCAGGATCGTACCCGGGTCTCTGGAGCTACTCTACTGCTACACCATTGTGCTGCCCTGAAATTGTGAACATAAAATAGCATGTTCATACAAGAAATATACATTTTCTAAACACACCACCACACACGAACACAGAGGCGCAAACAAATATAATTGATAGACATGCACTGAAATGGGGTGAGGTCAGTGGGGTTCACAAAGGCCAGCGTTCTTGGGGAAAAAAACGAGTTAACCATCTTGAAATAGATGGGCAGAAGGGTGACAGAGCCATGGTTATCTGGGAGAGCAGTGTGATGCAAATTCTCAGATATATATGCTTCAATGTTTTATTTTGATGACAGAATCCAACTGTTCTTCAGTCACGCACAAACTCACTGGCATCTGTGGTGCTGCACCAATATGAAGGAATTGATCCCACATCTTATTACCAACAAACCTTTGTTTTACTTTTGCAGGCTATCAATGGAGACCTCTTCGGATGGAGCGAGCGAGCCAAAGGGGATGCTGTGGGGGAGGAGATGAAAAAAGGAGACGACGAAAGAAGGAAAGGAGTCTTTGGGGAAGTCTTAAAGGTAGGGAAAAGACTGAGGGGGAGATGAAGGGAACATTCAAGGTTTGCACACTGTTATTATGCTTGACACCCAAGAGCATCAGCTCGAAGATGAGCATCACGAGTGATCTAGTTATTAGTAAAGAAAGACTAATTATGTTACATGATGATGGACCAGGCATCAGTGAGCTGTTGTCAGGCAGGGAGCATTGGGAATGGGCTTGCCAGAGGGGGTGCCTAAGCATCTGTATTGCAATGAAAAAATCAGTTGAGTGCCACAATTGTGATGTCTTCTTGACAAGACTGATGGTAAATACACTCTCGGGCTTGCTTGACCAAATGCAAGAGATTACAAATGTTCAGGTGGAATCCATCTTCATGTTTTCGTAGCAGGTTCTGCAGAGCCTCGATGTCATGATTACCTCTGGGGAAATCCATGTGGTTCTGTGCATCTGTCCTCATCACGGAAGTGGGTCAATAGACAATAGACAATAGACAATAGGTGCAGGAGTAGGCCATTTGGCCCTTCGAGCCAGCACCGCCATTCAATGTGATCATGGCTGATCATCCCCAATCAGTACCCCATTCCTGCCTTCTCCCCATATCCCCTGACCGCTGTCTTTAAGAGCACTATCTAGCTCTCTCTTGAAAGCATCCAGAGAACCTGCCTCCACCGCCCTCTGAGGCAGAGAATTTCACAGACTCACCACTCTCTGTGAGAAAAAGTGTTTCCTCGTCTCCGTTCTAAATGGCCTACTCCTTATTCTCAAACTGTGGCCCCTGGTTCTGGACTCCCCCAACATCGGTAACATGTTTCCTGCCTCTAATGTGTCCAAGCCCTTAACAATCTTATATGTTTCAATGAGATTCCCTCTCATCCTTCTAAACTCCAGAGTGTACAAGCCCAGCTGCTCCATTCTCTCAGCATTTGACAGTCCCGCCATCCCGGGAATTAACCTTGTAAACCTACGCTGCACTCCCTCAATAGCAAGAATGTCCTTCCTCAAATTAGGGGACCAAAACTGCACACAATATTCCAGGTGTGGTCTCACTATGGCTCTGAACAACTGCAGAAGGACCTCTTTGCTCCTATATTCGATTCCTCTTGTTATAAAGGCCAACATGCCATTTGCTTTCTTCACTGCCTGCTGTACCTGCATGCTTACTTTCATAGACTGATGTACAAGGACCCCCAGATCCCGTTGTACTTCCCCTTTTCCCAACTTCACGCCATTTAGATAGTAATCTGACTTGACGCCATTTAGATAGTAATCTGAGCCCTTCCAAAGTAAAGGGAATAAGGAGGTAGGTGAGTCATCAGATAAAACTTGAAAGATGGAGGTTTTAGAAAAGTTGCTTAAATTTAAAGCAGGTAGGTCACTGGGGACAGTCAAGAGTTAAGAGTGCTTTATTGTCATTTGTCCTAGATAGAACAATGAAATTCGTACTTGCTGCAGCACAACAGAATATGTAATCATAATAAATAATATAACAAAACTCAAAAAAAAAAACAATTACAGTGCAATAATAGTAATAATAATAATAATAATAGTCTATTGTAGTCTTTGTAGTTCTTAGCTTATGAGGTTTCAGTGTTTAATAGCCTGGTGGTTGTGGGGAAGAAGCTGTTCCTGAACCTGGACGTTACAGTTCTCAGGCTCCTGTACCTTCTTCCCAATGGCAGTGGTGAGATGAATGTGTGGCCAGGATGGTGTGGGTCTCTGATGATGCTGGCTGCCTTTTTGAGGCAGCGACTCCTATAAATCCCTTCGATGGTGGGGAGGTCAGAGCCGATGATGGACTGGGCAGTATACATCCCAGAATACAAAAGTAAGTATGGTAGGAAATTGTGGGTGGACTATTCACAACCAATCTGATTTTTGGATACGTTAGGAGTGGGGAGTGTTTAATGCCAGAGCACTGAAGTGTGGTGAATATTATTCTCTTGTTCAAAAAAAGGAGGAAGGATAAACTCAGCAACTACAGGTCATCCAGTTAACCTCAGTGGTATGAAAGCTTTTTGAAACATTGCTGCAATAATAACAATGGTTCAATGGTACTTAAAGTGCAAGAGTAACTCAGAAGGTCAGGCAGCATCCCTGGAAAACATGGATAGGTAATGTTTCAGGTCAAGACTTTCTACGTGCACCTAAGTACAGTTAAATTGATAGAATTATGCAAAATGATGAGGGATCTGGATAAGTGCTGGAGCTCTGGGCTATTCTTCATTCAATTGATGCCTTCCCATGGGGAATTATGGCCGCTGCTCTCCTTGTAATATTCATGTCCGTCGTGTACAGGTATGCCGGTAATTGAATCTGATCCCGCATGCAAGATTATTTCATCCCTTGTGCTTTTTCATAGCTCCTCAATCTGCACTCATTCTGTTTTTCATCTGAGACCGGGTTTTTATCAAAGGTAGTAAAACATGAGGGTGGTTGCTTGTGCAGAGATGTATAAAATCATGAGAGGAGTAGATCAGATAGATGCAATGAGTCCCTTGCCCAGAGTAGGTGAATCGAGGACCAGAGGACATAGGTTAAAGGTGAAGGGAAAAAGATTTAATAGGAATCTGAGGTGTAGGTTTTTCACACAAAGGGTGGAGGGTGTATGGAACAAGCTGCCAGAGGAGGTAGTTGAGGCTGGGACTATCCCAATGTTTAAGAAACAGTTAGACAGAAACATGGTTAGGACATGTTTGGAGGGATATGGACCAAACGCAAGCAGGTGGGACTAGTGTAGCTGGGACATGTTGGCCGTTGTTGGCAAGTGGGGCCGAAGGGCCAGTTTCCACACTGTATCACTCTATGGCTCTATGACCTTCCGCGTGCACCCCTTCTGTTGTGGGCACTCGTCCTGGAGCAGAATCGCACATGCTCTCATGAAAAAGCTGTTGTATTAAGTGATGGATTGCACAGGAAAGAGGCACTGCACATTGATCAACTAATTTTGAGATAAAAGGCTTCCAGCATTAGAATCAATAGTGTCATCCACTTGCCTTATCCCTGCTCCAACTCCGCCCCTCACCATGATTAATCCACTTGTACAATGGATTCAAATGACCCTCAACTGCAATCTTCTAAGTTTGTCTTCATTAAAGTCTGAGATAGGATCCAAGATGCTGGACATATTAACTGCCTCTAAGAATGCCCAGCCCCTTGAATGGAAATCTGCTTACATTGTTTGTATGCACATTTTATCAGCTTCGGTCACTACCCTGCATCCTACAGCCATCTGTTCTCACTAGTACACATTTAAAAGATAGCAGCAGAAGTAAGCCATTCAATAGTCCTTCAAGCAGCCACGCCGTTCAACAAGGTTTTCTACCTCAGCATTGTTTACCAACCTTATTTCCCCATCACTTTATACCTTTAAAGTCCAGAAATCTGTCACTTTAAGGTAGAGAATTGCAAAGATTTACTATCCACTAAGTATGGCCTCAGAGGAAAATAATAATTATCCAGCAATCAATAGCACCCATTAGTGTAACTATTTGTTAAATGCAACAACAATCCATCCTCAATAGATTTCAGAATAGTGGGCTTTAAGAATAAAGCAGCCTGTCTGGATATCTGAAGCTAGCTGGTCAAATGTCCAGGTATCACTGATATGCACTTAAGTCATGAAAGAAACTGCACAATAAGTGAACAGTAAGTGAACCAGACTGTGCTAAGTTGTGCACCAAATTATGGTGTATAAACTGGAAAAAGGAGTCTTGCACATTGATCACTTCATTAGTTGCATGAATCACAACAGTTAATGATTTTTCGTGCAAGAGTAACAGAAATGTCCAGGTTAATTCATGACATAGACTTAGACTTAGATTCCTTTATTGTCATTCAGACCTGAACGAAATGTCGTTGCCTGCAAGTCATACATATAATAAATAACAAAACACATAATAAACACAAATTAACATCCACCACAGTGAGTTCACCAGGCACCTCCTCACTGTGATGGAGGCAAAAGTCTTAAAGTCTCTGTCTCTTCCCTCCTTGTTCTCCCTCTGCGCTGAGGCGATCCAGGCTTCTGACGTTGTGACCCCACCGGGTGATGGTAAGTCAGTCCCGCGGCTGAATCCGTGCTCCGTCCGCGACGGGCCAGTTCAAACTCCGCGGCCCGGGGTGGCCGAAGCTGCCGCCCTCCAGTCCAGCGGACGCAGCTGTAGTTGCGGGAGCCCCAGAAAAACAGGTCACCCACCTGTGACCTGCGAGCTCCCGACGATGTCGTCCACCGGGCCCGCGGCCGAGCCTCCGGACTCAGGTCGCCACCAGCGTCCTCGGTCGCCACCGCCGGAACGCCACCACAGCCCCGAAGCCGGCCAGCCCCGCGCTGGTAAGTCCTGGCTCTGCCTCCGGAGCCTCGAGGTCGGTCGGTCGCAGTTGGAGTTGGAGGCCGGCAGCTCTGCCATTAGGCCTCAGCGCAGACGGAGGCAGAGAAGGGGGACACGACAAGAAAAAGTCGCATTCCCCCGAAGGAAGAGACAAAAATCATGTTTCACCCCCCCCCACCCCACCCCACACGTACACAACCCAATAAACTAAAATTTAACTCAAACAGGACAAAAGAAAACAATTAAAAAAGTAAAAACAGACGGACTGCAGGCGAGCCGCAGCTGTTCAACAGCGCCGCCACTTCCCGACAGGCACCATTTGAAATATTTTTTGGTTCATTCTCAATTTCAAGGCACGGGTGGCGTAGCAATAGAACTACTGCCTTAGAGCCAAGAGACCAGGCTTCGATCCCGACTATGGCCGCTTGTCTGTATGGAGTTTGTACGTTCTCCCCGTAACTTGTGTGGGATTTATAGACAATAGACAATAGACAATAGGTGCAGGAGTAGGCCATTCGTCCCTTCAAGCCAGCACCGCCATTCAATGTGTTCATGGCTGAACATCCCCAATCAGTACCCCGTTCCTGCCTTCTCCCCATATCCCCTGACTCTGCTATTTTTAAGAGCCCTATCTAGCTCTCTCTTGAAAGCATCCAGAGAACCTGCCTCCACCACCCTCTGAGGCAGAGAATTCCACAGACTCACCACTCTCTGTGAGAAAAAGTGTTTCCTCGTCTCCGTTCTAAATGGCTTACTCCTTATTTTTAATCTGTGGCCCCTGGTTCTGGTCTCCCCCAACATCGGGAACATGTTTCCTGCCTCTAGCGTGTCCAAGCCCTTAACAATCTTATATGTTTCAATGAGATACCCTCTCATCCTTCTAAACTCCAGAGTGTACAAGCCCAGCTGCTCCATTCTCTCAGCATATGACAGTCCCGCCATCCCGGGAATTAACCTTGTAAACCTACGCTGCACTCCCTCAATAGCAAGAATGTCCTTCCTCAAATTAGGGGACCAAAACTGCACACAATACTCCAGGTGTGGTCTCACTAGTGCTCTGTAGAACTGCAGAAGGACCTCTTTGCTCCCATATTCGATTCCTCTTGTTATAAAGGCCAACATGCCATTCGCTTTCTTCACTGCCTGCTATGCCTGCATGCTTACTTTCACAGACTGATGTACAAGTACCCCCAGATCCCGTTGTACTTCCCCTTTTCCCAACTTAACGCCATTTAGATAGTAATCTGCCTTCCTGTTTTTGCTACCAAAGTGGATAACCTCACATTTATCCGCATTAAACTTCATCTGACATGCATCTGCCCTCTCCCCCAACCTGTCCAAGTCACCCTGCATTCTCATAGCATCCTCCTCACAGTTCACACTGCCACCCAGCTTTGTGTCATCTGCAAATTTTCTAATATTACTTTGAATCCATTCATCCAAATCATTGATGTATATTGTAAATAGCTGCGGTCCCAACACCGAGCCTTGCGGTACCCCACTAGTCACTGCCTGCCATTCTGAAAGGGACCCGTTAATCCCTACTCTTTGTTTCCTGTCTGCCAACCACTTCTTTATCCATGTCAGCACTCTACCCCCAAAACCATGTGCCCTAATTTTGCCCATTAATCGCCTATGTGTGACCTTATCAAATGCTTTCTGAAAGTCCAGGTACACTACATCCACTGGCTCTCCCTTGTCCATTTTTCTAGTTACATCTTCAAAATCTTACAATTTCTCTGAGACCTTCAGTTTCATCCTACACTCCAAAGGCATACAGGTATGTAGGTTAATTAGCTTGGTATAAATGTAAAATTGTCCCTAATGTGGTAGAGTAGTGTTAACGTGCAGATGATCGCTGGTTGGTGTGGCCAAAGGGCCTGTTTCCATGCTGTATCTCTAAATCTAAAACTAAAACTAAGTGCTCTAACTTAATATAGACACAAAAAGCTGGAGTAACTCAGCGGGACAGGCAGCATCTCTGGAGAGAAGGAATGGGTGACGTTTCGGGTCGAGACCCTTCTGGACCTGTGCCCCTTACACTTTAATAAAATGAGAGGTGATCTAATAGAAACTAAATTCTTGAGAGTGTTTTCTTGAGAGAGTAAGTGCTAGGGTAACATTTCCCTCCAGGGCTATCTAGAATCAAGGGCCACAGTCTTAACTTTAAAGGTCAACCATTCAAGACAGCGGTGAGAAGTAATTACTTCACACAGAGGATAGTGAATGTTTGGAATTTCCTAAACAAGTGAGCTAACTACATACATACAAATATAAATAGAGGTTTGAATGTGAATGGAATTAAGACATTTTAGGGTTAATTCAGGAAAGTACTGCAGAGTTTAAAAATCTTTTATGATCTCATTAATAGCACTCATGGGGGATTAAAATTCCATCTCCTGCTTCTGTTTCTTGTGTTTATCTGCTCTATATACTTTAATAGTAAGATTAAATGAGAACTTACCAGTTTGAAGTTTGATCTTTATTTTATGAGGAGTTACGATGAGGGATTACGTGATGAGTCCGCCAGCCCGCATGCGCGTCAACCTTCAAAGCAGCGGAGTGAAATCACAGATAACAATTGTTGAACTGAATATAAGAAGATTCGAGAAACTAGAACTACCAGCTGACCTTTATGAGAGAGGGTTGGGAGCGGAGGGCACGTAATCCCTCATCGTAACTCCTCATAAAATAAAGATCAAACTTCAAACTGGTAAGTTCTCGTTTAATCTTACTATTTTACTTCGGAGTCACGTGAGTGACTACGTGAAGATTTCAAAGCTCTGTGATTTCATGCCGTGAACACGAGTCCACACGTCACAACTGCATAAATTGACCACAGGTGAGAGAACATTAATAATGCATTCAGACATGACATAGATTTAAAACATGCTGATGCTAATAATAAGCAAATAATAAGCAAAATATTGGATAGAGCTTAAAGTTGAATTGGCTAACGAACCCGGCCTGGCAAATGGTTAATTCTAAAGGTTTGGAAAGTCCGCTCATTTGACCATCCTACTATCGCTAGGGTGCGGTCCAGCGGAACCTCCATGAACCTTGCTGCTGATGTTATCGCAGCCCTGGTGTAGTGAGATTTAAAACGTCAGAGCTCACCCCTGCATAAGCCAATACAATCTAAACCATCTGGAGATGGTCTGCACGGAAACCCTCTTGTGTGTTTTTTTTGTGGCTAACAAACATAGTCAGCTCAGTGCCTCTAAGGTTCTAGTAGCCTTGACATGTTGATGGATATGTATGACAATACATAATCTATGGCCCATAGGATATGCCAGAATTCCAGCTTTAGACCCAATGCCCCCAGTCTGCTTAATTGAATAACTCATTTACATAGAACGTTATTTATTGGTAGATATAAACATTCTGTTCAGCTGTAGCTTATGCAACGACTGGACGCGTTGCGCTGAACCGGCGCCATGAGCATAACTATCTTATACGAGAGCCGGGCCAAAGATAAGGATGTAGCTGGAGCCTACTGGGCGAAGTAGTGTTAACACAATGTTAATACCCCATACTTCCGTGTAACTGGGCCTGGGAGAGTTCGTCTTAAAGATATCCTTCATAAATCTGGATATCCGAGGGTGAGACCCGACAGAGTGGGTCCTGCTCCCTGCAGCAAATATGATGAGAAGGCACGTTTGGCACAGTTAATGGCACTATAACTTAATTTATTGTCAGAGACCCATTTGAAATGAACTCCAAGACGTCAGTTATCCGTGCCGTTTATGTGTAATATTATCATTTAAACAAAACACTTCCCATGGAAATTTACTGCTTTTTTGGTGCTATCCCTGCAATCTGCAGTGAGCACATCCATGGTTTGGTCTGAGAACCCGAGCCGCAGGAAGGGTCTTCTTAGAGTCTGCAAGTCAATGAATTGATTTTATCATGCAGAGGATGGTTTCCCGAGTCATGGGCTGAACAAGCAAATTTTGTGTTTCTAAATAACAATAAGGTGGTATTTTACTTCGGAGTCACGTTTGTGACTACGTGAAGAAGTCCCGTCAGGGCGCATGCGCGTCATTACGTCGGACAGAGCTCCTCCCGTGGTAAGTACTTTTAGAGTATTTTAAACCGTTTTAAATCTCCAGCTAAGTGAGAAACTTAGTTGGAGTAAAGCAGTTTCCTTTACTGTGGTGCTGTGCTCTGTGTTTTGTCACAGGCAGCACCATGGTGAAGACGAGCAGGGGAGGACAGAGCTCGTCCTGTAGCAAGTACTTTTAAAGTACTTTTATAGTTTAAAGCTCCAGCTAAGTGGGGAACTTAGCTGGAGGGAAACGTTTCTTTTTTGTGGTGCTGTTTTTTTATTATTACAGGCAGCACCATGATGAAGACGAGCAGGGGGAGGGCAGCCGCAGGTAAAGCATAGGAGAGCCGCGGGAATGCGGTCTGTCAGCGGCTGCCTCGTACCCCTGCACAGTCGCTGACCGGGAGCGGGACGACTTCAGACTCAGTGCTAAAAAGCACCAAAGCCAACGCCAGTCGGGTGTAAGGCACGGGGAAGTCTGCGAGGCCCTTGGACTCAACTGAGTCGGGCCACAACGAGCCTGTATGGGGCTGGAGACGTTTTAAAACGGTTCTCCCAAATGGAGCACCTCATCCAGAGGTTGCTCCAGAAATGCACACTCCGGGGGGAGGAGTCGTGTGGGCGGTAGGCTGCAGAAAGGCCACGCCGGCAGCACCTGGTAGAGGGCTGCTTAAAGCACCCTCATGCATGAGGTGAGAGCAGATGGTCACTAAGGTCTGACCCCGACTCTGACAGAGACTTGGAAATTAGCGAAGAATGGCCGTTGTCAGAGGTCCATTCTCTGGCAGCATGATTCGCTGTCCATTCAGAGTATGGTGTGCCACTGGGAGAAGAGCTGGCCTCCACGATATTGTCAGCTCAGTTCTGACCCGACTCTGACGGAGACTTTGTTGAATAGCGAAGAACGGCCGTTGTCAGACGTCCATTCTCTGGTAGCACGATTCGCTGTCCCGTCAGAGTATGGAATGCCAGTGGGAAAGTGAAGATGGCCGTTGTCAGAGTTCCCATCTCTGGCAGTACGATTCGCTGTCCAGTCAGAGTCTGGAATCACCAAGAGACGGGGTAACTGCGAGTTGCTGAAGGTGCCAGCAGTGAACCGGGTGATATGGAACCAGATGGGCGTGGGCGTGCAGTGCCCAGGAGATGAAGCTGCAGAGAATCCTGAAATTACTTGGCTCAGGAATCACGGCGTTCGCGAGAACGGTGGATGGAGGGCATGTGTCGGAGACGCAGCAAGAGGTACTAGGGTTGCTTTGTTGCACCCATTTTTGAGATAAATTGTCTCAGGGAAAGTGCCATTTGGCCCACCATTAATTCCAAGATTGCAGTATTTTTCCAGCCTAGCAACATACAGCCAGCCAACCTACTCTTCGGAGAGGACCTCGCCAAGAGTGTCAAGGACATGGATGACGAGGCAAAGACGGTGGGCTTGATCAAGCCACCGGCAGTCGGCAAGTTTCCAAAAAAGAAAGTACCCCTACAAATGAAGCGGGAACATGGTCAAACATTGGCTTTCCCGCCAAGGAGTCGGGGACAACATCATCCACCAGGTACCAAGGAGGTAGGTGGGCCTGGTTCTCAGGTGCACATATCAAATGTGACACAACTTAAATCTGGGGTACATTACATCTGTTTCTGGGATGAATGGAAGCCAATTACCTTAGCTCTGTTTATACAGAGTGTTATTCAAAGGTTTCGAATGGATTTCAATCCAAATTGTGATTTGCACATTCAGCATTTTCTTGGGAGAACTATTCAGTTTTCATTAACAGAACAGATGGATGTTCAGAATGCGCTTGCAAGCTTATGTGATAAAGGTGTAATGGTAAAGTTGGTTCACCAACCCCATCAATTTGTGTCTAATTTTTTCCCAGGCCAAAAAAGGATGGGAGATATAGTATAGACATTGTAAGATGGAATTGTCATTGCCAAGGCGACTATAGACCTTAAAGATGCGCATTACTCAATGCCTGTTTATTTGCAAGATAAGGATATTTGAAATACACCTGGATGGATCAACTATGGTAACAAAATTGTTAAAACCTATAATAGGCATGCTGAGAGGCCAGGGTCAGGTGCTCATGGCTTATCTCGATGATATCTTGATTGCAGAGGTATCCAAGAGAATAGCTGAAGTAACAGGTGATAGTTGTTAATTCTAAATTTCAAAGATTGGGCATTATCTATCCAGTGGAATCCAAATTAACACCTGACTATTTGGGTCACAATTGATTCAATTAAGAGACTCTGCCCAGGGAAAAAAGGGTAGAGCTAATTGACATGTGTATCAAGCTAATGGAGGCATTAAGGATACATTCGGGTCATTATAATAGACCTATGCAGTTATCAGTAAAGGCTATTTTTGATTTGCAATGGTGGATTCACCATGTGTCCAGCAGTTATAGCAAGGTAATGCTTGACCAGCCTTCCATGATTTTACAGATGAATGTCAGTGCACTCAGTTGGGGTGTCACGGATACGAGTTTCAGCTGTGGAGGCAGATGGACTGAGCAAGAGGCATCGCTTCTGCAGACATGGGCAATTAACTATTAAGAGGCTTATTGTTCTAACAAATGTAATCTGCATGTTCAGTTTTCAGATTGACAATACTACGCAAGTGGCATATATATTAATCACATCGGTGGAATCGTCGGTATTTTGTGACAGATTGGCTAATCAAATTTGGGCCTGGTGCATTGAAAAAGATATTTCAGCTATTTATCTACCAGGTAGATTCTACATAGTAGTAGACGCCAAGTCACGAAAGTTCCATGACAACACAGATTGGATGTTGAACCAGGAGGTGTTCAATAATATAGTACTTATATATGAATGCCAGATATCAATTTGTTTTGCATCAAGGTTCAACCATCAGCAGCCTAAATAGGTTTCATGGGAACCAGACCAGGTGTCAGGTGTATTTGATACTTTGACGTTACATTGGGGTGGTATGTTTTATATATTTTCCTACCATTTTGCCTAATAGGTCAGAGTCTGCAAGAAATCAAGCAGGATGCCGCTTTGGGGGTGCTTATAATACCTAATTGGCCGAATCAAGCATGGTTCCCTTTGATGTTACAGTTAGGGATCCAACCTCTTTTTGGTGATTCCCAAGCGTAGGAATCGACTGGAGCATCCGCTAACACGGGAAAGTCATCTGTTATGTGATTGTATTGACTTGTTAATTTGCAGGTTTTAAGAAGGCCATACCTGGAGCAAGGACTGTCTGGGTGAACGGTAGACATGCTCACTGTAGCCTGGAGAAAGAGTACTCAAAAGGAGTATATTACTTATGTAAAAAATGGCAGCAATATTGTGTACAAAATAATATTGACTATAGTACTGCAGGTATTGTGGATATTTTAGAGTTCCTGTTGACATTCTACGATGATGAGGGGCTCAGTTATAGCACCATTAATACAGCTTTAAGTGCTTTGTCATCGTATGGTCTTGATGGGGTCAGGAAAGATCCTATTGAGTTTCATCATATCATAGCTGGATTGATGAAAGGAATTTCAACTCGAAACCTCCTAAACCCAGGTATATGGCGATCTGGGATGTAAGTGTGTTCCTCAAGATGCTTTGACAGTAGGTTCCTGTCATGTCTCTGAATTTGCCAAACTAATCAGGAAAGTGGTTATGCTCTTGGCATTGGTTCAGCATAGCAAGTGCAGATTTGCAAAAACTTCTGCTAGACAGGATGGAAGTTGCTGAAGAGAATGTTATGTTATATAATTGCGTCCTGTTTAAGCAGAGCAGGCCAGGTGTCACAGGTTTGTTAATATTGTGTTTCAGCATAACCTACTGATCCATGTTGATGTGTAATGGCACATTTATTTTCATTATATTGAAGCTATAAAGACCTTAAGAAATGTGGAAACAGCATTGTTTATCAGTTACATGAAGCCACACAGGAGAGTGTTAGTGCAGACTATCTCAAGGTGCTTTAAAGCAAATGTTGATTAAGGCAGGTATTAACACTGAAGTGTATATATCCTTTTTCCACTGGAGCAGCAACAACGTCGTCGGCTAGGGCGATGGATGTTCACAGCGGCCATATTTTTATAGGTGCAGGGTGGTCAAATTATTTTTAAAATGTTTTACCATCGGCCGATCGGAAAGAGGCTGTTTGCAAATTCAGGATTAAGTCCTGTTTAGTTTCCCCTGGGATAGAGGGGTTACTGTTTGTTTTGATTATTCAAATCAATTGTTACTGCATGATATTCACATTTCATGTTTAATGCATTATTGATTGTTTCTCATCGAAAGTCAATCAATGCAGTGAGAAGCCAGGATTTGGATCTGCGGCATAAAATCACAAAGCTTTGAACCCTTCACGTAGTGACAAACGTGACTCCGAAGTAAAATAGTAAGATTAAACGAGAACTTACCAAGTTTGAAGTTTGATCTTTATTTTATGAGGAGTTACGTTGGTGATTACGTGCCCGCCACGCCCAACCCTCTCTCATAAAAAAAGGTCATATGGTAGTTCTCATGTTGCTCATCTTAATATGTTAATTCAAATATTGTGTTATCTGTGATTTTATACCGCTGCTTTGAAGATTGACGCGCATGCGCCCTGACGGGTCTTCTTCACGTAATCACCAACGTAACTCCTCATAAAATAAAGATCAAACTTCAAACTTGGTAAGTTCTCGTTTAATCTTACTATTATCATTCCCAATATGAGCGGGAATCAATAGGCCAGTCAGGCACTACGAAAATGCCTGAAGCGGGATCTTGCTGAATTTTATTGCAAGACCCGACTGATGAGGCAAAAATGGAGGAAAGACATAAAAGGACATTCCTCCTCAGTGTAGCGAGAATGCATCCATCGCCACTGCCCCTAGATGTGCCTGTCATGCCACATATTTTTACAAATGGTGATTGAGGCTGGATGCAAACATATCGAAATTCGGTGTTCCATCGAGCCACAATGTCATTAAAATACTTTGTGATCCAACATCCATTCTGTGTTGTAATTGATTTTACATGATGATACACCAGTGCCAAATGAGGTTAGGTAAATTATCACAGAGTACTTTAACGATTGCACCCATGTGATTAACATATGCCACCACCCTAGTGTATCAACTTGGAGTTGAGCATGCAGATTATGCATATTTGCACAATAAACCTTTAACCCATAAAATGTACCTAGTGTCTATAGGTAGTTGATACCATATAACTGAAGAATTGGTAACTCATGCAAATCCCATCCGCCTCCGTAACTAGAGATGGTATTCGTAATATCCCATCTTTGAGCACTAACATCAGTTTGTCATATAACTGAAGATTTACTGACCAAAAGGTTACTGAATACTGTTCGTCCACCATCGGGACTTTAATAGCTTCAGCTAGTACTAGCATAGGTCTGTTAATAATGACCTACATGGTACTTGAGAGGTTACTCCTTTGCATGTTGTAAGTTCTGATAATGCAAAGGCCCAAATTGCACAGCTGAAACACAGATACTATATTGCCAATTACACTTGATGAATAGAAGGCTGCTTCATAACAACAAGGTTGTCACATCCTTCTATTAATTCCAATCTCTTGCCCCAGGGCGGAGTCACAGACAAATTAATAGAGTTGAAGGTAAATCCCAATAATCATTAACTCTAGTTGGTATCAACAAATTTAACTGGATGGATGAGAATCCCAATTTCTCAAATATAGTTTGCGGCTGAAACAGTTAATTTAGCAAAATACAGCATTTAGAATATCATCCAGTTGGCCATAACAAGTGTTTTTGAGCACTGAGCAGCCCAAGCACCGCTTTTAGTAATTTGGGAGCTGAAGTAAGCCCATTTTGCAATGCTTTAACTGTTATCATTGCCCCATCCAGCTAAATTTCAAATATCTCCGGTGATCTCTGTGAATGGGAACTGAATAGTATGTATCTTTGAGATCGATGCATGCCATAAAGATCCTATGACTTGGATAGGCTGGGTGAGTGGGCAAATGCATGGCAGATGCAGTATAATGTGGATATTTGTGGGGTTATCCACTTTGGTGGCAAAAACAGGAAAGTAGACTATTATCTAAATGGTGGCCGATTGGGAAAAGGGGAGATGCAACGAGACCTGGGTGTCATGGTACACCAGTCGTTGAAAGTAGGCATGCAGGTGCAGCAGGCAGTGAAGAAAGCGAATGGTATGTTAGCATTCATAGCAAAAGGATTTGAGAATAGGAGCAGGGAGGTTCTACTGCAGTTGTACAGGGTCTTGGTGAGACCACACCTGGAGTATTGCGTACAGTTTTGGTCTCCATATCTGAAGAAAGACATTCTTGCCATAGAGGGATAACAGAGAAGGTTCACCAGACTGATTCCTGGGGTGTCAGGACTTTAATATGAAGAAAGACTGGATAGACTCGGCTTGTACTCGCTAGAATTTAGAAGATTGAGGGGGGATCTTATAGAAACTTACAAAATTCTTAAGGGGTTGGACAGGCTAGATGCAGGAAGATTGTTCCCGGTGTTGGGGAAGTCCAGGACAAGGGGTCACAGTTTAAGGATAAAGGGGAAATCCTTTAGGACCGAGATGAGAAAAACATTTTTCACACAGAGTGGTGAATCTCTGGAACTCTCTGCCACAGAAGCTAGTTGAGGCCAGTTCATTGGCTATATTTAAGAGGGAGTTAGATGTGGCCGTGGCTAAAGGGATCAGGGGATATGGAGAGAAGGCAGGTACAGGATACCGAGTTGGATGATCAGCCATGATTATATTGAATGGCAGTGCAGGTTCAAAGGGCCGAATGGCCTACTCCTGCACTTATTTTCTATGTTTCTATGTTTCTATGAAAATCAGTTGTTAGACATTAACGAAGTTTCCTATTCTGAAATGTCTATACTGCACAAGCGAGTTAACTCAAGGATGAACCGACATCCTCTATCTTTCACAATGAACAGGCCACGCCTGCCATAATTCCGAGCCTGCCTCGAAAGACAATTCTGGCCATATTTCCGAGCCTGTCTCGAAAGGCAATCCTGGCCATAATGCTGAGCCTGCCTCGAAAGACAACTCTGGCCATATTTCCGAGCCTGTCTCGAAAGGTAATCTTCCGGTGGCGTCATGTTAGACTAACAGACGTGCACCCAGCTCCTCTCCCGAAAAACTTCACGATTTATCGTGTAAAACGGGTCCGAAAATCGGGATTGTTTTTAAAAACCTTACCGGAGCTTCTGGTTACCGCGCTGATGACGTCATCGTTAAACGCGATGTTTTAAACGGTGGTTTGAAGCCCTTTAAATGAGTAAATTGACTCCAGCTGTGAGCCCTCAGAGAGCTGTGAATAAACTGTTGAAACAGTTCGAAATTGAAGTTACCTCTGAAGTCTCTGAAGTGGCTGCAGAAATGGATACAAGATCTAAGAAAGACTTTGATGACTTGAAAAAATCAATGAAAAATTTGAAAGATGAGATCTCGGATAATAGGGTGGAAGATAAGAAGGAAATGAAGGAAAATTCGGCAAAAATGATGGAAGGAATGCAGAAGATGATGAAGGATTTAAATGCTGGTAACCAGAAGAATATGACGGATTTACTGGACACTATGAATAAACGAATTGATGAGGTGAAAGATGGACTATCAGAGAAAATGGATAAGATGGATGTAATTACTACGGATAAGTTCACGGCTGTACTTGAAACAGTAGCTGCAAGTATGCAGACAATCACGGAATTGGAGAAAAATACGGCACGACTGGTTGAAGACATGGCGAAATTGAGGCAAGAACATGAGCAAATGAGGCGAGAAAACGAACAAGCATCACTACAAATGGGGACTCAATTAGAGAAAGTCTCATTCAAATGCCTGGACCTGGAAGCTCGTTCTAGACGCCAGAATCTGAGGATTCTTGGTGTTTCAGAGGGGGCAGAAGGGGAACAGGTACGTGAATTTGCCATGGGCTTGTTGAAACAACTGTTGAATCTTCCCAAGGAACCGAAAATCGAAGTGGCTCATCGTGTCCCAAGATTTGGAAAAAGATTTGATGCGGGAAAAGCTTATCCACGACATATTATAGTGAAATTTCGAGACACTGCAGAACTGGAATATGTTATGACCCATATCAAATATGGTGTACAATTACGGCTGGACAAAGACACTATTAAGATATTCAGGGACTACCCACATGAAATTGTGCAAAAAAGAAACAAATTTGATAAGGTTAAAGATCTTTTAAGAGGGAGAGAAGGGGTCAGATTCGGGGTTTTTTATCCCGCTAAAATGCGTATTTCTTTTAATGGTCTTGAAAAGTCATTTGTTAAGCCTGAAGACGCTTTCAAATATGCCCAAACGATTGTTGAAAGACAGAAATAAAAGGGAGCTTTGGCAGATCCGAATAATTCTCAGCTATGTTTTGTCTGGGGATAGTTACACTGTTATCTCCGGAATGTTGAAGCAAGGACATTTTCTGTTCAAAACGTGTAAACAACTTTATAACGGGATATGAATTAGAAAATAATTGCTTATTGATTAAAATGTTATAACCAATTGTAAGAACTTATCCTATTAACAACTTTAAAAGTTATGCAGGTTAGATTAGAATACTAACAAAAAAAACAAAAAAATAATGAACTAACATACTAATATGAATTTTTAATAAATTGTAACCTTGTCTATAAGCGGGAGGAGGGGATGAGAAACGAGCTCCTGGCTTATGTCCAGGAGCACGTCTCGTTAACCCCTTCAACCAACAGCTGATTCTTATTGAAATCAAAAATATTGGTTTAATAATTAAACTCTGATATATATATATGTTATAAGGAAATATCAGGGTAAAATTGTATTATATATATGAATGTGAGGCCTCGTTTTAATATTTTAATATGTTATGATTAACTAAGAGAGCGGAGCGAGTTGAGCAACAACGCAATGGAAGTCAAAATAAGGTTTTTTCCCACCTACAGGTGGGTCACTCGCTACAGTGCCGACTATAGACACTGTAGCCTCACTTTTTTAGTTTTTTTTTTATTACATAAAATCACTTGTTTGTGTTTTGTGTTTAGTGATAAGAATAATATGGACATACCAACAAAAGTTAATAATTCAAAAACTCCCCCAATACCTAAAGACCTGGGATATGGACGCACCACAAGATTCAAAGGTACTATAATTATTCAAAATGCATGACACCACACAAAAGAACCTAGGAGGAGTCTCATTTTGTAGTTGGAATATAAGAGGTATTAATGAACCTATCAAAAGGGGTAAGATATTAGCTCAGCTAAAAATGTATAATTCTGACATTACCTTCCTACAAGAAACACACCTAAAACCTCAGGACCAAGTTAGGCTGAGGGCGAAATGGATAGGTCAAACATACCACTCTTCATTCACTTCAAAATCTAGAGGCACGTCAATTATCATAAGAAAAGGTATACCATTTAAAGCAAAGAATATTATAACAGATATAGAAGGGAGATACCTAATAGTTAATGGAGAAATCCATGACACTCCACTTACTTTGGTAAATATATATGCCCCTAACTTTGATAACCCCCACTTTTTCAATAAAATCTTCAATATAATTGCAGAGTCAAACTATCAAAATGTTATAATAGGCAGAGACTTTAATTGTGTTTTAGACCCGTACTTAGATAAATCAAGTCAAAAACAGAGAGGGAATATGAAATCGAAAACTGGGGAACTCCTCAATACCTACATAAACAACACTAATATAGCAGATGTTTGGAGAATTGTGAATCCAACTGGCAGGGAATATTCGTTTTACTCAATGGTACATAAGACATACTCACGTATAGACTACTTTCTGCTGGATACAAAATTAATCCCCCAAACATCTAATGCAATATATCATACAAATTCAATTTCAGACCATTCTCCACTAACTTTCTTTTTAAAACTGGAAGGATTGTCTAAGAATAATTCATTCTGGAGATTTAACTCTCAAATTTTAAAAGATCCACAAGCGAGTATATATTTAAAAGAACAAATGGAGGTCTTTTTTCAAACAAATGATACTTCAGATATATCGCCTACTTTACTTTGGGAATCTTTTAAAGCATACATTAGGGGTATTATAATTTCATATCAAGCTTTTCAAAATAAAAAGAATAAGAATGAACAAAGACAGTTAGAAGAACTTATTAGACAAATGGATATAGATAATGCTAAAGATCCAACAATAGATAAACATAATAAAATAATAATTTTAAAATTTAAATTAAATAAATTATTATCTACCAAACTTATAAGACTTTTTCAAATTACAAAACAAGAGCACTTTGAATTTGGGGATAAACCGCATAAACTTTTGGCTCGCCAGCTAAAAAAACGAGAAAAGGAACATACTATACCAAAGATCAAATCAGATAAAGGGGAATTATTAACAACACCGAAGGATATTAATAAAAGATTTGCGCAATTTTACGAGAATTTGTATACATCTAAAACGATAATTGATTCCAATAATATCACAAAGTTCTTGGATACCTGTAATCTTCCAAAGTTAGAGCTGAAGGAACAAGAGGAACTGGGTGCACAAATCTCAATTAAGGAATTAGAAGATACAATAAACTCACTAAAAAATGGAAAAACACCAGGCCCTGATGGATTTACTAATGAATTTTATAAAAACTTTTATGATAAAATAATACCAAGATTACAAAAAATGTACCAATACGCTTTTAAAAAACGAATACTACCTGATACATTAGCGGAATCAACGATTACATTAATACCTAAGAAAAATAAGGATTTAGAAGAACCTGGCTCATATAGAGCTATAGCATTGTTAAACACAGATCACAAAATATTAGCGAAAACATTAGCCAGAAGATTAAGTAAATACATTAGTAAATTAATAAACCCAGATCAGACAGGGTTTATCCCTAAGAGATACTCTTCTAATAATATGAGACGTCTACTCAACATAATGCACTCACACAAATCTGAAGATCAAGAATTATCAATTATTTCGCTGGATGCTGAAAAAGCATTTGATCAAGTAGAATGGAATTATATGGATAAAGTATTACAAAAATTTCAACTGGGAGAGAATTTTATTTTATGGATTAAGTTACTATATAACAAACCTACAGCTAGAATACTTACTAATAACATATTATCCTCGAAATTTCAACTATCAAGGGGAAATAGACAAGGATGCTCATTATCACCACAGCTGTTTGCTCTCATTATTGAACCGCTAGCAGAAAAAATTAGAATACACCCTGATATTCATGGATATAATACTAAAGACTCATATAATAAAATATCTTTATACGCGGATGATATATTATTGTATATTACAAAACCTCAAATCACTATACCAAATATATTAAATTTAATTGAAGACTTCGGATCTTTTTCTGGATATAGAATAAATTGGAATAAAAGTGAAATTATGTCAATAAAACCGAAAGATTCAACACATCTTTTAAAATTCCCTTTTAAAATAGCTACAGAAAAATTTAAATATTTGGGAATCGAAATTACCAGAGCATATCAAGGTATGCTCAGGGCAAATTTTGACCCCCTACTTAATAAACTGAATACATTAATTAAATTCTGGAAAACGCTTCCGATGTCTTTAATAGGCCGAATAAACGCAATAAAAATGATCTTTTTACCACAAATTTTATACCTATTTCAATCAATTCCTATATACTTACCTAAGAAGTTTTTTAAAAAACTCGACTCAGATATCACTAATTTTATATGGGACTATAAATCACATAGAATACAAAAAACCCATCTGAATAAATCTAAAGTATTGGGGGGTCTAGCACTACCCAATTTTATGTATTATTATTGGTCAGTAAATATTAAAAACATGATTCAACTGATGGATAACTCCGCCCAGCAAGTAGACTGGATTGTAATGGAGAAAGAGGATTGCTCCTCTAGAAACATTGGAGCGATCCTCCTCTCTCCAATGAAATTGAATAACATAAACTATAATAAGAACCCAATTATTCATAGTACAATCCGTATTTGGAAACAAATAAAACAAAATTTAAAATTAAGAAACTTATCACTTTTATTACCTATAGTCAATAACCCTTCGTTTAGTCCTTCTATTATAGATAAAGCTTATACACAATGGGATAGACTAGGAATTAAAACGCTTGGTGACTTGTATGAAACTGGAAAATTACTTTCATTTCAACAATTACAAATAAAATATAAACTCGGAAATAATCAATATTTTAAATACTTTCAAATATGCGACTATTTGAAAAAATATATAAAAGATCATCATAATAACCCAGCAGATGTACTGGACGAGGCAATGCAGACAAAAGCGGAATCAGCAAACTTAATATCATATTTGTACAATATTATCTTAAATGTACAAATACCATCTACGGAGGGTATCAGAAGAGACTGGGAACAAGAGTTAGCTATTAAAATTTCAAAGGAAAGTTGGAATGAATACTTATTAAAAGTACATAAATGCTCGATTAATGTAAGACACACTTTAATACAATTTAAAATTTTACATAGATTATACATTATATTATTAATTTTACATTATATTATTCGAAAACTAAAATTCATAAAATTTTATAAAATTCATAAAATTTTCCCAAACGTATCATCTATTTGTGATAAATGTCAATCCCAAGAAGCAACTATAGCGCACTCATTTGTCTTCTGTACAAAAATTCAAAAATTTTGGAATGAAATTTTTGAAATCTTTACAAAGTTATTTAAAACAAGACTGATACCCAAAGCAGAATGGATTATCTTCGGAATAACGGAAGATGATCCAGAACTAAATGTGTTTCAAAAGAAATTAATGGATTATGGGTTAATAACTGGAAAAAAGCTAATTCTAAAATTTTGGAAGAAGGCTCCAATACCAACTATAAATATGTGGATTTCAAATATGTTTGAAACACTACACCTTGAAGAGATAAGACTCCTCCTAGCAGGTAAACCAGATCACTTCCACCTGACGTGGTCTGCATTTATAGAATTATTACAAACATAGGGTGCAAAAGTACTTTAAAAAAATAAAAAATTGAGGTCGGGTAAGGGGGGATGATAGTTGAAGAGTTGGTATGTCCTATTTACGTGATGCTCAAAAAAAAAACATTTGTTTTTCTTTTTTTCTCTCTCTCTTTTCTTTTCTTAGGGCCTATTTCTTAACTCTTTTTATTTTTGTTTTTAATTTCGCTCTCATAGGGTCCTCGTCCTTTTTTTTTGTTGTTACATTTTCTACACTTTTCTACACTTGCACTTTTTCCTTCACTTTCTTCTCTCTTTCAATCTTTTCTTTCTTTAGTGTAAAAAAAAAAAAATAAAGGGAGTACATTAATTGTAAGAAGATATAAATGACGAGTATTAATGTATGTGGCTGTGATGTAATGTACTTCTAATAAATAAAAATTAAAAAAAAAAAAAAAAAAAGAAAGGTAATCCTGGCCATAATACTGAGCCTGCCTCGAAAGACAACTCTGGCCACAATTCCAAGCCTGCTTGGAACCCTTGTATACTGTGCAGTATAAACTAATCTCATATTATCATTTTAGTTTATAAACGGATCTGAATCTCATGTTATCATTGTCATTTGTACAAAAAACAAGTGTAAATATTACCAACTTGTAAATGGTCCACATACCCCATGTTTCGGAAAGAACCAGACCCACCTACTTCCATGGTTACCGATGGTCTTATGGTAAGCCCAAAGGCCCCTGATGCGGGTTCTATTTCCTTCCTTGATTTGGAGAGTAGGACTGCTGGGGTGGGTGGATTCCATATTTTTCCTGTAAAAGAGATTCCTGCAAACAAAAAACAGAACCTGGAAATAAGTTCAAAAACTTACCTGCAGGGTTTGAAACTTACCGCTGAAGGAGCGACGCGCCTGCCAGCCAGTCGTGCGGCATGCGTTAGACGATAATGACGCGCATGCAGGCTGGCGGGCTCTTCACGTAGTCGCTCACGTGACTCCGAAGTAAAATTTATTGTCATGTGTACAGTGAAAAGCTTTTTTGTTGCACGCTATCCAGTCAGCGGAACATCTCGACCAAGACTAGAATAAAGGGAGTAACATTTATTGCAGGTGAAGTCCAGTAAAGTCCGATTAAAGAGAGTCCAATGGTCTCCAATGAGGTAGATGGTAGTGTAGGCAGGAACTGCAAATGCTGGTTTACACCAAAGATAGACACAAGATGCCTAAGTAACTCAGCGGGTGTAAAGAGGCGTCATAACACACCGTGTCTTTACTACTGTTTATTCATGATACACATACTTTACTGCCCTAGCTGTTCGTGGTCTGTCACCGGAACCAGAGAGCGAGCACTGGGTGGGAAGGTTGTAATTATACTAGTGATGTGGGGAGTGGTTAGTAGTGGTGAGGTCACTATATTAAAGGTACATGCACATGTCATCAACATCCTTCCCCTTGGAAATAAAAAGCAATACAGTAGTGACAAGGCGACCACGTCTCATATGCTACGAGCAGGTGAGCAAACAGTTAAGCAAAATCACCATAACGGACAGGCGGCCTGACCACCCGCCCAGATCGGGTACGCAGCGCGCCATCTCCCCCCTCTGCAGTAGGAACTTGAGTAGGAGCAGGCGCGGGTGAGAGAACCGGGGAACCGGGAGGAGAAAGAGAAAACGGAGACGGAGCAGGGGAAGCAGGAGCAGTAGCGGGAAGACGGGCAGGTGAGGGAGGACTGGCTGGTGGAGAGCGGGGCATACGTGGAAGGGCAGGTAACGTGGGTGGGAGTAGGGGTCTGCAGGCGTCGGCGGGGGCTCGATAACAAGCCGCAGATGTTGGCGGGACCGGCGGTAAATAGCACCGTCATGGTCGACTAGATAGGACCGCAGCGAACCAGCAGTACCGACGACGATGGCAAGCCTGGGGTGACCGGAGGGGGACTGCTTCCGGACGACTTGGCCAGGGAACAGAGGCGGGAGGGGACGGCAGGACTGGTCGTGGGAGCGCTTTTGGATTTCTTGCTTGAGGGCAATGCGCTCCTGGACAGCAGCGGGCTGGAGAACAGAGGGAACGAGGGACCGCTGGGTCACCGGGATCGGAGGTCTCGTAGTGCGAGACATCAGCCGTTGTGCTGGGGAACCCAACGCAGTGTCGCGGCAAATGTTCCGAAGGTTGAGGAGGGCCAGGTAAAAGTCAGAATGGGACAGTCTACAATGTTCCAGCAAGTCCTTAGCACTGCGGACAGCGCGCTCTGCCAAGCCGTTGCTTTGTGGGTACTCTGGGCTGCTGGTATAGTGTCGGAAGTTCCAGCTGGCAGCGAAACGCCGAAATTCGGCACTCGAGAGCTGGCTGCCGTTGTCCGATTGAAGACTTGCCGGGGTGCCAAAGGTTCCGAAGTGTTGGCGCAGCCTCCCGATACCGGCCGAAGAGGTGAGGGAGTGCAGCCGGCCAACCTCGAACCAGATGGAGTACGAGTCCACAAGAACCAGGAAGTGCTTGCCACGCCACTCAAAAATGTCAGCGGCGACAGTCATCCAGGGCAGCTCGGGGGCAGGCTGTTGCAGAAGCGGCTGCCGTTGCTGATGGGGAGCGAGGCTATTGCAGACAGAGCAAGCGGAGACCCTCTCCCGGATGTCTTGGGCCATGCTGGTCCAGTAGAACAAACTCTGGGCCTGAGACAGGGTGGCCTCGGCCCCAGGATGACCGCGATGGGCGGTCTGAAAGTATTGGTCACGCAGGGCAGCAGGCACGACGACCTTGTGCCCCTTCACGACCACGCCGTCGTGCAGCACGAGTTCGTCACGGACCAGGAAGTAGGGCACGACTCCAGGCAGCAAGGATGAACGACTGTCTGGCCAGCCCTGCCTGATGACGTCGGCAAGCTGCTGCAGGGCAGGATCCTTGGCAGTGTTGCTGACCAGGGACTGCATCTGCTGGGAAGGCACAATGTTGACGTTGAGCACCATCAGGTCAGACGATTCATATGGATGGCGATCGGTGGACGTTAGCGGTGCGCGGGACAGCGTGTCGGCCACAAACATGTCCTTGCCTTTGCGATATACAATTTTGAACGTAAAACGCTGGAGCTGCAGCATCATGCGCTGCAAACGGGACGAGGCAACGTGGATCGGCTTGTTGAGGATAGAGACCAGCGGCTGATGGTCGGTCTCGATCGTGAAGCTGTTTCCCAGAATATAGTCCTTGAACTTGGAGCAGGCAAACACCACAGCAAGCAGCTCCTTCTCTATCTGAGCATAGCGCTGCTCGGCAGGGGTCATGGTGCGGGAAGCGTAGGAAACAGGCAGCTGCAGGCCATCGTGGAGCTGCAGCCAAGCAGCACCAAGACCGAACTTGGAGGCGTCGCAGGTAAGAACAATGGGACGCTGCAGATCGAAGAATTGGAGAGTGGGGGTACTGGCCAGCCTGGACTTCAGAATGTCAAAAGCTTTCTGGTGATGCGGGAGCCAGGCCCAGGCAGTGTCCTTCTTGATCAACTCCCTCAGGGGCGCGCTCAGCTCGCTGAGGTCGGAGATGAACTTCCCCAGCTAATTAACCATGCCCAGGAAATGCTGCAGGCTGGGCACGTCGGTGGGCGAAGACATCCTGGAGACCGCGGCCGTCTTCTGCGGGTCAGGCTTCAGCCCCGATGCGGTAAAGACATGGCCCACATAGGTGACCTCCGGGACGCGGAAACTGCACTTTTTTGTGTTTAGTTTGAGGTTGATTTCACGGGCCCAGTCCAGGACTTGACGGAGGTGGAGATCGTGCTCAGCAACGTCCTTACCATAGACCAGGATGTCGTCAACGATGATAGCACACGGCAGACCGGCGAACAGCTGCTCCATCGTCCGCTGGAAGACCTCGCTGGCAGAGTTGATCCCGAATGGCATGCGGAGGAATCGGAACCTGCCGAAGGGCGTGCTGAAGGTAGTCAGGTAGGAGGACCGCTCGTCCAGCGGTATCTGCCAGAAGGAGCTCTTGGCATCGAGAACCGAGAAGACAATGACCGGGCCAACCTGTGCAGCGACGTCCTCCACTGTTCGCATGGGGTAATGAGGGTGTCTGATGGCAAGGTTCAGGTCTTTGGGGTTGATGCAAATGCGAATTTCACTTTTGTCCTTTTTCGCAGCAACAACCATGGGGAGACCCACATGGTGGGTTCGCTCACCTCCTTCAGGATGCCCATGGTAACCATGGGCAGCGTTAATTCCACCTTGTCCTTCATGGCGAAGGAGATGCGGTGCGGTGGACGGACTATAGGTTCAACACCGGGGTCGACAACGATCTTGTAGCTGCAGGGCAGCTTGCCCAGCTTGTCATCAAAACGGTCAGGGTATTCGTGCAGTGGGTCCATAAGGGTCCGCACCTGGTGGATATCACGGTGGAAAGAGACCAAGCCGAGGTCCTGGCACGCCCGGGCGCCCAACAGGGTGATGTTGTCAGTATCCAGTAGATAAAAAGTGAGGTGCCGAGTGGCATGCAGTACCTTGCAGTGCAGGGTAGCCCTCCCCACCGGAATGAGCACGCTTCCCCCGTAGGCATGCAACAGGGAGTGATCGGGAGTAACATTCTCATCAGTCCTTATCTTCTTGAAGAGGCCTATTGACATTACATTGATCACGGCCCCCGTGTCGAGTTTGGCGGTGAAGGTCGAGCCGTTGACAGTAACGTGAACCGAAGGGTCCGTTATCAGTGCAGGTGCATCCAACACTGAAAATATGCTGGTCTCCCCCTGGGAGGAACTTGTATCAGACAAAGGGAGTTCATCAGGCTGGAACTGTGAACCAAGCGCGCCATCAGCTCGAGCAAGGTTGTTTAACATTCTGCGTGGAGCAGGAACTGGCTTCCCACGAGAGTGACAGGCGGCAGAGAAATGGTTCAATTTCCTGCAAAAGTTGCATGTTTTTCCCAGTGCAGTGCACACATTAGACTGATGGGAGGTAAAGTTGCAGTTGGGGCACCGCTGTGGGCTGCTACCCCCGGGTGCAGTGGACCCCCGTTGCCGTTGCGGGCCAGCGTTCCGCCGGCGGCCAGCAACACTGGTAAAGTTAATGTCATGATCAGCAGACGACACCGCCAAGGCGACAGCCTCAACCATGCGGGAGGCGTGCAGAGCATCGGCTAAAGACAGGTCGTGCTTCCGCAGAAGTTCAGCCCTTAGTTTTTCATCTTGAAGACCATACACTAAAATGTCCCGGGTCAGCGTGTCCAGGCTGCAATGCCTGGCCAGGTGACGCAACGCGGCGATATAGTTATCGATTGACTCTCCAGAGATCTGACGCCGGGTGAACATTTTAAAACGCTCTTGAATGCAGTTAGTGGGGATGTCGCACATAGCGGTAAACTTAGCCATAAGATATACCGGGTCCTGAGCATCTTCACCTGCACCATAGACAAACGACTCAGCCCGTTCCAGGGCATCAGGACCAGCCAGGTTGAGAAGCAGAGAAGCCCGTGTAGCAGGGGTGGCAGCAGGATGGGCGATCGCGGCGTAGTGTTGAAAGTCATGTCTAAAGACACCCCACCAATGGGAAATGTCCGAGTCGAAGACAAGCATGTCGGGTTTGCGGCAAGAAGTAGCCATGGCACGGGAGATTAAAAAATGGGGAAATGGGTCCAACGTAAAGAAAAACCGATAAACTGGAGGCGCAAAGGTACGACGCTGACACCATGTAAAGAGGCGTCATAACACACTGTGTCTTTACTACTGTTTATTCATGATACACATACTTTACTGCCCTAGCTGTTCGTGGTCTGTCACCGGAACCAGAGAGCGAGCACTGGGTGGGAAGGTTGTAATTATACTAGTGATGTGGGGAGTGGTTAGTAGTGGTGAGGCCACTATGTTAAAGGTACATGCACATGTCATCGACAGCGGGTCAGGCAGCATCTCTGGACAAAAGGAACAGGCGTTGTTTTGGGTCAAAATGTCACCTATTCCTTTTCTCCAGCGATGCTGCCTGACCCATTAAGTTACTCCAGCATTTTGAGTCTATCTTTGAGGTAGCTGGTACATCAGGGCTGCTCTCTAATTGGTGATTGAACAGTTCAATTGCCTGATAACAGCCGAGTAGAAACTGTCCCTGTATCTGGAGGCATGCATTTTCACACCTCTGTACCTCTTTCCTGATGGGAGAGGGGAGTAGAGGGAGTATCTGGGGATGAGACTTGTCCCTGACTATGCCAATGGCCTTGCGAAGGCAGCGTATAAATAAACTACATTTGCGCTTGAAAACAAACGTTAGTGGGACCAATTAATGACATTAACCTATAAAAAGAAAAATATTGTCGAGCATTTTGTCAATGTAATAATAACGCTTTCAATGAACCTAATTAATGTATGGAACATTAGAAATTTAGCAAGTAGAATGGAAAAAAATGGCTGATCAATCAGCAAGTGACAATTATAGTTGAACTACCATTTAAGTTCTTTGATAATGCAATAAGACATGGTTCCACATCCATGATGGAAGTTTGCATTCCAATCATGCAGGTTGCTCAGAATTTAATTTATGTTTGTTGGTACTTTTCCACCGGGTGGCGCCAGCAATGTCTGCCTCGCCAACAGTCTGTCTGTCCCATCCTTCTTTTTTTGTTTTATAGTATGTGTTAAATGTACTTTTAGTGTTCTTTAGCTTGTTTTATGTGGGGGATGGGGGGGGGGGGGTTGGGGGAAACTTTTTTTAAATCTCTTACCTCAACGGAGATGTGATTTTTTTCCGTATCATATCGCCGTCCGCACTGCGACCTAGCATCGAGGAGTTGGCGGCCTCTGCTGGAGACAGACTTCGGGAGCTCCAACCATGGGATCCTGCGGGACTTAACATCATGGAGATGGTGATCCCTTTGCCAGGGATCGACCTCGGAGCTCCAACAGTGGGAGCCTGTGGACATTAACATCGTGGAGCTCGCAGTCCCTGGTTAAAGGCCGACTTCGGGAGCTCCAACTGCAGAAGCTTCGACCGCTCCGACGAGGGAGCTTCGATCACCCCGAAGTGGGAGTTTCGATTGCCCCAACTGATGGTTCGACTGCCCATACTGCAGGAGAATAAAGAAGGAAGAAGTTTAGAATGTATTGCCTTCCATCACAGTGAGGAATGTGGGGAATCCACTGTGGTGGAAGCTTATGTTATCTTTTATGTACTTTTGTGTCTTACTGCTTTTTTGAGTATGGTTGTATGGTAAATCTAAATTTGATGCATAAAATTAACAATACAACAATGCACTAGTCAGTTTTCACTAATAGCTTAAAGCCTTTAGACTTTAGAGATACAGAGCGGAAATAGGCTCTTCGGCCCACTGAGTCCATGCTGACCAGTGATCACCATGTACACTAGCCCTATCCTACACACTAGGGACAATTTACAATTTTACCGAAGCCAATTAACCTACAAATCTGTACATATTTGCAGTGTTGGAGAAAACCCACTTGGTCACAGGGAGAATTTACAAACTCCATATCGACAGCATCGTAGTCAAGATCGAACCTGGGTCTCTGGCATTATAAGGCAACAACTGTACCGCTGTGCCGCCCAAGAAAATGGAGGGCATTCACTCACAATTATGATATATGCCTTGTAGATGTTGCAAATGCTGAAGGGTATCATGAGATTTCTAGCTGGAGCTTTCTTAGCCAGTCTTCCCTCATTGTAATTGTGCTATTATCATAGTTTGCTAAAATGATGAACGCCTGTACTTCATCTCCATTTTGCAAACTATCATCTGGAAAACTCACCAAGGTAGGCTCTCAGTACGACAGTGCTTTCTATCAATAGTATCAGGCTGAACTTAAAAGTAAAAAATGCTGGAAATAACAGGTCAAATGGTATCCATGTAGAAAGAAAGAGAGTTGACCATTTAGGTAAATTAAATTCTAACTAAACTGAGAAAACTTGAAATGAAACAAGTTTTAAGCTGCAGACCAATGTGGGTGTGTGGAGAAATAAAAGAAAACTTAGAACACAGAACAGCACAGCACAAGAACAGGCCCTTCAGCCCACAATGCCTGTCCTGAACATGATGGCAAGACCATATCTTCCTGCACGTAAACCATATCCCTCCATTCCTGCATATCGATATGCCTCTCCAAAAGTCTCTTAAATGCCACTATTGTACCTGCCTCCACCACCACTCACAGCAGCAGGTTGCAGGCGCTCACCGTTCTCTATGTTTAAAAATAAACTTGTCCTGCAAACCTGCTTTAAACTGTGCCCCATATTTAAAGCTATGCCCTACAGTATTTGGTTTTTCCATAATGGAGAAAAAAGGTTCTACCTTATAATACCTGCCTCTCATAATATTTTAATCAATTCTCCCTGCAACCTCCATCATTCCAAAGAAACAATCAAAGTCTGTACAACCTCTTCCTCTAGCTAATACCTACTCATCCAGGCATCATTCTGGTCACCTATTCGTCACCCATTCCTTTTCTCCAGAGATGCAGTCTGGACGGCTGAGTAACTCCAGCTTTTTGTTTCTATCTTCGGTTTAAACCAACATCTGCAGCTCCTTCCTACACATCATTCTGGTAAAACCCCTTTGCACCCTTTCCAAACCCTACACATATTAGGAAATCCCCAGGGCCAGATAGGCTGCATCCCAGAGTACTTAAGGAATTAGCCCCAGAAATAGTGGGTGCATTAGTGATAATTTTTCAAAACTCTTTAGATTCTGGAGTAGTTCCTGAGGATTGGAGGGTAGCTAATGTAATCCCACTTTTTAAAAAGGGAGGGTGAGAGAAAATGGGGAATTACAGACCAGTTAGTCTAACGTCGGTAGTGGGGAAACTGCTGCAATCAGTTATTAAAGATGGGATAGCAGCACATTTGGAAAGTGGTGAAATCATTGGACAAAGTCAGCATGGATTTATGAAAGGTAAATCATGTCTGATGAATCTTATAGAATTTTTCGATGATGTAACTAGTAGAGTGGATAAGGGAGAACCAGTGGATGTGTTATATCTGGACTTTCAGAAGGCTTTCGATAAGGTCGCACATAAGAGATTAGTATACAAACTTAAAGCACACGGTATTGGGGGTTCAGTATTGATGTCGATAGAGAACTGGCTGGCAGACAGGAAGCAAAGAGTAGGAGTAACGGGTCCTTTTCGCAATGGCAGGCAGTGACTAGTGGGGTACTGCAAGGCTCAGTGCTGGGACCCCCAGCTATTTACGATATATATTAATGATTTGGACGAGGGAATTGAATGCAACATCTACAAGTTTGCGGATGACACGAAGCTGGGGGGCAGTGTTAGCTGTGAGGAGGATGCTCGGAGGCTGCAAGGTGACTTGGATAGGCTGGGTGAGTGGGCAAATGCATGGCAGATGCAGTATAATGTGGATAAATGTGAGGTTATCCACTTTGGTGGCAAAAACTGGAAAGTAGACTATTATCTGAATGGTGGCCGATTAGGAAAAGGGGAGATGCAACGAGACCTGGGTGTCATGGTACACCAGTCATTAAAAGTAGGCATGCAGGTGCAGCAGGCAGTGAAGAAGGCGAATGGTATGTTAGCATTCATAGCAAAAGGATTTGAGTATAGGAGCAGGGAGGTTCTAATGCAGTTGTACAGGGTCTTGTGGAGGACCACACCTGGAGTATTGCGTACAGTTTTGGTCTCCAAACCTGAGGAAAGACATTCTTGCCATAAGGGAGTACAGAGAAGGTTCACCAGACTGATTCCTGGGATGTCAGGACTTTCATATGAAGAAAGACTGGATAGACTCGGCTTGTACTCGCTAGAATTTAGAAGATTGAGGGAGGATCTTACAGAAACCTACAAAATTCTTAGGGGTTGGACAGGCTAGATGCAGGAAGATTGTTCCCGATGTGGGGAAGTCCAGAACAAGGGGTCACAGTTTAAGGATAAGGGGGAGAATCTTTTAGGACCGAGATGAGGAAAACATTTTTCACACAGAGAGTGGTGAATCTCTGGAATTCTCTGCCACAGAAGGTAGTTGAGGCCAGTTCATTGGCTATATTTAAGAGGGAGTTAGATGTGGCCCTTGTGGCTAAAGGGATCAGGGGGGTATGGAGAGAAAGCAGGTACAGGATACTGAGTTGGATGATCAGCCATGATCATATTGAATGGCGGATGAGGCTCAAAGGGCCCGAATGGCCTACTCCTCTACCTATTTTCTATGTTTCCTATGTTTCTATGTATGTTACAAAACTTACCTTCAGCTGCGCTGCAGTTCTGTCACTGGCCGTGGTGCCGCGACTTTGGCGCCTTTGAGTGGGTGGGGGGGGGGGGGGTGCGGGGTTAAAATGTGGTTTTCTCCAGTCTGCCAGAGTTTTATTTTCTCGGGCTCCAGCTTTTGCTGAAGATTTGTTCCGACTGCCGGTCTGTGAATTTTTTTTTTAAACCGCGGGACAATTTCAGCGCTGGAGTAAAATGAAAATCAGCTTCTAATGCCGTGAACGTCGATAACGTGTACGGATTTCACGTACGGGACAGGTAAAGGAAAGCCGTTTATTTTACATATAAACGTGCTTCTTAGGATGCCTTTAATCCAAATGTTACGTTGCGGAAAGGTTACTTGGGCCCCATACGAACAGGCAGTATTTTTCCTGCCAATATGGGTTAAAATCACCGCAAAATACAACATTCAAATCGATCGCGTCCACAAAATCCCACTTGCAAGATGATTTAAATGGCCATTAATTTACGGGAATTAAACACTAATTCCTTCCATTTGGCCTATAAATTCATGACGAGATTTAAAAATCATGTTATATTGTGAATTCTTGTGTGAATGTTATTTGGACACTTAGGCTATTTAAAAATGTTAATCTTTTCTTAAGAAATGGATAGATGTTTAGATCTAGTAATTGAATTTTGTAATTAGCTACAATTAGGTAACTAGCTAATTATATGCTTTACTTTCAGGTCATCAAGTAAGATTGTTTCATATTTGTTTCAGAATGCTTCAATCTATAATAACTGAAAATTTATTTCAGTTTTCTTAATTTTTAAGAAAGTTATGGGCTTTTGACTGTCCTAGATCACAGCTTTTGTGTTCAGTCAATGGAAAAGCAATAGGGAACAAGATGCTAATTTCCGAGTATGAAAATGGCCATAACTTTTTTAATACTGAAGATATGAACGTGAATTAGGTGTCAAATTAAACTTCTTTTTATGCTTTATCTGATGGGATAAATTGCAGACTTGATTTTAAAATCTCAAAATGTGTAACATTGCCACACATATATCTTGTAATGAGGCAACCAGAACTGCACACAATACTCCAAATGCAACATAACCAAAGTCCTGTAAAAGCTGCATCATGACTTCCTGACTCTTCTGCTCAATGCCCCAACCAATGAAGGCATGCATACCTACTTCTCCCTTTTCTCATCAGGCAAGAGGTATAAAAGTGTGAAAACACACACCTCCAGATTCAGGGACAGTTTCTTCCCAGTTGTTATAGAAAACTGAACCATTATACCAACAACTAGAGAGCAAGCCCTGAGCTACTATCTACCACATTGGACACCCTCAGACTATCTTTGATTGGATTTTACTGGCCTTTATCATGTACTGTATACACTGTGGATGGCTCGATTGTAATCATGTATTGTCTTTCTACTGTGGTTAGCGTGCAACTAAAGCTTTTTGCTGTAGGTCTGTGTATGTGACAATAAACTAAACTAAACTATATGCCTTCTTTACTTAAGATAGACACAAAATGCTGGAGTAACTCAGCGAGACAGGCAGCTTCTCTGGATAGAAGTAATGGGTGACATTTCGGGTCGAGATCCTTCTTCAGACTGATCAGGGAGAGGGAGATACAGGAAATGTAAGGTGAAAATGAGAGTTAAGGAATGTAAGGTGTGAAAACAAGAGATAAGGTAATGTAATGAATGAATGAATTAATACGTTTATTGGCCAAGTATGTACACATACAAAGAATTGCCTTGGTGCTCTGCTCGCAAGTAACAAAACAACATTCAGTAAACAATTAAGAATAAAACATTAAAACATTAAGAATAAAACATTATAGTTTAACATGTGAATGAGGTTTCAGGCCTCACCACAGCACAGAGTCTGCCTTGTTGAAGGTACATAATGACCTACTCCTCACCGTTGACTCGGCGACTGTGCAATCCTGCTCCTTCTTGACCTCAGCGCAGCATTTGATACTGTCGACACACCATCCTAATGACCGTCTCCGGTACGGGGTTGGTATTGATGGCACTGCCCTGAGCAGGTTCATCTCCTACCTCAAAGGTAGGAGTTTCTCGACTAACATAGGAAACTCTTTCTCCTCCCCAGCTAATCTCTGCTGTGGGGTTCCCACAAGGTTCCATCCTTGGCCCCATTCTCTTCTCCCTGTATATGCTCCCCTTAGGCCAAGTCATTGAAAGGCACGGCATTTCCTTCCATTGCTACACAGACGATACACAACTCTCTCCCCTGAAGCCCAAAAACCAATCAATCTGCTTAACCTTAACCACTGCCTCGAGGATATAAAGTGTTGGATGGCCCAGAACTTCCTCCAATAACGAGAGTAAGTCTGAGGTCATCCTTCTCGGCCCCTCGGACAAATCAAAATGATAGCAGGCAGCCTTGGAAGCCTTACCCCACTACTCAAACCTCACGTCAAAAACCTTGGCGTGATATTTGACTCAGCACTGAAATTTGACAAACTAGCTTCTTTCAGCACTGAAATTTGAAAGCTAGATCTTCAGCTTCGGACGATAGCTAAAATAGAACAATTCCTCCACTTTGACGACCTCGAAAACATCATCCACACATTTATCTCCTCCCACCTAGATTACTGCAACACCCTTTACACTGGCATCAGCCAATCTTCCCTGTCCCGCCTGCAACTGGTCCAAAACGCCGCAGCGAGACTCCTGACGGGCACCCGAAAAAGGGACCCACATCACCCCGATCCTGGCCTCTCTCCACTGGCTCCCTGTGCGGTCCGTATACATTTCAAGATCCTCCTCTATGTCTACAAAGCCCTCAATGGGCTTGCCCCCACCTACATCAAGAGTCTTCTTACCCACCACTCCACCTCCAGGTCCCTCAGATCGGCCGACTTGCGGCTGCTGATTATACCGCGGTCTAGGCATAAGCTCAGGGGCGACCGCGCCTTTGCGGTTGCAGCTCCTAGACTGTGGAACGGCATCCCCCTTCCCATCAGAACTGCCCCCTCCATCGACTCCTTTAAGTCAAGACTAAAAACGTATCTATACTCCCAAGCCTTTCTTGACGTCCTCTGAGCGAGGGCTATATGTATATATGTATGGAGTTTGTTTGTTTATAGTATTCTTATAACAAATGTAAAGCACTTTGGCCAACGAGAGTTGTTTTTTAAATGTGCTATATAAATAAATGTGACTTGACTTGACTTGACTTGAATGAAATAAAATACCAGAGCAAAAGGAGGCTACAGACTTTTGGTTATTGAGTAGAGCTACTGCTCATGGAAAAAAACTGTTTTTATATCTGGCTGTGGAGCTTTGACAGTCCAGAGTCATCTTCAAGAGGGAAGTGCTTCAAAGAGTTGGTGACCAGGGTGAGCGGGGTCAGAGATGATCTTACCCACTTGCTTCCTGGCCCTTGCAGTGTACAGTTTGTCAATGGGGGGGGGAGGTGAGGTTGCAGCCAACATCCTTCTTAGCTGATCACTGCAGCCTCCGGATGTAGTGCTTGGTGGCTGAGCCAAACCAGACCATGATGGAGAAGGTGAGGTCGACTCTACGATGGCAGTATAGAATGGACCAGCATTGCCTGTGGCAGATTGTGTTTCCTCAGCTGCTGCAGGAAGTACATCCTCTGTTGGACCTT
>CM075977.1:130962156-131129432 GCA_038087875.1 Malacoraja senta
TTTTCTCAGGGAAACAAAATGAATTATGCAATATGATCCACAAATAGCAATGAAAATAAGTTAATCTGTTTTAATAGAAAGCGATTTGCCTTATTTGGTGAATCTGTAACTTTGTCAAATCCTTCATTTGGTTAAGAGTCAACAGTGTTTTATTGTCATATGTCCCAAAAAAGAACAAATGCATTTTTACATGCAGCAGCACAACAGATATGTAAACATAATACTCTGTAATCATCATAATAAACAACAATAAATAAGTCCAGAACATAAAAAAGAAACGAACAATAATAGTGCAAAGATAAAAATCAATGCCTACAAGTCTAGTAGTTGGGAGCTTTGTTGGAAATTGTCATGTTTAATACCCTCATGGTTGTTGGGAAGAAGCTGCTCCTGATCCTGGATTTACAGTTTTCAGGCTCCTATACCTTCTTCCTGATGGCAGGAGTGAAATGAAAGTGTTGCTAGGGTGGTGTGGGTCTCTGATGATGCTGGCTCATTAGATTATTTCTTTGGGCTATTTTTGTCTGGTACATCAGAACCATCAAAGCCTTGCTTCTCAGTTCAGATCCATTTTTTTGGTTTAGTTTAGACATACAGTGTGGAAACAGGCCTTTCGGCCCATTAATTCCACGCGGGGCGGAAATCGCTATCAAAACATGGGGGGGACACAATTTATTTGCACTGCGCGCGCATGCACACACACATACACACACATACACACACACATGCGCTCGCGAGGCTTTGGAGGCTTCAGCCGTGGGCCCTGTGGACGGTAACATCAGGAGCTGACCTGGTTGGTGACTGACTCTGAACTCCAGCAATAGCAGCTTCGTCCGACCCGAATCGTGGGACTTCAATCAGCCCATTCGCGGGACCTTTCATCACCCGGCGGGGGCTTCAACATAGGGAGCCTCGATCGCCTCGATGCAGCAATTTGACCGCGGGGTGGTGGAAGTTCCCATGGCCGATTTTAAGCCACGCCGGGCTGGGCAATGAAAAGCCCTGTGAACGGGCCGATTCAAGCTCCACTCTATGATCATTGCACCACCAGGACGTCTCCCTCCTCCAATCACCGCACTCTATCCTCAGTCCCACCCCCCTACTTCTGCCTCTGACCGACACCTCCCTCCTCCAATCATCGCGCTGAATCATCATGGTCCCCCCCCCCACTGTCTGCTGACCAACGTCTCTCTCGTCCAATCGGTGCCCTCCCTCCCCACTGTCTCACGGAAAGCGGAGATTTTTAATAGATTTTGTATCACCGAGTTTCAAAATCCGGATTACAAAACATGGGGGGTATTGTCCCACACCTCTCAAATAATGGGGACGTGTACCCCCTTGTCCCCCCGGGATTTCCACCCATGATTCCATGCCGACCACCGATCCCCATACACTAGCACTATCCTATATACTGGGGACAATTTACAGAAGCCAATTAATCTACAAACCTGTATGTCTTTAGAGTTTGGGAGGAAACCGGAGCACCCAGAGAAAACCCACATGGACACAGGGAGAACGTACATAGACAGCACCCATATTTAAGATGGAAACCTGTGTCTCTGGCACAGTATGGCAGCAAATACTACTGCTATGCCACTGTGCCTGATATATTTAGTTGGCAAGATAGAAGTGTAGAAGCTTTCCTGCAACAATACTGCTCTTTCCTGTTACATGTTCTTCCTGGTTTTCCCCAGGCATGTAGTTTCGCCATAAATAGATTCTGAATTGGCCACCACATAAAAGTAACAGAGAAACAAAAAGGTAAATATCATAGGATGGATTTTAACTTGTTCCACCTCAGTATTTTAATAACCTTGATCACAACCATGATGCATTATTTTGTTTGAGGCCTTCACATGTGCAGTCTTGAAATCCACCTGAAACAGTGTTGTACCTAATTAAGAATTTCAAGTCTTTATCCTTTGTGTAACTGGGACCTCATTTTCAATGGCAAAAACAGAAATACTGCATTATGCCCGATCAATTTAGATTATTTACGGTTGCAGGCTTGAAAGCAATCAGATACATCAGCTAAAATGATACACCCCCCAGGCATTCAAGTCATTCTTCCTGGTTAGATATCTTAATTTGCTGTTTCCATGGAAGTATACAGATTTTCATTTCTTCTTATTTTTAAACATTCAAGAAGCTTATTTTAGTTTAGAGATAGTGTGGAAACAGGCCCTTCAGCCCACAGAGTCTGCACCGACCAGTGATCCCCGTACACACACTAGGGACAATTTACAATTTTACCGAAGCCACTTAACCTACAAACCTGTATGTTTTTGGAGTGTGGGTGGAAAACGGAGTGCCCGGAGAAAACCCATGGGGTCACCGGGAGAACGTAGAAACTGCGTCCAGACAACACCCAAAGTCAGGATTGAACCTGGGTCTTTGGCACTGTAAGGAAGCAACTACCACTGCCCCACCGTTGCTGCCCTTTTAGAATGTTTTTAGAAAGACTGCAAAAGAAGGTTCTGACTTGGTACATGTTTTCAAGAAGTAACTGCACAAAGAAAAAAGGCAAATGAATTTCAAAGACCAGACAGAAGGACTGATGCTCACCAGCAACATTTAAATGATTCATAAACTCACAATGATTGTGGTTTCTTTACCCATTGATGGCTATTGTGCTGGAGTAGGTTGCTGCCAAAAATAAAACGTGTTTTAAAATTACCTAATTACAAGTATGTTACTGAAAACAAAAATAAAATTTGCTGCATTGCTGTAAATCTGAATTAAAAGGAAAAACTGGTAGAAACATGCAACATATCAGTAACATCTGTGCAGGGTGTAACACAGTTAGTGTTTTGTGTCAATGAGTTATCAGTAACCATTCAGATGAATGTACATTTATATATCAAACATATACTTTATTGCTTTAAAATTAATTTATGGTATTTTTAAGCTTCTTGCATAACTGTTTTGTTCTATATTTTTCCCATTTCCTTAGTTTCTACAAGTATAAATCCTATAATCAATTGCATTCGGAATGGTACTGAATAACAAAGACTCCACGAGTGACCTTTCTGAGATTCAGTTAACTGATTCCAACTTTATAACTTTGCCTTACCCTTTGCTTTTACTTGTCAAACTAATTTTGTATCCAATTTGATATTTGCCCATGAGTCCTCTGAGCTATTAGTTTTATCGCTGGCGAATAAAACATTAAAAAAAAGTCATGTTATATGATTTTGAACAGCACTACCATTATCCACAAAGTTCATCATCTATGACCTGCCTTTTCTAAACCCATATTGACATTGGCTTATTGCCTTTTGCTTCAATAGACCTTCCTTATTTCATTGCACAAATAGAGTACAATTTCCTCAGCGTTGACAATAAACTTGCTGAACTTTGTTTCCCAGAAACATCTGTACACTTTCTGGAAAAAACAGATTACATATGTTACGTTCATCTTCTCTCAAGCTATTAGATTTTGAGAGATTTCAGCTGAAGCTTGGTCTAATTCTTCCAAACATGTCCGAGACACTACATTTGGAAACTATTAGGCTTGTCATGGCAGAAAAACCAGATCCATTTTTCGAGACATGGACACCCTTCACCGAATTCTTACAAGGATAGTATGGCGCATCACAACTTTGGATTTAAATCCAACTATGGGTTGGGTGAGGTGGGCGGGGGGGGGGGGGGGACGAGAGTCAGGTATATCTCCACTTTTTTCTTTTTTTTTCTTTTCTTTTTTTTTCCTTCTCCTCTCTCTCATCTTTATTCACTCTTTGGCTACACTGGTAGTCTAGGGGTCCTATCTTTTCACCTTTCACTTTTTCTCTTTCTTGTTTTTTCTCTTTTCTTTTCCCTTATTTTCAAGTTAAAAGGTTAAAATTGAAGCTGTACAATAACTGTATAATTTTATATGCCGAATGTTTTATTCTTGTACAACTGCTTCTAATAAAAATAATTAAAATATAATAATAATAATAATAATTCTTCCATTTTTCTTATTCAGAAGGTTACAGCCCAGTTCTTTGGTGTTCATTTTTTCCTGGCTTGTACTTCAGCAACTGGCCACTATGTTGGTGCTGATAGAATGTTAACCCATTCCTTTGCAATGTCATGTGTTCATAAATTCATCACTGATAGGAACAGAATTAGGCCATTCGGCCCATCAAGTGCACTTTGCCATTCAATCATGGCTGATCTATCTCTCCCTCTGAACCCCATTCTCATGCCTTCTCCCCATAACCCCTGACAACCATACTAATCAAGAATCTATCTACCTCTGCCTTAAAAATATCTATTGACTTGGCCTCCATAGCCTTCTGTGGCAAAGAATTCCACAGATTCACCAACCTCTGACTAAAGAAATTCCTCCTCATCTCCATCCTAATTCTGACGCTACGAACTCTGGTCCCAGATTCTCCCACTAGTGGAATCATCCTCTCCTTATCCACTCAATTGAAGCAATGAAGGTTGCTAATTTAAATAAAAGGAAGCAAGTTATGTGCAAAATAATCTGATTGTGTCCTTCATCGGGTTCTCATTGCACACAGGTTATCTCATTATCATTGGGTCATGTTCTTCATGAGGGTGAATTCACCAAGAATTCTGTTCCACAGCCAGCCAGGAGGCATGACCCTGTCCTTCAGAGAGTGAGGACATATGTGTGGCTGTGGAAATTTTAAGTGGGTCTGCTTAGGACTAGTAGACATGCACATTTAGAAGAAAAAAACATAGGAAGAGAATGATGGTTCAATCGTTCAATGGTGCTTTATTTGTCACATGTGCAACTGAACATTTAAATTCTTTTTGCATATTTACACGTGCAGGTGCTGACATATTTTGGCACCATTTCCAAAGTCCAAAGTCTGATCCACCCGGGCGCTTGGTCCACTGGAGCAGTTCAAGATCCGGGTAAGCCCCAGGCTCCTGCAGGGCTTTGCTCTGTTGGCTTCGACCGGATCAGCTCGCGAACCTACGTCTCTCTCCTCGCTTGGACATCTTTGTGTCATGGGGCGCCCTCTGCAGCCAACCCTGAGGGCGCTGGAGGTATACCCCAGTTTGCATTGATAGGGCCAAAGTAGAGATGGTTGAAAACTTCAAATTCCTCGGAGTCAATATCACCAACAACTTCTCCTGGACCGCCCATATTGAAGCAACGATCAAGAAAGCACAGCAACGCCTCTACTTCATTAGAAGGCTTAGGAATTTTGGCACATCCCCGACAACTCTCGCCAACTTTTACAGATGCACCGCAGAAAGCATTTTATCGGGATGCATCACAGCTTGGTTTGGGAACAGCTCCATCCAAGACCGCAAGAAATTGCTGCGGAATGTGGACGCAGCCCAGGCTATCACAAACACCAACATCCCCTGTATTGACTCCATTTATACCTCACGCTGCCTCGGCAAGGCTAGCAGCATAATCAAGGATGAGTCGCACCCTGGCCACACCTTCTTCTACCCTCTCCCATCAGTTAAAGGCACAGAAGTGTGAAAATACACACCTCCAGATTCAGGAACAGTTTCTTCCCAGCTATTATCAGGAAACTGAATCATCCTACCACAACCAGAGAGCAGTGCTGACCTGCTGTCTACCTCATTGGTGATCATTGGACTATCCTTAAAGAGACTTTGCTGGCTTTACCTTGCACTAAACGTTGTTCCTTTATCATATATCTCTGCGATGGCAGCCTCGCCAACGGTCTGTCTGTCTTTTTGTCTTTTTTGTTATTTTTAGTGTGTTTTAAAAATTATGTGACAATGTTCTCTGGTTTGTTTTATGTGGGGGGTGGGGGTCGGGGGAAACTTTTTTTCAAACTCTTACCTTGCCAGAGATGTGATTGTTTACCGGATCGTATCTCCGGTCGTTTTGCGGCCTAACATCATGGAGCTGGCAGCCTTGCGCGAGACTGACTGAGCCCCACCGTGGGGCCGTGGACTTACCGTCGGAGCCTGCGATCCCTTGCCTGGGAACGATGCTCCAACATCGAGAAGCTTGCACTCGGGTAGAGACTGATGTCAGGAAGCTCCAAACTCGCAGGAGGTTCGACTAGCCCCAACCCGGGGTCCAATCGCCCGCCGCAGGGAGCTGAGATCCCCCAATGCGGGAGCTTGATCATCCCTACGCGAAGGGCCTGACTGCCAGCTACGGGAACTAAGATCGCCCCGTCAACGGAATGTTCGTGGCTCTCGACCGCCGGAGTACAAAGAAAGGAAGAGATTGAACTTTTATTTTCCGCCTTCCATCACAGTGATGAATGTGGAGGAGTCACTGTGGTGGATGTTCATGTTAAAATGTATTTTGTGTGTTTTGTTGCTTTTTATTGGTATGACTTTATGGCAAATCAAATTCCTCATATGTTGCAAAACATACTTGGCTAATAAAGTATGATTATGATTATGATGATTATGATTAAATGGATCGATTGTAATCATGTATTCTCATTCCGCTGACTGGTTAACAAGCAACAAAAAGCTTTTCACTGTACACACGACAATAAACTAAACTGAACTAACATTGTTCACCCTCTTACCGGCCCTTGCTCCTTGCATCCGACGTCTCCAGCAGCTCCTTCCTGGCTCCGCCGTCGGCCGAGCCTTCGGGCAGGATCCACGGTCTGCCAAGCTTTTATGTCTTACCAGCCAGCATCGCGGCAAGGCACCTCGGGAAGGCTGGGAGAGAGGAGCGATGGTCTTATTTATTAATTTTTATTGTGTCGTAGTCGCAACAAATGTCACTGATAACTTATTCTTTAAGCTTAATTGCCCTTGAGAAGGTAATGGTGTGCTAGCTTGGCGAACCATTCTTCTGCTGAACGTCCTTCTGCTGAAAGTGCTTCTGCAGTGTTGTGGGGGAGAGAGTTCCAGGACCTGGACCTAGTCGCTGTGGGATATATTTCACATTCACATCATAGTAGAATTAGGCCATTTGACCCATCGTGTTCACTCCGCCATCCAATCATGGCTGATCTCTGCCTCCTAATCCCATTTTCCTGCCCTCCCCCCCATAATCCCCGACACCCATTGTAATCAAGAATTTGTCTATCTCTGCTTTTAAAATATCCACTGACTTGGCCTTCACAGCCCTCTGTGGCAATGAGTTGCACAGATTAACTACCCTCTGACTAAAGATGTCCCTCCTCACCTCCTTTCTAAAAGAGCGCCCTTTCCCAGTCAGGATGCCTTGGAGAGGAACACGCATGTACTGGTGTTCCCATGCATCTCCTCCTTCCTGTGGTAGACGTCACAGGTTTGGGACATGCCATTGGAATGGGCTGGCTGAGCAATTACAATGCAATTGTAAATTACCTGCACTCCAACAGCAGGATGACAGTGATGGAGAGAATGAATATTTAGGGTGATGGATGGAATGCCAAACAAGCTGAATTGTTTCTATCCTTTTGATTTCTGTTGGAGCTGCAGTTATCTGGACAAGCAAAGAGCATTGCATCAGTTTTCTGATGTTCCTTGTCGATGATGGAATAGCTTAGCAGAGTCACAAGATAACTGGTCACTACAGAATACTAATTCTTTGACCTGTTAGTTTAGAGATACATCATGGAAATGGTCCCTTCAGCACACCGAGTCCATGCTGACCAATGATCACCCATACAATACTTCCATCGTACACAGTACGGACAATTTACGGATGCTAATTTTCCAACAAACTTGCATGTCACTATTCAGGTCAATAATATTTCATCAAACCTTTCATCAGTTGATGCAGATACTACGGATGCTGTCTGCACGGAGTTTGCATGTTCTCTCCGTGACCTGTATAGGTTTTCTTCGAGATCTTCGGTTTCCTCTCGCACCACAAAGACGTACAGGTTAGTAGGTTAATTGGCATGGTATAAGTGTAAATTGTCCCTAGTGGCTGTAGGATACTGTTAATGTGCGGGGATCGCTGGTCAGTGCAGGCTCGATGGTCCGAAGGGCCTGTTCCCAGGCTGTATATTTAACCTAAACTAAACGATACATAAAGTACTGGAATAACTCGGCAGGTCAGGCAGCATCGCTGGGGACATCGATAGGTGACGTTTCAGGTCAGGACCAGTTAAGTATTGATGGAAGTAATTGCTTGTCAAAATCATAGTTTGGCAATTTCCACGGCGTCCACAGTGTCACTAGCAGGCCGTGTTCTTAAAGAGACAGTCTGTTCTAACCAAAATCGGTTATAAAGAGGTCGATAATAACAAAGGTTTAATGTATTGTCATACGCCCTGAATCGCAACAATAACATTCTTGTATCAGCACAAGTAGGTAAACATAATATTCAGGAGATACCATAATAAACAATAAAAAGTACAATAAATCTCCAGATCAAATGCAGATAAATCATTTCTCCCTCTTTCCATTTCTGGCTCTCCTGCATTATATAATTCTTCAATGAACCCAAGACCAGCTTCACATGCAGAACTGTCACACCTCTCTAGTCACATTCCACCTCTCCTTTAAAAAAGGTCTGGCTAGCTTTAAGTATTCCTGGGCTGGCTTTAACTGGAAACAGCTACTTCTTGTATTACACTGCTCTCAATGCACCCACTTAATGAACAGCATAACTAATACTGGCTAGATATCAGTTTCATGGACATGAGCATACAGCACAGAGCCGGCAGGGTGAAGTTGGCATGCTGCTTGTATTCCAATCTGGGCTGCAGGCTAATAGAGCATAATAGATGTTAACAGAGCATCGCTAACGCCCACACCTGGCAATATTTTTGTGGTTGTGGTTGTGTTCAATTTAACCCTGAAGCTGTCCAACCAAAACTAGCATTAATAGTAAGATTAAATGAGAACTTACCAGTTTGAAGTTTGATCTTTATTTTATGAGGAGTTACATTGGTGATTACATGAAGAAGACCCGTCAGAGCGCATGCGCGTCAATCTTCAAAGCAGCGGGATGAAATCACAGACAACACAATATTTGAAGTAACATATTAAGATGAGCAACATGAGAACTACCATATGACCTTTTTTTATGAGAGAGGGTTGGGCGTGGCGGGCACGTAATCACCAACGTAACTCATCATAAAATAAAGATCAAACTTCAAACTGGTAAGTTCTCGTTTAATCTTACTGTTTTACTTCGGAGTCACGTGAGTCACTACGTGAGGGGTTCAAAGCTCTGTGATTTTATGCCGCAGATCCAAATCCAGGCCTCACTGCATTGATTGACTTTCGATGAGAAACAATCAATAATGCGTTAAACATGAAGTGATAATATCATGAAGTAACAATTGATTTGAATAATCAAAACAAAACAGTAACCCGTCTATCCCAGGGGAACTAAACAGGACAATACTGAATTTGCAAACAGCCTCTCTCCAATCGTCGATCGGCCAATGGTAATTAAAAAAAAAAAAATTAATTTGACCACCCTGCACCTATAAAAATAGGGCCGCTGTGAACATCCATCGCCCTAGCCGACGACGTTGCTGCTGCACTAGTGGGAAAAGGATATATACACTTCAGTGTTAATACCTGCCTTAATCAACATTTGGTTTAAACCACCTTGAGATAGTCTGCACTGACACTCTCTTGTGTGGCTTCATGTAACTGATAAACAATGCTGTTTCCACATTTCTTAAGGTCTTTATAGCTTCAATATAATGAAATAAATGTGCCATTACACATAAACATGGATCAGTAGGTTATGCTGAAACACAATTTTAACAAACCTGTGACACCTGGCCTGCTCTGCTTAAGCAGGAAGCAATTATATAACATAACATTCTCTTCAGCAACTTCCATCCTGTCTCGCAGAAGTTTTTGCAAAATCCGCACTTGCTATGCTGAACCAATGCCAAGAGCATAACCACTTTCATGATTAGTTTGGCAAATTCAGAGACATGACAGGAACCTACTGTCGAAGCATCTTGAGGACCTCACTTACATCCCAGATCGCCATATACCTGGGTTTAGGAGGTTTAGAGTTGAAATTCCTTTCATCAATCCAGCTATGATATGATGAAACTCAATAGGATCTTTCCTGACCCCATCAAAACCATACGATGACAAAGCACTTAAAGCTGTATTAATGGTGCTATAACTGAGCCCCTCATCATCATAGAGTGTCAACAGGAACTCTAAAATATCCACAATACCTGCAGTATTATAGTCAATATTATTTTGTACACAATATTGCTCCCATTTTTTACATAAGTAATATACCCCTTTCGAGTACTCTTTCTCCAGGCTACAGTGAGCATGTCCACCTTTCACCCAGTCAGTCCTTGCTCCAGGTATGGCCTTCTTAAAACCTGCAAATTAACAAGTCAATACAATTTCAAGGACCCAAGCAGTCGTTCCAGGTGCGACAGAGGTTCACCTGCATCTCCTCCAACCTCATCTATTGCATTCACTTCTCTAGATGCCAGCTGATCTACATCGGTGAGACCAAGCGGAGGCTTGGCGATCGTTTCGCCGAACACCTCCGGTCGGTCCGCAATAACCAACCTGAACTCCCGGTGGCTCAGCACTTCAACTCCCCCTCCCATTCCGTATCTGACCTCTCTGTCCTGGGTCTCCTCCATGGCCACAGCGAGCAACACCGTAAATTGGAGGAAATGCACCTCATATTCCGCTTGGGCAGTCTACATCCTGGGGGCCTGAACATTGAATTCTCCCAATTCTGCTAGCCCTTGCTGTCCCCTCCCCTTCATCAGCCATCTGGATGTCTCCTCCCCTCCCCCAGCCCTCGGGCTCCTCCTCCGCCTTTTTCCTTTTTTCCTTTCTTCTCCCCACCCCCTATCAGTCTGAAGAAGGGTTTCGGCCCGAAACGTTACCTATTTCCTTCGCTCCATAGATGCTGCTGCACCCGCTGAGTTTCTCCAGCATTTTTGTGTACCTTCGATTTTCCAGCATCTGCAGTTCCTTCTTTAACACAATCACATAACAGTTGACTTTCCCGTGTTAGCGGATGCTCCAGTCAATTCCTACGCCTGGGAACCACCAAAAAGAGGTTGGATCCCTAACTGTAACATCAAAGGGAAACCATGCTTGATTCGGCCAATTAGGTATTACAAGCACCCCCATAGCGGCATCCTGCTTGATTTCTTGCAGACTCCGACCTATTAGGCAAAATGGTAGGAAAATATTTAAAACATACCACCTCAATGTCAAAGTATCAATTGCAACTGCCACCTGGTCTGGCTCCCATGAAACCTATTTAGGCATCTGATGGTTGAATCTTGATGCAAAACAAATCGATATCTGGCATTCATATACAAGTACTATATTATTGAACACCTCCTGGTTCAACATTCAATCTATGTTGTCATGGAACTTTCGTGACTTGGCGTTTGCTACTATGTAGAATCTTCCTGGTAGATAAATAGCTGAAATATCTTTTCCAATGCACCAGGCCCAAATTTGATTAGCCAATCTGTCACAAAATACCGACTTGATTCCACCGATGTGATTAATATATATGCCACTTGCGTAGTATTGTCAATCTGAAACTGAACATGCAGATTACATTTGTTAGAGCAATAAGCCTCTTAATAGTTAATTGCCCATGTCTGCAGAAGCGATGCCTCTTGCTCAGTCCATCTGCCTCCACAGCTGAAACTCGTATCCGTGACACCCCATCCGAGTGCACTGACATTCATCTGCAAAATCATGGAAGGCTGGTCAAGCATTACCTTGCTCTAACTCCTGGACACATGGTGAATCCACCATTGCAAATCAGAATAGCCTTTACTGATAACTGCATAGGTCTATTATAATAACCTGAATGTATCCTTAATGACTCAATTAGCTTGATACAGCTGTCAATTAGCTCTACCCTTTTTTCCCTGGGCAGTCACTTAATTGAATCAATTGTGACCCAAATAGTCAGGTGTTAATTTGGATTTCTCTGGATGGATCAGCAATCAGCGACTGAGCAGCAATTTTAGAGGCAAACGCCCACTGCTTACCCTCATGCATTCAGCATGGGATCCCGGCACATAGCCATGTTTGGATTCCTGTTTGGAGTTAATCCATACTAACCTTAGACACTCTTTTAGAGTGGGACTTATCGAAGCTGAAGCAGGTATCACCATCCATCTCCTCCATTTGCTTGTACATGCCTCTGTACCAAGCATGTTGTTCGACTCCATTCCCCACAATGTTATCACATATGTGTGTGGCTCCATCTTCATCCGCTATACCTCCACGTGGGAGGACTTATGCAACCTGCAACAGGAGCTGCCCCAGGCCTGTGTGAATTTATTTTAGCACCATCTCGACCACTACGGAGAAACCGAGTGGGAGTAATGGCAACCCTGCAAACAGATGTTGCTTCAGGCCCATGTGCATACTCCTGTAGCACTCTCTCGACAACTCCGCCATTTGAGTGGGAGAAATTTTGGCAACCCTTTACTAGGCGTCACCTCAGGCATGTGTGCATGTATTTTAGCACTATCTCAACCACTGTGGTGCACCAAGTGGGAGGAATGGCAACCCTGCAAACAGGTGTTGCTTCAGGCACATGTGCATCCTCCTGTAGCACTCTCGACCACTCCCTTGAGTGGGGGGAATTTTGCAACCCTTTACTAAGTGTTGCTGCCTGACATGCCTTACGATGGAGCGTTGTTTGATTGCAACAAGACGCAATGTTGTCTGACATTGATACCCCAGGCTTGGCACTCACTCTGAGTTGGGGGTTATCAGGTCGCTGCCTACAGCAGCCGCCAGGACTAGCCATGCAAATCGATACTCTGTTCGTATCCTCCTTCCCCAAACAGGCTGCACGTGCTAGCGACTCCAAATCGTGCTCCTTCCCGATGCCAACGCCGTCTATAGGGAAGAATTGGAGCGCCTCTGGCCCCCGTACATCAGACATAGTGGGAAATGCTGGAACAAAACTTAACAGTTATTTGTCATAGGCAAAGACATTTATATGAATAAAGACGCCCATCCCAGTTAAACCTGGGATTTATTTACTTTTAATATGAGTAATCCGGCATCTTGGGAAAGAAACCGTGCACAGTACCTTTTAATGAGCAGAATTACTATGACGCCACCTGGTGTAACTCTCACAGGTGACTGATAATACAGCTCAACAAGACTTCCCATTTCCTTAATTGAGTAAATGATAATCATCTGTCTCGGTATAATAGTCACAATGTGACCAAGTGGTAATTATAATGTCTACCCTTTTGATCACTTCCCAAAATTGTGTTCGTCCTTAATTTGGAGGGCATGCGTGAATTGTAAATTCTCCTTGAAGGCCAGCTTGGCCTAGACCTGAAACCTCCACAGAATTAGCAGAAAATGCTACTGCCATAGACACATAAGGGTGATAAACCACTAATCTCACTTCCTGAGTTGGGGTTGGGGTACACTGACCCCTTGTACTCCTCTCCACTGAGGAATTGGTAAGCAGCCCTGAGACCTTACTCCTCTCCACTGAGGACATACATATATAACAGAGGGGACCCTCCTGGCCAGGTTCCACATAGTTCAAACTCATATGGGCTGCCAAAGTCGGGGTCCTTGCCTCAATGAGCCGGGTAGTAACCCGACGACCACGCTCAGTCTGCACCCCGAATACCCTCGGGAGTCGCTGACCTTACTGTCAGCGACTCTAACAAGAAGTCCGACGGCCACCAGCTCCTTACTTTACCGCGGACCGTAGCCGGTATCCCCACGGTCTAGAGAAACCCCGCGGCCCCTATTTAAAACATATCTCTCTTGAGTCGATGACCTGCCTGTCAGCGACTCGAAATAACAAGCCCAACAGCCACCTCTATCGTGACCGTAGCTTGCATAACCTGCGGTCTACAAAAAACCCGCGGCCCGAATTAAACCTCGGGAGTCGCGGACCGTTCTGTCCGCGACTCAACCAACAAAACCAACCGGCCGCCTGCTACCGCACTCCTGCGGTCCGAAGCGGCATCCCCGCGGTCCACAATTTCACCGCGGTCCACCGGGTTTTGCTGAATTTCATGTCCAGCAGGAACCTGCGAGAAGAGATTCCTGCAACGGACAACCTGAAAAGTAAGTTTAAACTTACCTGCAGGGTTTTTCAAACTTACCGCTGGAGGACTTTGTTTCTCCCAGCCTGTCTGCGCCAATGCGACCGACGTAATGATGCGCATGCGCCCTGACGGGTCTACTTCACGTAGTCACTCACGTGACTCCGAAGTAAAATTACTTCTGTATGCGGTATTTTCTCTTGCACAGCCTCATATTGTCATGTTTAAATGCAATATTTGTTACATTATGAAACAATTTTAAGTTAATTACACTATGAATAATCATTCATGAGAATAAGAAAATAAAAGCAAGGGTAAGTGATTGGGTCTTTCAAACCTGTTCCACCATTCAACATGCTGCTGGAAAGCAGGAAGAGTACAAAGAAGATTTATAAGGACGTTGAGAGTGGAGAAAAGATTTGTGAGGATGTTACCAGAACTCGAAGGCTTGAGCTACAGGGACATTTAATTTGACAATGTTGATTTCTCTCATTTCAAGTAACCCTCTCTCCCCTCCTCTTCCCTCCCCAGTCTTCCTGCCAGTTCCACTGTTCGCATCCATATACGATATGATACAATATGATACGATACGATATAATACGACACTATACGACAGAACTTTATTTATCCTTGTTGATCTGCCAATAGTCATAAAAACACAAAATACATGAAACATGAAATTAAAGAGACGAATGGAAAGGTTTGGGGGATATGCAAAGATTGGGGAGGGGTGGAGGAAGGGGGGAGGTGGAGTCAGTCTCAGCTTGCCCCATGACAGAACGGGGAGGAGTTGTAAAGTTTGATAGCCACAGGGAAGAAGGATCTCGCTGTGAATATCCCTTCGTTATCACATCTTCCACAGCCAACAATGGACCATTGTGGGCTAACCTTTCCTTGGTCATCTGATTTGTTCTGAACCTTTCATACCTCTAATTTCCCTCCCCCTGATTCTTAGTCTGAAGAAGGGTCTCAAACCGAAACATCACCTATTCCTTTTCTCCAGAGATGATGCTTGTCCCACTGAGATACTTGAACATTTTGTGTCTATCTCCTGTATTATTTGATCGTGTCCTCACCCTCAGCATATGACATTTCCTGTGGATTGGAGGGAAGCTAATGTTATCCCACTTTTTAAGAAAGGGGGGAGAGAGAAAACAGGGAATTATAGACCAGTTAGCCTGACACCGGTGGTGGGGAAGCTGCTGGAGTCAATTATAAAAGATGAGATAGCCGAACATTTGGATAGCAGTAACAGGATCGGTCCGAGTCAGCATGGATTTACAAAGGCGAAATCATGCTTGACTAATCTTCTGGAATTTTTTGAAGATGTAACGAGGAAAATGGACAAGGGAGAGCCAGTGGATGTAGGGTACCTGGACTTTCAGAAAGCATTTGATAAGGTCCCACATAGGAGATTAGTGGGCAAAATTAGGGCACATGGTATTGGGGGTAGAGTGCTGACATGGATAGAGAAGTGGTTGGCAGACAGGAACAAAGAGTAGGGATTAACGGGCCCCTTTCAGACTGGCAGGCAGTGACTAGTGGGGTATCGCAAGGCTCGGTGCTGGGACCGCAGTTATTTACAATATACATCAATGATTTGGATGAAGGGATTCAAAGTAACATTAGCAAATTTGCAGATGACACAAAGCTGGGTGGCAGTGTGAACTGTGAGGAGGATGCTATGAGAATGCAGGGTAACTTGGACAGGTTGGGGGAGTGGGCAGATGGATGGCAGATGAAGTTTAATGCAGATAAATGAGAGGTTATCCACTTTGGTTGCAAAAACAGGAAGGCAGATTACTATCTAAATGGCGTCAAGTTGGGAAAAGGGGAAGTACAACGGGATCTGGGGGTCCTTGTACATCAGTCTATGAAAGGAAGCATGCAGGTACAGCAGGCAGTGAAGAAAGCGAATGGCATGTTGGCCTTTATAACAAGAGGAATCGAATATAGGAGCAAAGAGGTCCTTCTGCAGTTGTACAGAGCCCTGGTGAGACCACACCTGGAGTATTGTGTGCAGTTTTGGTCCCCTAATTTGAGGAAAGACATTCTTACTATTGAGGGAGTGCAGCGTAGGTTTACAAGGTTAATTCCCGGGATGGTGGGACTGTCATATGCTGAGAGAATGGAGCAGCTGGGCTTGTACACTCTGGAGTTTGGAAGGATGAGAGGGAATCTCATTGAAACATATAAGATTGTTAAGGGTTTGGACAAGCTAGAGGCAGGAAACATGTTCCCGATGGTGGGGGAGTCCAGAACGAAGGGCCACAGTTTAAGAATAAGGAGTAAGCCATTTAGAACGGAGATGAGGAAACACTTTTTCTCACAGAGAGTTGTGAGTCTGTGGAATTCTCTGCCTCAGAGGGTGGTGGAGGCAGGTTCTCTGGATGCTTTCAAGAGAGAGCTAGATAGGGCTTAAAAATGGTGGAGTCAGGGGATATGGGGTGAAGGCAGGAACGGGGTACTGATTGTGGATCATATTGAATGGCGGTGCTGACTCGAATGGCCTACTCCTGCACATATTGTCTATTGTCTATTGTCTATTATTGTCTCAACGGCTTCTCCCCCAACTCTTCCCACTTCCTCCAAATCAAAGGTGTAGCCGTGGGCACTCATATAGGACCCAGCTCTGCCTGCCAATTGACAGTTATGTCAAACAGTCCTTATTCCGGGCGTACTCTAGCCCCATCCCTCAACTCTTTCCCCACTATATCAATGTACCTCCTGCACCCATGCAGAACTCATGGATTTTATGAACTTCACCACCAATTTCCACCTTGCTCTGGATTATCTCAGACACCTCTCTCCCCTTTCTCGATCTCTCTGTCGCCAGTACAGGAGGCAGACTATCGACAGACATTGATTACAAACTTACCGACTTCCACGGTTATCTGGACTAAACTTCCTCCCACTCTGCTTCATGCAAATACTATCCCCTACTCTCAATTCCTCTGGCCCCACTGCTTCTGCTCCCAAGAGACGTATTCAGTGCTGTCACGCTCACCTGCATCTCTTCTGCACTCACTTTCTTTCTCCCAGTTGCCACAAGGACAGAGTTCCCCTGGTCCTCACCTTTCACCCCGCCTGCCTCTGCATCCAATACACCATCCTCTGACATTTCCGTCATCTCCAATGTGATCCCACCACCAATAATATCTTCCCATCTCCACCCCTTTCCACATCTCCATATGTACCTCCTCTTACCTCACCTACTGCCCACCGGTTTTCCTGATGTGGGCTCCTGTAGATCAGTGAGACCAAACTTACGATGACCGTATCGCGGAACACTTACATTCGGTCTGCCGAGGTCGACGGGATCTCCTGGTTGCCAATCATTTCACTTCCCCTTCTCAAGCCCACACTGACCTTTTCATCCTGGGCCTCCTCCATTGCCACAATGAGGCTACATGCGACTTGGAGGAACAGAACTTCATAACTTCATACAACCCAGCAGTATGAACGTTGCATTCTCTAAGTAAGTAACTTAGCATTCTCATAAGTAACATCTACTAACACTCCCCGCCCCTCCCCCTTTGCCCCTTTCCTCCACACTAATCGTTTAATCTGTAGCACAGTTCACCACATTGTATCCCTCTGGAGATCACACCTCCCTGAGCCAACAATGGCCTGCCTGCATGCCTGAGGTCATTCGCTGCCCTGGTCCTGATCTTTCTCTCACCTCCAGTGCTTCACCCCCCCACTTTCTATGTGAGGATCTTTACTGACCCAGAACGTTATATATCCTTTTCCTCCAGAGATGCTGTCTGACCCGCTGAGTTACTCCAGTATTTTGTGTCTATCTTTTTTGTTATTATTTGATTTGGAGTTTCTTTAGTTGCTCTTAACAGGACAATTCTTTCAAACAGGGCGAATATCTTTTACACTGCCTCTCCAAATGCATTTTGAAAACAGGACAAAAACTGTGCATAGTATTCCAGGTGTGGCCTAGCCAGTAAGCCTGCAACCTGTGACAACACTAACCCATTTCAAATCTCCCACCCTCATAAAGACAAAAATGCCATTCGCTTTCCTAACCATTTGCTGTACTGCCTGCTAACATTTTGCAATTCATACACAAGAACAGACAGTACTCTGACTTCACTCATCTGCAATCATTAACTATTTTAGTCATTAATAATATCCTCAATGCTACAACATCTTTTGTTTGTACATATAAATGCTCAACCCTATCAACAAAAAACAGAATGATACTCTTTATTCTTTTGAGATCCAAATTGTCCTTTTCAGTATCTGATATCATCTGTTTTAAATTTACTCCTGAGAAAGCTTTTTTTAAAATATTCTTTCAGCTACTACTATCACAATGGTTTATTCATACAGTCTTTAATGTTATAATGAAAGTTGCCTAAAAATTGGATTGGTTTACATCAGCTCTTAATGCACAAAGGACACACTAATTGATTTAACTTGGAGTAGATTGACCAGTGATCATATCATCCACTGGAAAATTAGCCCATTTCCAGTCAGGGTACAAACTAACATATGTAGTCTGCAATGAAAAAAACAGCAACAAATTCCACAGAAGATGGTCAATGAAGCTTATATTTAGGATTTCCACTCTAGCATGAGTTTAGTGCATCTCAGTAACATTTGTTCTATGCTCAAGATATCTAGAAATTCTTTGTTGTTAGTGCATTTTCTTATTTAGATTTTAAACACTTAATGTCATCATCGTGATAAACACACGTAGTGCGATTACATGGGAACATTCATGGCACAAGACTTCATGGATGGTGAAACATGCACACACAGACAATAGTATGAACCTCCACCACTCACCCCCTATTTCCCCTCCTGCCACCCCTTTTCTCCTTCCCCCCACCCCCTTTGCCCCCTCTCCCACACACTACCCCCTTCCCACCAACCCCTTTCCCCCCTCTCCCCCCTCTAACCCTCCCTGCCCCCTCCCCCCCCCCCAACCTCAACATCAACTCAAACACAACATTTCAAGAGCTGGTCTGTGGGCGCCATGGGAATAGGTGCTTAAAGGACCGATGAGCCTTGCTAAGGATCAGCACAACATCACCATGGGAGCTTTTCATTCAGCTCCTGTTGGAAAATGTGCAGCTTGAGACTTAAAGACTTATCACATCTTTAAATGTGTGAAATACAATAACACATTTTCATCAAACTTTTCATCCAATGTAATAACTTTTTAGGAGATCCAAACCAGTGCTGGTGTTCCATGCAGCAATGTTTTAATGCACCAAATGAGGCCCAGTGCAATTTCAAGCCTTTTATTTGTATAAATGTGCTTGTCTGTAGCTAAAGCTTAGCCTATATCATTTGTTCTCTTTCTACCATTGAATATTCAATGCACTACTTGTGAAGTAATATTACTATGACGACTGGGCCCGCCGAACATCACAGCCGCACCCGGTCCTCCTAACATCGCCGCCGGACCGGGTCCATCCAGCATCGCCGCCGGACCGGGCCTACTCTACACGGCCGCCAGACCGGGGCTCCATGAACATGGACGCCGCACCGCACCCTACTCACCCCGTCGCCTCACCGGGCTGGCCGAACCGCGCCGCCCCACCGACCATCCGCCCACCGGGACCTCCCACGCATCGCCCGTGGACTCTACTGCCCACGGACCCCGACCATCGGGTCCGCCGACCCTCGCCACTGCAACGCCCTCCAGCCCTGCCAACCCCGACTCTACAGCCCGCGGACTCCCACTATCGGGTCCGCCGGCCCACGCCACCACACTGCCCTCTAGCCCCGCCGACCCCGACTCCACTGCCCGAGGACTCCTACCGTCGGGTCTGCCGACCCTCGCCACTGCACCTCCCTCCAGCAGCCCGCAGCCGTCGCCTCACCTGCAGACTGGTCTCTGTACTGGGCCTGAAGCCTCCACGCTGCTCACTCCCACTCTCCTGTGTTTGACTCCTCTGGGTCCTAGCGCTAGTCTGCCTAGTCCTGGTTACCTCAGTGTTAGTTCCATTGATTCTTCCCCATCCTTCTCCAACTATGGGACCCCTTCTCTTCCCCACCCACACTACAGCCTTCTCACCCCCCACCCCCTGAACACCCACCACCCCCCCACCACACATCGCCTCGTCCCCATTCCACCCACCTGCCTTCCTCCGGCCCCAACCCCCATCCCTGCCGGGTGCTCACCATCCCCCCCGACCTCCCCCTCTCCGACATCGAACGGTCTGTCCTCAGCAGAGGTCTTACCTTTGTCCCCCTCCGTCCCCACCTCAATGAGTTCCGTGCCCTCCATGACTTGGAACGCTTCTACCGTCGCCTCCGCCTCACAGCGTTCTTCCATGGGAAGGAGTCCTCGCCCCCCACTGATGACCCCTTTTCCCATCTCCAACGCACCCCCTCCTCGTGGAACCCCCCTCGTAGCCTTCCGGCTTTAGAACTCTTCATCAAAAACTGCCGCCGTGACATCAACCGCCTCAACTTCTCCACTCCCATGTCTCACTCCAATCTCTCCCCCCCTGAACGCACTGCCATCGACTCACTCCAGAACAACCTAGATTGGGTTATCAAACCCGCCGACAAGGGACGTGCCGTGGTAGTCTGGCGCGTCGATCTCTACAAAGCTGAGGCCACGCGCCAACTCTCGGACACCTCCTCCTACTTACCCCTGGACCATGACCCCACTGACGAGCACCAGGCCACCATCTCCAACACCATCACCGACGTCATCCACTCCCACGCCCTGCCCGACTGAGCCTCCAACCTCATCGTTCCCCAGCCCCGCACAGCCCGCTTTTACCTTCTCCCCAAAATCCACAAACCTGACTGTCCCGGTAGACCCATTGTCTCTGCCTGTTCGTGCCCCACCGAACTCATCTCCACCTATCTCGACTCCATCCTATCCCCCTTGGTTAAATCCCATCCCTACCTATGTTCAAGACACCTCAGACACTCTCCGTCGTCTCCGCGCATTCCACTCTCTAGGCCCTCACCCCCTCATCTTCACCATGGACGTCCAGTCATTGTACACCTCCATCCCCCACCAGGATGGTCTCGAAGCCCTCCGTTTTTTCCTCGACCGAAGAAGCAACCTATACCCAGCCACTGATACTCTCCTCCGCCTAGCGGAGCTGGTCCTTACCCTCAATAACTTCTCATTTGACTCCTCCCATTTCCTCCAAATACAAGGCGTAGCTATGGGCACACGCATGGGCCCCAGCTACGCCTGCCTCTTTGTCGGGTACGCCTGCCTCTTTGTCGGGTACGTAGAACAATCCTTGTTCAATGCGTACCAGGGCCCCATCCCGACCTCTACCATCCGGCACTCAAATACACCTGGACCATTTCTGACACTTCCATACCATTCCTTGACCTCACTATCTCCATCGCAGGTGATAGATTTCTTACCGACAACCACTACAAACCAACCGACTCCCATGGCTATCTGGACTACACTTCTTCCCACCCTGCTTCCTGTAAGGACTCCATCCCCCACTCCCAATTCCTCCGTCTACGCCGCATCTGCTCCCAGGATGAGGCGTTCCACACCAGGGCATCCGAAATGTCCTCATTCTTCAGGGAACGGGGGTTCCCCTCCTCCACCATAGATGAGGCTCGCACCAGGGTCTCTGTCGTACCCCGCAACACTGCTCTCTCTCCCCATCCCCCCACTCACAACAAGGGCAGAGTCCCCCTAGTCCTCACCTTTCACCCCACCAGCCGTCACATACAACAAGTGATCCTCCGTCAGTTTTGCCACCTCCAACGTGACCCCACCACTCGCCACATCTTCCCATCTCCCCCCATGTCTGCCTTCCGCAAAGACCGCTCCCTCCGTAACTCCCTTGTCAATTCTTCCCTTCCCTCCCGTACCACCCCCTCCCCGGGTACTTTCCCTTGCAACCGCAAGAGATGCAACACTTGTCCCTTCACCTCCCCCCTCGACTCCATTCAAGGACATAAGCAGTCGTTCCAGGTGCGACAGAGGTTCACCTGCATCTCCTCCAACCTCATCTATTGCATCCGCTGCTCTAGATGCCAGCTGATCTACATCGGTGAGACCAAGCGGAGGCTTGGCGATCATTTCGCCGAACACCTCCGGTCGGTCCGCAATAACCAACCTGACCTCCCGGTGGCTCAGCACTTCAACTCCCCCTCCCATTCCGTATCTGACCTCTCTGTCCTGGGTCTCCTCCATGGCCACAGCGAGCAACACCGGAAATTGGAGGAAATGCACCTCATATTCCGCTTGGGCTGTCTACATCCTGGGGGCTTGAACATTGAATTCTCCCAATTCTGCTAGCCCTTGCTGTCCCCTCCCCTGCATCAGCCCTCTGGTTGTCTCTTCCCCTCCCCCAGCCCTCTGGCTCCTCCTCCGCCTTTTTTCCTTTCTTCTCCCCACCCCCTATCAGTCTGAAGAAGGGTTTCGGCCCGAAACGTTGCCTATTTCCTTCGCTCCATAGATGCTGCTGCACCCGCTGAGTTTCTCCAGCATTTTTGTGTACCTTAGATTTTCCAGCATCTGCAGTTCCTTCTTTAACACTACGACCTACAAACATGTACGTCTTTGGAGTGTGGGAGCAAACCAGAGCACCCAGAGAAAACCCACGCAGTCAGGTCAAAAGTCAAGAGTGTTTTATTGTCATATGTCCCAGATAGAACAATGAAATTCTTACTTGCTGCAGCACAGCAGAATATGTAAGCATAGTACACTGTAAATAATATGATAAATGAGAGCGAGAAAAAAAGGTTCAGTGTGTATATATACACATACTCACCTATATCGGCGAACTTGAAGATGAAGTTCACACTGTGTCCAGCTACACAGTCATGAGTATAGAGTGAGTAGAGCAGGGGGCTGAACATGCAGCCTTGAGGTGCTCCCATACTGATTTTTAATGAGGATGAAGTATTTCTGCCAATTCGACCAGACTGCGATCTGTGGATGAGGAAGTCGACAATCCAATTGCAGAGGGATGCGCAGAGACCCAGTTCCATGAGCTTGGTAAACAGCTTGGAGGAGATGATGGTATTGAAAGCCAAGCTGTAGTCTATAAACAACAGCCTGACGCAAGTGTTTTTATTGTCCAAGTGGTCCAGTGCTGAGTGGAGAGCCAGTGAGATTGCATCCTCCGTGGACCTATTGTGACGGTAGGCGCACAGTAGTGGGTCGAGGTTCTTATTGAGGTAGGAGTTGATATGCCCATAACCAACCTCTCAACATACTTCATCACCACGGATGTTAGTGCCACTGGTTGATAGTCATTGAGGCACGTCACCTTACTCTTCTGGGCACCGGTATTATTGTTGCCCTCTTAAAGCAGGTGGGAACCTCAGATCTCAGCAGTGAGAGGTTGAAAATGTCCGCAAAAATCCCAGACAGTTCGTCTGCACAGGTTTTGAGAACTCGACTGGTATACCATCAGGTCCAGGCGCTCTCCGAGGGTTCACCCCCCTGAAGGATCTTCTGACTTCAGCCTCTATGACTGTACAGTAATACCATCAGGGCTATGGGGGCTCGGAAGGCCACATCAGTGTTCTCCCTATCAAAGCTTGCGTAGAACGCATTGAGCTCATCAGGAAGTGATGCTTCGCTGTCGTTTGGGCTGCCTCCTGGTTTCGTCTTGTTGGAGGTGATGGCATTCAGACCCTGCCAGTGTTGCCGAACATCCGCCCCATCCTCCAGCTTTGAGCGAAATCCTTTTTGGCCTTTTTGATGGCCTTGTAAGGGTCGTATCTGGACTTCTTATAGGCCTCTGCGTCACCAGTCCTGACTGCCCCGGGATCTGGTCTTCAGAGAATGCAGATCTCCAGGTTCATCAAGGCTTCTGGTTAGGAAACACTCAGAAGGTTTTTTTAGGAGCGCAGTCCTCCACACATTTCCTATGAAGTTTGTAACGACTGGTGCATTCATTTAGGTCCATTGCTGAGTCCTTGAATATTGCCCAGTCTACTGACTCCATGCAGACCTGTAGTTGTTCCTCTGCCTCCCAGACCAGCTCTGTGCAGTCCTCACCTCTGCGGTTGCACTCTTCAGTTGCTGTCTGTATGCTGAAGAAGCAGCACCACTGAATAGTTGGATTTCACGAAGTGAGGGCGACAGATAGAGCGATAGGCATCCTTAATGGTCGTATAGCAGTGGCCAAGGGTGTTTGATCCTCTGGTGCTGCAGGAGACATGTTGATGGTAGTTTGGGGGGGATTCACAGGGAGAATGTACAAACTCCATGCAGACGGCACCCATAATCAGATCAAACCCAGGTCTCTGCGTAGTAGTAAGGCAGCAACTCTACCGCTGCGCCGCTGTGACGCCTCAATGCCACCCCCCAATAGCATGAAGTAATTGGCAGAAGGTGAGTGGGAAGATCAAAAGTTGTTTTATTCACTCCAAGAAAGATATGGGTTTGGAACACACTGCCTGAAAATTTTGCAGAGGCATGAACTCTCAACACTCTTCCATCATCCTTAAATAAATATTTTATTTTGAGCTCAGGCTATTTTGTATTTATCGTACATTACCTGGATGTATACTTGAAGTAGTGTGACGTGCAAGGCTTCATTCTGATGGCTGAGGGATAAGTCGGGGTTAGGAAGATAGCTGGAATGGCCTCATTCTTGATCATAGTCTTTTATGAATGCAATTTATTCAACGACATGTTATCACAATAGACTTATGGCACCAGGCAACAAAATTATTAATTGGAGTGTAAAGCCCCCTGTCCCACTTAGGAGACCTAAACAGCAACCTCTGGTGACCTTGCCTGCCACCCAAAAAAAAATCAAGGTCGAGGTGACCTGCAACCTCCTACCACCTCCCACGCATATGTTGAAAACCTTCCTCGACTATGAAGAAAACCGGCTTCGACTGGACCTGCAACTAAAAAATTATCGATTTTTAAAACGGCAACCTATTTTTAGTCGAGGCCGGATTTAATCATGATGAAAAAATAGCAGACACCTAGATGAAGCCTCGACCACGCGTAAACCACTTTCGACCATTAGGGAGAGTGACCAAAACATCCAGTGACCTCATGGAAACCTTGGGTGGCGGGCAAGGTCACCAGAGGTTGCTGTTTAGGTCTCCTAAGTTGGACAGAGGCTTTAGGCACTTTGCTTTCTTCCATGAGGTTCTGACATTTGACTAAATTCTGGTTTACAAATGTGAAAAATTAGCAATGTAACCCTTGGTAATGTAGATGTTCAATGTCTGATAAGAATATCACATCTTCACACTATTCATTTGACGATCATGGAAATTTTACTTCAAATTTGGTAGTCTGAAAAAATATATATATAAAATGCTATTAATCAACAATGAACATCTTAATTTTCAAGTTAATATTTTGTGCACCAATCATAAATAATGTTAGGTGCAGGAAAGAACTGCAGATGCTGGTTTAAACCGAAGATAGACACAAAAGGTTCAGCGAGACAGGCAGCATCTCCAGAGAGAAGGAATGGGTGATGTTTCGGGTCGAGACCCTTCTTCAGACTGAATGTTAGACTTTGCCATTGGTTATAAAAGTATTTAATTTTATGTCAGAAAGTAAATGAAGTAAATGCTCGATGCCTTACAACTAGGCGGTTGTTCTCTGTCCATCTTCATTAGGTGAAGCATTCTAAACTTCCCTATCGCCTCCAGAGATGAGTAATTACCTTTCCAAGATTTCATCCCACCATAGCTGTTGATTATTTAACTAATGTTTTACTGCACAAGAATGAAACTGATATGTCCATCATCATTACAGCCTGCTCTTTAGGTTTTCTCTGAGCAGCAGCACAGCAGTGCCTTGGTTTTCAAATAGCCTCTGCGTGAATCTCTGCACTGCTGAGAAGTTCCTCTGCTAGCGATCCCTTTGAAGAAATTGATCCAGTGCATTAGTTGTTTCAGGCATGGCTGAAAACTCAACAGAAGTATTGTGTTAAAAAAAACTGTTCCCTTTCCTCTCTAATTAGACACACCTCGCCCTAGGCCAGTAAAAGAGAAAAATGTCCATATTGCCACTTTGCTGTCAAGGAATGCCTGTGGGACAGCCAGTACATTATTGGCCTGGGATATTATGAAAAATGTTTTTCCTCAGTTGACTGAAATGCTTTTCTGCTTTATTAGCTTTAATCTATCATTCATTTTTATTTTTCCTTTCTCCTAAAATTTGTCTTTCTGAAGCCAAATATCAAGGTGAAGCTTTACGTCATGCCTCATTGAAATTTATGGAAGAGAAAACTGGACTAGATGCAAATCGGCCAAATATTCAGCACAATAAACTTTAATTTAGTTTAGAGATGCAGCGTGAAAACAGGCCCTTGGGCCCACCGGGTCCGCACCGGCCAGTGATCCCCGCACATTAACATTATCCTATACACTCCAGGGACAATTTTACATTTACACCAAGCCAATTAACCTAAAACCCTGTACTTCTTTGGAGTGTGGGAAGAAACTGAAGATCTCGGAGAAAACCCACGGAGAATGTGCAAACTCTGAACAGACAAGCACCCTTGCAGGGTTGCACCTTCGATGTCTAAAGTGCGCCACCTTACCTTTTGTGTTTATACTTTCTGATGTTTTGCCTGATAGTTGACTGGTTATTACCTTTGGTTATTTTGTGAGGATTGTAGGTTGCGGGTAACATATATTCATGGGTGAAATATTGACGGTTTTGACATGAATGTCAGCATTGGAAATTCTCCTGCTCTTGATGTGACTTTTAATATTCTAATTTCCTGCTTATCAAGAAACTTAATATGCAGCTCTAAGTGAATCAACTTTATACATTGCTTCCACTTTACAGTGCATATTTCTGGATAAAATGTGATACAGAATATACGACTTCATTCCCAGAACTCTATCAGTTACTGTCAATCTATGATTAAATTATACTATTTAATCTCCGTGCATCAGTACCACTAACAACATCCATAATCAAATATGATATGGTGGCGTTCTGGGAAAAATTCTATTTTTAATGTTCCAGTGACTAAACAATCTTAGCAAAAATCAAAGAATATCATTAAAGTAAGGTAAAGGAAGAAAGATTCTAAGGGGAGTAGGAGGCAACCGTGGCTGACAAGAGAAGTTAGGGTTAGAATAAAACTAAAAGAAAAGATGTATAACACAGCAAAGAGTAGCCGGAAGCCAGAGGGTTGGGAAACTTTCATAGGACAACAGAAGGAAACAAAACGGGCAATACAGGCTGAAAAGATGAAGTACGAAGGGAAGCTGGCCAGGAATATAAAGAAGGGCAGTAAAAGCTTCTTAATTATGTTAAGGGAAGAAGAGTAGCAAAGTCAAATGTGGGTCCCTTGAAGGCAGACACGGGTGAAATTATTATGGGCAACAAGGAAATGGCAGAAGAGTTGAATAGGTACTTCGGATCTGTCTTCACTAAGGAAGACACAAACAATCTCCCAGATGTACTGGAGAAAAGAGGATCTAAGGGGGTAGAGGAACCGAAAGAAATTTTCATTAGGCGAGAAATAGTATTGGGTAGGCTAATGGGACTGAAGGATGATAAATCCCCTGGGCCTGATGGTCTGCATCCCAGGGTCCTCACGGAGGTGGCTCTAGAAATAGTGGACGTATTGATGATCATTTTCCAATGTCCAATAGATTCAGGATAAGTTCCTGTGGATTGGAGGATAGCTAATGTTATCCCACTTTTCAAGAAAGGAGCGAGAGAGAAAACAGGGAATTACAGACCAGTTAGCCTGACCGGTGGTGGGAAAGATGCTGGAGTCAATTATTAAAGGTAATAATGGGGCATTTGGATAGCAGTAAAAGGATTAGCAGTAAAAGGATTAGTCCAAGTCTCGAAAACGAGATGACTGTCCATCTCAAGGGGTTATCCATGAATAAACTTGTTTCAAACATGGATTTATGAAAGGGAAATCATGCTTGACTAATCTTCTGGAATTTTTTGAGGATGTGACAAGTAAAATGGATGAAGGGGAGCCAGTGGATGTAGTGTATCTAGACTTTCAGAAAGCCTTTGGTAAGGTCCCGCACGGGAGACAGGTGACTAAAATTAGAGCGCATGATATTGGGGGTAGGGTGTTGACATGGATAGAAAATTGGTTGGCAGACAGGAAGCAAAGAGTAGGAGTGAACGGGTCCTTTTCAGAATGGCAGGCAGTGGCGAGTGGAGTGCCGCAAGGCTCGGTGTTGGGGCCGCAACTGTTTACCACATATATAATGATTTGGAAGAGTGAATTAGGAGCAACACTAGCAAGTTTGTGGATGACACAAAGCTGGGTGGCAGTGTGAACTGTGAAGAGGATGTTAGGAGGTTGCAGGGTGACCTGGACAGGTTGAGTGAGTGGGCAGATGCGTGGCAGATGCAGTATAATATAGATAAATGTGAGGTTATCCACTTTGGCGGCAAAAACAAGGGGGCAGATTATTATCTCAATGGGGTTAGGTTAGGTAAGGGGGAGGTGCAGCGAGTCCTGGGCGTCCTTGTACACCGGTCACTGAAAGTTGGCGTGCAGGTACAGCAGGCAGTGAAGAAAGCTAATGGAATGTTGGCCTTCATAACAAGAGGATTTCAGTATAGGAGTAAAGAGGTTCTTCTGCAGTTGTATAGGGCTCTGGTGAGACCACATCTGGAGTATTGTGTACAGTTTTGGTCTCCTAATTTGAGGAATGACATCCATGTGATTGAGGCAGTGCAGCGTAGGTTCACGAGATTAATCCCTGGGATGGTGGGACTGTCAGATGTGGAAAGATTGAAAAGACTAGGCTTGTATTCACTGGAGTTTAGAAGGATGAGGGGGTCTCTTATAGAAATATCTAAAATTATAAATGGACTGGACAAGCTAGATGCAGGAAAAATGTTCCCAATGTTGGGCGAGTCCAGAACCAGGGGCCACAGTCTTAGAATAAAGGGGAGGTCATTTAAGACTGAGGTGAGAAAAATCTTTTTCACCCAGAGAGTTGTGAATTTATGGAATTCCCTGCCACAAAGGGCAGTGGAGGCCAAGTCACTGGATGGATTTAAGAGAAAGGTAGATAGAGCTCTAGGGGCTAGTGGAGTTATGGTATATGGGGAGAAGGCAGGCACGGGTTATTGATAGGGGATGATCAGCCATGATCACAATGAATGGCGGTGCTGGCTCGAAGGACCGAATGGCCTCCTCCTGCACCTATTTTATATGTTTCTATGTTTCTATGAAACATAAAATAGATAAATTGGAATCGCCACATTATATATATTGTCGAACATTTTATAATGAAAGGTATTGTTGCAATGCCCATAAGGGCCAAGTATTCATTACATCATAAATTCCAGTTCAAATAGAGTATAATCTAACAAAATCTGATGAATATCACACTTACTTAAATGTAAACTAAATAAACAAAATAACTGAATATTTGATTCGATTGAATGCAGCAATAAGACCATAAAACATAGGAGCAAAATTAGGCCATTCAGCCCATCGACTCTACTCCACCAATCAATCATGGCTGGTCTATTTTTCCCTCTCAACCTCATCTCCTGCCTTCTCCCTATAACGTTTGATACCCATCCTAATCACTCTATCAATCTCCGTCTTAAAAATACCCAAATGTGTTAGCCTCCACAGCCATCTGTGGCAATGAATTCAACAGATTTGCTACCCTCTGGCTAAGGAAATTCCTCCTCCTCTCCATTCTGAAGATACGTCCTTTTATTCTAAGGCAGTGCTCTCTAGTTCTAGGTTCTCCCATTACTGGAAACATCCTTTCCATGTCCTCTCTATCTAGGCCTTTCATTATCTGGTAGGTTTCAATGAGACCCCTGTTCCCCCACAACCTTCTAAACACCAGTGAGTCGAGGCCCAGAGCCTTCAAACACTCCTCACACACTAACCCAATCATCCCCTGGCCATCTGGTCGACTTCCCCTGGACTCTCCCCAAAGCCAGCACATCCTTCTTCAGATATGGGGCCCAAAACTGCTCACAATATTGCAAATGTTGTCTGACCCAATGCCTTATAAAGCCTAATGGTTATACTCGTTAGTTGCATATTCAAGTAATCTTCCTCAGCTGGATCATACTATAATATTTATTCTGCCATGTCAGTCCTCAGCCACGCTCCTTGCTTTTTTTCTGTGTTGAAATTGCAGCAGCTTGCTGTATTTTAGGTCACCTGATATCTGTAATTTGACTGTGATTGTCATCTTGGTACAACCATATTTGGCACTTTCATTTTCATTTCTCACCTTGTCACTTGTCTTTAAGTCTGCTGCCAATTTCTAGACACTTTTAGCTTCTCCTGGTACATGACTGCTTCAATCTCCTGTGTTTTATCCTTCCAAACCTTCTTCACATACTGACTGTAATTGGCTTATCCACTTGCTCTCAATAATTTTCTGTGCTCTTTTGCTGCCTGATTTGATCTGTGTTTGATTCATTAATCTTGTTTGGGCATTCTTAAAGTGAGTGTAAGTGTGTGAGTGAGTGTGTGAGTGTGTGAGTGTGAGTGTGAATGTGTGTGTGAACAGTCCACATGTTTTAGAACCTTCTAACTGGATGGAAAGTTGCTGTGTTACAGTATATACTTTACTAAATATAACCAAGCAGTTTAAAGATACATTCAGCAATTGTAAAGTGCACTTCTGCATCAGTGCAGACACATCACCCTTAACTTTCTCGTTTCCTCTCTCAACAGCTCCAATCCCTTGAAGAAAATAAATCAGTGGTACAATCACATCCAATCAAGATAGTTAGGTCGTCGAGTTTTATTGTCACATGCACAAGTGCAGGGAAGTACAAGTACAATGGAAGTACAATAGAAATCTTGCTTGCAGCAGCATCACAGGCAGATAGACAGACAATACACAAAAGCATGAATTGCACATCAATTACACACGTTTTGCAAGAAAGTGAAAGGAAAAATAAGACATTAGTGCAAAAACACATTTAGAAAACAAGTAGATAGACACAAAAAAGCTAGAATAACTCAGCGGGTCAGTCAGCATCTCTGGAGAAAAGGAATAGGTGCGTTTTGGGTCGAGCCCCTTCTTCAGACTGAGAGTCAGGGGAAAGGCAAATGGGAGATATAGATGGTGATATAGAGAGATATAGAACAAATGAATTTCCCTTTCCACTATTTGACCCGCTGAGTTACTCCAGCTTTTTGTGTCTATCTTCGGTTTAAACCAGCATCTGCAGTTCCTTCTTATACATTAGAAAACAAGTGGTCTGTAGTGTTCTGTTGTTGAGGTAGGATTGGAGTCTGAGTTGGAGAATGGATTGGTGCGGTTGGCAAATGGGAATCTTTTGGAATCACACTATTTCTATTCCAGCACAGGTGGAAAAGGATGCAGTTAGCGGCAGTGAAGATTTATTTCTGAACAATTAAAATATATTATTTAGAGTTACTGACTTTGCAAGTCACATTTCAATTTCTCATTTTCTCAGAGAAGGGAATTACACCTGAAGATTACGGGTAAACTTTGACAAATGTTGATACTTTCATTATTTGTGGTGAAGAAGAAGATGACAATTGTTGTTTTTTTTAATCCACTGGAATCACCAATGATCTTGTCAGGTTAATAAATCTCACACCACCATGGACTAAAACAAAATCACTAATGTTCAGATGAGACAAATTTCCAGTTTATAACTACTTTTCCACATCCATTAAAAAAATGTTTGATGCCACACAGCAATCCACTAATTTTATGATATTTGGAATCCCAATATTCCAAAATTCTTGCAGGAGCTTTGAAGAAGTACACAGGAGTTTATAAAATTCACCAAAATTCCATATAAATACTTTATTTGTTACATCCCTGTGCCCTGTTTGAGTGATGCCTGTCTATTTATGCTAAAGGTTAGGGCAGCATAGTGTTCCAGGAGTAAGTGCTGCTGTCTCAAATCTCCAGCGACCAAATTCAATTTGGCCTTCATCAGTCAGAGTATTGAGTATAGATGTTGGGTCATGTTGCAGTTGTACAAGACGTTGGTGAGACCGCATTTAGAATATTGTTTTCAGTTCTGGGTACCATTTTATAGGAAAGATATTGTCAAGTTTGAAAGGGTTCAGAAAAAAATTATGACGATGTTGCCAGGATTAGAGGGTGTGAGCTTTAGGGAGAGGTTAAGTAGGCTGGATCTCTATTCCATGGAGCGTAGGAGGATGAGAGGAGAACTTATAGAGGTATACAAAATCATGAGAGGAATAAATCGGGTAGATGCACAGAGTCTTTTGCCCAGAGTAGGGGAATCAAGGACCAGAGGACATAGGTTCAAGGTGAAGGGGAAAACATTTAATAGGAATCTGATGGGTAACTTTTTTACACAGAGGGTGGTGGGTTTATGGAACAAGGTGCCAGAGAAGGTAGTTAAGGCTGGGACTATCCCATCGTTTAAAAAAACAGTTGGACAGGTACATGGATAGGACAGGTTTGGAGGGTTATGGACCAAGCATAGGCAAGTGGGACTAGGGTAGCTGGGACATTGTTCGCCGGTGTGGGTAAGTTGTGCCGAAGGGCCTGTTTCAACACTGTATCACTCTATGACTAATTATGACCTTAGGTGCTGTCTCTGTGCAAATCGCACATTCTCCCTGTGACCATAAGGGTTTCCTCTAGATGCTCTGTTTAGATCCCACGTTCTAATCGTTTACTGTTGGTAGGTTCTTGGCTACTATAACTTACCTCAGTGTCAGTATTGGTAGGAGAATCAGAATGGTATTGATAGGCATGTGAGAGAAAATAGGTTACAGGGAATTGTATGTAATGGGATTAACAGTATTGCTCTAAAAGCCTGAATAGGTTCATTGGATTGAATCCATCTGATAAAGTAATATGAACATTAAAATATTTTACATCGCAGTCTAAGTATTACATGACCAAACCAACTGAGCATGTGGAGATATATTTGACCTAACAAAGGGTGAAATATGAATACAAAACCTATTGTTGTGGCAACCTAAATGGCATACTCATTTATTTGAATCACCAAGTCTATTTTCCCAAATGGTTCCTCAGCAGTTAATTTTCTCCCAATAACCTAGTCCATTATTTTTGATCCTGTAATTATTTTGTGTCATTTAGTGCCCAATAAGCTTTGAAGGTACTTTTTCTGAGTGGTGGTTTTGGATCCAGCTATTACACATTGCCCACAGGAACATTTTGCAGCAAATGAGAGCTAGCGGTGTAACTCTGAAGACAGTTCAAACCATCAAGCGATTTTATTTAGTTTTAGTTTCAGAGACACAGGCATTTTGGTCCACTGCATCCATGCTGACCATCGATCACCTGTTCACACTAGCTCTACGTTATCCCACTTTCTCTTCCACTCCCTACACATTAGAGGCAATCTACAGAGGCTGATTAATCTACAAACCCGCACATCTTTGGGATGTGGGATGAAACTGGAGCACCCAGAGGAAACCCACGAGCACACAGGGGCATGTGCAAACTCCACACAGACAGCACCCGAGGTGTGGATTGAACTCAGGTCTCAGACACTGTGAGGCAACAGCTCTGCAAGCTGTGCCATGGTGCCACCCTAGATGTAGACCAACTTTGTTATACATGCTCAGTCATTGAATTACTGATTAATCACGCATAGTCAAAACTTTACATAATCTTAACCTTTATCACATCTCCAGAAACATGAGTTAACATGCAGGAACTAAAACAACATTTAAAAAACATTTGGACAGGAAATGTTTATAGGGATGTGCGGGTTTGTAGCTTAATCAGCTTCTGTAAATTGCCTCTAGTGCGTGAGGAGTGGAAGAGAAAGTGGGATAACATAAAAACTAGTGTGAACAGGTGATCAAAGGTCAGCATGGATGCATGCAGTGGGCCAAATGAGGGCAGGTGGGACTAATGTAGATGGACCATCTTTGTCAGCATTGGAAAGCTGGGAAGATGAACCTGTTTCTGTGCCATATGACACCATTGCCCTATGACAATAACTTCTTGGACTGTTGGAATGGTAAATCAGTTCTGGTTGTTTTTAGTGGAACATGCCCAATTACTAGGAAGACAATTTTAGTATTTTTACTGTTCTTTTTGATTTTAACATTATTAGTGTTGGGTTAACCCATGTGTTCAACATTCTTTACCATCTGCATAAGCAGAAATTAAGGCTTGTGACAATGTAAGTATTTAACACCACGATCTGAATCTTACAAAATACTGTGTAGGAAGGTACTGCAGATGCTGGTTTTAACTGAAAATAGACACAAAGTGCTGGAGTAAGTCAGTGGGTTAGTAGGCATTTCTGGAGAAAAGGGATAGGTGACATTTTGGGTCAGGACCCTTCTTCAGACTGCTGTCTGAAGAAGGCTCCCAACTCGAAACGTCACCCATCCTTTTTCTCCAGAAATGCTGCTTGACTAGCTCAGTTGCTCCAGCACTTTGTGTCTCTCTTACAAAATTGTCTACGATTTGACAGATGCTTTCAGGGAGAATATTCCTCGGGAGAGGAGTGCAGAACCAAAGTCTCCATCTCAGAATTTGACAAGAGGCATTTGGGAGTGAAATATGGAGGAATGACTTTATTTACAGGATGGTGAATCTTTGGAATTGTCAACTGCAGAGGGCTGTGGGAGCCCAGTCACTGAGTTAATTAAATTGGAGGTCAATAGATTTCTGGATATTAAGGGATTCAAGGGAAAGAAAAATAATGCAGGAAAACAGAGCTAAGATAGAAGATCGGGCATGATCTTGATGAATGTTCAGCAGGATTTGAAGAGTCTGATGACCTACTCCTGCTCCTAATTCTAATGTCACTTTAATTAAAAAAACACTAAAAATAATCTCATTAATTCTGTGCAAGGGCAGGGCAGGGCAACCTAACCCGAAGGTTACAATATATGGGATCTAGGTTAAGATAACACATTTGATACAAAATTGGTTTGGTGGAAGGAGACAGAAGGTTGTAATGAAGGGTTGTTTTGCAGATTAGGGAGCTGTAACCAGTAGTGTGCCCCCAGAGATCGGAGATGAGTTCTTTATTGTTCGTCATTTTATTTAAAGATTTAGTAGAGAATGTAGGTGGCTTGATCAGCAAGTTTGCAGATGACACCAAAAGTGTTGTGGAACAGAGACCTAGGAGTACAAGTACTTAGTTCCCTGCTAGTGGTTATGCAGGTAAATAGATTTGTGAAGAAGGAATTTGGTATGATTACCTTCATTGGCTGAAGCATTGAGTATAGGAGTTGATTACAGTTGTAAAAATCATTGGTTAGGCTGCACTTGGAGTATTATGTGCAGTTCTGGTCACCACTCTATAGGAAGAATGATTGAGAGAGTGCAGAAAAGATTCACAAGCTTGTTGCCTGGACTGGAGAGCTTGAGTTATAAGGAGAAGTGAGATAGGTTAGGTTTGTTTATCCTTGGAGCAAAGGAGACTGTGTGACCTTATAGAGGTTTATAACATTATGAGGGTATACATAGTGTAGATATAGTCCTTCATCCCGGTTTGATGAGTCTAGAACTCAAGCATATAGTTTTAAGTGGAAAGATTTAAAAGAGACCTGAAGGGTGTTTTTTCTCCCACACAGAGAGTGGTGGGTATATGAAAGGAGCTACCAGAGAAGGTGGTAGAGACAGGTACAATTACAACTATTAAAAAACATTTAGCCAGGTACATAGATAGGACAAATTTAGAGGAATATAAACAAAACAGGCGATTTGGTTTAGCTTAGTCCGTAAGGATGAGTTGCACGAAAAGGCCTGTATCTGTGCTATGTAACTGTATCTATGCCCATCTGAGCATCTTAAGCCCATTTTGAGCATCCCTGAAGAAGTTGATGGCAGGATTAGCCATATGACTGGGCTCATTATATAATGATACTGTATAGCAAACAAAGTCAGGATAGAGAAACGAGGAACTGCAGATACTGGGTAACACACTAAAGGGCAGAAGGTGCTGGAGTAACTCAACAGGACAGGCGGCATCTTTTGCAACATTGGATATTACTTAATTTAGTACAGAAAACTGCAGTGTAAAAACAGGATAATTTCTCCAGCGGATAAGAGAATAGTTACATACAAATAAGTTGCACAAAGTCAGTTTCAGCCATTTACAGGTTTAATAGGTTTCTCCCCATTCTTGCCAAAATCTGTAATTCACTATTTGCATCTTTAAAAAAAAATCACTTGGAGCAAACCTTTCTTGATCCAAAATGGATGATCTCACACTTAGCTGCACTGAAATCCATCTCCAACGTGCTTTTCCACTACTTAATCTGTCTTTGCAATTTTATTCTCCTGTCTATATTATTTATTATACTGCCAATCTTTATGTCAACAGCAAGTTTTGATATATTGTTACAGAAAATGTTGGAAATACTCACAGGGCTGGAAAGATCAGATGGGACAGGAAAGCAGTGTTTCAGGTATTTCCAGCTCCTTTTATTTTATTACAGATTCCCGATACCCAAATATATAATACATTTCTTTTTGAAGATGTATTCTTTAATAAATAAGATTAATAATGTAGTTCCAAGCACTGGATCATATTGGACACTGCCTTCTAATCTCTGTCTGGCATGTAATCAATCTTTTAATCAGTTCAATAATTACCCTTCAATTCCACGAGCATTATTTCTAAGGTGGAACCTCACTGAATCCCTTTTGGACTTCTACATTATCTACATCGAGAGATATTCTTGTATTGACTACATTAGTTACTTCCCCCAAAATTAAATTAAGTTTGTTTGAGATGACCTACCCTTAGAATTCTATTGTGGCTTTCACTAATCAGATCAGCTCATTCTAAGTGCTCGGTCATTTTGTACTTAATTAGAGATTCCAGTAACTTCTCCACAACAGATGTTAGACATTAGATGTCATAATAAGGACCATAAATTACAGTGCTTAACAAAAGATTGACTCTTTTCGTCACAAAATGTCTCTAACAGTAATATTTTAATGATACAGGCTAAATAACATAACATTTTTGTGAATAAAATTCAAGTTTCTTCATCGAAAGTAAATAATATCCTTTCAGTATTTTCCCATTTTATTTTAATCTTTTATATTTGTGCTGTTTTCTCTGGTTCCAGATGAAGATAGCTGAAGGGGCAGCTGTGGAGTGGCTGCCATACAGAGCCAGAGACCCAGGTTCGATCCTGACTACGGGTGCTGTTTTTATGGAGTTTTATACGTTCTCTCTGAGACTGCGTGGGTTTTCTCTGGGTGCTCCGGTTTCCTCCCACATTCCAAAGACGTACAGGTTTGTGCGTTAATTGGCTTCGGTAAAATTGTAAATAGTCCTTAGTATGTAGGATAGTGCTAGTGTGGGGGGGGGGGGGTCGCTGGTCGGCACTCTATCTCTAAACTAAATACACCCATTTCAGTCGCTCAGAGTACACCATAAGTATAAATTCAGCTTAGGCACTTCATTTAAAGTATCTTTTTTTTATTATGTTACATTTTTAGAAAACACATTAAATGTTTTCAGATGGATAGGTTACTTTTTGGGTTGGGATGCTTCCGAAGGGTCCTGACCTGAAATGTCACCTATCCATTCCCTGCACAGATGCTCCCTGACCTGCTGAATTACTCCAGCACCGTGTTCTATTCATCTTAGATATCCTGGTTCACATTTGCAGATAATGCAACAATCCATTATTTGAAAAATGGTGCAGTCTTGTCATCTGGATATTTACAGGTGATTATCCCAGTGACAATATTAGGATCATTATGGAGATATAATTTTTGAGATCAGCAAATGACATCTCATTAAGCATGTCCAAGTTTAGATGTACCTTTGCTCTCCACTATTCCAGAAAGAATGAAAATCTGAAATGTTGGAAGAACTTAGCTGGACAAGCATCATCTGTGGTAAGAGAAACCAGTCAACTGCGAGCTGTGAGGAAGGAGTGTCGACCTGAAGCATTGACTAGTTTCTCTTTCCATTCATGTTGGTTGACTGGCTGAGTTCTTCCAGCATTTCTTCTTTTGTTTCAATTTACAGCATCTGCAGTTTGTTTTTGCAAGAAGATGCACCAGACAGAATGTTCACATATTCCACTGCATATCCCTCCCGCTTCCTCCCAGCTGTATCCAGGGTCCGCCCATCTCCCCGGGTAATGTGTGGATCAGAATGCAATTACCCGAGACAAACAGACCTCACTTGACATCCATTCATGCATGAACTCCTGATTAAGCCCCAGAATTGGAAACTTTCTTGCTGGAAGTTCCTATTTGGGACCTACTCGTGCTATCATTTGCTTTATAAATGATACATGGAAATTCTGCCCTTTGGCAGATAATAAGCTTTCAAAGCTGATGGTATTAAAACAAAGATTAAACATTCTGAATATGAAAACGGGAGGACCATGATGTTTCATTAAACCATGCCCATGGGACCACGTGCAAACACCACACAACCTTCATGAGACTTCATTTTTATAATGATTTTCAACATGCAGTAATTTTGCTGTAGCTTATCGTATAGCATCAATAGCACAATACTGTGATGATGAGCACCAGTTCTGTTGGCAATGCTATATAAATATTTGTAGCATCACACAACTTGTTTTACACTGTTGGATTAGGAAGCTCTTTGGAACAGACAACATATGATAGTTATTTATTTTATAGCACCATATCTTGGTGCAATTATTATTGTAGAAGCAAAGACAAACTCCTTCAGTTCCTGGCAGAACACTCCCTGCTAAACGTTAGCAAGTCTAGAGGCACCAAGCTCAAGTGGAATTGAAGAAGACAACAGAAACCAATCAGTACTGAGAAATAGTTGATAATCATTTGAAAAACTGCTAACAAGATGGTGTTACATTCTGCTCGATGTGTGTTCTGCAATGTGAAATTTACACACATAGCATTAATTAGATTGTTGATATCTAGTTTGACATTAGGTCTGCATTTCTTATTGATTCATGTAAGGCGCTGCCAGGTTTAGATTCAACCATATTCTTGCCCTTCCTAAAATGGTGGTTAGAGTCATAGTTATCGAGTGATACAGTGTGGAAACAGGCCCTTCGGCCCAACTTGCCCACAACGGCCAACATGTCCTAGTTAAACTAGCCCCACCTGCCTGCGCTTGGTCCATATCCCTCCAAACTTGTCCTATCCATGTACCTGTCTAACTTTTTCTTAAATGTTGGGATAGTCCCAGCCTCAACTACCTCCTCTGGTAACTTGTTCCATACACCCACCACCCTTTGTGTGAAAAAGTTAACCCTCAGATTCCTATTAAATATTTTCCCCTTCACCTTGAACCTATGTCCTCTGGTCCTCGATTCCCCTACTCTGGTAAGAGATTCTGTGCATGATTTTATACACCTCAGTAAGATCACCCCACTTCCTCATGTGCTCCAAGGAATAGAGACCCAACCTACTCAACCTCTCCCTGTAGCTCAGACACTGTAGCCCTGGCAGCATCCTCGTAAATCTTCTCTGAACCCTTTCAAGCTTGACAATATCTTTCCTAGAACTTGGTGCCCAGAACTGAACACAATACTCAAAATGTGGTTTCACCAATGTCTTATCCAACTGCAAGATGGCCTCCCAACTTCTATACGCAATATGACTGATGAAGGCCAACGTGCCAAAAGCCTTTTTGACCACTTTATCTACCTTCAAGCAACAATGCACCTGCACGGAGAGATCCCTCTGCTCTGCAACACTCCCCAGAGGCTCACCATAAAGTGTCTAGGTCCTGCCATTGTTAGACGTCCCAAAATGCAACACTTCACATTTCTCTGTATTAAATTCCATCAACCATTCCTCAGTCCACTTGGCCAATCGATCAAGTTCCTGCTGCAATCTTTCACAACCATCTTCATTATCTGCAAAACCACGCACTTTTGTATCATCAGCAAACTTGCTAATCTTGCCCTGTATGTTCTCATCCAAATCATTGCTATAGATGACAAACAGTAACGGGCCCAGCACCGAACCCTGAGGCACACCACTAGTCACAGGCTTCCAGACCGAGAAACAACTTTCCACCATCACCCTCTGTTTCCTATTAAGCCAATTTGCTATCCATTCAGCTATCTCTCCTTGGATCCCATGCGATCTAACCTCCCAGAGCAGCCTACCATGTGGAACCTTGTCGAATGCCTTACAGAAATCCATGTATACAACATCTACAGCTCCGCCCTCATCGATCTTTTTGGTCACGTCTTCAAAAACCTCAATCAGATTTGTGAGACACGAGACGCCTGTTTAATATAATGTACTCACATAAAGTGGAGGAAAAAGACTTAGCAATTATTTCTTTGGACGCAGAGAAAGCATTTGATCAGGTAGAATGGCAGTATTTATACAAAGTATTACAAAAATTTAATATGGGAGAGAATTTTATTGCATGGGTGAAATTATTATATGATAAACCGATGGCAAGAATATTAACTAACAGCATGTTATCTCAAAAATTTCAATTATCAAGGGGTAATAGGCAGGGATGTGCTTTATCACCCCTGCTATTTGCCCTTATGATAGAACCTCTGGCTGAAAGTATAAGAAGCCATCCGAATATTCAGGGTTATAATACTAGGGACTCAAATAATAAAATTTCATTGTATGCAGACGATATTTTGTTATATATAACAAATTCACAAACGAGCATACCAAATTTATTAAATTTAATAGAGAAATTTGGGTCCTTTTCTGGATATAGAATAAACTGGAACAAAAGTGAAATCATGATGTTAAAACCTCAAGAATCCACACACTTATTGAAATTCCTCTTTAAAATAGCAACAGAAAAATTCAAATATTTGGGTATTCAGATTACTAGAAAACATAAAGCTTTATTTAATGCCAATTTTATACCCTTAATAAATAAACTTAATATAATGATAACATTTTGGAAAACACTCCCTTTATCATTAATAGGCAGAATAAATGCTATTAAAATGAGCTTCCTACCACAGTTATTGTACCTATTTCAATCTATACCAGTATATGTACCAAAATATTTTTTTTCTAAACTGAACGCTAATATTACTAATTTTGTTTGGGATTATAAATCACATAGAATTAAAAAAGAACACTTATGTAAACCAAAAGATGTCGGGGGACTTTCACTCCAAAATGTTTTGTATTACTATTGGGCAATACATATTAAGAATATAATTTACTGGTTGGATAGTTCAACTCAACAGACAGAATGGACAAAAATGGAGAAAGAGGATTGTTATCCTTGTAATATAGGAACAATCCACTTCTCCCCGAAAAAAATGAACAATACAATATATAAGAAAAACCCAATTATACAAGATACAATAAGAATATGGAAACAAATAAAATTATCCTTAAAATTAAGAAACCTATCATTGTTAACACCGATAGCGAATAATCCTTTATTTAAACCATCTATGATGGATAAAATATATAATCAATGGGAAAGTTTAGGAATTAAAAGGATCGGGGACATGTATGAAATGGGAGATTTATTATCATTTCAACAATTACAATTAAAATTTAAACTGAAAAACACTCATTATTTTAAATATTTTCAGATTTGTAATTTTTTATCAAAAAATAACTCCTGATTTACTAGAAGAAGTAATGAATATAAAAGCTGATACACAAAAATTAATATCATATTTATATAATAGTATCTTAAATATAGATTTACCTGTGACCGAGGAAATTAGAGAAGAGTGGGAACGGGAATTATTGATAAAAATTACGAAGGCTACATGGGAAAAGTATTTGACATACATTCACAAGTGTTCGATTAACGCAAGACATAATCTAATCCAATTAAAAATTTTACATAGATTATATTACTCAAAAACAAGATTAAATAAATTTTATCCAAATATATCGCCCATTTGCGATAAATGTTTAACCCAAGACGCAACTATAACACACTCTTTTGTTTCTTGTATAAAACTTCATGGATTTTGGAGTGATATTTTTGAAATATTTACAAAACTATTTAAGACAAAAATGGAACCCAATAATGAATTGATTATATTTGGGGTAATGGAAGATGGGAACAAATTGAGCTCATCTCAAAAGTCAATTTTTAATTATGGTTTAATAATAGCAAAAAAATTAATATTGAAATTTTGGAAAAATACACCAATACCAGCGCTCAAAATGTGGATTGCAAGTATGTTGGATACCGCACATCTTGAGGAAATGCGATTCCTCCTAATAGATAAATTTGACCAATTCATAACGAGTTGGTCTCCATTTGTCGTCTTTTTGGAAACATATGGTGCAAAACAGGTGTAAAAGCTAATCCGTGACTGTGGATGGTCAAGATTATAAATGATCTCCTTCTATTTTCTTTTCTTCTCTTCTCTTCTTTTATTCTCTTTCTTCTATTTTCTATGTCTCAACTTTCTTTTTTCATTCTTTCTTTTTCTTTTTCACACACTATATATCTCACATTTTTCTATTTTTCATTATCTAACTTTTTTCTTTTTCTTCTTTATTACAAAAAAAATTTTAAATAAGAAGCTGTACATAAAAGGTATTATGAAAATATGATTGTATACAATTGTACTTACTTCTAATAAAATTGAAATATTAAAAAAAAAATTAAAAAAAAGATTTGTGAGACACGACCTCACACGTACAAAACCATGCTGACTATCCCTAATCAGCCCTTGCCCATCCAAATGCCTGCATAATTTATCCCTCAGAATACTCTCGAGTAACTGTCCAACTACAGATGTTAAGCTCACTGACCTATAGTTTCCAGCAATTTCCCTGCAGCCCTTCTTGAAAAGAGGCACAACATTTGCCACCCTTCAGTCTGCAGGCACCTCTCCTCTATTTAAGGACGACTCGTAAATTTCAACTAGGTTTCCCGCTATTTCCTTTCTAGTTTCCCACAATGTCCAGGGATATATCTGATCAGGCCCTGGAGATTTGTCTAGCTTCATACACGATAGTACCTTCAGTACTTCTTCGATGGTAACACTCACTGCTCTCAAGACACTTCCATTGTTTGCTGCAAGTTCTTCCGTCCTACTGGCGGGAAAAACTAGGGGGCAGATTATTATCTCAAAGGGGTTAGGTTAGGTAAGGGGGAGGTGCAGCAAGACCTGGGTGCCCTTGTACACCGTTCACTGAAAGTTGGCATGCAGGTACAGCAGGCAGTGAAGAAAGCTAATGGAATGTTGGCCTTCATAACAAGAGGATTTCAGTATAGGAGTAAAGAGGTTCTTCTGCAGTTGTATAGGGCTCTGGTAAGACCACATGTGGAGTATTGTGTACAGTTTTGGTCTCCTAATTTGAGGAAGGACAGCCTTGTGATTGAGGCAGTGCAGCGTAGGTTCACGAGATTGATCCCTGGGAAGGCGGGACTGTCATATGAGGAAAGATTGAAAAGATTAGGCTTGTATTCACTGGAGTTTAGAAGGATGAGGGGGTATCTTATAGAAACATATAAAATTATAAAAGGACTGGACAAGCTAGATGCAGGAAAATTGTTCCCAATGTTGGGCGAGTCCAGAACCAGGGGCCACAGTCTTAGAATAAAGGGGAGGCCATTTAAGACTGAGGTGAGAAAAAACTTTTTCACCAGAGAGTTGTGAATTTGTGGAATTCCCTGCCACAAAGGGCATTGGAGGCCAAATCACTGGATGGATTTACGAGAGAGTTAGATAGAGCTCTAGGGGCTAGTGGAATCAAGGGATATGGGGAGAAGGCAGGCACGGGTTATTGATTGGGGACGATCAGCCATGATCACAATGAATGGTGGTGCTGGCTCGAAGGGCCGAATGGCCTCCTCCTGCACCTATTTTCTATGTTTCTATACTGTCTTTCTCCTCGGTAAATACAGAGGAGAAATATTCATTGGACTGCCCATCTCCTGTGGCTCTACACAGAGGTGATCGCTTTGATTCCTGAGAGATCTGACTCTCTCTCTAGTTACCCTTTTCCCCCTTATGTATTCATATTTTGGGATTGTCCTTATTTCTATCTGCAGAGCTATCTCCTGGCCCCTTTTGCCCTTCTGATTTCTGTTTTCAGCTTATTCCTATAGTTCTCAAAACTCCTCCAGGGATGCACTTGAATCCAGCTGCCTATACCTGTCCCATGCATCCTTTCTTTTGACCAGTGCCTCAATTTCCCTCGTCAGCCAAACTTCCTTATGTTTGCCTGCTTTGCCCTTCCCTCTAACAGGGACACATATCCTAAGCTTTTGTCAGCACAATTTTAAAAACATCCCACTTGGCTGATGTTCCTTTCCCCTCAATTAACCTGATCCAGTCAACTTGAGCGAGATCTTCTCTCATACCCTCCAGTTTGGCCTTACCCCAGTTAAGCATTTTAACACGTGGGCCCTCTCTATCCCTATCCATAACTATTTTAAAATTAATCGAACAGTGGTCACTGGTCCCATAAGGTTCCACCACAAACACTTCATTAACTTGCCCTTCCCAATTACCCAATACTAGATCCAATGTTGCCTTCTCATGTGTTCGGGCCTCTACATACTGCTTGAGAAAACTCTCCTGAACAATTTTGTGGAATTGCGCCCCATTTAAACTCTTTGTTAAATCAAATTCTGCCTAAAACCTCGTTTTAAACATTGGATAAATCTGATTTTCTGCACTATGTAATATTTGCTTGCGCAAAGGTTGCAAAGTGCGGGAATAACTCAGCGGATCAGGCACAATCTCTGGAGAAAAGGAATAGTAGCCGTTTCGGGTTGAGACCCTCAGTTTAGTTTATTCAGCCAATGACAGCTGATCTCAAAATTATAGGAATTTGTTGTCTGGCATGGTCTTCAAGAATTAAGAATAAAGGGTAGGCCATTTAGGACTGAGATGAGGAAAATCTATTTCATCCAGAGAGTTGTGAATCTGTGGAATTCTCTGCCACAGAAGGTAGTGGAGGCCAATTCACTGGATGTTTTCAAGAGCGAGTTAGATTTAGCTCTTTGGGCTAAAGGAATTAAGGGATATAGAGAAAAAGCAGGAACGGGGTACTGATTTTGGATGATCATCCATGATCATATTGAATGGTGGTGCTGGCTCGAAGGGCCGAATGGCCTACTCCTGCACCTATTTTCAATGTTATCCCAGTTCTGTAAGTTATATTATTTTTTTTAGGATTCAATCCACATTCATCTACTCTTTCAATTAGGGAGGATCTAAGTTCTAAACTAGCAATGTGATTAGTATTGTTACTGTCCTACTAAGGAGAGAATTACTCGAGTCTCAGTTTGAGATGTCATTAATGCATTAAAAATATCCTGAGTATTAACAGTAAACCCACCTCATTGGCATTGCATCTAATCTGGCTATTGGACATGGATATTCACCCTCACTGCTAACAATAAGTAAGTGGGGAATTCAAATTATTCTCATGAAACATAATCCTACATTGCTGCAGAGAGTTTTACTTGCATGGAGCACCTATCAGAATTTGATTTCAAACTCCCCATTATTTTTATTCATTAGTTTTGATGAATGAAGTTTCCAAATACATTGAAAATTGTATTAGCATGTGCCTTAAATCCTGATGGGCACTCCTGGTGGGTGAAGCTTTTGCCAGGGGTATACACTCAAATTAATTATCCTTTGATTCCCATACTAATTTATTCAGTTCAAATGTATTTCCTGGCATATTGAACAAAGAGGCAAAGTTCTCTATGGCCTACATACGATGAATTGCTAACGATTGACTAGCTCTGATTATCCTCAGCAAGGAATGCATGTCAAAAGGAACAGTTAATGAAATCATGACACAACATTACTGTTGCTGAACTGGCCCCATGCAAGTGCAGATATTCCCATGTGTGCACTTTTCCTTATGACGTAGAAAGAGGTCATTTCAGCCTATTGAATCACAGTTGGTTTATAGACCAATTGCATTGCCCCACTAATTTCCCTTCCAATCTTTTCTTCCCAGATATTAACAACAACTTTCAACGTTTCAACAGCATGGAAACAGGCCCTTCGGCCCACCCTACCACTCTTCTATGCCCCAGGGGTGATTTAAAACAGACAGATAACTAACAAAAACTTGAAAAAAATCCTGTTGTTTATCTGCCATGCAACAAGATTTTAATCCAGCTATAGTCTTCATTCTTCTGTTGAATCTCCCAATACCGCACATTAGAATGTCATTCTTGAACCGTGTGCTAAAGTTAATTTCCTGCATTTGCCTTCAATTTGTTTGAAAAACAAATCTAGATCGTATCTCCGGTCACTATGCAGCCTAACATCATGGAGCTGGATGCCTTGCTCGAGACTGACTTTGAGCCCCATCGCGGGGCCGTGGAGTTACCGTCGGAGCCTGCGATGCCTTGCCTGGGATCCCTTGCCTGGGATCGATGTTCCTAACCATGGCCTGCGGATTCCAACATCGAGGAGCTCGCTGTCTCGGGTAGAAACTGATGTCGGGAAGCTCCAAGGTCGCAGGAAGTTCGACCAGCCCCGACCCGGGGTCCAATCGCTCGGCGCAGGGAGCTGAGATCCCCCCGATGCGGAGGACCCGACTGCCAGCTATGGGAGCCAAAATCATCCCGTCAACGGTAGGCTCAAGGCCCCCGACCACGGGAGAACAAAGAAGGGAAGAGATTGAACTTTTTTTTTCGCCTTCCATCTCAGTGAGGAATGTGGAGGAGTAACTGTGGTTGATGTTTATGTTAAAATGTATTTTGTGTGTTTTGTTGCTTTTTATTGGTATGGCAAATCCAATTCCTTGTATGTTGCAAAACATACTTGGCAAATAAAGTATGATTATGATTATAATTGCACACTTTTGAAGTCATGGCTCCCTAATAATTTTGCAGGCTATTGATGATAGACCTAAAAAAATAAAAAAAATAAAAATAAGGATCATGATATTCAATTAACCTACATCTCAGATGGCCTAGGAATTGTGTGCTGTCTGTAATTTAAGTGATTACAACTTGCTGCAAACGGAATACTTCTTGGCTAATTGAGGGCCGGAAGTGGCGATGATGGAAATGGAGAGAGTCAATATTCATTATATTCATCATGGACATGTGCGAAGGATAACCAGAAGGTCTAGAGCAATGCTGACCTTTGTATCTGGAGGATGACTGGAGAGGGATATTCCTTGTGGGGTTCTGGTTGACCCCCATCTGTAGTGATGTGGATAGAGTTCTTGAGTATGAATAATTGGGTTTAAAGAGCATGTCAATGCGATGTGTAGACAGCAGCGTTAATATTGTTGGTTTAATTTTCTTGAAATTCAACAATGGGGGGCATAATTTTGAGAGGGGTCATTTCTATTCAATGGCAAGCTTGGCAAAGAGTTATGGTCTGATGACTGAAATGGAGTATCTCAGGGGTGACCTTGTGAAATATTTCTGCACACAGAGTGGTGGAGACTTGGAACAGTCTTCTGCAAATTACAATTGATGCTAAGGTCATTGCAGCTTTTCCCTGCCTTGTGCCTTTTTCATTTCAAATATATAAAAAATATTGCAACCTGTCCATAAGGGAGATGAATAGCCAGAAAATGATGATGAAAAGACACCTTCATTCACATTCATTCTCATTACCGTCAGCTCACTTACTGACAGCAAGTATTACTTTACAGGATAATACAGATGCAGGGCATGCATGCGATGGCCCAACAGGCACAAGTGCACTGGAGTCATCATAGGGAGAGTCTAGCTACAGGTATCAGCTACCTGACTTTCTGAGTATCTCCAGCATTTTCTTCTATTCTACGACAGAGTACTTCTTGGCTTTTTGAGCGCTGGAAGTGGCGATGATGGAAATGGACAGAGTCAATATTCGTGGGTCATTGAAACATCATGGACGTGTACAAAGGAGGACCAGGTAATGATGTGGATAGCTCAACTATTGAGAATGAATAATTGCATTTAGAGAGCATGTGAATGTGATGCCTAGACAGCAGGGGTAATATTGTTGGTTTATCTTCCAGTGTACTCTTTTAGTGCAAGGCTGCACATCAATTCTGCCGTACATATCTCAAATAACAATGTCAATCAGGCAGAAGAAGCTGTTGAGTATACATAATGTACAGCTTGGTGCATTGGGAAGATAAGGTTGGAAGGAGTCCATCACCATATTTTTTGAGATTTCGTGAAGAACTCGTAACTGATCCTGCCTGGTGTGGAGATGAAGGCCAACTCCATTTGTACATTTGCAAAACTAGCATCATGCTGCATTTCCATATTTCCTTACAAACTAGAATGAGGCCATTGGGCCATCAAGTCTATGCCAGCTACCAGAGCATCCCATTATTTTTCCCATGACTATGGAATGAGGGATGATATAGGAGAACTTGTAGGAAATGTATTTGGTCACAGAGAGAATGTGCAAACTCCATACAATTCAGGAGGTCAGGATTGAATCCAGGTCACTTAGCAGTGAGGCAGCAGCTCCTCTAGCTGCATCTTATGCTGGATCTGATGGCTCTTCACTTTTAATCAAGCATTAGTACAGCAATCCAATGTCTCAAGCATAGCTTGATCTAATACTAACGTTCTGTATTCTGTTTCTGATTTGCTGCAACATTAGTAGAAACAAAGAACTCATATTTTGCTTGGGTAGCTTACAATCCAGCAGTATGAACATTGAGGTCTCTAATTTTAAATAATTTCATCTTCCCCCTCCCCTCGTCCCTCCCTCATTTCCCCCTTTCTCCACCCTAGTCATTTCACTCGTTCCACAGTTCTCTACATTGTTTCTCGTGTGATCACACCATCCCTAGCCGAGAAGAGCCTACCAGGTTCTGCTTTCGCAGGGTCTCGACCCGAAATATCAGCCGTTCCTTCTATCCAGAGATGCTGCCTGTCCCGCTGAGTTACTCAAGCATTTTGTGTCTATTTTCGGTTTAAACCAGCATCTGCCGTTCCTTCTTACCAGGTACCGCCCTGCCCAAGGTAATTTGTGGCTGGCCCTGATTGGTCCTGGTATTTTCTCCTCCAGCTCCTCCAGATTATCATGACAATACATTCGGCATAGACAATGCAGGCTAAAGGGCTGTGCCAGTGCTGCGCTTTTCCACATTCTATGCTGTTGTCCAGTGATAAATTGCTAGTCTTTTACTTGGTATTCTCTTCTATTCTCTCCTCAAATTGCTGAGAAATCAAAATCAGAATATGTCTTACTTTGTTCATTGTTCCAGGCTCTATATCCTCAGTATTTCTGCATTTCTGCTGTCTTGACACTTAGCTAGGATGTTGGCTGATTTCATGCCATTGTTCGGACAATAACAAATCTTTGCATTGTATCCCTGCATCTTCACAAGTATTCTATGCAGCTTTGGGTGTGATGTAGACATTCTAACATAATTGACCCTGAGTGTCTTGTAATTACTATGCTTATACAGTTCTCTCAAAAATGCACTAGAGAAACATTTTTTTAAATCCAAAGATCACGGCAACCAGCTCCTCCTCAATGTATGTGAAGCACAGCTTTCATCTGTTGGACCTCTGGCTTTGTACAGAGCATGGATGCTCCAAACTCCTGTTTTGGGGCCTTTTCCTGTCACATCATATTCATCTTATGACCAAAGTAATACAGCATAGGCTCTGTTGAGACTATCTCCTTGATTCATTTCATGGCTTATTCAGAATCGTCAAACCCCAAACCATTCCACATCCTTCTTGCTCAGCTGCCTGAGTAGTTTAGGTGAGGCAGGAAATTGCTGGAGTCATTTGTGAATCCTTGAAAGAGTTCTGTAATATTTATCAGCTCCGTGCCTGCTTTGCTGCTTTGACTTTTGTCAGATCTGGTTCTTAGATCACTTCTGCTTATCAAATGTTCCATTTCATAACAAGAGGAGGAGTATAGGAGCAAAGAGGTCCTTTTGCAGTTATATAGGGCCCTAGTGAGATCACACCTGGAGTATTGTGTGCAGTTTTGGTCCCCTAACTTGAGGAATGACATTCTTGCTATTGAGGGGTTGCAGCGTAGATTTACAAGGTTAATTCCTGGGATGGCGGGACTGTCATATGCTGAGAGAATGGAGCGGCTGGGCTTATATACTCTGGAGTTTAGAAGGATGAGAGGGGATTTTATTGAAATATATAAGATTATTAAGGGTTTGGACATGCTAGAGGCAGGAAACATGTTCCCGATGTTGGGGGAGTCCAGAACCAGGGGCCACAGTTTAAGAATAAGTGGTAAGCCATTTAGAACAGAGATGAGGATACACTTTTTCACACAAAGAGTTGTGAGTCTGTGGAATTCTCTGCCTCAGAGGGCAGTGGAGGCCGGTTCTCTGGATACTTTCAAGAGAGAGCTAGATAGGGTTCTTAAAGATAGCGAGTCAGGGGATATGGGGAGAAGGCAGGAACGGGGCACTGATTGGGGATGATCAGCCATGATCACATTGAATGGAAGTGCTGGCTCAAAGGGCCGCAAGACCTACTCCTGCACCTATTGTTTATTGTCAATTGTCTATTAGACAATAGACAATTAAAAGACCTTACTCATTCTAAACCCAGTATTGTTCATTCAGTTTCTGTCTCCATCTGCTAATCAGCTTTAGGTCATGGTCTAACTATGCCTCTTCAGAATGTTCCACCTTCTGCAAAGATTGAAAGTAATCTTCGGTGGCCCTTTCCCAACTATGACCTTCAAATGCAGCACCCTTTCTTTGTTGGCAGTCGTCTGGTAACATGTTGCTGCTAATTGACATCTTACTCGGACAGTATTTAGAAAATGGCAATTTGGAACAGGTTAAATACAACCTATGCTTTCAAGCTCTACACATCAAAACACGTTCTTTGCGTCTAGAATACTGGAAGTATTTACTTCACTGAGCTGACAAAACATTGGAAGATTTCATAGCCCAAGCTCTTGACTTTAGAGGTGCTAGTGAGGCCACATTTGGAATATTGTAACCATTTTGTGGACCCATTTTTGAGGAAAGAAGTGCTGGTTTTGGAAAGGGTCCAGAGGAGGTTTATGAAAATGATCCTGGGGATGATTGGATCAACATATGAGGAGCATTTGTAGGCTCTGGGCCTGTAGGTGTAGTTTAGAAGGATGAAGGGAAATCTCTTTGAAACCCACTGGATGTCTTCGGTGATGGGAGAATGTACAACCAGAGGGCACAGCTTCAGAATAAAAGGACATACCTTTAAAATGGAGATGAGGAGGAATTTCTTCAGCCAGAGGGTGGTGAATATGTGGAATTCATTGCCACACACAGCTGTGCAGGCCAGAACATTCGCTATTTTAAGATTGAGAGTGATGGGTTCTTCATTACGAAAGGTGTCACAATTTATACAGAGAAGGCAGGAGAATGAGCTATGATTGAATAGCATTGTAAGAATAACCTATTTCTGTGCCTCTGTAATATAGTCTTGTATTATTCTGGTCTTTTGGGTTTAGGCAAATTCTCATCTTGCCCTTTAATTTTTCAACATGCAGTAATATGGATATCCTACGGTAACTGCATGACAGGAACTGCTATCATTCCTTTCATCTTTCCAGTACAGTAAGTTTCTCCTTTAAGGCTATCTGGAATACACCAATACAGTGGGTGTACCACTAGTGACTTATTTGATTCAGGATCAGATAACATTTGTCTTGATGTTATTTTTGTTCCACCTGAAATCCACCTGCATTTTCAGCCAGTTGAAAAAGTACAGTGTAAACTCTTCCTTCTATTCTCTTTGTTCTTTAGACAAGATGCTTGCCTGGAAATACAGGAACTGAAGTGTAGTCTCTCAACTCACTTACACAGCTCGCTGTCTCTTGGCACGTGTGCATGTTTTATCTGAGTAAACAGATTCAATTCCAGCACTGAATCTACATTTCATAGTTATTATGAACAGCCCTTTTGACATCATGCTTCAATATCCTTCTCAAAGATACTGGAAGCATAATAATTTAAGGCTGTCATCTAAGGTACTTAATGTAAAACTCAAATATCATTCAGTGTTAGAAAGCACTCTCGCCGTGACTAGCCTTCACAGAGGGAGAGACTCTGGAATATTCCCTACCCTAAGTAAGCATAGCTGCAACAGCACTGAAAGCAGCTGGTCACGTGAGCCAATTCCTAATGCTGCACCAACAGTATTGTATATGTCGAAACTAACGAAAGTCCCATTTTATTTCTTTCCTGCTCATTTACCTAATTTTCCCTTTTCCTATTTTTGCTTGTCCTTTTCTTCTCTGGTAGTCATGACTTTTTTTTTTGTGTTAGAAGGAATTGCAGATGCTGGTATACACTGAAGATAGACACAAAATGCTGGAGTAACTGGAGTCTGGCAGCATCTCTGGAGAAAAGGAATAGGTGACATTTCGGGTCGAGACCCTTCATCAAACTGTCTCATGAAGGGTCTTGACCCAAAACGTCACCTAAATATATATTTTTTTGCCTTTTTCACTTTGAGCCATAGAATAGAGTGGTACAGAGGTGCAGCTGGTAAAGCTGCTGCTTCACTGCACCAGATACCCAGATTTGATCCTGACCTCGGATGCTGTCTTTGTGGATGACATCGTCGGGAGCTTGCAGGTCACAGGTGGGTGACCTGTTTTTCTGGGGCTCCCACAACTACAGCTGCGTCCGCTGGACTGGAGGGCGGCAGCTTCGGCAGCTTCGACCACCCCGGGCCGCAGAGTTTGAACCGGCCCGTCGCGGAGCGGAGCACGGATTCAGCCGCGGGACTGACTTACCATCAACTGGCGGGGTCACAACATCAAATGCCTGGATCGTCTCAGCGCAGAGGGAGAACAAGGAGGGAAGAGACAGAGACTTTAAGACTTTTGCCTCCATCACAGTGAGGAGGTGCCTGGTGAACTCACTGTGGTGGATGTTAATTTGTGTTTATTGTGTGTTTTGTTATTTATTATTATATATATGACTGCAGGCAACGAAATTTCGTTCAGACCGAAAGGTCTGAATGACAAATAAAGGAATCTCTAATCTCTCTGACTGTGTGTTTCCTCTGGATTCTCCGGTTTCCTCCAACATCTTAGACGTACAATTTTGTAGGTTAATTAGCCTCTGTAAATTTCCCCTAGTATGTAGGGAATGGTATAACATAGAACTAGTGTAAATTGGTGATCTATGGTCAGTGTGGATTTGGTGGGCTGAAGGGCCTATTTCTGCACTGCATCTTTAAACTAAACTTAACATGGAATATTAAACTAATCTCATGTGCCTATACATGATCCATATTCCTCCATTTCTTGTTTTTATTTCATCCCATATCTTATCTTTCACCTTTCTGAATTTCACTGAATCTGCTTTTTATTTTTCCACTTTCATTTAGCAAGTTGCTCCATTCTTAGCTTCTTATAAATATATATTATTCTTCCCGTGATTGGCAAGCCCAGCATTAAAGCCCTATCTCCATTCCTTGAGAATGCTTTTTTGAATTATTATGATCCTTTTGGTGAAAGTACTTCCACAATGCAAATGGGTAGGGAGTTCCAGAATTTAGAGTCAATGATGACGATGAAATAATGGTTTATATTAAAATCAGAATGGTGGAAAACCTAATGGTGGAAACTGCTGGTGGTGGTGTTTCATTGTATCTGAAATCCTTGTCTATCTTGGTGGAAGAATTTGCGGGGTTGGGAGTTATTGTATGATCAAATTTTTTACGGCAATTCACTCTCCCTCTGCTTTACACTACACCCACTTTGCACTGGTGATGAATGGAATGAATATTTGTTGGTACGGAAAAACGGTCATTGGGTACTGAATTGCGTCAAACTTCTTGATAATTGTTGGAGCTGGGCCTATCTAAGCAATTGGATGGTATTCCATCATACTCCCCGTATTGTAGGTGGTGGAAAGGCTTTGGTATGTCAGGAAGTATGTCACTCTTTGCAGGATTGACCTAGCTCTTGCAAACAATTATATGGCTATTCCAGTTGAATTTCTTTCTTTTTTTAAATTTTATTTATTAGAAGTACATTAAATTACAACAAATTACATTGGTACTCATCACGTATATCTTATTACAATTAATGTACTCCGTCATTTTTAAAAACTAATAAAGAGAAAAGGTTGAAATTAAGAGAAAAGAGAAAGTGAAGGAAAATAGTGGTGTAAAAACGTGTCAACAGGAAAGAACAGAGACACTGTAGAAAAGAAATTAAAGAGAAAAGATTAAGAGATAGACCCTAAAGAAGAAAAAAAGAGAAAGAAGAGAAAAGAGAAAAACAAGTACTTTACTATGAGCATCGCGCAAATGGGATATACCAACTCGCCACCTTTCATCCCCCTTTACCTGACATCGGTACTTTTTAAAGTACTTTTGCACCTTATGCTTGTAATAGTTCTATAAATGCAGACCACGTCAGATGGAAGTGATCTGATTTGCCTGCAAGGAGGAGTCTTATCTCTTCTAGGTGTAATGTTTCAAACATATTTGAAATCCACATGTTTATAGTTGGTATTGGAGCATTTTTTCCAGAATTTTAGGATAAGCTTTTTTCCAGTTATTAACCCGTAATCAACTAATTTCTTTTGAAACACATTTAGTTCAGGGCTATCTTCCGTTGTTCCGAAGATAATCCATTCTGCTTTTGGTGTCAGTTATATTTTAAATAATTTTGTAAAGATTTCAAAAATTTCAATCCAAAATTTTTGGATTTTTGTACAAAAAACAAATGAGTGCGCTATAGTAGCTTCTTGAGATTGACATTTATCGCAAATAGATGATACATTGGGGAACATTTTATTAATTTTAGTTTTTGAATAATATACTCTGTGTAAAATTTTGAATTGTATTAAAGTGTGTCTTACATTAATCGAGCATTTATGCACATTTAATAAATGTTCATTCCACCTTTCCTTTGAAATTTTAATAGCTAATTCTTGTTCCCAGTCTCTTCTAATACCATCTGTAGTTGGTATTTCTACATTTAAGATAATATTATACAAATACGATATTAAGTTTGCTGATTCAGCTTTTATCTGCATTGCTTCGTCCAGTACATCTGGTGGGATGTTATAATGATCTTTTGTATATTTTTTTCAGATAATCACATATTTGAAAATATTTACAGTATTGATTATTTCCCAGTTTATATTTTATTTGTAATTGTTGGAATGATAGTAATTTTCCAGTTTCATACAAGTCTCCAAGCATTTTAATTCCTAGTCTATCCCATTGTATAAATGATTTGTCTGTAATAGAGGGATTAAACGAAGGGTTATTAACTATTGGGGATAAAAGCGATAGATTTCTTAATTTTAAATTTTGTTTTATTTGTTTCCAAGTTCTAATTGTACTATGTATAATTGGGTTTTTGTTATAATTTATGTTATTCAGTTTCATTGGTGAGAGGAGGATCGCTCCAATATTACAAGAGGAGCAGTCTTCTCTCTCCATTATAATCCAGTCCACCTGCTGGGCGGAGTTGTCCATCAGTTGAATCATATTTTTAATATTTACTGACCAATAATAATACATAAAGTTAGGGAGTGCTAAGCCCCCTAATACTTTAGCTTTGTTCAAATGTGTTCTATGTATTCTATGGGATTTATAATCCCATATAAAATTAGTAATGTCTGAATCCAATTTTTTTTAAACATCTTTGGTAGATATATAGGAATTGATTGAAATAGGTATAAAATTTGTGGTAAAAAGATCATTTTTATTGCATTTATTCGGCCTATTAAAGACATCGGAAGGTTAGCTGTGAGGAGGATGCTAGGAGACTGCAAGGTGACTTGGATAGGCTGGGTGAGTGGGCAAATGTTTGGCAGATGCAGTATAATGTGGATAAATGTGAGGTTATCCACTTTGGTGGCAAAAACAGGAAAGCAGACTATTATCTAAATGGTGGCCGATTAGGAAATGGGGAGATGCAGCGAGACCTGGGTGTCATTGTACACTAGTCATTGAAAGTAGGCATGCAGGTGCAGCAGGCAGTGAAGAAAGCGAATGGTATGTTAGCTTTCATAGCAAAAGGATTTGAGTATAGGAGCAGGGAGGTTCTACTGCAGTTGTACAGGGTCTTGGTGAGACCACACCTGGAGTATTGTGTACAGTTTTGGTCTCCAAATCTGAGGAAGGACATTATAGCCATAGAGGGAGTGCAGAGAAGGTTCACCAGACTGATTCCTGGGATGTCAGGACTTTCATATGACGAAAGACTGGATAGACTTGGCTTATACTCGCTAGAATTTAGGAGATTGAGAGGGGATCTTATAGAAACGTACAAAGTTCTTATGGGGTTGGACAGGCTAGATGCAGGAAGATTGTTCCCGATGTTGGGGAAGTCCAGGATAAGGGGTCACAGCTTAAGGATAAGGGGGAAATCCTTTAAGACCGAGATGAGGAAAAACGTTTTCACACAGAGTGGTGAATCTCTGGAACTCTCTTCCACAGAGGGTAGTTGAGGCCAGTTCATTGGCTATATTTAAGAGGGAGTTAGATGTGGCCCTTGTGGCTTAAGGGATCAGGGGGTATGGAGAGAAGGCAGGTATGGGATACTGAGTTGGATGATCAGCCATGATCATATTGAATGGCGGTGCAGGCTCGAAGGGCCGAATGGCCTACTCCTGCACCTATTTTCTATGTATCTATGTATCTATGTTACCCCTTGATAGTTGGAATTTCGAAGATAATATGTTATTAGTTAATATTCTAGCTGTAGGCTTATTATATAATAATTTAATCCATAAAATAAAATTCTCTCCCAATTGGAATTTTTGTTATACTTTATCCATATTATTCCATTCTACTTGATCAAATGCTTTTTCAGCATCCAACAAAATAATTGATAATTCTTGTTCTTTGATTTTGTGTGAGTGCATTATATTGAGTAGTCGTCTCATATTATTAGATGAATATCTCTTAGGGATAAACCCCGTCTGATCTGGGTTTATTAATTTACTAATATATTTACTTAATATTCTAGCTAATGTTTTCGCTAATATTTTTTGATCTGTATTTAACAATGCTATAGCTCTATATGAACCCGGTTCTTCTATATCTTTGTCTTTTTTGAGTATTAAAGTGATCGTTGATTCAGCTAATGTATCAGGTAATATTTGTTCTTTAAAGGCATACATTTTTTGTAACCGTGATATAATTTTGTCATAAAAACTTTTATAAATTTCATTATTAAATCCGTCAGGACCTGGAGTTTTTCCATTCTTTAATGAATTTATTGTGTCTTCTAATTCCTTGATTGAAATTTGTGCACCCAATTCCTCTTGTTCCTTCAACTCTAACTTTGGAAGATTACCCAAGAACTCTGTAATTTTATTGGTGTCTATTGTCGTTTTAGATGTGTACAAATTCTCATAAAATTGCGCAAATCTTTTATTAATATCATTCGGTAAAGTTAGTGATTCCCCTCTATCTGATTTAATCTTTTGAATCGTATGTTCTTTTTCTCGTTTTTTTAGCTGACGAGCTAAAAGTTTGTGTGCTTTATCCCCAAATTCAAAGTGTTCCTGTATTGTAATTTGGAAAAGTCTTATAAGTTTGGCTGATAATAATTTATTTAATTTAAATTTCAGAATTATTATTTTATTATGTTTATCCATAGATGGATCTTTAGCATTATCTATATCCAGTTCTCTAATTTGTTCTTCTAACTGTCTTTGTTCATTCTTATACTTTTTATTTTGAAAAGCTTGGTATGAGATTATAACACCTCTAATAAATGCTTTAAAAGATTCCCATAATAAAGTAGGCGATATATCTGGAGTGTCATTTATTTCAAAAAAGACATCCATTTGTTTTTTTTAATATATACTCCCTTGCGGGTCTTTTACGATTTGAGAATTGAACCTCCAAAACGATTTGATCTTAGACATTCCTTCCAGTTTTAAAAAGAAAGTTAGTGGTGAATGGTCTGAAATCGAGTTGGTATGGTATATTGGGTTCACAGTGTGAGGGATTAATTTTGTATCCACCAGGAAATAATCTATACGTGAGTATGTTTTGTGTACCATTGAATAAAACGAGTATTCTCTGCCAGTCGGATTAGCAATTCTCCAAACATCTGTTATATTGGTATTATTTATATAAGTATTTAAGAGTTCACTAGTTTTAGATTTCGTATTACCTCTCTGTTTTTGGCTAGATTTATCTAAATACGGATCTAAAACACAGTTAAAGTCTCCTCCTATTATAATATTTTGATAATTAGATTCTGCGATTATGTTCAGAATTTTATTGAAAAAATGAGGATTATCAAAGTTAGGCGCGTATATATTTACCAAGGTAATTGGGGTAGCGTGAATCTCTCCGGTAACTATCAAATATCTCCCTTCCTTATCTGTTATGGTATTCTTTGCTTTGAATGGTATGCCTTTTCGAATAATGATTGACGTACCTCTAGATTTCGAAGTATATGAAGAATGATATATTTGACCTATCCAATTCGCCCTCAATCTAGCCTGATCCTGGGATTTTAGATGGGTTTCTTGTAAAAAAAATGATGTCAGTATTGTACAATTTCAGCTGAGCTAATATCTTACCCCTTTTAATAGGTTCATTAATACCTCTTATATTCCAACTGCAGAATGTGACTCCTCCTAGGTTCTTTTGTTTAACATCTTGCATTTTGAATAGTTATAATACCTTTAAATCTTACGGTGCATCCATACCTCAGGTCTTTAGGTATTGGGGTGGCGGAAGTGGTGGCGCTGTTGAACAGCAGCGGCTCGCCTGCAGTCCGTCTGTTTTTACTTTTGTTGTTGTTTTCTTTTGTCCTGTTTTAGTTAAACTTTAGTTTATTGGGTTGTGTATGTGTGGGGTGGGGGGGTGAAACATGATTTTTGTCTCATGCTTCGGGGGAATGCGACTTTTTCTTGTCGTATCCCCCTTCTCTGCCTCCGTCTGCGCTGTCTCCGTCTCCGTCTGCGCTGAGGCCAAAATGGCGGAGCTGCCGGCCTCCAACTCCAACTGCGACCGACCGACCTCGAGGCTCCGGAGGCAGAGCCAGGACTTACCAGCGCGGGGCTGGCCTGCTTCGGGGCTGCGGTGGCGTTCCGGCGGTGGCGACCGAGGACACTGGTGGCGACCTGAATCCGGAGGCTTGGCCGCGGGCCTGGTGGATGACATCGTCGGGAGCTTGCAGGTCACAGGTGGGTGACCTGTTTTTCTGGGGCTCCCACAACTACAGCTGCGTCCGCTGGACTGGAGGGCGGCAGCTTCGGCAGCTTCGACCACCCCGGGCCGCAGAGTTTGAACCGGCCCGTCGCGGAGCGGAGCACGGATTCAGCCGCGGGACTGACTTACCATCAACTGGCGGGGTCACAACATCAGATGCCTGGATCGCATCAGCGCAGAGGGAGAACAAGGAGGGAAGAGACAGAGACTTTAAGACTTTTGCCTCCATCACAGTGAGGAGGTGCCTGGTGAACTCACTGTGGTGGATGTTAATTTGTGTTTATTGTGTGTTTTGTTATTTATTATTATATATATGACTGCAGGCAACGAAATTTCGTTCAGACCGAAAGGTCTGAATGACAAATAAAGGAATCTCTAATCTCTCTGACTGTGTGTTTCCTCTGGATTCTCCGGTTTCCTCCAACATCTTAGACGTGCAATTTTGTAGGTTAATTAGCCTCTGTAAATTTCCCCTAGTATGTAGGGAATGGTATAACATAGAACTAGTGTAAATTGGTGATCTATGGTCAGTGTGGATTTGGTGGGCTGAAGGGCCTATTTCTGCACTGCATCTTTAAACTAAACTTAACATGGAATATTGAACAGTACAGCACTGGAACAGATCCTTCAGCCCACAATATCTGTGCTGAACATGATGCCAAGATAAACTAATCTCATGTGCCTATACATGATCCATATTCCTCCAATTCTTGTTTTTATTTCATCCCATATCTTATCTTTCACCTTTCTGAATTTCACTGAATCTGCTTTTTATTTTTCCACTTTCATTTAGCAAGTTGCTCCATTCTTAGCTTCTTATAAATATATATTATTCTTCCCGTGATTGGCAAGCCCAGCATTAAAGCCCTATCTCCATTCCTTGAGAATGCTTTTTTGAATTATTATGATCCTTTTGGTGAAAGTACTTCCACAATGCAAATGGGTAGGGAGTTCCAGAATTTAGAGTCAATGATGACGATGAAATAATGGTTTATATTAAAATCGGAATGGTGGAAAACCTAATGGTGGAAACTGCTGGTGGTGGTGTTTGATTGTATCTGAAATCCTTGTCTATCTTGGTGGAAGAATTTGCGGGGTTGGGAGTTATTGTCAGACCAAATTTTTTACGGCAATTCACTCTCCCTCTGCTTTACACTACACCCACTTTGCACTGGTGATGAATGGAATGAATATTTGTTGGTACGGAAAAACGGTCATTGGGTTGCTCTGTACTGAATTGCGTCAAACTTCTTGATAATTGTTGGAGCTGGGCCTATCTAAGCAATTGGATGGTATTCCATCATACTCCCCGTCTTGTAGGTGGTGGAAAGGCTTTGGTATGTCAGGAAGTATGTCACTCTTTGCAGGATTGACCTAGCTCTTGCAAACAATTATATGGCTATTCCAGTTGAATTTATTTTTATTTTTTTATTTTATTTATTAGAAGTACATTAAATTACAACAAATTACATTAGTACTCATCACGTATATCTTATTACAATTAATGTACTCTGTCATTTTTTAAAACTAATAAAGAGAAAAGGTTGAAATTAAGAGAAAAGAGAAAGTGAAGGAAAATAGTGGTGTAAAAACGTGTCAACAGGAAAGAACAGAGACACTGTAGAAAAGAAATTAAAGAGAAAAGATTAAGAGATAGACCCTAAAGAAGAAAAAAAGAGAAAGAAGAGAAAAGAGAAAAACAAGTACTTTACTATGAGCATCGCGCAAATGGGATATACCAACTCACCACCTTTCATCCCCCTTTACCTGACATCGGTACTTTTTAAAGTACTTTTGCACCTTATGCTTGTAATAGTTCTATAAATGCAGACCACGTCAGATGGAAGTGATCTGATTTGCCTGCCAGGAGGAGTCTTATCTCTTCTAGGTGTAATGTTTCAAACATATTTGAAATCCACATGTTTATAGTTGGTATTGGAACGTTTTTCCAGAATTTTAGGATACGTTTTTTCCAGTTATTAACCTGTAATCAACTAATTTCTTTTGAAACACATTTAGTTCAGGGCTATCTTCTGTTGTTCCAAAGATAATCCATTCTGCTTTTGGTGTCAGTTATATTTTAAATAATTTTGTAAAGATTTCAAAAATTTCAATCCAAAATTTTTGAATTTTTGTACAAAAAACAAATGAGTGCGCTATAGTAACTTCTTGAGATTGACATTTATCGCAAATAGATTATACATTGGGGAACATTTTATTAATTTTAGTTTTTGAATAATATAATCTGTGTAAAATTTTGAATTGTATTAAAGTGTGTCTTACATTAATCGAGCATTTATGCACATTTAATAAATGTTCATTCCACCTTTCCTTTGAAATTTTAATAGCTAATTCTTGTTCCCAGTCTCTTCTAATACCTTCCGTAGTTGGTATTTCTACATTTAAGATAATATTATACAAATACGATATTAAGTTTGCTGATTCAGCTTTTATCTGCATTGCTTCGTCCAGTACATCTGGTGGGATGTTATAATGATCTTTTGTATATTTTTTCAGATAATCACATATTTGAAAATATTTAAAGTATTGATTATTTCCCAGCTTATATTTTATTTGTAATTGTTGGAATGATAGTAATTTTCCAGTTTCATACAAGTCTCTGAGCATTTTAATTCCTAGTCTATCCCATTGTATAAATGATTTGTCTGTAATAGAGGGATTAAACGAACGGTTATTAACTATTGGGGATAAAAGCGATAGATTTCTTAATTTTAAATTTTGTTTTATTTGTTTCCAAGTTCTAATTGTACTATGTATAATTGGGTTTTTGTTATAATTTATGTTATTCAGTTTCATTGGTGAGAGGAGGATCGCTCCAATATTACAAGAGGAGCAGTCTTCTCTCTCCATTATAATCCAGTCCACCTGCTGGGCAGAGTTGTCCATCAGTTGAATCATATTTTTAATATTTACTGACCAATAATAATACATAAAGTTAGGGAGTGCTAAGCCCCCTAATACTTTAGCTTTGTTCAAATGTGTTCTTTGTATTCTATGGGATTTATAATCCCATATAAAATTAGTAATGTCTGAATCCAATTTTTTTTTAAACTTCTTTGGTAGATATATAGGAATTGATTGAAATAGGTATAAAATTTGTGGTAAAAAGATCATCTTTATTGCATTTATTCGGCCTATTAAAGACATCGGAAGCGTTTTCCAAAATTTAATTAATGTATTTAATTTATTAAGTAGAGGATTATAATTTGCTTTGAACATGCCTTGATATGTTCTGGTAATTTCAGTAGCCAAGTATTTAAATTTTTCTGTAGCTATTTTAAAAGGGAATTTTAAGAGATGTGTTGAGTCTTTCGGTGTTATTGACATAATTTCACTTTTATTCCAATTTATTCTGTATCCAGAAAAGGATCCAAAGTCCTCAATTAGATTTAGTATGTTTGGTATAGTAATTTGAGGTTTTGTGATGTACAATAATATATCATCCGCGTATAAAGATATTTTATTATTTGAATATTTAGTGTTATAGCCATGGATATCTGGATGTGTTCTAATTTTTTCCGCTAAAGGTTCAATTATAAGAGCAAATAACTGCGGTGATAATGAGCATCCTTGTCTGTTACCCCTTGATAGTTGGAATTTCGAAGATAATATGTTATTAGTTTATATTCTAGCTGTAGGCTTATTATATAATAATTTAATCCATAAAATAAAATTCTCTCCCAATTGGAATTTTTGTAATACTTTATCCATATTATTCCATTCTACTTGATCAAATGCTTTTTCAGCATCCAACGAAATAATTGATAATTCTTGTTCTTTGATTTTGTGTGAGTGCATTATATTGAGTAGACGTCTCATATTATTAGATGAATATCTCTTAGGGATAAACCCCGTCTGATCTGGGTTTATTAATTTACTAATATATTTACTTAAAGGCCTGTCTCACGAGGCTGTGGTCATTGGCGGCGAAACAGGAAGAATCTACCGCTCCTGGGCCGCCATAGACCGCGCACTCGGTCAAACGCACAATTCCGGGGCCGTGCGGCATTGTTCCCAACACCGCACGGTGCTAAAATAAAACCAACACTGTTCAAAAATATGTCCCTACCGCACAGCCTCTGCCAGTGAGGCACGAGTGCAGCACGGCCGCCACCACAGCCACCGTCAGTGTGGCACGAGCGCCGTGCGTCGAACTTGCACCGCCACAGCCTCCGCCAGTGAGGCACGTGTGCGGCACAGCCGCTGCCACAGCCACCGCTGCAGCGCCGCGATCAGCACAGCCGCCGCCACAGCCGCCGCTAGTGAGTCACATGTGCGGCACGGCCACCGCCACAGCCACCGCTACAGCGCCGCAATCAGCACGGCCGCCGCCACAGCCCCGCAGATCCAAAATGATGTCATCGCAGTCGGCCCGCCCTTTTTTTTTACTTACCACAAGCTCGTGGGACCAGCCGTCCTGAAATCACTCGGCCGCGCTTCACCGCCGATGACCGCAACACCGTGAGACAGAGCCTTTAATCTTCCAGCTAATGTTTTCGCTAATATTTTTTGATCTGTATTTAACAATGCTATAGCTCTATATGAACCGGTTCTTCTTTATCTTTGTCTTTTTTGAGTATTAATGTGATCGTTGATTCAGCTAATGTATCAGGTAATATTTGTTCTTTAAAGGCATATTGATACATTTTTTGTTACCGTGATATAATTTTGTCATAAAAACTTTTATAAAATTCATTAGTAAATCCGTCAGGACCTGGAGTTTTTCCATTCTTTAATGAATTTATTGTGTCTTCTAATTCCTTGATTGAAATTTGTGCACCCAATTCCTCTTGTTCCTTCAACTCTAACTTTGGAAGATTACCCAAGAACTCTGTAATTTTATTGGTGTCCATTGTCGTTTTAGATGTGTACAAATTCTCATAAAATTGCGCAAATCTTTTATTAATATCATTCGGTAAATTTAGTGATTCCCCTCTATCTGATTTAATCTTTTGAATCGTATGTTCTTTTTCTCGTTTCACGAGCCAAAAGTTTGTGTGGTTTATCCCCAAATTCAAAGTGTTCCTGTCTTGTAATTTGGAAAAGTCTTATAAGTTTGGCTGATAATAATTTATTTAATTTAAATTTCAGAATTATTATTTTATTATGTTTATCCATAGATGGATCTTTAGCATTATCTATATCCAATTTTCTAATTTATTCTTCTAACTGTCTTTGTTCATGCTTATACTTTTTATTTTGAAAAGCTTGGTATGAGATTATAACACCTTTAATAAATGTTTTAAAAGATTCCCATAATAAAGTAGGCGATATATCTGGAGTGTCATTTATTTAAAAAAAGACATCCATTTGTTTTTTTTTAATATATACTCCCTTGCGGGTCTTCTAGGATTTGAGAATTGAACCTCCAAAACGATTTGATCTTAGACATTCCTTCCAGGTTTAAAAAGAAAGTTAGTGGTGAATGGTCTGAAATCGAGTTGGTATGGTATATTGTGTTCAGTGTGAGGGATTAATTTTGTATCCACCAGGAAATAATCTATACGTGAGTATGTTTTGTGTACCATTGAATAAAACGAGTATTCTCTGCCAGTCGGATTAGCAATTCTCCAAACATCTGTTATATTGGTATTATTTATATAAGTATTTAAGAGTTCACTAGTTTTAGATTTCGTATTACCTCTCTGTTTTTGGCTAGATTTATCTAAATACGGATCTAAAACACAGTTAAAGTCCCCTCCTATTATAACATTTTGATAATTAGATTCTGCGATTATGTTCAGAATTTTATTGAAAAAATTAGGATTATCAAAGTTAGGCACGTATATATTTACCAAGATAATTGGGGTATCATGAATTTCTCCGGTAACTATCAAATATCTCCCTTCCTTATCTGTTAAGGTATTCTTTGCTTTGAATGGTATGCCTTTTCGAATAATGATTGATGTACCTCTAGATTTCGAAGTATATGAAGAATGATATATTTGACCTATCCAATTCGCCCTCAATCTAGCCTGATCCTGGAATTTTAGATGGGTTTCTTGTAAAAAAATGATGTCAGTATTGTACAATTTCAGCTGAGCTAATATCTTACCCCTTTTAATAGGTTCATTAATACCTCTTATATTCCAACTGCAGAATGTGACTCCTCCTAGGTTCTTTTGTTTAACATCTTGCATTTTGAATAGTTATAATACCTTTAAATCTTACGGTGCATCCATACCTCAGGTCTTTAGGTATTGGGGGAACCTTTGCGTTACTAAGTTCAGTTGGCATATCCCTTTTAAGCTTATCGCTAAACACGAACAAGTGACGAAGTGATAATTTTTTTTTAATTGAAAAAGTGAAAATACAGTGTCTAAAATGGTCGACACTGAAACAAGTGGCCCACCTGTAGGTGGGAGAAAACCTTGTATCGACTTCCATTGTCGATGTTAAACAAATAGCTCCGCACCATTGGTTACTCATAACATAATAGGACGGGGCCTCGCAATCAGATATATAATACAGATTTACCCTATATATTTCGTTATAACATATCATATATATATATATATATATATATATATATATATAACAAATTTATCTACTAATTGTTAAACAAATGGTTTTACCTTCAATAATAATCAACTGTTGGTTGAAGGGGTTAACGTGAAACGTGCTCCTGGATCTAAGCCAGGTGCTCGTTTCTACTTCCCCCCCCCCCAGTTATAGATAAGGCTTAGATTTAGTTGAAATTTGTGTTATTTCTAGTTTAATATTGTTAAATTGTTAAATTGTTAAATTATTAATAGGATTAGTTCTTTACAATTTAATTTAGTATTTTAATCTCTTAAACAATTAATGCTTCTGGTATAATCCACTCTCTTCGGCTCGGCGATCCTCTGTTATCCGCTATTTGCTTTGTTTCGAACACAGAATGTCCTTGAGTTAAAATTCCACAGATAAAAAGTCTAGACATCCTCAGCTTGCAGGATTCTTCAAATAAGTTTTTTTTTAAAAACACTACAAGAACTGTTTCTTCACTTCAGACCCTCCATTAACTGTGGAATTATAATAAAAAAGTTTGTCCATACCATCCATGTATTCCCGCTACTTTTCCACGATGCTCTGGGCATATCTGTACGCATCCTCCGGGTTCACAAATGATCTCTCATGTCCATTATAAGTAATGCGCATCTTAGCGGGATAGAAGACACCGTATCTAACATCTTGAATTCCCCTTAGAATTTCTTTTGCCATTGTGAACTGATTTCTCTTTTGCACAATTTCATACGGATAGTCCCTGAATATTTTGATAGCGTCGTTATCAAGCCTCAGTTGCATTCCATATTTGATTTTACTCATCACCTCTTCCAGTTCTGAAATGTCCTGAAATTTCACAATAATTTGTCGTGGGTGGTCTGGTCTTGCTTGAGATCTTGGTTTAAATCTCGGTACTCGATGTGCCACTTCAATTTTCGGTTCTTTGGGGAGATTAAGCAGTTGTTTGAGTAAGCCCATAGCAAACTCACGAATGTCCCTTCCCTCAGCTCCCTCTGAGACTCCAAGAATTCTTAAATTCTGGCGTCTTTAATGAGCTTCCAGGTCCAGGCATTTGTCTGAAACTTTCCCCAGATGAGTCGCCATCTGTCCTGTAGTTTGATCATGTTCTTGCCTCATTTTCTCCATGTCTTCAGCCATTCGAGCCATATTTTTCTCCATTTCCATGATTGTAGCCATACTTGCAGCCACTGTTTCAAGCACAGCCATGAACCTGTCCGTAGTAGCTTCTTCCACCTTATCAATTCTCCCCGATAGTTCACCTTTCACATCATCAATTTGTTTATTTAGAGTGCCAATTGAATCAATAACCTTCTGATTACCAGCACTCAAATCCTCCATCATCTTTTCGATTTTGTCCATCATTTTTCCCATCATAATTTTATTTTCATCCAAAATTTCATCTTTAATATCTCTCACCGATTTCTTCAAATCCGCAAATTCTTTATCCTTAGCCAGATCTGTCTTAGATCTTGTAGACATTTCTGCAGCCACCAGGAACTTCAGAGGTAATTTCTTCAGGATTCTTCAGGCTTTTCAGCAGCTGTTTTTTAACTGTTCTCTGAGGACTCTGAGCTGGAGACCGTCATTTCATTTAAAAGTCCTTAAACCACCGTTTAAATCATCGCGCTTACTGATGACGTCATCAGCGCGGCGACCAGAAGCTCCGGTAAGGTTTATAAATCGGTCCCGACCTGTAGACCCGTTTTAACGCGAAAAATCGCGAATTTTTCGGGAGCAGAGCTAGGTGTGCGTCTGTTAGTGTAACATGGCGCCACCGGAAGTCTCCAGTTGAATTTCTGATCTATGCTACTCCTCGGGATAGGAATTGGTGATACTCAACAATTGTAATGCCATAAAATGTCAAAGGTAATGATCGGACTCACTCTTGTGAAAGAAGGATATTGTCTGGCACAATTGTGAAATTATTGTTAATCGTCATTTAGCAGGTCCACGTCTGAATGTTGTGTACATCTGGCATGCATATTTGAACTTCTTCATCTACTGGGGAGCTGTAGTTGGAAGTGAACATTTTGGAATCATCAGTAAACTTTTTAAGTTATCATACTTTCATTCCTCTGCTCTCCAATTGGCATATAGTCTTCTCCATATTGCTTCCCCTTACCTCATTTCCATGTATCTTTGCAGCAATCTGCTTGAAAGTATGTTTCAAAGATTTTGATATTGATACATTCTTCCACTTCCAGCCAGCAACTGCTGATTTTACTTTTCTTTCTTTACTATGGTAATTTTCTTCAGTCCTATCAGGAGTTCACTTATTTAAGAAAAACGAGCTGAGGACTGGGCGGTTTTGCATTTCCTCAGATATACAGCAGTGAATGTGGAGCCAAAGTGAAAGGAGACATGGTGCACCATGAATCATTGCACATTGTGACCCTTTTCACATTGAACTAACTGCTCTCCTCACATTGATGTTGTGATGGGAATAAAAATAACCTTGAGCATTATATTGACTATCTGTTGCCTAGATGCAATCATCCTGATTGTGACATTTTTGAGCTACGATTGTACTGCAGAAAGAGTAATAATATATTGTCATGCTAATAACTATAGTCTCCTGACAATTTGTGATAAGTTCATCTGATGAAAGCATTTTTAGCAATCAAGTATGCAACAGAATCACACTTAATGTTTGTAGTACTTTATTCTAGCACTAGAAATGAGCTTCCATTATAGGAAGCTGCCATACAAGGACATGAATAAAAACTCAAAAAGCACATGTGGATAACAGTCTGAAGAAGGGTCCCAACCCGAAACATCACCCATTCCTTCTCTCCAGAGATGCTGCCTGTCCTGCTGAGTCACTCCAACATTGTGTCTATCTTCAGTTTAAACTTGCATCTGCAGATCCTTCCTACACAAGCATTTGTGGATGTTGGAAATCTGAAATCGATATAATGATCTCATCTTGACCACTTCCTGTCTGCGCTGTATATTGATTTTAGAAAAAACGCTACCCTGTATCGCTGTGATTTTTGGCCATCTTACTCAGTCCTCCGAGCCAGCCCCGAGGATTTTTCCCATCGATGAAAAATAAAAATGTTATGAGTGTTTAAAAAACCTTGAGATTTGCTGATTGGTCCTCTCGCCTGTCAATCACCGTGATGAATGTAATGACCCTTCCAAGGGGGGGGGTCGTGGGTACAGGACTATAAAACACCAGATTTCTGGACGCGAGTCCATCACTCGGCAAGATCGTGAGGGAGAGGCCATGCTGTCATTCTAAGCTGTGAATCAACTGAACTGTGAGTCTGCAATGTACTTGCAATAAATGATTTGTTAGCCCTTAATGACAATGCCCTGAGTTGTTGGCCTGCTGCCCTGCCTGTGCTTGAAAGTGCAATGCTTAATTGGAAATGAAATGAAATGAAATGACAATGCCATGAGTTGTTTGGCCTGCTGCCCTGCCTGTGCTTGAAACTGCAATGCTTTATTAGGTCCGACTGTGTTTGGAAGGAATAAATGCTTTATTAGGTCTGACTGTGTTTGGAAGCAATAAATGCTTTATTAGGTCCGACTGTGTTTGGAAGGAATAAATGCTTTATTAGGTTTGACTGTGTTTGGAAGAAATTATTGCTTTATTATGTCCGACTATATTTGGAAGGAATAAATGCTTTATTAGGTCCGACTGTGTTAAGCCCAAAAGTCCCGCTCATTTCGTGACTTGCACTTAGTGGACAGGTCGCGCTGATTGTGTAATTTCCGGTGAGTGCAGAGGTTGCGCTGATTGCGTAATTTCCGGTAAGTGCAGAGGGCACGCTGATTACGGAAGTGCCGCTGACTGTGGAGAGGTCGCGCTCAGCCATGTGAGTAGATTCAAGAAAGTTTACTGTTATATATATGGTGTGTGAGTCAGTGTGTGAGTGTGTGTGTGAGGGCGAGTGTGTATGTGAGTGTGATTGTGTATGAGTGTGTATGTGTGTGAGTGTATGTGTGTGTGTCTGTGTCTGTGTCTGTGTCTGTGTGAGTGTGAGTGTGTGTGTTAGTGTATGTGTGTGTGAGTCTGTGTGAGTCTGTGTCTGTGTAAGTGTGAGTGTGTGTGCGTGTGTGTGAGTGTGTGTGTGTGTGTGTGTGAGTCTGTGTGTGTGAGTGTATGTGTGTGTGAGTGTATGTGTGTGTGTGAGTCTGTGTGTATGTGAGTCTGTGTGTGAGTGTATGTGAGTGTGTGAGTGTGTGTGAGCATATGTGTGTGTGTGAGTGTGTGTGTGTATGTGTTTGTGTGTGCGAGTGTATGTGTGTGTGAGTGCATGTGCGTGTGTGTGAGTGTTTGTGAGTGTATGTGTGAGTGTATGTGTGTGTGTGAGTGTATGTGTGTGTGAGTGTATGTGTGTTTATGTATGTGTATGTGTGTGTGAGAGTATGTGTGTGTGTGAGTGTATGTGTGAGTGTATGTGTGTATGAGTGTATGTGTGTGTGAGTGTGTGTGTGTGTGTGAGTGTATGTGTGTGTGAGTGTGTGTATGTGTGTGAGTGTATGTGTGTGTGTGTGTCTGTGTGTGAGGTGGTGGGTGTGTGTATGTGTGAGTGTGTGAGTGTGAGTGTGTGTGTATGTGTGTTTGAGTGTGTGTGAGTGTGTATTTTGGAATTGGTGGAGAGGTGGAATATTGCATTGGGGGACCAGCCCTCCCGTGTGAAGTTGGGACCCAACTTAGTCTAGTAATTATATAAAATGCTGGAAATTATCAAGAGGACAGGGAGTATTTATAAATAAAGAAAGAGCTTTTCAGGCTTATGAGCCAAAAGATCTGATGATCAGCAGTGACATCTTTACTGGCCACAGATTTGCTAATCCACAACCAATGAAAACTAATAGGTAGGACAATCAATAAACAGAATTGTTAACCTTATCTGTTGTGCTGGTTTTTTTTTGCATGAAAAAAAATGAAGGTAATTGAGGATTTTCATTGCATTTAAAATGAAGAGGACATTTTAAAATAGAATCAGCTTGGCTGAATCAGCAAGTTACTTTGAGTAAATTTGAGGGCTATGGCCCTACTTTCTTTTGAAGGCAGCTTCCAAGCATGGGGAGGGATGGTGCTGGTGAGAGTAGGGTTTGGAATTATCTTGTGAAATAATCTTTGTGAAAAGTAAAATTAACTCAACAAGCCAGAATCATTCATTGGAATTGAATTGAAGGACTTCATTTTGGCCTACAGGTTTTCTGTCCCAAAACTAAGCATTGGATGTGATAAGGCAGAGTTTAGAAATCAGAACAGGGCTTTTCAGAAGTGATATTACCAAACACCTCTACTTGTGAATAGTGGTAGAATTAGAACATTAATTCTGCAAATTAAAATTGATACGTCACTGGTTAATTATAAATCTGAGACTGGTTAATACAAATCTATCAATGTTATTAAGGAAAGTGAATCAAAGGAGAGTAATTAGAGCTATGTCACAAATCAACTATGATCTCATTAAACAGGACAGTCTTAACGAACAAACTGGCCAAAACTGGCTGTTTATGCTCCCAATCATACAAAGTGGTGCTTCATTACTTCTCTCATTGTTAAATAAACTGATGTTTATCTTTATCATTATCTTTGATCGTTATCTTTCATGTTAACATATATTTATTTCATCACTGATTAAACAGGAAGGGTAAATTTCACCATGGTGACTAATCCTTTTAAATCTCTTTCATCTTTCAGAGCCATTTCACACCATGTGAGAATGGTCCCTTAAAACTCCTTATTCACTGGGTGAATAGCTGTACACCAACTCAGCGACATCTTCTATACCATTAGGTAAACTCTCATCTTGACCACTTCTGGTCTTCGTTGTAAATAAATTTGCACAAAATCGCTACCCTATATCGCTATGATTATTCCGCCATCTTACTCGCTGTTCTCCTCTGCTCCAAGCGCCCCCGTTTTGTTCCGATCGGTGAAATAATAGAAAAGTTATGAAGGTTTAAAATATCATGAGATGAGCAGATTGGTCTTCTCGCCTATCAATCACCATGGGCCAGGAGAATAAAGCCCCGGAGTCCGGTCGTGAGTCAGTCAGCCCAGAAACCGTGAATGAGAGTTGAGTCCAGAACTGTGAGTCTAACAGCCGTGCTGACAGAACTGTGAGTCAATGCCGTGAGTGACTGAACTGTGAATCTACGCCGTGAGTGACTGAACTGTGAGTCTACGCCATGCTGAGAGAACTGTGAGTCTACATCATGCTGAGTGAACTGTGAATCTACACCGTGCTGGGTGAACTGTGAGCCCACCAGCCGTGGCTGAGTCCAGAGGTCGCGCTCATTTCGGAAGTCCCGCTAAGTCCCGAGGTCGCGCTCATTCCGGAAGTCCCGCTCAGTCCAGAGGTCGCGTTCATTCCGGAAGTCCTGCACAGTCCAGAGGTCATGCTCATTCCGGAAGTCCCGCTCAATCCAGAGGTCGCGCTCATTCCGGAAGTCGTGCTCAGTTCAGAGGTCGTGCCTGAGTCCAAGGCCATGCTCAGTCCAGAAGTTGGGCATGAGTAGATTCAAGAGAGTTTTACTGTAATATAAGTCCCGGATGTGTGTGTGTGATGGAGTGTGTGTGTGTGTGTGTGAGATGGAGGGTGTGTGTGTGTGAGATTGAGGGTGTGTGTGTATGAAATGGAGGGTGTGTGTGTGTGTGTGTGATGGACGGTGTGTGTGTGTGAGATGGAGGGTGTGTGCATGTGTGAGATGGAAGGTATATGTGTGAGATGCAGGGTTTATTTATGTGTGTGAGATGGAGGGTGTGTGTGTGGGTGTGAGTGTGTGTGTGTGATGGAGGGTGTGTGCATGCGAGTGTGTGTGATGGAGGGTGTGTGTGTGTGTGATGGCGGGTGTGTGTGTGTGTGTGTGTGTGTGTGTGTTGGAGGGTGTGTGTGTGTGTGTGGGTGTGAGTGTGTGTGTGTGTGAGATGGAGGGTGTGTGTGTGGGTGTGAGTCTGTGTGTGTGATGGAGGTTGTGTGTGTGAGATGGTGTGTGTGTGTGAGTGTGAGTGAGATGGAGGGTGTGTGTGTGCATGAGAAGGAGGCTGTGTGTGTGTGAGATGGTGGGTGTGTGTGTGAGATGGAGGGTGTGTGTGTGTGTGAGTGTGAGTGTGTGCGTGTGTGAGATGGAGTGTGTGTGTGTGCATGAGATGGAGGCTGTGTAAGAGATGGAGGGTGTGTGTGTGTGTGTGTGTGTGTATATGAAAGATGGAGGGTGTGTGTGTGTGTGATGGAGGGTGTGTGTGTGAGTGTGAGTGTATGTGTGTGAGATGGAGGGTGTGTGTGTGTGAGAGAGATGGAGAGTGTGTGTGTTTGAGATGGAGGGTGTGTGTGTGTGTGTGAGATGGAGGGTGTGTGTGAGATGGAGGGTGTGTGTGTGTGAAATGGAGAGTGTGTGTGTGTAAGATGGAGGGTGTGTGTGTGTGTGTGTGTGTGTGTGTGTGTGAAGGAGGGTGTGTGTGTGAGAGATGCAGGGTGTGTGTGTGTGATGGAGGGTGTGTGTGTGTGTGTGTGTGTGTGTGTGAGCCCACCAGCCGTGAGTGAGTGAACTGCAAGCCCACCAGCCGTGAGTGAGTGAACTGCGAGCCCATGAACCATTTTACATTTCCTTATCACACCTTGCATTCTCTTTGTACCCTTCCATATCTTCAGTTTCCCTCTCCCCTGACAGTCTGAAAAAAGGTCTTGACCCAAAACGTTACCCATTCCTTCTCTACAGAGATGCTGCCTGTCCTGCTGGGTTACTCCGGCATTTTGTGTCTATTTTTGGTATAAACCAGCATCTGCAGTTGCTTCTTGCATTATAAAACTTAAGTCTTTATCCACCACCTGACATGACAACTCTTGGACAGTAGACTGTCTGTAAACTTTATGGGAAAGGAACTTTCTCCTGAAAACTTGTCTTCCATCATTGCTTTGCCTTTCCTCCCACACGGCATATGCTTTGCCAATATCCACCAAAAATGACCATCACTGTATATACATTCCAAACCTAATCTGGAAGGTGCTAAACTGTATTCATAAATCAATTAAACTGCAAATAAATTGCATGAAAATATCAGCCTTGGGCTGCAGCATCACAGGCAGGCTGATAGCAAGGGAACAGACAGAATACTGGGGTGAAACGAGAAATGCTGCTCACCTCCAAAAAAATTACCGTTAAGGATGGCTGTGTGGCGGCACCTGGTGGCAACCCAAGGGCACAATGAACCATCGGCTCTGGAGGGCGGCGTCTTGGTGTGGGAGGCGCTAGTCACGGGGTTGGTACCTGAGTTGGTATTTAAGGCCGGGCAACGCCCATGACCTTGAGGGCGTAGTGAGCTGTATTGGAGACAATAAACATGTCTAGTGCACACAACTCGTGTCTGAGTAGTTTTTGGCTGGACTCCTGCGAGTCCCCACTACACTGGTGACCCCCGCGTGCAGGAGTGTAATCCTGGAAGGGAAATTTGGAAATAAAAGGCATTCTGCCGCTGCCACCTATGAGGCCGACGTGACGGAACTCAATGCGGTCTCCCTAAAGCTACCGCCATTTTGGACCTCGCATCCGGGGGTTGGTTTCGACAGGACCTTTCCCAATTTTACATCCAACGAGACCCGCTATCACTATGTTGTAAGTGTGCTAAGTGCCCTTGACCAGCAGATGGCCGGTCGGTTCATTCCTTACCTGGATAACCCGCCGGTCGTGGGTAAGTATGCAGGCCTTAAGGAGCTGCTGCTCCAGATCTACGGGCCGAGCCAAAGGCAGCGCGCCTGTTAGGTCCTCAACATGGGCGGGCTCGGCGACCGGATGACCTCGGCCCTCATGAGCGAGATGCTCACGCTCATGGGCGACCACCTGCCCTGCCTGCTGTTTGAGTTTACTTACCTGCAGCTTTTGCCGCGAGACATCCGCTGGCAACTCGTGGGGGAGAGCTTCGAGGATCCGATCCGGCTAGCGGCTCGTGCTGATGAGCTGTGGCTTTCCGACCAGCAGCAGGTGGGCGCACTGGAATACCTGGAACCGCTGCAATCCCTGGAATTGTTGGACCGGATTGATTCAATGCCCTGGCAGGCCCAGCGACCCAGGACCACACCCACAAGAGGGCCACGCCCACAAGAGCCACAGACAAGACAAGTGGCACAGGAGAGGAGGATGGCTGAGCAGGACCCAGGAGATCTAAGGAGAAGGATGTGGTGTTTTTACCACCAAGGCTGGGGTTCAGCAGCCTGCCAATGCCGCCAGCCATGTTCGTTTCCAGGAAACGGCAGCGCTGGCCGCCGATAGTCACCGCGGTGGCCGGCAGGATCCATTGACTGTATGTCTAGGACCGGCGCTCGGGGCTCAGGTTCTTGGTGGACACCGGGGCGGAGGTCAGCGTACTGCCCCCATTTGGACTTGATCTTTGTGCTGGTAAGAGGGGCTCCCATTAACTGCTGCAAATGGCAGTTCAATCCGCACATATGGGTCCGCACAGTTCCCGTCATTTTCGGTGGGTGCCATTTCACCTGGCCATTCACTATCGCGGATGTGGCTCAGCCACTGCTGGGCGCAGATTTCTTGCGGGTGCAGTCGCTCCTCGTGGACGTGAGGGGCCAACGTCTCTTCCGCGCGTCAACATTTGAGAAGATCTCCTTGCGCTCCACTGCGCCGGTCAGTAACCCTGTAGCGACGGTTGACAATGTCTATGCCCAGGTACTGGCTGAGTTTCCGGACATTGTCACCTCCAAGTTCAGCTCGGCCAGCCTGAGGCATGGTGTCATGCACCATATTCTGACATCGGGTCAACTGCTCAACGCCCGTGCCCGTAGGCTCGCTCCCGACAAGCTCCTCATAGCAAAGGCGGAGTTTTGGGGTATGGAGGCCATGGGAATCGTTCGATGCTCCAACTGCCCATGGGCCTCCCCGTTGCACATGGTGCCGAAGGTGTCCGGCGGCTGGAGGCCGTGCGGGGTCTACCGCCGCCTTAACGAGGCCATGACCGCTGACCGTTACCCTATTCCCCACATACAGGACTTCTCAGCTCATCTGGCTGGGGCTAGGTTCTTCTCTAGGATCGACCTAGTCCAGGGATATGACCAGATCCCCGTGCGACCGGAGGATGTCCAATTATCACCCCGTTCGGGTTGTTCAAGTTCCTGCGGATGCCCTTCGGCCTCAAGAACGCCGCACAGGCCTTTCAGCGCCTGATGGACACCATTGCGCGTGGGCTCGACTTCCTGTTTGTCTACTTGGACAACATCCTTGTGGCAAGTCGCCCGTGAGAGGAAAACTGCACCCACCTGCGCCTACTCTTCCAGCGCATCAGTGACCTAGGCCTCATAATTAACCCTGGCAAGTGCCAGTTTGGCATCTGGGCCATTAACTTCCTGGGGCATCGGGTGACACGGCACGGAGTGTCTCCACTCCTTCTCTCCCCCCTTCTCTCCCCTTCTCTCCCTCTCTCCCCCCACCTTCTCTCCGCACTCTCTAAAGTACTTACCATAACTGTGCCAGCCGTCTTTTACCTTCCTGTTCATCATGGGTGTGAATTTCAGACAGCGCTCCCCTGCCTTTGCAAAGTGTTTCTGTGTAAGTGTTTCTGTGTGTGTGTGTGTGTGTGTGTGTTTCTGTGTGTGTGTGTGTGTGTGTGTGTGTGTGTGTTTCTGTGTGTGTGTGTGTGTGTGTGTGTGTGTGTGTGTTTCTGTGTGTGTGTGTTTCTGTGTGTGTGTGTTTGTGTGTGTGTTTCTGTGTGTGTGTTTCTGTGTGTGTGTGTGTGTGTGTGTGTGTGTTTCTGTGTGTGTGTGTGTGTGTGTGTTTCTGTGTGTGTGTGTGTGTGTTTCTGTGTGTGTGTGTGTGTGTGTGTGTTTCTGTGTGTGTGTTTCTGTGTGTGTGTGTGTGTGTGTGTGTGTGTGTGCGTGTGTGTGTGTGTGTGTGTGTGCGTGTCGAACTGCTCGCGGTTTCATGGCTGACGGTCGATCCAGCTCGAGGTTTTTCAGGCGAGTGCCCTCGAGCTTGAAGGTGAAAGACTGTTGGGTTAGTGGGACAGGCCCTTTATGACTGCAGGCACTCTCCACAGTGCAGAATGTAAATGACTCCACACTTGTTCCAGACTATATTAACTCAGTATTTCTGTGTCCTGTAACATCCAGACGGTGAGTGGCCCACAGGCATCGCAGCATGCCAGTCAATGCCCAACGTCTTGGCAGGACCCGTGGGACTGTCATTCTGCAGCATTTTGCTGCACCAGCTGCATCTGACAGGATAACCACGCGGCGACAAGAGCGATTTACTAATGATATGGTAGATGACTCCACTGCTCAAATCATGCTCATGCAGATAAACAATTCATGCAATGAAAGTCAAAGCAATGTAGCAAGTCTACTGCTGTGCTGAGACATGGATTCCACTGCCTGAAAACCCCAATGGGAGCCTCAAGATATCAAGTTGATGGTGTTTTGCTACACGCTGCTACATGCTGCCACCACAAGCAAATAAGCCTTGTCCCTCAGCCACATGCTGGAACAGGAGAAGATGGATCCAGAAGGGGGAAGTGGAGGCAAAGGAAGCAAGGATCCAACCCAGATATTCATCAAGAACTCATCTCAGTGCACATCACAAATAAGATTCCCATTTTCTCAGTGAAATAATAGGATCACACTTTACCTTCCCTCTCTTACTTACTATCACAGTGTTAGCTTGTCAGCATTGTAAAACTACTGTACAGGTCACTATAAAATAAACATTCTGAAGCAAATCTGTAAATTAAATCATTGCATAGTTTCACAGCAGTCATCCAATTGCTCTAGTGTATTCTCTTAAGGCTGTTGCCTGCTTTATTGATCTTACACAGAAGCTCAGAATGTCTGAGGAAGATGGTTGACTTTCCGTGGATGGCCTTGGGAGAGTACTCTAGAACATAGAACAGTACAGCACATGAATGGGGTCTTTGGCCCACAATGTCTGCACCAAACATGATGCCAAGTTAAACTGGTCTCTGTCTGTTCATGATCTATATCCTTCCATTTCCTGCCTAGCCATGTGTCTATCTGGGGCAATGCCTCTGCAAACCTCTTCATCGTTCTCCAATAGTCAGAAGCATGAAAAAACATTTAAAAATTAAATAAATACTTCAAAGCACTATTTAAAAAAACTCTTAGATTGAAATAATTAAGAATATTAAACAAAGAATAAATTAATGAGAAGAATGCAACTGATCTTATTCTTCCTTTTCTTCCCTGCGGTCCGACAATCCCCATTCAAGTGAATGAGTTCACAGATCCTATGCCAAGTCTATCCTGGCAGAGGAGTCGGGAGCAGCTTCTCCAGCATAAACACTGGGGAATTTCTGCCAGCTTCTGCTCCCGTGCCAGAACTCTTCTTACACTGAGAAGTGGCATCAGTTCTGAGCAGACCCCACACCATCTGAGACTTGAATGCTTTTGTGCTTCCTGTGTTCTCTCAATGGGCCTGATTTATTCAAGCAACCTGGCTTCTGACTCAATTCATCTTTACATTTTTGCAACTCCATCTTCTAATTCCATTTCCAACTCCATCCTCAAAGACGCCGATGACACAACCATTGGTAGATAAATTGTAGAGTAAAGGAGAGAGATCGATCAACTGATCAAATGGCGTCAGAACAACCTTGCTCTCAATATCAGTAAAACCAAGGAACTGATTGTTGACTTTGGAAGAGAAAGGTTGAAGATCCACAAACCTGTCTTCATCAACGGGAGGGTGGTGGAGTGTCAAAAACTTAAAATTCCTGGATGTGCATATCGCCAAAGATCTGTCCTGTATCCAGCACAATGATGCGATCATAAAGCAAGCACATCAACACTTCTACTTCCTGAGAATATTGAGGAGATTCAAAATGTCAACGAATACTCTCCTGAACAATATACAATAGATAATAGACAATAGGTGCAGGAGTAGGCCATGCGGCCCTTCGAGCCAGCACCACCATTCAATGTGATCATGACTGATCATCCCCAATCAGTACCCCATTCCTGCCTTCTCCCCATATCCTCTGACTCCGCTGTCTTTAAGAGCCCTATCTAGCTCTCTCTTGAAATATCCAGAGAACCGGCCTCCACCGCCCTCTGAGGCAGAGAATCCCACAAGACTCACGACTCTCTGTGAGAATAAGTGTTTCCTTGTCTCCGTTCTAAATGGCTTACTCCTTATTCTTAAACTGTGGCCCTTGGTTCTGGACTCCCCCAACATTGGAAACATGTTTCCTGCCTCTAGCAAATCCAAACCCTTAATAGTCTTATATGTTTCAATAAGATTCCCTCTCATCCTTCTAAATTCCAGAGTATACAAGCCCAGTCACTCCATTCTCTCAGCATATGACATCTACAGCTGTACATTAAAGAGCCCATTGTCTGGTTGTATCATGGCTTGATTTGGCAACTTGAACACCCAGGAACACAGAAGATTGCAAAACGTGGTGAACACTGCCCAATCCATCACGGGTACTGACCTCCCGATCATCGAAGGGATGTACAGGCATTGCTGCCTCTACAAAGGCAGTCGGCATCATCAGAGACCAACCCCACCCTGGCCACACTCTCATTTCACTCCTGCCATTGGGAAGAAGCAGCCTGAAAACTGCAAGTTCAGGCACAGCTTCTTCCCAACAACCATTAAGCTATTAAACACTACAACCTCCAAATAAGCACCAAACTACATAGAGTTGGGGGCATTGTTTTTTATCGCATTGTTATTTAAAAATATATATATATGCTGAACATTTGTTGTTGTTTATTATTGTGTTTACAGAATAGAGTCAAGAGTCAAGAGTGTTCTACTGTCATCTGTCCTGAAACTGTTTGGGTAGTTCGGAGCTTGATGCCGTTAAACTGATTTCTTCTGCCTGTCCGTGATCCATATCCCTCCATTTCTTGCATATCCTTGTGGCTATCCAAAACCTCTTTAATCCCCCTATTGTATCTGCCTTCATTTCCCCCCTGGCAGCTCATCCCAGGCAGCCAGCCCTCCATGTGTTCAAAAGAAAACTTGCCCCGCACATCTTCATTAAACAATAATTTTCAGTTAACATCTATTCCTCAAAGAAAGTACAATCCATGGATTAAAACTAATGTTCATTTCAATAGTTTATGGACTTCATTCAGTTCAGCCTGTCAATCCCTGGAGTGAATAATCTGTGAAGTGAGACCCCTGATCTGGACACCTGATTAGAGAGAAGTCCAGACAAGGGAGCAGGGCAGCAGTGCTGTGTTGCTGTTTGTTTTTATTACACTAGCAGATATTTAGCTGAAAATGTTGCACTCTGTCTCCCATTTATTGATTAAAGATTGGTGATGATATAAAAAGAAAAGCAATATCTTAGATTAAAATTTAAAAGACAAATATGAGACAGGTCACACGTGAAATATGCTAAAATACAAGAGAAATATGGCTCTATAGTTGATTAAGAAAATATTTTACTTTCAGAAGATAGGGAAGCAGAAATATAAATCCTTGCACTCATTGATATTAAATATGCAGCCAAAGCTTTATAAAGATTAGACACAAAAAGGTCTGAAGAAGGGTCTCGACCCAAAACGTCACTCATTCCTTCTCTCCAGAGATGCTGCTTGTCCCGCTCATTTACTCCAGCTTTTTGTGTCTATCTTCGGTTTAAACAAGCATCTGCAGTTCCTTCTTACACTTTATAAGGATTAAGCTCTTTTAGAAAATGTTAATGTTCACTCCATAAATAGCAAACTAATATTATACGATTTTATTTTGCCATAAGACTGTCACAAGATTGGTTTCCAAGCGTTCTGTTTCCTCCTTCATCAGTCTGATTAATTCTCATCTAGTTTCAGTTCCCTCCATTGAACAAGTTTGATATCATCTTGAATAATTACTTTCAACGACTCTTATTTCTTAGTTTCTTCCAAATAAATAACATTGCTACTGGAACCTTCCTTGGTGACATGCATGCCTGGTCTTTTTGTTTCATATTTGAAATATTCTTTGCTCTGATCCAACTCAGAATAATTACTGCAACCTTAGCTCCACTAAATTGTGGTTTACATAAATAATTTACATGAGATTGTACGTCATGATTAGTACAGCTCCTTGGACAACACCTTGGTATAGCTGCACTTGGAGTAGAATGGGACTGTCCCACTTAGGCTATTTTTCAGACGACTGCTGGCGACTGTCAAGTCATCGGCAGTCGCCTGAAAAACCGGCGACTGTCAGAGTGGAACACACACACACACACACACAGGGGGGGAGAAGGGGGGGGAAAGGGGGCAGAAGGGGGAGAAAGGGGGAGAAGGAGTGGAGACAACTTTTAAGAAGCCAGAGATACATGGCTGTGAAGCTCGGCGGACATTAACATTACCAGTCGGTCATCCTTGGTTCTGGAAACTACTGCTTACGTTTTTTTTTCCCCAATGAGCCAATAAAATTCACCGGTCAGCACCAGCTACAACCTACGAGAACCTTCGACCTCCTGGCGACCCACCTACGTCACGGGAATTCTCGCTGCTCTCCATGGCGGCTTCATTCTGGTCGCTGCTAATTTTTCAACATATTGAAAAATTTGCGGTGACCATAATGAGGCTGCGACTAGTTCCCAGAATGCGGGTACTACTCACGACCATGAAGGCGACTCCCCGGCAACCACCCGCGAACATGTGGCGACCATAGTCTCCTGCAGTCGCCTAAAGAGTCGCCTAAGTGGGACAGGTCCATTAGGTTCAGTTTTGGCCACTCTGCTACAGAAAGGATGTCAATAAGCTGCACTCAGTGCAGAAAAGATTTACGAGGATGTTGCCATGACTCGAGAGCCTGAGCTATGGCAAATGTTGTAGAGCAGTGGGATCCAGGAGTACAGGTACTGCTCCCTGAATGTGGCATCACAGGTGGATAGGCAGGCAAATAAAGCTTTTGGCACATTGACCTTTATCAGCCAGGGTATTGAATAATGACTATAGAAGTTGGGACCTTATGTCACAGTTGTATAAGAAGTTGATGATGTCGCATTTCGAGTATTGTGTTCAGTTTTGCCACCCCGTTATGGAAAGGATGTTATTAACTTGAAAAGTGTACAGTGAAGATTTACAAGGATGTTGCCAGGATTCGAGGGCCTGAGCTATAGGGAGAGGTTGGGCAGACATAGACATTATTCCTTGGAGCACAGAAGGTTGAGTGGTGATCTTAGAGAGGTAAATAAAATCATGAGGGGAATTGATAGGTTGAATGCACAGAGCCATTTACCCAGAGTAGGGGAATCAAGTACCAGAGTATGTAGGCTTAAAGTGAGAGGGGATAGAATTAATAGGAACCTGAGAGGCAACTTTTTTCACACAGAAGGTGGTGGATAGAAACATAGAAACATAGAAAATAGGTGCAGGAGTAGGCCATTCGGCCCTTCGAGCCTGCACCGCCATTCAATATGATCATGGCTGATCATCCAACTCAGTATCCCGTACCTGCCTTCTCTCCATACCCCCTGATCCCTTTAGCCACAAGGGCCACATCTAACTCCCTCTTAAATATAGCCAATGAACTGGCCTCAACTACCTTCTGTGGCAGAGAGTTCCAGAGATTCACCACTCTCTGTGTGAAAAATGTTTTTCTCATCTCGGTCCTAAAGGATTTCCCCTTTATCCTTAAACTGTGACCCCTTGTCCTGGATTTCCCCAACATCGAGAACAATCTTCCTGCATCTAGCCTATCCAACCCCTTAAGAATTTTGTAAGTTTCTATAAGATCCCCCCTCAATCTTCTAAATTCTAGCAAGTACAAGCCGAGTCTAACCAGTCTTTCTTCATATGAAAGTTCTGACATCCCAGGAATCAGTCTGGTGAACCTTCTCTGTACTCCCTCTATGGCAAGAATGTATTTCCTCAGATTTCGAGACCAAAACTGTACGCAATACTCCAGGTGTGGTCTCACCAAGACCCTGTACAACTGCAGTAGAACCTCCCTGCTCCTATACTCAAATCCTTTTGCTAGGAATGCTAACATACCATTCGCTTTCTTCACTGCCTGCTGCACCTGCATGCCTACTTTCAATGACTGGTGTACCATGACACCCAGGTCTCGTTGCATCTCCCCTTTTCCTAATCGGCCACCATTTAGATAATAGTCTACTTTCCTGTTTTTGCCACCAAAGTGCATTTGCCCACTCACCCAGCCTATCCAAGTCACCTTGCAGTCTCCTAGCATCCTCCTCACAGCTAACACTGCCCCCCAGCTTTGTGTCATCCGCAAACTTGGAGATGTTGCATTCAATTCCCTCGTCCAAATCATTAATATATATTGTAAATAGCTGGGGTCTCAGCACTGAGCCTTGCGGTACCCCACTAGTCACTGCCTGCCATTCTGAAAAGGACCCGTTTACTCCTACTCTTTGCTTCCTGTTTGCCAGCCAGTTCTCTATCCACATCAATACTGAACCCCCAATACCGTGTGCTTTAAGTTTGTATACTAATCTCTTATGTAGGACCTCGTCGAATGCCTTCTGAAAGTCCAGATATAACACATCCACTGGTTCTCCCTTATCCACTCTACTAGTTACATCCTCGAAAAATTCTATAAGATTCGTCAGACACGATTTACCTTTCGTAAATCCATGTACAGAACGAGCTGTCAGAGGAGGTAGTTGAGGCAGGTGGACACTCACCTGGATAGGTTGAGTGGGCTGAAGGGGCTGTTTCCTTGCTGTATAATTCTATGTCTTTAAATTGATTAATACAGTAGTTTAATTTTCTTTCCTCCTCTGGTATTTATAATTTAATTTAGAGATACAGTGTGGAAACTGGCCCTTCAGCCCACTGAGTCCGTGTCGTACACTAATTCTTTGTCATCCCCGTTTCACATCCCGCACACTAGGAGCAAATTACAGAAGTCAAATGACCACAAACCTGTACGTCTTTGGAATGTGCACAGAAACTGGAGTACCCAGAGACAACCCACACGGTTACAGGGAGAAGGTACAAACTCCGCGCAGACAGCACACATAGTCAGGATCAAACCTGGGTCTCTGGTGCTAGATGAATGAATGAAAGAATGAATACGTTTATTGGCCAAGTATTCACATACAAGGGATTTGCCTCGGTGCTCCGCCCGCAAGTGACAACATGACATACAGTGACAGTTAGGAATGACACATAAAACATTAATATGACAGCACTGCATCACTGTGCCGCCCTGAAATATTTAATCAATAGTAAATAAAACGACGTTAGCATTTATTTTGCGAGAACTAAAATATAAAAGCAAGGATGTAATGCTGAGGCATTATAAGGCACTGGTCAGAATGCATTTGGAGTATTGTAAGCAGTTTTGGGCTCCATTTCTGGAGGAGGGATGTGTTGGTGTTGGAGTGGGTCCAGAGGAGGTTTATAGGAATGATCCTGCTGATTAACATATGATGAGTGTATGGTGGCACTGAGCCTGTACTCGCTGGAGTTTAGAAGGATGAGGGGGTACCCCATTGAAACTTATTGAATAGTGAAAGGTCTGAATAGAGTGGTTGTGGAGAGGATGTTTCCACTAGTGGGAGTCTAGAACCAGAGGAAATAGGCTCAGAATAAAAGTACGTAACTTTAGAAAGGAGATGAGGAGGAATTTCTTTAGTCTGAGGCTGGCAAATCTGTTAAATTCATTGGCTCAGACAGCTGTGGAGGCCGTCATTGGGTATTTTTAATGCAGAGATTAACAGATACTTGATTGGTAATGATGTCAAGGATTATAGGGAGAAGGCAGGAGAATGGGGTTGAGCGGGTAAGATAAATCAGCCACGATTGAATGGCAGTGAATGAGATAGGCCGAATGGCCTATCTCTGCAACTATGACTTATGAACCAGCCTAAGCCCTGGAAATCTGGCTAAGAGCAGCACAGTGGAGCAGCGGTAGAGATGCTGCCTTACAATGCCAGAGACCAGTTTCGATCCTGATTACGGGTGCTGTCTGTCCGGAGTTTGTACCTTCTCTCTGAGACTGTGTGGGTTTTCTCCAAGATCTTCGGTTTCCTCCCACATTCCAAAAACGTACAGGTTTATATGTTAATTAGCTCAGTATAAATGTAAAATTGTCCCTAATGTGTGTAGGATAGTGTTAATGTGCAGGATTGCTGGTCAGAGAGCATTCGATGGGCCAAAGGGCCTGTTTCCTTGCTGCATCTCCAAATTAAACTAAACTAAGCATTGGGCTATGAAGGAACTTGACCAGCTTTCTTTCTCTTTCAGGTTCTCATCAATGTAACTGCACACACTGTGAGAAACACTCGATGAAAGGATAAATCAAGTAAAACTCTAAAACACCCTATAAATTTGCATTCTTGAAAATCATCAATATATTAACATTTCATATTTTCCATTACATCCTCTTCCTAAATGTTATCTTTATCCCATGGTAGATATCAAATTTAAGAATCTAGATTGTTGAAACAATCTAAGGGAAAAATTGAGTTAAAGTAACTGGGAAATAAAGAAAAGATTGGCTAATTAACAGATACAAATAAAAATATAAATCACAGAAATGTTCTGTGTAAGTGTTTGAATATCCATAAGGAATTGCATTTTTATGAATTAATCACATTTCCACACAATATATTGCATTTATAAAACATTGTGAAGATTTCCAGAGAATGCTTCATGTAGAAATGTGAGTTATTGACATATTTCTGAATCCTGCAGCTTCAGTAGCTAAGACAATAAGAGGAAGGTATCTTTAGTCATATAACAGTTGGTGGTGGTGAAATGTAAGACGTGCACTATAAAAGAAATTCCAATTGGATAAGGTCTATTATACAGAACGAACCATGGTAACTCGAGTCTAACTTTACTTGAGTATCATGTAGATATTTATATTGCACTTTGGAAAGCTTTTAAAGCTTAAAATCTGCAGAGCATTAAGCAGCAGCTGTCTATTTTTTTACAATGGCATTATTTCTGAATATGAAACAATGGACACATAATGGTTTAAGGAGAGGTGAATTGATGCACTGGATCAAATTTCCCTATTCAGAGATATAAAGTGAAATATAATTTAAGCTTATGTTCTTCCAGATGAAGAGATTCATGCTGCCCTTGTGTGTGAAGGTAACACCGTGTCTGTAATGCACACCTCAAAACATGTTTCCTGAGGCTAACTCAGAACTAGGACTCATTCATATAAATTAGTTGAGATACCAATGACTTTCACCATATCTTGGCAGTGTATATAATTCAGTGGTGTGTTAAAATGTAGTTTCTGTTTCCTTTTAAATGTAATGCACTGATGCCATATGGAACAACCTGGGATGAAATTTGCCAGAGTGGAGGAGCAGCTGAGATAGTTTGAATTATGAAGGAATATTAAATACATTACACAATCCTGAATGGTATAAGAAATCTATGTATGATCTTCATAAAGGCATAAGCTACAGCCTTGAAAGCACACCATTGCTTCCACTACCCAAGAAGATTAAGGAAGTTTAACATATCTCCAACGACTCATGCTAACTTCAACAGCTGCACTGCCGAAAGTATCCTTTAAAAAAAAATATATTAATATTTTATTTATTAGAGGTAAGTACATTACATTTTGATGGTACCTTTTTACAGGTTCCCAGAATTATTAAAACATTTTATGTACAACTTCCTTTTTTTTTTTTAGAAAGAAATGAGAAAGAAAGAAGTAGTGAAGAGTAAAGAAAAGTCTAGTGAATGTGAGGTAAAGAAAAGAAATAAGTAAGAAAGTGAAGCAGAAAGGAGATTCTCCCTCGCCACAAGTCGATGCTTTTTTATATTCTTAATCAGTTTTTGCCCAAACCCAGAATTTTTTAATTTTACAATACTATTGCACCACATGAATCCACAAGGTCAATAAATGGAGACCAACTCGTTAAGAATTGGTCTTGTTTATCTATTAGGAGGAGTCTCATTTCTTCCAAGTGGGCAGTTTCCAACATATTACCAATCCACATTTTGAGTGTTGGTATAGTAGCATTTTTCCAAAATTTAAGTATGAGTTTTTTTGCTGTTATTAAACCATAATTAAAAAATGAAATTTGATTTATATATTTAATTTGTTTCCATCTCCTATTACTCCGAAGATAATCATTTCCAAAGTATCCTGTTGGGATGCATCACAGCTTGTTTTGGCAACAGCTCTGCCCAAGATTGCAAGGAATTGCAGTGAGTTATGCACGTAGCCCAGTCCAGTCCATCACAGTAACCAGCTTCAACTTTCCCGCCCCCACCCACACCTCCGTGGACTCAAATCTATAAATTCACACAGCCTTGGGAAATTAGCTAACATAATTTTGGACCATTTACACCCTGGTCACTCACTCTTCTCCCCTCTCCATCAGGCAGAAGATAGACAAGTTTGATAGCACATATAACCAGATTCTGAAATAGCTTCTTCGCCACTGTTATCAGACTACTGAACAGTCCTCTCATAAGACAATATTAAAGTCCCCATCTACCCACCTACCAAATTTCAGCTATTGCAGTTTTTATATTTTCACTTTTGCTGTAGCCACAATGCTATATTGCCGTAACTCTGGTATGTTTTTCTTTACACCATTTGTACTTGTACGTATATGGCATGACTATGTTTGGATGGTATGATTTGACTGCATAGCACGCAAAAAAAATTTTCATTATATCTTGGTACACATGACAATAAACATACCAATAATAAATCATCATAGCTAATCTTCTAGTTCACCCATTTTTCTCTAACCTCATCTACTGCATCCAGTATTCCTGATGTGGGTTCCTGTACATCAGCGAGAACAGGTGTAGACTCGGCAACCACCTTGCTGACATTTACTCTCAGTCCACCGACTAGAGGTCTACTAGATCTCTCGGTTGCAAACCACTTTAACTCCCCTTCCCATTGCCAGACTGACCTTTGTCTCCTAGGCCGCCTTCATTGCCAGTGTAAGCCCATACTGGAGGAAAACTGGAGGAAAAGAACCTCATATTCCACTTGGGTAACTTAAAACCGAATGGTGTGAACATTGAATTCACCAAATTTAGGTAACTTCTACAAATATTTATGAGAATGATCTAGGGGATGATTGGGTTAATGTATGATAAGCATTTGATGGCACTGGGCCTGTACTCACTGGAGTTTAAAAGGATGATGGGGGACCTCATTGAAACGTACTATGTGAAGGGCCTGTATAGTGGATGTGGAGAGGATGTTTCCACTAGTGGGAGGGTCTAGGACCTGAGGGCATAGCCTCAGAATAAAAGGACGCACCTTTAGAAAGAAGATGAGGAGGAATTTCTTTAGTCAGAGGGTGGTAAATCTATGGAATTCATTGCCACAGACAGCTGTGGAGGCCAAGTCATTGGGTAATTTGGAGGCAGAAATTGACAAGTTTTTGATTAGGTTATGGTTATGGGGAGAAGGCAGGAGAATGTAGTTGAGAAGGAAAGATAGATCAGCCGTGATTGAATAGCGGAGTAGATTTGATGGACTAAATGGCCTGATTCTGCTCTTAAGACTTGTGAACATGAACCATCTGAAAATTCCTCATTTTATATTCCTTTAATTTCTCTATTACTTTCTGTTTATTAATGTTAATTATTCTGTTCTTCATTCTCTAACATTATTGCTATACTGAGAGCACAGTGATAATGCAGCTGATGCAGCTCAATTTTAAATAGCTACATAGAGGTTTAGAACAAGATGTTGGATGGGTGAGTAGAAACAAGGGACTGCAGGATGCTGGTTTACAAAAAAAGACACAAAGTGCAGGAGTAACTGAATTGGTCAGGCAGCATCTCTGGAGAACATGGATATGTGACATGTTGGGTCGGGACCCTTCCCAAGCCCACAAGGGAGGTCCCACCTGGACATTAACCATCTATATTCTCTGGAGATACTGGAATTATTTAGTTATTACCAGATGATAGATAAATCATATAATAGATTGGAGCAATTGAAATCTGGAGGCAGTTTTAAAATTCATTACTCTACTTGTAATCTTTATCTTCAAAGTTCCAGATAAAAACTGTAGTCTTTGACTCTCTGTGGGCCCCTCCATCAGGGATGCCCCAATTGAGAGCCAAGGCACTCTGGCAGGTGCTGTCTCTGCCCATCTCTATTCAGTGACCTTGTAGAGGTTATTCTGATTTTATTGGGCAAATTAACTGGGTTGCAGTATATCTAGGTCCTGGTGATATTCCATGGCTATTTCAAGATATGATAATTTGTCTGTCAGAACAGCCAATGCATTTCACTATTGAAACTATCAAACCATGAAACTAGAAGATCTCCCACTGGAGTTATTCACAGTTAATCAGAAGATTTGCTGTTTTATAACAATTACGTGTTATGTCAAATCGGTGCTACCAGCTTGCTGATTGAATTATTTTATTAGTCCTGCATTTAAATTTTTATTTGAACTTTACAAGCCTGTTATTCCCTGAAAAATGTTAATCATTAGCCTTTATCCCATTGCAATCACCTTTTTATTCCTTACCATTTTAAATACTGAGAATGTGTATTATGTGACATGCATCAATTGGAGCAGAGGAGCTAATATACATGAAGATAAAATCTGGTAAGGCTGCATTGCTTGCTAAGTCCAGATACCAAAAGAGTTTTCTGACAGATATTTTTGCTCTGCGAACCACTGCAATGATGCTGTTGTGGGATCATGATTCTAACAATGATGAAGTCCAAAATATTTTGGCATAACATATTTAAACTGCATGGCACGTGGAAAAAGACGATGAGGCCGAGATTGGATCCACCAGGATCTTATTGAATTGTGGAGCAGAAATGAGGAGCCAACTGGCAAACAGCTATTCTTGTTTCTTTCTAATGTTGAATCTGTTTAGGCTTGAGATAAATGACCATACATCTGCTGCAAGACTACTCAGTAACAATGCAGTGCAGTGCCAGTACCTCCAAAGTTAGTTTAACTTGGCATCATTGTAGTCCAAAGGGCCTGTTCCTATGTTGCACCGTTTAATGTTCTATTTTCTATGTTTGCAGAACATTTTTTAGTAGTCAGTTATGTTTAAATCACATCTGTCAGAGGGCATGTTATGATTTATTTATTTTCCGTAGAAGGTATCTTATCAGGACGCATCACAGCATGGTTTGGGAACAGCTCCATCCAAGACCACAAGAAATTGCCGAGAGTTGTGGACCTCCAGCAACTATGTTCTGACATTTGGATCTGGATCAATGCCGATAGTCTGCAATGAGGGATTAATTGGATGCTGCTGTGGTTTAGCATAGAGTACCACCAGGAAACAAGCAACATGAAATTAAAATTCTTATCCGTATGTTTAGTTTCCTCCATGACTTCAATTCTTCCTATTTGTGTAACTCCTCCAGCTGAGAATACATTTCCGCAAATCCTAGCATTTTGGACATGTTTGATTCCCCATTTCTCTCCACAGGGAAATGAGTTTTCGCCATAAATTCTGGAATTGCTCTCAGCAAGTAAATCCAATCTGCTCTCCTTAAACTGCTTCCTAAAACCTGACTAAGCGTTTCATTCTGGTATCTCCATTCCAGGGTCAGCATCTGAGAAATGTCTTTTAATTTTTCACTGCATTGAACGTGTTATATAAATGCAAGTTGCTGTTATTGTGGCTTCTAAACTACCCAGACAATGGCTCTTTGACTTTGGCTGCTTCAAAAATGCATCAAGAGCTGCTAATTGCTTTTACTTATATTTTGCTTTCCTGTGTCCTTGAAGCTCACCAAAGAATACAAATGAGTTATAATTCTTGCTGAAGCTCTCTGAAAAGATGTTCCAAACTTTATTCCTGTTATTCCTGTAGATTCTTTTATATAACCATATAACCATATAAGCACGGAAACAGGCCATCTCGGCCCTTCAAGTCCGTGCCGAACATTAAATTTTTTTTTTTATTTTTTTTTTTTAATTAAAAATAAATACTTCCCCCCTAGTCCCATCTACCTGCACTCAGACCATAACCCTCCATTCCTTTCCCGTCCATATACCCATCCAATCTATTTTTAAAGGATAACATCGAACCTGCCTCCACCACTTCCACTGGAAGCTCATTCCACACAGCTACCACTCTCTGAGTAAAGAAGTTCCTCCTAATGTTCCCCCTAAACTTCTGTCCCTTAATTCTCAAGTCATGTCCCCTTGTTTGAATCTTCCCTACTCTCAATGGGAAAAGCTTATCCACGTCCACTCTGTCTAACCCGCTCATAATTTTAAAGACCTCTATCAAGTCCCCTCTTAACCTTCTGCGCTCCAAAGAATAAAGACCTAACTTGTTCAACCTTTCTCTGTAACTTAGTTGCTGAAACCCAGGCAACATTCTAGTAAATCTCCTCTGTACTCTCTCTATTTTGTTGACATCCTTCCTATAATTAGGCAACCAAAATTGTACTCCATACTCCAGAATTGGCCTCACCAATGCCTTGTACAATTTTAACATTACATCCCAACTTCTATATTCAATGCTCTGATTTATAAAGGCCAGCACACCAAAAGCTTTCTTTACCACCCTATCTACATGAGATTCCACCTTCAGGGAACTATGCACAGTTATTCCTAGATCCCTCTGTTCAACTGCATTCCTCAATTCGCTACCATTTACCGTGTACGTCCTATTTTGATTTGTCCTGCCGAGATGTAGCACCTCACATTTGTCAGCATTACACTCCATCTGCCATCTTTCAGCCCACTCTTCCAAATGGCCTAAATCTCTCTGTAGACTTTGAAAATCTACTTCATTATCCACAACACCAGATATCTTAGTATCATCTGCATACTTACTAATCCAATTTTCCACACCTTCATCCGGATCATTGATGTACATGACAAACAACAGTGGACCCAACACAGACCCCTGAGGCACCCCACTAGTCACCGGCCTCCAACCTGACAAACAGCCATCCACCATTACTCTCTGGCATCTCCCATTCAGCCACTGTTGAATCCATCTTGCTACTCCACCATTAATACCCAACAATTGAATCTTCTTAACCAACCTTCCATGAGGAACCTTGTCAAAGGCCTTACTAAAGTCCATATAGACAACATCCACTGCTTTACCCTCATCAATTTCCCTAGTAACCTCTTCGAAAAATTCAAGAAGATTAGTCAAGCATGACCTTCCAGGCATAAATCCATGTTGACTGTTCCTAATCAGACCCTGCTTATCCAGATGCTTATATATATTATCTTTAAGTATCCTTTCCATTAATTTGCCCACCACTGACGTCAAACTAACAGGTCTATAATTGCTAGGTTTACTCTTCGAACCCTTTTTAAACAAAGGAACAACATGCGCAGTACGCCAATCCTCCGGCACTATTCCCGTTTCTAATGACATTTGAAATATTTCTGTCATAGCCCCTGCTATTTCTACACTAACTTCCCTCAATGTCCTAGGGAATATCCTGTCAGGACCTGGAGACTTATCCGTTTTCATATTTTTCAAAAGTGTCCGCGCCTCCTCTTCTTTGAATCTCACAGTTTCCATTGCTACTCTGCTTGTTTCCCTTACCTCACATAATTCCATATCCTTCTCCTTCGTGAATACCGAAGAAAAGAAATTGTTCAATATCTACCCCATCTCTTTTGGCTCTGCAGATAGCTGTCCACTCTGACTCTCTAATGGACCGATTTTATTCCTTGTTATCCTTTTGCTATTAATATAGCTGTAGAAACCCTTTGGATTTACTTTCACCTTACTTGCCAAAGCAACCTCATATCTTCTTTTAGCTTTTCTAATTTCTTTCTTAATATTCTTTTTACATTCTTTATACTCCTCAAGCACCTCATTTACTCCATGCTGCCTATAATTATTGTAGATCTCTCTCTTTTTCCGAACCAAGTGTCCAATTTCCCTTGAAAACCATGGCTCTTTCCATTTTTTACTATTTCCTTTCAACCGAACAGGGACATAAAGATTCTGTACTCTTAAAATTTCACCCTTAAATGTCCTCCATTTTTCTTCTACATCCTTCCCATAAAACAACATGTCCCAATTCACTCCTTTTAAATCCTTTCGCATCTCCTCGAAGTTAGCCTTTCTCCAAACAAAAATCTCAACCCTATGTCCAGTTCTGACCCTCTCCATAATTGTATTGAAACTAATGGTATTGTGATCACTGGACCCGAAGTGCTCCCCGACGCATACCTCCGCCACCTGCCCTGTCTCATTTCCTAACAGGAGGTCCAGCACTGCCCCTTCTCTAGTAGGTACCTCTATGTATTGCTGCAAAAAACTATCTTGCACACATTTTACAAACTCCAAACCATCCAGCCCTTTTACAGAATGTGTTTCCCAGTCTATGTGTGGAAAATTGAAATCTCCCACAATCACTACCTTGTGCTTACTACTAATATCTGCTATCTCCTTACATATTTGCTCTTCCAATTCTCGCTCCCCATTTGGCGGTCTATAATACACCCCTATAAGTGTTGCTACACCTTTCCCATTTCTCAGTTCCACCCAAATAGCCTCCCTAGACGAGCCCTCTAATCTATCCTGCCAAAGCACTGCTGTAATATCTTCCTTGACAAGCAATGCAACACCCCCACCTCTTGCCCCTCCAATTCTATCACCCCTGAAGCAACGAAATCCTGGAATATTTATTTGCCAATCACAGCCCTCCTGCAACCATGTTTCACTGATCGCCACAACAACATACTTCCAGGTGTCAATCCAGCTCTAAGCTCATCCACCTTTCTTACAATGCTCCTAGCATTAAAATATACACATTTAAGAAACCCACCACCACTTATTCTCTGTTTATATCTTTTTCTTCTTTCTCCCCTACATTTTGGGTCCGAGTGCTTCCCTTCTCTGCCTCCTGCCTCCCGCATTTTCCACTAGCTTTCTCTATTTGAGTCCCTCCCCCCAACCATTCTAGTTTAAAGTCTCCCCAGTAGCCTTTGCAAATCTCCCCGCCAGGATATTGGTCCCCTTCGGGTTCAAGTGCAACCCGTCCTTTCTGTACAGGTCACTCCTTCCCCAAAAGAAATCCCAATGATCCAGAAATTTGAATCCCTGCCCGCTGCACCAGTTCCTCAGCCACGCATTTATCCTCCACCTCACTCCATTCCTACTCTCACCGTCACGTGGCACAGGTAGTAATCCTGAGATTGTTACCTTTCTAGACCTTCTCCTTAACTCTCCTCCCAACTCCCTAAATTCTCCTTTCAAGACCTCTTCTCTTTTTCTACCTATGTCATTGGTACCTATATGTACCACAACCTCAGGCTCCTCTCCCTCCAATTTCAGGATATCTTGGACGCGTTCAGACACATCCCTGACCCTGGCACCAGGGAGGCAAACTACCATTCGGGTCTCCTGACTGCGTCCACAGAATCGCCTATCCGACCCCCTAACCATAGAGTCCCCTACTACTATTGTTGCTTACATAAGCCATTAAACAAAGGTATTGTTATAAACAGAACATCCGTTCTTGGAGGTAATAAATCTCAACTAGAAATGTCTCGTACAAGAACGTAGCGACAACATATCACATGATACGCATTTCTTAAAGGTACCCTTACACATTGAAACATGTCAATGCTCTCTCTTTAAAAATAATAGAACAAGCCAATCATTATCAATAGACACAAAATGCTGGAGTAACTCAGCGGGACAGGCAGCATCCCTGGAGAGATGTGTCGAAGAAGGGTCACGACCCGAAACATCACCCATTCCTTCTTACAGAGATGCTGCCTGTCCTGCTGAGTTACTCCAGCATTTTGTGTCTATCTTCGATTTAAACCAGCACCTGCAGTTCTTTCCTACACCAATAATTATGAATTTATACAGATCAAGTTATATATATATATATATATATATATATTAAAGAAATATTACAAATATGTATATACAATTATAAATTATATACAATCATAATAATATACAATTATAAACCCAATTAATCTACTATATTATTTTCCTATGATTCTTTTCCTCAATTGCACAGGTGCATTTCATAATCATAGAGTAATCCCTGATTGCATGGAATCAGGCCCTTTGGCCCAACTTGCCCACACCGATCAATATGTCCCATCTACACTAGTCCCACAAACTTACACTAGTCCAAATGCAGATAGTTGGAATCAGTGTACATGGTGCATCTTGGTCAGCATGGGCATGTTGGTTGACAGAAGAGCCTGTTTCTGTACTGTATACTTGAGTGACTTTAGGATAATCCGTTTCTGTGCAGTGAATACTCTCGTGGGGTACTGGCATAACATGATTATGCTTTATTAAGTCGAAAGATTCATTGCATATTTTAAATGGGTTTTTTTTAAACGAAAGGAATGAAAAGCAAGATACTCTCAGGGTTTCAAAGCTCTGAGAACATTTGTTTCATCACAAAGATGGAATGTTTGAAATTTACTTTAACAGTGGTTATAGCATAAAAAAAAAACTTTTTACATCTTCTCAATAGGAAGGCTAAGGGCAATTAAACTACTATGTTCTTCTCAATATATTGCATGCATATTTATGGTGTAAAGTTCAAAGTCAGTGAGTTGTGCTCCATATTTCCACAGGTATAAACTAATTAATAACGTAACATGACACGATTAATGATGTGAGAATATTACTGCAAGCAAGGAAATGATTAATCCTTGACCATGTAACTTGTGAAGGGCAAATTCAAAACAAAAGAAAGTGTGCACTTGAGATCTAATGTAAACATAGTGAGAAAATTCAATGCTAAAGATGAATAAAATTATATTTTGAATTTTGTATAAAAATACAGTATTAGTACTACATTTTGCAAGAGAAGATGTTCTCATTCTTCTGCTCTATGTGATTCAAAGATTGGTGGAAAACCTAAACAAAACTAAAAAAAAATCTTCTTATGCACATGTCCTTGAAGCTGGTGCCTTTCAACCAGAAAGGATAAGAAATTTGGGTTCAATTCTAACTTTCAGCAGGCATGCATACTCAAAGTTTTGAATTCTGGTCTCTGGTCTTATTCTCGCTCTTGTTAAGAACAGATGAAAAATGTTTGGAAAGAGTTGATGATAACTTTTGGAAGATTGGGGAACCCAAGTTCCGCAGCCTGCATAAAGACTTGTGTTTGGAGAAGTCTTGCATAATGGCTTATGTTGGACTATGATTCCAGGGCATGAGGGAGCATGTGATTATTAAGTATGCCTATTGTTGGAAGGTTTAAGATAAATACATTTCTCGTGTAAAAAAGTAATAAAATACAAGTAGTAGCAGAAAGCACAATATAACTAAGGTAATAAAACAATTGAGTGTGTTGAGAGGCTAATAACTATAGCAATAAAAAGATTGAAAGTGATTAAAAGGATTGTGCATCTTCCACAGTTCATGATTATTACACTGTAGGAACAACCCTAAACTGGATGCAGTAGACTGTTACTATATGCAGAAATGTTCACCACATTTATAACCTTGTGGTCCAGTGCATCCCTCACTCTATCATTCCACCAGGTGGCGCCGTCAGCGATGGCAGCCTCGTCAACAGTCTGTCTGTATTTTCGTATTTTTTGTTATTTTTAGTGTGTTTTAAAAGTATGTGTTAATGTTCTCTGGTTTGTTTTATGTGGGAGGTGGGGGAGGGGGTCAGGGGAAACTTTTTTCAATCTCTTACCTTGCCGGTGATGCGATTGTTTTCCGGATCGTTTCTCTGGTCGCTCTGTGGCCTAACATCATGGAGCTGGCAGCCTTGCTTGAGACTGATTTTGAGCCCCACCGCGGGGACATGGACTTACCTGGGATCGACGCTCCAACTGCGGCCTGCGGACTTCAACATCGAGGAGCTCACAGTCTTGAGTAGAGAATGATGCTGGGAAGCACCAAAGTGGCAGAAGTTTCGACCAGTCCTGACACAGGGCCAGATCGCCCAATGCGGGGGAGCTGTGATTCCCCGATGCGGGAGCTTGATCGCCCCAACGTGGAGGGCTCGACCGCCGGCTGCGAGAGCCAGGATCGCCCCGACAACGGAAGGTTCAAGTTCCCCAACCGGGGGAGAACTAAAGAAGGGAAGAAGATTGAACATGTTTTGCCTTACATCACAGTGAGGAATGTGGGGGAGTCACTGTGGTGGATGTTCATGTTAAAATGTATTTTGTGTGTTTTGTTGCTTTTTATTGGTATGAATGTATGGCAAATCAAATTCCTCGTATGTTGCTAAACATACTTGGCTAATAAAGTACTGTTATGATTATGAAAGCACTATTATAATTATGATTATCAAGTCAAGGAATTTACTTGATTTGACCTTGAATTGACCTGTTTCAATCAGGAAAGCAAAAAAGGCATTCTTAAGGGCCTGTCCCACTTGGTGATTTTTTTGGCGACTGCCAGCATCATTGACTGACGTATCAGGTCACCGAAAAATTTGTGGCCTGATGCAGCGTGCTGCTGCGGTGACGCGGCGTGATGACGTATGGCACGCGGTGTTTTTTCAAGTGTTGCAACATTTTTTTTCTTGCCGCTGGATTTTGAAATGTTCAAATTCTTTTGGCAACACTGATATGACACCAGCAGTCGCCGAAAAAAATCGCCAAGTGGGACAGGCCCTTTAATGAAATGACCTAACAACCTGATGAAGCTACAATACATGACTATCGACAGCAAAATTAACATGCTGTAGGGACAGCTAAATGATCTTACCACTCATAGATCAGATCAAAGCCCAGCAGTCCTGTCACATCCATTCATGAACGGTGGTGGCAAATTAAACAGGGAGGAGGAAGCTCCAGGAATATCTTCTATGATACAATTCAATACAATACCGTTTATTGTCATTTGAACCTCAAATGAATTTCAAACAAAATTTGGTTTCTGCAGTCATACAACAAGAAAAGAACCAAGACACACACCAACACAATTTACACAAACATTCATCACAGTGAATCTCCTCCTCACTGTGATGGAAGGCAAAGTCTTGTCTCTCCCCTGCTCTTCATTCTTCTCCCGATGTCAAAGCCCCTGGCGGGCGATGGTAAGTCCCGCTGCCATTAAGGCTGCGCCGGGCGATGTAAGGCCCCGCTCCGGGTCTTGGTGTTGGAGCCCACAGTGGGTGCTGGCAAGTCCCGCGGCCGTTTAAGCTGCGTCGGGCGATGTAAGGCCCCGCCTTCAACCTCGCAACTCGGGCGGGAGAAGTTGCCGTTGCGGGAGCTCCGAAAAGCGGTCTCCCACCAGGGACCAACGAGCTCCCGATGTCATCATCCACCGGACCTGCGGCTGGAGCCTCTGAAGCTCCGGAGTCGGGTTGCAGCAGCGCGCCACCACAGCTCTCCATGCTCTGAAGCCGGCCAGCCCTACGTTGCCGATGATGAGTCCGCAGGCTCCGCGACTGGAGCCCCCAGGTCGATCCGGTTGGAGGCCGTTCCACGGTGCTAGGCCCCAATGACAACGGAGACCTGACAGGGAAAAGGTCGGGTCTCCGGTGCAGGGAAGAGATTTAAAAGTCCCCCCCCCCCCGCCTCCCAAACATACACAGTTAAAAACAACTTTAAAAAAGCACTACAAATTATACACTCAACGGGACAAAAAATAAAAAAAAAGACAGACGGACTGCAGAGGCCGCTGCAACGTCGGTCGCGCCACCTAGAGAATAATACCATGATAGTATTCAGCATGTGAACACTAAAGGTAAGGCAGAAACATTCCAGCCATGTACAGCCAGAAGTGCCATGTGAATGTGAAGGAAAGGTTTAAAGGGATATAGGCCAAACACAGGCAAATGGGACTGGTTAAGATGGGACATCTAAGTTGGCATCGGCCAAAGGGCCTATTTCTGTGCTGCATTACTTTATCTATGATTCTATGTTCACAGTTATGACAGCTGGCAACACGTGGATCTGGGGCTTTATTAACCATCATAGCTTATTGAAAGATATTCCTCAAAGCATTGCTGGAACCCTTGCCACTTTTCAGACTACGTGGCCAGAATTAGGGATACTTTGGTCAGCAGTCTAGGCCATTTGTATCTGGGGAGGGTAATGATAGTCTACCATGGCAGGGTGAACTGTGAGGAGGATGCTATGAGGAAGCAGGGTGACTTGGACAGGTTGAGTTAGTGGGCAGATGCTTGGCAGATGCAGTTTAATGTGGATTAATGTGAGTTTATCCACTTTGGTGACAAAAACAGGAAGGCAGATTATTATCTGAATGGTGTCAAGTTGGGAAAAGGGGAAGTACAGCGAGATCTGGGGGGTCCTTGTTCATCAGTCACTGAAAGTAAGCATGCAGGCACAGCAGTCAGTGAAGAAAGTGAATGGCATGTTGGCCTTCATAACAAGAGGAGTTGAGTACAGAAGCAAATAGGTCCTTCTGCAGTTGTACAGGGCCCTAGTGAGACCACACCTGGAGTAATGTGTGCAGGTTTGGTCTCCAACTTTGACGAAGGACATTCTTGCTATTGAGGGAGTGCAGCGTAGGTTCATGAGGTTAATTCCCGGGATGGCAGGACTGTCATATGCTGATAGAATGGAGCGACTGGGTTTGTATACACTGGAATTTAGAAGGATGAGGGGATCTCATTGAAACACACAAGATTATTAAGGGATTGGACACGCTAGAGGCACGAAACATGTTAGAACGGTGATGAGGAAAAACGTTTTCACACAGAGTTGTGAATCTGTGGAATTCTCTGCCAGAAGGCAGTGGAGGCCAATTCTCTGGAGGCTTTCAAGAGAGAGTTAGATAGATCTCTTGTAGAGGAGTGAAGGGCTATGGGGAGAAGGCAGGAACGCGATACTGATTGTGGATGATCAGCCATGATCACAGTGAATGGTGGTGCTGGCTCGAAGGGCCGAATGGCCTACTCCTGCACCTATTGTAACAAAAAAGAAAGCAGACAGCGATTTTGGCAGTGGGCAGATGGAATAGGCGAGTAAGATTAGGCACATTTTTTATTATTCAAGTCTAAGTTCATCCAACAATGCACATGGAACTGTGTGTTTAAATGAAAGCCCTGTCCGAATCCTGGGTTGTATTTAATATTGCCTTTTGTGGGATCTACGCAGCTTTTCAAAGAACAAAACTGCAGGAAGATTTAATTATTCATCCTTTTTGTTTTCATTGGGCAGGTTTAAAAAAAACGAACTCTTTTATTTTCCCTGCCAGGAAATATTTTTTTATGGATCCTGGTGAATACCATTTAGGAATAATTGATCTTAACTTGAAATATTGAGTGCTTCTCATATCTTAGAAATGTGCAAAACGTAGAAACATTCGAATCCTTAGAGCTTTAAAATGCTGTTGAGTATTCTGGTTCTTGTCAGTTCTGAACAAGACAAAGTGATCTTATTTCCCATTTAGACATAGTGTATTGAAGGAAAGAATACCTGAAGTAGACTGTAGAAATTTAATGAAGCCCAAACTAGCAGCGGGCTTTCTATTTGAAGCACGGATAGAAATAGAATGGCAGAGAGATCTTGGAACAACATGCTAAAGGTAAATTAGATTAGATGATTAAAATTTATGGACCAAACTGCTTCTGTTAGGGGTTATTTTCACTTATTTTTATCAAGAGTGGTGAGTGCCTGGAGCACGCTGCCGGTGTGGTGGCGGAGGCAGATATGATAGTTGCATTTAAGAGGCTTTTGGACAGGCACATTGATATGCAGGGAATGGAAGAATATGGATTACGTGCAGGCAGATAAGAGTTGGTCTTGGCATTATGTTTGGCACAGACATTGTGGGAGAAGGGCATGTTCCTGTGCTGTAGCATTCTCTGTTCTGTGTTCTATGTTCTATAATAGATGCTCTTAATTGGCCAGCCAGTTGGTTGCTCACTGGATGCTCACTGATTTCATTTCAAACTTAAGGATTTCAAGAGGTTTTCCACAGTGAATTTTAGATTATGTAATGAGCACAGTTCCTCCATTGATGTTGAGGGAGAAATATGTTGAAAATTCACTTCCCTATTCTAAAATATTATTCTAGATTATTCTCCTTAGCTTTCTTGAATCTGATTATTGTATTTTTTTACTTTGTACGGTGTGTCTATTTTCATTGCATTGTCATTTTCTACAGTACAATCCGTCATAACCAATTTTGATTTACCTTGCACTACAAACTATCAACCATGCTGGCCCTGTAGAATGAATCAGAATTTGGAATGAATCAGACTGAATTATGAATAGGTACATGGAAAGGAACAGTTTAGAAGGAGCCAACTGTTCAAGACAACAGGACAAAAACGAATCTAGCTAATTAATGTCCAAGATACACTGAGATAGGTACATGGATAGGATAGGTTTCGAGGGATCTGGGCCAAACAAAGGCAGCTGGGACTAATGCAGATGAAGCATCTTGTTCAGCAAGAGTCCGTTCCATGCTGTATGACTGTAATCAGTGCAAGGAAATAATGGGAGGGAATTTTAGCTCCCTTTCCAGTTAAAGGGTTGTGGGATGATTAAGTCTTTAAAAATGTGAAACCCAATCAGTTCCACCTCCAGTGCTTTAAATTTTAGTTTTAATGGAGACTGGTTATTGCAATCAGTAACATTCTTCAGAGTCAAGATCCCAATTTACCCCCATCAGTCTGTAGATTCCAGATTCCAGCATCTGCAATTTCTTGTCTCCCAATTTACCTATTTGACTGAGGAAACAGGCTTGTATTTTAACTATTTTTAATTTGTAATATGGAAAGGTTACTTTCCCCAGATTCAGAAAAAAAACAGTTACTGAAGTTATTAACTTGATCAGTCAGGTAAGTATATATGTATTACTTATGTGTTTGGAAAAAACATAAATACGTCACCACAGATCTGCAAACAAACCTGTCCACAACCTAGAAGATTGGTCCCATGGGATCAGACCCTCACTCTTCCATCAAAATGATCCCTATTGTTAGGCAGTATCCATGTGCTGCCCTGTAGTGCCCACAATCTCTCATGACTGAAAAAGGGACAAGCTTTCCTATAGTGCCTCTCACTCCAATCTCCCTGTTCTCCATACATCATGCACCCCACACATTCCAACAGGCCCCAAAAGCTTTCACTCTTTGCTCCTATTCCATCCTGCAATGATCTCTTCCTGCTCATATGTATCCTTGAGGGGACCTGGCATGGACACTTTGTAACTTTGTAAACGCCCTTTATGTGGCATCTGTTTGCAAACCTTGGTATGCAAGTGAAGAATTTCAATGTGACTTGTCACATGTGACAATAAAGTATTAATTAATTAATCAATTAATTAATTAACTAATTAATTAATTCATTCATTCATTCATTTATTATTTCCCCAGACCTAGTGTCCTTGTACATCAGTCATTGAAAGTAAGCATGCAGGTACAACAGGCAGTGAAGAAAGCTAATGGCATGTTGGCTTTCATAGCGAGAGGATTTGAGTACAGGAGCAAGGAGGTATTACTGTAGTTGTACAGGGCCCTGGTGAGACCACACCTGGAGTATTGTGGGCAGTTTTGGACTCCTAATTTGAGAAAGGACTTACTAGCTATTGAGGGAGTGCAGCATAGACAATAGACAATAGACAATAAACAATAGGTGCAGGAGTAGGCCATTCGGCCCTTCGAGCCAGCACCACCATTCAATGTGATCTTGGCTGATCATCCCCAATCAGTACCCCATTCCTGCCTTCTCTGAATATCCCCTAACTCCGCTATCTTTAAGAGCCCTATCTAGCTCTCTCTTGAAAGTATCCAGAGAACCGGCCTCCACCGCCCTCTGAGATAGAGAATTCCACAGACTCACAACTCTCTGTGTGAAAAAGTGTTTCCTCATCTCCATTCCAAATGGCTTACCCCTTATTCTTAAACAGTGGCCCCTGGTTCTGGACTCCGTAGGTTCACCAAGTTAATTGCTTGGATGGCGGGACTGACGTATGATGAAAGAATGGATCGATTCTTTCATGGCTTATATTCACTGAAATTTAGAAGGATGAGGGGATCTTATAGAAACATATAAAATTCTTAAGGGATTGGACAGGCTAGATGCAGGAATAATGTTCCCCATGCTGGGGGAGTCACAGGGTCACAGAGTCACAGTTTAAGAATAAGGGGTAGGCCATTTAGGACTGAGATGAGGAAAAACCTTTTCACCCAGAGATTTGTGAATCTGTGGAATTCTCTGCCACAGAAGGCAGTGGAGGCCAAATCACTGGATGTTTTCATGTTAGATATAGTTCTTAGGGCTAACAGAATCAAGGGACATGGGGAAAAAGCAGGAATGGGGTACTGATTTTGGATGATCAGCCATGATCTTATTGAATGGCGGTGCTGGATCAAAGGGCCGAATGGCCTACTGCACCTATTATCTATGTTTCTACGTTTATTTTCTCTACAGCAGAGGCAAAATACTCAAATGTTTACTGTCTGGTAACCAATGCCTTTCTAAATTTGGTAAATGGGAAAGAGACTCCCAAAAGAAATCAGATAAACCATTAAATTTGTCCAGACCTTGGTCGATTTCACTGTGAATAAAATATTCATCCATTCATTCATTCATTCATTCATTCATTCATTCATTCATTCAACCTTATCCTTTGGGCTCTCCTAAATATTAACCCTTCATAATTCAATTAAGTCTCCTTCATCCCTCCCACAATGCAGTTCCAGTCGATCCATATTTTTACAATGTATTTACTTCCGAAAGCTTTTTTGGACCTAGACATAAAATATTTTAGTGACTGTGTGGGCAAGGCAGCATCTCTGGAGAAAATAGATATTGATGTTTCAGGTTGTCACCTACCCATTTTCTTCAGACATGCTGCCTGACCTGCTGAGTTATTCCAGCATTTTGTTTCTATCTTTGATATAAACCAGCATCTGCAGTTTCTGTTCATTATTCTTTTGGACCTTAGGCAAATCAAATTCTGTTATCTTTGTGGGCTATTTTAGTCATGCAAGCAGGGTGTGTTTTGCAATTATTTTTTAGTTAGCATTTTCATTTTCATTTTATCTCATTGAGGTGATTTATTCATGACTTGGAGATTCTCACCTTCAATGAAATTAAAAATATTTTCTTTGCCCTTCTGGACCAATAATGAACCACCAGTCCTAACAAGTATCTTCTTCTTCTTGCGTATGGCGTGCACAGCCTAAAGTTGTGGGACAACTTGTTCTATTTGATCTTATTTGATTGTGCACACCGGGTTGATTGCATTTGTCGAAACAGGGCGGACCACGTGAAGGTTGCAATCTCCCAACCCCTAACAGATATGAGACTCAGCAAATCTATTAGAACTGATAGTTAATTAATGTTCCAGAGAAGGGCAAAGAAGATATTTTTAATTACTATGAAGGTGAGAAACTTTGATTCAGTGAAACCCACATAGAGTCATATAGTCATACAGAGTGAAAACAGGCCCTTCAGCACATCTTGCCCACACCAACCAACATGTCCCATCTACAGTCGTCCCAACTGCCCCCATTTGGTCCATATCCTTCTAAACCTTTCCTATCCATGTACCTGTCTAAATGTTTCTTAAATAATATGATAGTATCTGCCTCAACTACTTCCTCCGGCAGCTCGTTCCATACACCCTCCACCCTTGGTGTAAAAAAGTTACGCCTCAGGTTCCTATTAAATCTTCCCCTCCTCACCTTAAACCTATGGTTCTTGATCCTGAAGAAACATGCAGCACTGTAGGTGACAGGGGGAAATCAGTACAACGCAGTCAAGTACTTGAACCTGATAAATTATTTCATTATTTTATATTATTTACTCACTTCTTCCTATGGCAACTTTGGAGGTATCCATAAATATGCTGGAAATACCTAGCAAGCAGCATCTACAGAGAGAAACAAGTTTCAGGTTGGTGACCTTTTATATCATTCTGAACTACTTAAACTGCTGAGCATATCAAACATTGTTCCTTTTATTTAACATTCCCATATCTGCAGTATTTTTGCTTTTCAATTTAAGGAATTCATGATGTATTTGCCCATTTCTTATCATTGATATTAGGCTCCCCCCCCACCCCCCACTAAGAATCACTTAATATTTCTCATTTCACGTATTCTATCTATATTTATGTATCAACAAAATAAAAGCAGCAATAATAATTTGAATAAATCAGACAATTAAAAACATTTAATGCTAGTTTATTCATCCATTCAATGGCAATAACCCGTAATTATGTACGTACTTAAGTAACGATGAGAAATCCATTCCTATCTTGATTTCCTTAATTTAACAATTTTTAACAAACCTAATATCCAGATGAAAGTGGTTTTGCTATCCACTGAAAGAAACAAACATCCTGTAAGACAACAGAGAAAATTGACAATTGTCTCCTTGTACACAACCTATTCAATCATCTTTGAGTGTGTTATTATTATGAATGGAGACAAAATCTCTGTCTCTGTTTTCACCAGATAGTAGACAGACTGAATAATCACTGCAGTTTTGCACTTGGCATTGAAGCTTTAAGCTTGAACTGTTCTGTTCAGTGACAATGCTACATTTCTTCAAGAATGATAATATAGAAGAGTAATATTTTCAACAGCTGTATTTGTCTATTGAGAATTTTGTCTTGAAAGCTGCACAGAGTAAATTGGCTATATGTCACAAGCAAAGGTTCAGATACATCCACTGGATTGAACTCGTCGCGCCTAATTCTAGGATCAAAATTAATTATTTTGAAGATAAAACTAGAATTGAGATGGGATGTTATGTTCACAGTGTTATGTCTGCCTACACAAAGAAGAGAGAAAATAAATGTCAGAGTGGTATTTCATCCACTTCTTTTGATAAGGATTGACTCATTTGCATCTTGATTTGACCAGAATTTTCTTCAGCTTCATCGGATAGATGACATCTGAAGTAATAATTTATCGTCTATCCATAATTTGCTTTGAGAAAAGGATTCAGAACTGTATTTTTGAACTGCTGGATTCTTATTTGTGAAGGTATTCTCAGAATGGTTTTAGGTAGGAAGTACCAAGATTTTTGTTTAGCAATGAGGAAGCATTTGTGATGTAAACCTGAACAAAATATTGTGTGACTTGGAGAGGAACTTACAGATGTGATTTTTACATTTACCTGATGGCAAGGCTGTGGATAATGTGAACTTGATTGTTGTCATTGAAGAAATGTTAGCAAGTTACTCATGCATCCACAACACACAGTGGTGAAGGAAGTGAATGTATAAGGACGTGGATGGGGTGCCAACCAAAATGGTTGCTCTGCTGTTTGTAGTGTGGAGGGGCTTGAGTACTGTCATGGTTGCTCACATCCAGGCAAATAGAAAATATTACAACATACTGCAAACTTGTGCCTCATTGATAGTGAAAAGAAGTGACTTGCTCACCACACAATACTCAGACACTGATCTGCTCTTGTACTCATGTGGCTCGTCATGTTGTACCTGGATTATGTGGTATTAGCTACAGGGAGAGATTGGACAAACTTGGATTGTTTTCTCTGGAACAGTGAAATTTGCTTGAGACCTGGTAGATGCATATAGAATAATGAGCGGCATAGATAAGGAAGGCAGTCAGAACCTTTTCCTCCAGACAGGTTTTTTTACACCTTGGGTGATGATTTCCTGGAACGTGCTGTCGGGGTGGGCGAGGCAGGAATGATAGCGGCGTTTAAGAGACTTTGGATAGACAGAGAAATATGCAGGGAATGGAAGGATATGGATTATGTGCAGGCAGATAAGTGTTGGTCTTAACATTATGTTCAGCACAGACATTGTGTGCCAAAGGGCCTGTTCTGTTGCTGTGCTATTCTATGTTCAATTCTAAATCATAATTGCTGTTTAACATGATACAATGGTAAATATGGAAACTTTTAACTTATTTCCAAAAGGAGAAAAACTCTTAATCCAATAAAATGAGTGAAAAATTAGTTCTAAACAATGTTTTTAATTCTTGTTTGCTCTGTGCTACAACTCATTAATATTAATGGATGAAAACCCTGCATGATGTTACTGGACATTGCAAGTGCTCTTGGTGTATAATTTCCAGAACTTTCTTCATCTTTGTGGGGAATTTTATAAATTCAGCATCTATCTTATTGACTGCAGAATCTGGACTATTGAGAGACACTGCAATGCATTGCTTCATTTAATGGTTAATACCCTAAGAATGATTATTGATCCAAGAAAAACTAATCATTTTTTCAATACCTACTGTAGCTTTAATGGGCATTGTTAGGGGATTATTCCAGGTTGGTCAAGCATTTTACACTGATAGCAAGTCATTTATTTTCAGTTATAACACAATGGGCACCATAATATACTGTCACTGAGATATCAAGCTTGTTTCTGATTTCAAAGTTTCAGTGCAAAAAGACAGGCTGAGAAACAAGAAAGAATAGATACGTTCAAAATAGGGATGATCTACGCCCATTACTGACTGGGAAAAAGCCACAATTTAAAACAAAGTGGATATTTTGTTGCTCTACTTATTTATTTATTTTGAAACGTTCTTAAGATAATTTCCATGCACACTACATTTTCTTTGGGCAATGCATGGTTAAGGGGCTGCCCCACTGTACGAGCTAATTCAAGAGCTCTCCCGAGTTTAAAAAAAAAATCAAACTATGTGGTAAGCAAGTAGAATGTACGGAGCGGGTATGTCGCAGCTCGGGACGTCTCTTAGCGGCTCGTAACACTAACGGCAGGTACTCGGGAAACGCGGTAAGCTCGGGAAGACTCGTGAAGATTTTTCAACATGTTGTAAAATGTCCACGAGAGCCCCGAGTACCCACGAGCGGCTATTAGAAGGAAATGCAGATGCTGGAAAATCAAAGGTAGACAAAAATGCTCGAGAAACTCAGCGGGTGCGGCAGCATCTATGGAGTGAAGGAAATAGGCAACGTTTCGGGCTGAAACCCTTCTTCAGACTCCTGAAGTCAGAGTCTGAAGAAGGGTTTCGGCCCGAAACGTTGCCTATTTCCTTCGCTCCATAGATGCTGCCGCACCCGCTGAGTTTCTCAAGCATTTTTGTCTACCAGCGGCTATTACCGTAATTCTCCGAGTTCAAATCAGGGGAAACTCGGGAGAACTCTTGAATTAGCTCGTACAGTGGGACAGCCCCATTACTATCATCACAAGCGAAGGCTCGTAATTTAAGCTGAAGGTCATGTCCGTGACAATGCTATTTTGTTTGAAGTCACAAATGATCCAAACATGCTCCATCACAACAAAGAGAGGTAATTAATAGTGTGTTTTTAGCTTATACGTACATAGCAAGCTATATATTGTATTTCAGGGCTTCTCATAACTTATACACACTGGGCATTTCCACTTGGTCATTATCCTTTTGGCTAATTTATCTGGAATGATTAAATACCAGCCATTGATCTTGCACTCTTATGACCAAGTATTCATTCGAAGCAGATAAATAATTACTAGCTCTAACCAAAGAAGCATATTTTCAATATGGTAATTAATCACAGTTTCTTTTGTTATCTATATGTAAGTAACCCCAGTCTATTCTGTTTGTACTGCCAATTAATTTTAACAATTCTGCTTGTTGTTTATGTAGGTTAAAGAAATGACTTGGAAAGATCCCTGTAAATTACATTCCCCACTGGGGATATGATGCCCGTGAACATCTGTCAACATGTCTTCACCAGTATATATCTGAGCAGCCTTCCAGTCAGCTGGTACTCGGAACTGACAAATTCCTTGAAAATGAACCGTTTTGGTGAAATTCCAATGAAACATCAGTTAAGAAATGAAAGGGTATTTTATCTTTAATATAATAAGGCTGTGAAACATACTTGGCTTTGTCATGCCGCCTTTATCGATTGCTTTCTTTCATGAGCATTTATTGGTAACATGTTGAGAATATTAATAATATTTCCAATGTCCCTAAATGAATTTAAGTTGTGAGACCTTATGAAGTTGTCAGTTTTATTACATGGCGAATAGGGATTTATTTTGATATGATAAAGCCCATATGCTGGATGCATGCTGTGTATTATACTATGGGGATATGTGTAGTGGGTATTCAGAAGTGGAGCTGATGCAGTAATCTGAAAATCCTAATATTTTTAATATATTGTAATTTCATTTCAAGACCACCACATTTCTCAAGGGTTCCAAACCAAAATGTCACCCATCCTTTTTCTCCAGAGATGCTGCCTGACCCTCTGAGTACTCCAGCACTTTGTGTCTATCTTCAGTATAAGCGAGCATCTGCAATTCCTTTCTTTACATTTCTCAGTTGTCAGACAAAATATATTGGGATTACATTTTATTTCAAGATAACTACATTTCTCAACTTTCAGTCAAGACAACCTGAACACTATAATTTTTTGTTCCATTTCAAATGTCAAATAGGTCATGAGACAGTACTTTTGTCATGTTTTCTATACAGAGATCCACCTCGAGAGGTAACCTTGCAGGCACTGAAGGTTTTTATCCTGGATACCAAATTAAAGATGAATGTGGGTGTGGTATGAGGCTTGGGAAATGTGACAACAGAATAATGAGCCAGACCTAATGAATAACATGAAACCAGTTCATGAATATCATTTAAATATTTATTTTCTCATGGGTTTTTGAGACTTGTTCATGACAACTGATTTAGGTGAAACAGTAAAATCTTGCAAACCTGTAAACTTTGAGAGGTAGACACAAAATGCTGGAGTAACTCAGCGGGGCAAGCATTTTGTGTCTACCTTTGATTTAAACCAGCATCTGCAGTTCTTTCCTTCAAACTTTGAGAGGTTGCAGCATTGGGATTAAAAGATGATCCTTGAACTCGCACTCAATGGTAATGGGTGTATTCTTGTTTCCAAAGTTCACTTCCATTGCAATTATCTCCTACTGTTCTTGGGGTACCTTTTAACACAGCTCATCTATTGTCAATTTCTATCCCATAATATACTAAAGAATAAACGGCTGTACAGTATATGAGGCCAAATGCGACGTGGTCCAATTGCAGCTGGTGGGGCACTCAAGCTCACCTTGTCTCCCTCCACCAGTGCTGCCTGATTGGCCACATCCTCCCAGCACCTTCTCGTGTTTCCCATCCCCGGTAGTATCACTGCCCCTTGTCCCAAAAACACCTCCTAACCCTTGCTTTCCCTCTCTCTCCATCCCTCCTCCTTCCTAGTTCTCTGACCAGCCTTACTGTCTCGGACTACATTTTATCTCTGTTAGCTTTGATGTTACCTTCTCCCAGCTAACAATGATCGATTCTACATTTTCCTTGATCTCCATTCCATTTGTCCTGTTTTCACACCTTACATTTCCTTATCCATGTGTCTCCCTCTCTCCTGACATGAGTCTGAAGAACTGCGTTACTCCAGTATTTTGTGTCTATCTTCGGTTTAAACCAGCATCTGCAGTTCCTTCCTACACCAGCCCTTACATGCATTGTACTTGTGGCTCACACCATATTGCAAAATGCAGCACTGAGATCACACTAACTGCATTCTTGCAGTGTGAGCAGCATCAGAGACCTGAGCTTGCACAGAAACAGGGAGGTTAAGGGCTCACACCAGGTTACTGGCACAGTGGCACAGCCAGCAACATGGTTGTTTATATAAACAACACCATAATGCTCCCTTTCAGTACTGATTCCACTGGTGCTCTCATTTCTGAATGCTAAGCCAGACATCGGTGAAGTACATTTGCAATTCCAAAAGGCATTTGATAAGATGCTACATTAAAAGTAAGGGCTGAAGAGATTGAAGGGACAGATAAATCACACAGCCCAACAGGATAAATAGATAATTTTTCAAACTGGCCAGCTGCAAGTAGGGGGAAATGTCAGGAGCCAGTGCTGAAGCCTCACTACCTATGTTAGTGGCTTCCAAAAATGCATTTCTCGACCACAGAAGCTTGCTAATGATGCAATAGCAAGTGGGAAAATAAGTTGAGAGAAGGATACAAAGAGTCTGAGAAGGGATGTTGTCCAGTGAAATGAGTGGACTAAAAGATTGCAGATGGTGTCTAATAATGCAAAATCTGAGATGATCTGTTTTCATCCAGAGATGTGAAAATCCAAGTACTATTGAATTAGTACAAGGTTGTTGAATTTTATGTTCTCAGTGATTTGGGTGTCCATGTTTAGTGTTATTCTGCAGCCGCAGCCAGTAATTCGGAGGGCAAAAAGAATGCTATCCTTTATTGCAAGGATGTTGGAGTACAAGAGAAAGAAGGTATTGCTATAATTGTGCAGGACTTGGTGAAACCACACCTAAACTATGCAGACAAAATGTGTAGGAAGGAACTACAGATGCTGGTTTATATCAAAGATAGACAGAAAAAGCTGGAGTAAGTCAGCATCTCTGGAGAGAAGAATCAAATACACAGGACAAGATGTTAAGAAGTCCCTTGTGCCAATAGGTGGGGAGCATTTCACGACATTCGTTGATTGTTGAGAGTGGTAGACGCTCAACATCGGGGGGGGGTGGGGGGGGTAACCTTCAGGACAGTTGGGCACAGGACACATCATCAGTAGTGTACCCTTGCATCACTGGGTGTTTCGGCCTTTTAACACTATACACCCTCCACAAGGGCGGCCCGCTGCAGGATGATCAACCCTCAGCGCATGTCCCGTGTCAAACCGTCCCAAAGATTCACCCCGACATACTTGGGGCCCAGCATGGGTCTTTCCGCTTGAGCCAAATCCACCGGCTGCTTCTTTCAGCCGCCTCTGAGAGTGATCTTATGGTCTTCCGCAGAGCCTGACCGTGGATTCCAAGCTCCTTCAGCAATCTGATGGTAGATGACGCAACAAATCCTCTGCATCCCACTTCAACTGGATAGACTTTGGTGTTCCAGCCACGCTGCGTTGCCTCTGCTGCAAGCTCTGCGTAGCGCAGCTTCTTACGCTCATAGGCCTCCTCAACAGAGTTCTCCCATGGAACTGTGAGCTCTATGATGTAAGCAGTCTTCTGTGAAGGGGACCAGAACACCAAGTCTGGCCTGAGGGTGGTGGAAGCAATTTCAGGTGGAAAAATTAGTTGTCGGCCGATGTCCGCCAGCATCCTCCAGTCACGGGCCCTGCATTGGCTTCCATCTTCTGATCTGGTGGAAGGAAGTTTAGAAGTTTTCTGTCCTTCTCGGACAAAGGTTATTACCCTTAGGGGAGGGTTGCTTGCTCTCGGAGGCAAGGAGTTGGTCGCACACCGCCTGTTCTCAAGGGCTGATGCCAGGCTTTTTAGTACCTGATTATGCCGCCACGTGTATCTCCCTTGCGTGAGGCTGGTCTTGCAGCCTACCATGATGTGTTTGAGGGTCGCTGGAGTTGGGCAGATGGCACAGGTTGGATCCTCGCCGTACCACTGATGGAGGTTCTTTGGTGATGGAAGCACGTCATATGTCGCTCTGATGATGAAGCTGATCTTGCTTGCTTCCATTTCCCATAGTTCTTTCCAGCTGATCTTCCTCCGCTCCACACCTTCCCACTGCATCCATTGCCCCTGCTTGGCAAGAGAGACCGCCTTTGCACTTCTTGCGGCCTCCTCCTGTCGCCGCACCTCCTCAACCACCAACGTCCTCCGCTCTGATGTTGTGGCCTTTCGCCAAGTTGGTTTACTTGTCGTAAGGCCAAAGCCTCCTCTTCCCTGCTGGACTTGCCCCACTATGTCTTTGTGCCTCAGGGCTGATGAAGCTTGCTGTACTGCATCAGATGGTGTCCACTTCCGGCCAGTTGCTAGGGGCGGCGCAACAGCACTGATGATCTTGTCTCTAGAGTCCCTTAGTGTCATCTGGAGTCTTACTTTAGAACACTTATATTCCTCTGTTAGACTAGTGAGAGGTAGTTCCAGGACCCCTTTGCCATAGAGGCCGATGTTAGTTAGACATCGTGGGACACCGAGCCATTTCTTCACGTATGAAGTTATGGTTCGCTCCATCTTCTCCACAGTTGTTATTGGGGCTTCATAAACGGTCAGTGGCCACATTGTCCGAGGAAGGAGTCCAAACTGTAGGCACCAGAGCTTCAGTTTCCCAGGCAGTAGGGTCTGATTGATGTTCTCCAGTCCATTGACAATTTCTTGCCTTAGTTGTTGCACCTGCTCTTTGTCCTTGAGACTTGCGTTATACCATCTTCCCAGGCTTTTAACTGGCTGCTCAGACACTGTTGGTATTGGGTCGTCACCAATACAGAACCATGTGTCTCTAAGCACCCCCTTGACTATGGAGATGCTTCGAGATTTACTTGGTTTGATTTTCATTCGGGCCCACTTGATGTTCTCCTGCAGCTTTCCAAGTAGCCGCTTGGTGCATGCTGCAGTAGTGGTTAGTGTTGTCATGTCGTCCATGTATGCCCTGATGGGTGGCAGACGGAGCCCAGCCCTGGTTCGTTCACCGCCCACCACCCATTTTGAGGCCCTGATGATGACTTCCATGGCCATTGTAAAGGCCAAGGGTGAGACTGTGCAGCCTGCCATGATGCCTACTTCCAAGCGCTGCCATGTTGTACTGAAGTCAGCTGTTGTGAAGCACAGCTGCAGGTCTTGGTAATATTTCTTGACCAGTGTGGTGATGAGCTCTGGTACATGGAAAAAGGCAAAAGATTCCCAAAGGAGTTCATGGGGAACTGAACCAAATGCATTGGCCAGATCGAGGAAGATCACATGTAGGTCTCTCTTGTCCTTCTTAGCTGCTTGGATCTGGTGCCAGATCATGCTTGTATGCTCCAAGCAACCCGAAAATCCTGGAATTCCTGCTTTCTGTACAGATGTATCAATGTACTTGTTTGTTACCAGATAGGTGGACAGCCTTTGTGATACAATGCTAAAAAAGATTTTTCCCTCGACGTTGAGGAGACATATTGGCCGGAATTGGCTGATGTCTGACGAATCCTTTTCTTTAGGTATTAGCACGCCGCCGGCCCTTCGCCAAGCCTTAGGTATTGTTTGCTTCTTCCACACCACCCTCATGAGCTTCCATAGAAAGCGTAACACATCTGGTGCGTTCTTATAGAGCTTGTATGGTACTCCGTTTGGCCCCGGAGCTGAAGCTGCTCTTGCTCGCCGGACCGTGTTCTCCACCTCTTTCCATCTCGGAGGGCTGGTGTCCATGTTGAATTCAGGTGGTTGAATAGGCGGGATGTCATGTGGGATGACCAACTGCTCATGCCTTTTCGTGTCTTTGTGGGCCTTTTCCAGGTGTTCCTCCAATTCCTGTTTTGATGTTTTCAAAGTTCCACTTTTTTCCTTTGCGAAGAGGTCTTTGATGAACTTGAAAGGGTCTTTATAGAACCGTGTTCTTGTGTGTTCTTTCTTCTTGCGAAGTTTCCTCAAGTTCTCTGCTTTTCGCAAGGTTGCCAATCGGTTCTTGATGTCCTCTTGGAGTAGCATGAGACCTTCTCTCTCTGCGTCAGTTGCTTTTTTCCATTGCTTTTTCAACTGTCTCCTCTCTCTGATTAGCCTCTCGATCTCCTGCTGCCTCCTGGACTTGATTGGTGTTGGTAATTTCTTTCCACCTCTCCCTTTACTCACCCCAAACCGTTCTTCTCCATAGCTGTAGATTGTGTTGCCCATCCTTTCAAGCTTTTCCACTGCTGTGCCCGTTTGTTGCTCCAAGATATGTATAAGGTCACTGTTGACCGTCTCCCACTCTTTCTTTTCAACAGCCTTGGGCCATTTCACTCCAGGTTTGTGCCCTTTGATCTTTCCCTCCAATGGAGGTCTTTGTAGTTGTTGCGTGGGCTCCTCCACCGGCATTTCTGTGCTTGTATCACCCTCTTCAGTGACATGGGTGCTGATGCTCTGCGAACTTTGGTTTGTGTCCCGTCGCTGTGCTTCACTCGACTGATTTGACTGGTTGCTTCGTAAGAAGTACTGGTCAATGCGAGGCCCATGTTTCTGCTCTCTCAAGCACTTTTTCTTCCCTTGGTGGATCTTCAAGCCCTTCACTGATGTTAATTTCTCCCAACCACAGATGCACACCTGAAGTTTGTGTCCCGCAGCTGGAATGTATGATGTTTTGAGTCGAGATCTTCAGACTTGTCTAGTTCTTGATTCCCCTACTCTGGGTAAATGACTCTGTGCATCTACCCTACCTATACCCCTCATCAGGGCCGGCCTTAGGAGGTGCGGGGCCCAATTGGGAAACATTTTCGTAGAGATATAAATAAATAATTATAAATGAGTCACGTGTGTCGTGAGTAACATGACAATTTGGGGGAGAGTTCCTTTCACAGCGTGTGGGGAGTCTAGCTAGAGGTAAAGTTGCGAGGAGGGAAGGAGCGTTGAGAAGGAGGGGGGTCGGTGTTCATGCCAGTAAAGGCTCTGTCTTACCTGTTTGCGGTCATCGGCAGTGAAGCGCGGCATCGCCGGTAGCGGGGACCGCGCGGCAATGGCGAGAGCGTCGAGCCTATCCACCGGAGCACCGCATGGATGCTGCGCGGGGGCCGAGTTAATTCAAACACGGCGGGTCCCACGTGCTTGCGGTAAGTAAAAGAAAGGGCGGGCCGACTGCGATGACGTCGGCCAGCCGCACGTGACTCACTAGTGGCGGCTGTGGCGGTGGCCATCCTGATCGCGGCGCTGTAGCCGTGGCTGTGCCTGCGGCCGTGCAGCACACGTGCCTCACTGGCGGCGGCACGTGCCTCACTGGCGGAGGCTGTGGCAGTGGAGGTTTGACGCACGGCGCTCGAGCCACACTGGCGGCGGCCCGTGCGGGCGGCCGTGCCGCACTCGTGCATCACTGGTGGAGGTTGTGCGGTGAGTATATAGTTTTCGACATTGTCGATTTTATTTTAGCACCGTGTGGTGTTAGGAACACCGCCGCACGGCCCCGGAATTGTACGCTCTCACGAGTGCGCGGTCTATGGCGGCAGATTCTTCCCGTTTCGCCGCCAATGACCGCAGACTCGTGAGACAGGCCTTTAACACTCACTCACCGCTGCGCGGCGCTCCGGGCACGGAGCCACCACATTGTGGCCGGGGAGGGAAGCAGCTCGCCTACGAGCGGCCGCCATCACCGGACAACGGAACCGACTGCCATCTCAGCGCCTTCTGCCGGCCCGCTCACCTCTGGCAGTGCTCTCCGTCTGAACAGTGAGGGGACCAGCTCAAGAGCAAATATCATAGAGCGGAGTGGGTCAGAGGGTGATGGATAACATCACAGCGGGCGGTGGAGCCTACTCCTGTGTCAGCGCGAACAACGGATCAATTGAGGTTACTCACACTGACACATGGAGTAAGCTCCACCGCCCGCTGTCCTGTAATCCACCGCCCGCTGACCTGCTCTTGAGCTGGATGATTCCCGGTCGACCCCCTCCTTCTCAACCCTCCTGCCATCCCAGCAACTTTACCCCTGGACAGACTACCCACACGCTGTGAAAGGAACCCCCAGCAGCGCTGTCCTTTTACAGCCGCTTCCCACTTTACAGCCACTTCCCATCAGCTGCTAGCAATGAGAGATAGACTTGGCTATATCTCAGTACAGCAACATCGTTCTGTAGAACCTGCAATGTGGTGTTACATACATATTGCAATCAGTGATGGAAACGGGTTTTAGGAACTAGGGGTACGCTCAGGTCCGTGAGGCTGAGGTTGGGAAGGAAGGGGTGGTGGGGAGGGGGGAGGGGGGTAGGCGCTATAAGCCCCCCATGAGAAATTTGATCTAACTGAAATTGAAGATAGACAAAAGCTGGAGTAGCTCAGCAGGACAGGCAGCGCAGCGACTCTGGAGAGAAGACCCTTCTTCAGACTGAACTGAACTCTCGTCGGTGAGAGTACTTGTGATTGTCTGAAGAAGGATCTTGACCAGAACCGCAACCCTCTCCCCAGAAACCCTGCCCGTCCTGCTGAGCCACCACAGACAGGGAGTTGAAGGTAGACACAGGGAGGTCCACCTTCAATTTCAGAGCCAAACAAAAAACACAGAGTGCTGGAGGAACTCAGCGGGCAAGGCAGCACCCGCGGAGGGAACATATCACTTATCAGGAGCCGCCACGGGCCAGGACTCTTTCCCCCCACCCCAACAGAAAGGAACCGCAGATGCAGCCATCACCGCAAAACATCTAAGAAGGAACTGTAGATGTTGGAAAATCGAAGGTAGACAAAAATGCTGGAGAAACTCAGCGGGTGTGAAAGCCCTGTCCAACTGTGCGAGTTCACCCAAGAGCTCTCCCGAGTTTAAAAAAAAATCAAAACTCATGGTAAACACGTAGGATGAACGTAGCGGGTACGTCGGAGCTCGGGACGTTTCAATAGACAATAAACAATAGGTTCAGGAGCAGGCCTTTTGTCCCTTCGAGCCAGCAACGCCATTCAATGTGATCATGGCTGATCATCCACAATCAGTACCCCGTTCCTGCCTTCTCCCCATATCCCCTGACTCAGCTATTTTTAAGAGCCCTATCTAGCTCTCTCTTGAAAGCATCCAGAGAACCTGCCTCCACCGCCCATTCCACAGACTCACCAATCTCTGTGAGAAAAAGTGTTTCCTCGTCTCCGTTCTAAATGGCTTACCCCTTATTCTTAAACTGTGGCCCATGGTTCTGGACTCCCCCAACATCGGGAACATGTTTCCTGCCTCTAGCGTGTCCAAGCCCTTAACAATCTAATATGTTTCAGTGAGATCCCCTCTCATCCTTCTAAACTCCAGAGTGTACAAGCCCAGCTGCTCCATTCTCTCAGCATATGACAGTCCCGCCATCCCGGGAATTAACTTTGTAATCCTAGGCTGCACTCCCTCAATAGCAGGAATGTCCTTCCTCAAATTAGGGAATTGAAACTGCACACAATACTCCAGGTGCGGTCTCACTTGAACTCTGTACAACTGCAGAAAGACCTCTTTGCTCCTATATTCGATTCCTCTTGTTATAAAGGCCAACATGCCATTTCTTAGCGCTAACGGCAGGTACTCGGGAAACGTGGTAACTCGTGAAGATTTTTCAACATGTTGAAAAATGTCCACATGTAAAATATACTCAGGATGTAAAAATGTGATACTTTTTAACACGTAGTCATACCGTAGTAGCTCGTGAGTTTACTATAGTAGGACCTGGTGTCCTATATCACCATTGTATGTTCATGATGGAAATAAGAATACTCTGTATATTCATTACCTTTGAATTGTAGTTTTATGTAATCCTCCCATAATTTCTCAGTTCCATTTCACAATATCTATCAGACATACAGAATGTTGCAAGGTAATATCTTGCACAAACTTAGTTGTATCTTTCTATCTCAATAAATATCACGAAATATGCCATTGTTTCAGCCACATTATGACAAAATATAGAATGTAGGTTATTTGTTATCAGAAATCCCATCCCATCTTTAAAAAAAACCTATATCAACCAGTTGTGAAAATTACACTGATTGAAAATGCGTGGGAATCGACTAATCGCGATCCTGCTGCGAAGTTTTTGTCGAAAACTGTATTTTATTTCAAAGTGGGAATTTGAAGATAGGGACAGTGATGCTACACAGAGATTTTAAGCTCTTGGGTCTTGGGTGAACTCGCACAGTGGGACAGGGCTACAGGCAGCATCTATGGAGCGAAGGAAATAGCCGGGTCTGAAGAAGTGTTTCGACCCGAAACGTCGCATAATTCCTTCGCTCCATAGATGCTACCTCACCCGCTAAGTTTCTCCAGCATTTTTGTATACCGCAAAACGTCAATGATTCCGGGAATGCCGAGAGAGCTCGAGAGAGAGGTGGGGAACGGGAGAGAGAGAGCGCGCACGGGGGTGAGAGAGCGCACGAGAGAGAGAGGGAGGGAGAGAGCGAAAGACAGAGAGACACAACGTGGGTCGGTAGGTAAATTGAATGACTAACCTGCTGCAGACCAAGAATGTCACCAAGAAGAAGTTCTCATTCATGATGGTGAGTTTTAAGAAATTCTCAATGTGTCATTAATGCATCAATCTACATTCCTCAGTAAAATGTAATTATCTTTTGAAGAAGTGTTAATGACGCCGCGTGAATTGTATTCAAAGGAACGCAGCGTCTTTAATACTTCTTCTAAAACACAAATACACATTTACTGAGGAATGTGGATCGAAGCATTGATGACGCATTGGATAACTTCTTGTTAACTACTGGCTGTTAACACATCTGGCTGTTAATACATTGTTTGTGTCTGATGACCTTACAGCGCTTGTATTCCATGTACAAAACCATGTAAGTTTTGTAAAAAAAATCGGTATGGCGAATGTTTAAAAAAAAATCTTTATTTAACCAAGCGAATTTGTATTTCCATATGAAATACGGAAAATTAACGCGGGGCCCCCCTCGGGCGCGGGGCCTAATTTGGAAAAATCGGTTCAATCGGCCTAGGGCCGTCCCTGCCCCTCATGATCTTATACACTTCTATAAAATCACCTCTTACCCTCCTGCACTCCAAGGCATAAAGTCATTCCCTGCCCAATCTCTCTCCATAGCTCAGGCCTTGAAGTCCTGGCAATATCTCATTATAAAAATACTGTTATTTGTTGGAAGAAGCTGTTCTTGAAACAGGGGGTCACTGGTTCCAAACTCTGCAGACTCTTCAGACTTTTCACAGCTTCTACCCCAATGGCAAGTGTAAAATGAGAACATGGCCAGGTTGGTATGGGTCCTTGATCACGTTGGCCACCTTTCTGAGGACCTTCAAGTAGTTACCAAGTTAATACCTCAATACATTTTCTCATTTTCAGTTGTAGGATGTGGAAATCACTACGAGTGTCAACAATATATTATCAATCATTAATTGCATTTAGACAATAGACAATAGACAATAGGTGCAGGAGTAGGCCATTCGGCCCTTCGAGCCAGCACCGCCATTCAATGTGATCATCATGGCTGAACATCCACAATCAGTACACCGTTCCTGCCTTCTCCCCATATCCCCTGACTCTGCTACCTTTAAGAGCCCTATCTAGCTCTCTCTTGAAAGTATCCAGAGAACCGGCCTCCACTGCCCTCTGAGGCAGATAATTCCACAGACTCACAACTCTCTGTAAGAAAAAGTGTTTCCTTGTCTCCGTTCTAAATGGCTTACCCCTTATTCATAAACTGTGGCTGGACTGTGTTCTGGACTGCACCAATATCGGGAACATGTTTCCTGCCTCTAGCGTGTCCAAACCCTTAATAATCTTATATGTTTCAAAAAGATTCCCTCTCATCCTTCTAAACTCCAGAGTGTACAAGCCCAGCTGCTCCATTCTCTCAGCACATGAGAGTCCCGCCATCCCAGGAATTAAATATGGGTATCAAATTAAATTTAAAATGGTTATCATGCTCAATAATTTCAGAAGCAGTTAAAAGTCAACCACAATGGTGCGAGCGTAGAGTCATGCATAGAATAGTAAGATTAAACGAGAACTTACCAGTTTGAAGTTTGATCTTTATTTTATGAGGAGTTACGTTGGTGATTACGTGAAGAAGACCCGTCAGGGAGCATGCGCGTCAATCTTCAAAGCAGCAGTATGAAATCACAGACAACACAATATTTGAAGTAACATATTAAGATGAGCAACATGAGAACTACCATATGACCTTTTTTATGAGAGAGGGTTGGGCGTGGCGGGCACGTAATCACCAACGTAACTCCTCATAAAATAAAGATCAAACTTCAAACTGGTAAGTTCTCGTTTAATCTTACTTCGGAGTCACGTGAGTGACTATGTGAAGGGTTCAAAGCTCTGTGATTTTATGCCACAGATCCAAATCCCGGCCTCACTGCATTGATTGACTTTCGATGAGAAACAATCAATAATACGTTAAACATGAAATGTTAATATCATGCAGTAACAATTGATTTGAATAATCAAAACAAACAGTAACCCGTCTATCCCAGGGGAACTAAACAGGACTTAATACTGAATTTGCGAGCAGCCTCTCTCCGATCGGCGATCGGCCGATGGTAAAAAAATTTTTTAAAAATCATTTGACCACCCGGCACCTATAAGAATATGGCCGCTGTGAACATCCATCGCCCTAGCCGATGATGTTGCTGCTGCACTAGCGGAAAAAGGATATGTACACTTCAGTGTTAATACCTGCCTTAATCAACATTTGCTTTAAACCACTTTGACATAGTCTGCACTGACACTCTCCTGTGTGGCTTCATGTAACTGATAAACAATGCTGTTTCCACATTTCTTAAGGTCTTTATAGCTTCAATATAATGAAAATAAATGTGCCATCACACATAAACATGGATCGGTAGGTTATGCTGAAACACAATTTTAACAAACCTGTGACACCTGGCCTGCTCTGCTTAAGCAGGACGCAATTATATAACATAACATTCTCTTCAGCAACTTCCATCCTGTCCAGCAGAAGTTTTTGCAAAATCTGCACTTGCTATGCTGAACCAATGCCAAGAGCATAACCACTTTCATGATTAGTTTGGAAATTCAGAGACATGACAGGAACCTACTGCTGAAGCATCTTGAGGACCTCACTTACATCCCAGATCGCCATATACCTGGGTTTAGGAGGTTTAGAGTTGAAATTCCTTTCATCAATCCAGCTATGATATGATGAAACTCTATAGGATCTTTCCTGACCCCATCAAAACCATACGATGACAAAACACTTAAAGCTGTATTAATTGTGCTATAACTGAGCCCCTCATCATCATAGAGTGTCAACAGGAACTCTAAAATATCCACAATTCCTGCAGTACAATAGTCAATATTATTTTGTACACAATATTGCTCCCATTTTTTACATAAGTAATATACCCCTTTTGAGTACTCTTTCTCCAGGCTACAATGAGCATGTCCGCTGTTCACCCAGACAGTCCTTGCTCCAGGTATGGCCTTCTTAAAACCTGCAAATTAACAAGTCAATACAATCACATAACAGATGACTTTCCCGCGTTAGCGGATGCTCCAGTCAATTCCTACGCTTGGGAACCACCAAAAAGAGGTTGGATCCCTAACTGTAACATCAAAGGGAAACCATGCTTGATTCGGCCAAAGGTATTACAAGCACCCCCAAAGCGGCATCCTGCTTGATTTCTTGCAGACTCCGACCTATTAGGCAAAATGGTAGGAAATATATTAAACATACCACCTCAATGTAACGTCAAAGTATCAATTGCAACTGCCACCTGGTCTGGTTCCCATGAAACCTATTTAGGCTGCTGATGGTTGAACTTGATGCAAAACAAATCGATATCTGGCATTCATATATAAGTACTATATTATTGAACACCTCCTGGTTCAACATTCAATCTATGTTGTCATGGAACTTTCGTGACTTGGCGTCTGCTACTATGTAGAATCTACCTGGTAGATAAATAGCTGAAATATCTTTTCCAATGCACCAGGTCCAAATTTGATTAGCCAATCTGTCACAAAATACCGACTTGATTCCACCAATGTGATTAATATATATGCCACTTGCGTAGTATTGTCAATCTGAAAATGGAACATGCAGATTACATTTGTTAGAGCAATAAGCCTCTTAATAGTTAATTGCCCATGTCTGCAGAAGCGATGCCTCTTGCTTAGTCCATCTGCCTCCACAGCTGAAACTCGTATCCGTGACACCCCACCCGAGTGCACTGACATTCATCTGCAAAATCATGGAAGGCTGGTCAAGCATTACCTTGCTATAACTCCTGGACACATGGTGAATCCACCATTGCAAATCAGAATAGCCTTTACTGATAACTGCATAGGTCTATTATAATGACCCGAATGTATCCTTAATGCCTCAATTATCTTGATACAGCTGTCAATTAGCTCTACCCTTTTTTCCCTGGGCAGAGTCACTTAATTGAATCAATTGTGACCCAAATAGTCAGGTGTTAATTTGGATTTCTCTGGATGGATCAGCAATCAGCGACTGAGCAGCAATTTTAGAGGCAAATGCCCACTGCTTACCCTCATGCATTCAGCATGGGATCCTGGCACATAGCCATGTTTGGATTCCTGTTTGGAGTTAATCCATACTAACCTTAGACACTCTTTTAGAGTGGGACTTATCGAAGCTGAAGCAGGTATCACCATCCATCTCCTCCATTTGCTTGTACATGCCTCTGTACCAAGCATGTTATTCGACACCATTCCCCACAATCTAATCACATATGTGTGTGGCTCCATCTTCATCCACTATACATCCACGTGGGAGGACTTATGCAACCTGCAACAGGAGCTGCCCCAGGCCTGTGTGCATGTATTTTAGCACCATCTCGACCACTACGGAGAACCGAGTGGGAGTAATGGCAACCCTGCAAACAGGTGTTGCTTCAGGCCCATGTGCATACTCCTGTAGCACTCTCTTGACCACTCCACCATTTGAGTGGGAGAAATTTTGGCAACCCTTTACTAGGCGTCACCTCAGCCACGTGTGCATGTATTTTAGCACTATCTCGACCACTGTGGTGCACCAAGTGGGAGGAATGCAAACCCTGCAAACAGGTTTTGCTTCAGGCACATGTGCATCCTCCTGTAGCACTCTCTCGACCACTCCGACCCTTGAGTGGGGGGAATTTTGCCACCCTTTACTAGGTGTTGCTGCCTGACATGCCTTACGATGGAGCGTTGTTGGATTGCAACGAGACGCAATGTTGTCTGACATTGATACCCCTGGCTTGGCACTCACTCTGAGTTGGTGTTATCAGGTCGCTGCCTACAGCAGCCGCCAGGATGAGCCATGCAAATCGATACTCTGTTGGTATCCTACTTCCCCAAACAGGCTGCACGTGCTAGCGACTCCAAATCATGCTCCTTCCCGATACCAACGCCGTCTATAGGGAAGAATTGGAGCGCCTCTGGCCCCCGTACATCAGACATAGTGGGAAATGCTGGAACAAAACTTAACAGTTATTTGTCATAGGCAAAGACATTTATGTGAATAAAGATGCCCATCCCAGTTAAATCTGGGATTTATTTACTTTTAATATGAGTCTTGGGGAAGAAACTGTGCACAGTCCCTGTTAATGAGCAGAATTACTATGATGCCACCTGGTGTAACTCCCACAGGTGACTGATAATACAGCTCAACAAGGCTTCCCATTTCCTTAATTGAGTAAATGATAATCATCTGTCTTGGTATAATAGTCACAATGTGACCAAGTGGTAACTATAATGTCTACCCTTTTGAACGCTTCCAAAAATTGCGTTCGTCCTTAATTTGGAGGGCATGCGTGAATTGTAAATTCTCCTTGAAGGCCAGCTTGGCCTAGACCTGAAACTTCCACAGAATTAGCAGAAAATGCTACTGCCATAGACACATAAGGGTGATAAACCACTAATCTCACTTCCTGAGTTGGGGTTGGGGTCAGCACACACTGACCCCTTGTACTCCTCTCCACTGAGGAATTGGTAAGCAGCCCTGAGACCGTACTCCTCTCCACTGAGGACATACATATATAACAGAGGGGACCCTCCTGGTCAGGCTCCACATAGTTCAAACTCATATGGGCTGCCAAAGTCGGGGTCCTTGCCTCAATGAGCCAGGTAGTAACCCGACGACCACGCTCAGTCTGCACCCCGAATACCCTCGGGAGTCGCTGACCTTACTGTCAGCGACTCTAACAAGAAGTCCGACGGCCACCGGCTCCTCACATTACCGCAGACCGTAGCCGGTATCCCCGCGGTCTAGAGAAACCCCGCGGCCCCTATTTAAAACATATCTCTGGAGTCGCTGACCTGCCTGTCAGCGACTCGAAATAACAAGCCCAACAGCCACCTCTATCGTGACCGTAGCTTGCTGAACCCACGGTCTACAAACAACCCGCGGCCCGAATTAAGCTTCGGGAGTCGCGGACCGTTCTGTCTGCGACTCAACCAGCAAAACCCACCGGCCGCCTGCTACCGCACTCCCGCGGTCCGAAGCCGGCATCTCCGCGGTCAACAATTTCCCCACAGTCCACCAGGTTATGCTGAATTTCATGTCCAGCAGGAACCTGCGAGAAAAGATTCCTGCAACGGACAACCTGAAACGTAAGTTTAAACTTACCTGTAGGATTTTTCAAACTTACCGCTGGAGAACTTTGTTCCTCCCAGCCTGTCTGCGCCAATGCGACCGACGTAATGACGCGCATGCGCCCTGACGAGTCTTCTTCACATAGTCACTCACGTGACTCCGAAGTAAAATAGTCAGCGTAGGATAGCAGACTGAAAGGGAAAAAATGGCAGATGCTTGACTAAATAAAATGTTTTAAAAAAGCTGGAGATATGCAGCAGCAGAGGCAGCATGAGCAGGGACATAAACATTTTTTAACGTGAAAACAAAGTTAATATTTATGATCAAGACCTTTCAGAAAATTTGGAAAAAATGACAACACTAGTTTGTTTTAATTTATTGTGAGAAGACGGGTTGGATTGAACAAAAGGAATGTCTGGGATAGGGAGGAGACCAGGGTGTCTAGATGACAGAGATGCCAGCATCAGCTAATAGAAGCTGATGAATGTTTCTCAATCATAGCTAATCTGTCTGGGAATTGTAAACGGGAATATCAATGAGGGAAGTAGAGAGAATAAAAAAGATATTACAGAACACAGACACTGCAAAAGGAGCTGAAATTAATGAGAATGCTGGAAATGTCCAACAGATCAGATCGCAGCTGTGGAGAGTGAAAAACTGAATTAATTTTATTGATGGATTACTATACATCAGCCTGACCAACTGATTTCGTAATGTAGATTGTTTGCAAATCAAAAATGTGATAAAATGTATAGAAGACTGACCCACTGAGACTCCAGCATTTTGTGTCTAAAGATGAGATAAATATTAATTTTAAGTTGATTGGACTCATAACACATTTTATTCAATAACAAGGCACAGCCATCCTAATGATCACTTAATTCCTTTCAAGGATCAATACATGAAGATACAAAAAATTGATCCATGTGAGAGTTTGATCTTAAATTCCTATGTATTTTTGAAATTGTTTGCAATTTTGTCTTTTATGTTAAGCAAGGGATTTGTCTCCTTGTATACCTCATGAGGTTTCAAGAGAGAGCAAAAACTGTGGCATCTGATCAATCGGTTAATCTATTTATATGGTTTCCAAATTAAAATATGTTTTCTTTGATTTAGTGAATTAATATATAGGAATTGTGTGCAGTTTTTAATTTGGTTATTTTACAGTCATAGGGCCATAGAGTCATACAGCATGGAAGCAGAGCCTCAGGTCCAACTCATTCATGCTGACCTAATACTTCTAAATGGGGTGAGAATTCAGAAATCGGAGGTGCAAAGGGATTTGGGAGTTCTGGTGCAGGGTTCCCAAAAAGTTAAAATGCAAGTGGAATCGGTAGTAAAGAAAGCAAACTCAATGCTAGCATTATTTCAAGAGGGCTTGTATACAAAGACTGGCCCTATAAGCCATTGGTAAGGTCGTATTTGGAATATTGTGAGCAACTTTGGGCACCATATCAGAGGAAGGATGTGCTGGCTCTCAATAATCCAAGGAATGAGTAGGTTAAACTATGATGAACGTTTGTCGGCACTGGGCCTGTACTCGCTGGAGTTTAGAAGAATGAGGGGGGACTTCATTGAAACATACAGAATAGTGAAAGGCTAGGATAGAGTGGATGTGCAGAGGATGTTTTCACAAGTGGGAGAGTCTAGAATTAGAGGTCATAGCCTCAGAATTAAAGGACATTCTTTTAGGAAGGAGATTGGAAATGTATTTCGTCAGAGGGTGGTGAATCTGTGAAATTATTTGCCACATAAGGCTGTGGAGGCCAAGTCAGTGGATATTTTTAAGGCAGAAATAGTTAGATTTTTTACTAGTACAGGTGTCAGAGGTTATGCAGAGAAGGCAGGAGAATGGGTTTAGGAAGGAGAGATAGAGCAGCCATGATTGAACGGCAGAGTAGACTTTATGGGCCAAATGTCCAAATTTTACTATTCCTTATGACCTTATGACCAAGATGCAACATCTAAATTAATCCCATTTTCTCATATTTGGCCCATATCCGTCCAAACCTTTCCCATCCATGTACCTGTTAAGTGCATTTTAAAAGGGATATCGTGCCTGCCTCAACTATCTCCTCTGGCAGCTCATTCCACATACCCACCAACCTCTCAGAGAAAATGTAGCCCCTTAGGTTTCTATTCAATCTTTCCCCTCTCACCTTAAACCTATGTCCTCTGTTTCTTCATTCCTCTACCCTGGGTAAAATATTGTGTATTCACCCTATCTATTCCCCTCATGATTTTATACACCTCTATAAGAACACCCCTCAGCTTCCTGCAGTCCAAGGAATAAAACCCTAGCCTGCCTACACTTTCCCTATAGCTCAGGCACTCAAGTCCTGGCAACATCATCGTAAATCTTCTCAGCACTCTTCCCAGCTTAATGACATTTTGGAATTTCAAATTATTTTTATGTGTGGTGAGCATCTGCTGTATCTTTCACACTACCCCAAATAAATCAGTTGGAATACTTTGACGTTTTTGACATCAAGGTACAGTGACAAATATTCAGAAATTATATGAAAGTTCAGCAAGTCATTTGCATTGCTTCCACTTAATCTCAAATACCATTCAAGAACCTTTTCTGCAAACGATCATAATAATATTCTTGGTAATACTTGCAACCCTCATAATCATTAATATTTTGAAATTCTAATATTTTTTAAAGATAGGTTGGAGTTGCTTTAAATTGCAGTGATTTCATTGTAATGTATTATTTCAATGCTCCTTGGCATGATACTGAATCATTTTGTAATTATCCTAAACCCCTGTGCTTTATGTTGAGTAACCCGATAGACAACATAAATAGAAGAAGAATCTCATTATCATATGTTCACTGAAGATCTTAAATGATCGTTACTTATTTTGAAAGACATTACTTCTTTTAAGCTTTGAAATGAAAGATGTAATCTAGAATCAAAGTTACATAAATCTTTAAAAATAACCTTCCTTTACCTAGTGTATTTGATCAAAATCCATTCACACAACTTATGAGACATCTGAGACAACCAATTTTCACAGACTGTAGGTAAATCATGGTGATCCACAATCTACTTTTATGCATTATTTTTCAGATCAAAGAAATGGTCCAGGAACTGTGATCTGATTTATTTTGTTGGCCTAAAGTGTTCCATTATTAGAGACTCATATCATTGTACACAGCACTAAGATTTAATTGATGCCACCAGTCATTAGGTTTTAGAATTTTACTGAAAAATATATTTTAAAATTAGTTAGCCAATCATATTTTTCACCAGAACAAAAAATGCTGGAGTAACTCGGTGGGTCAGACAGCATCTGTGAATGGAATGGACATCTGATATTTTAGGCTTAGGACCCATCTTCATTCTGATTTATTACTCCAGCAGGTTGTGTTTTGTTCAAGATTCCAGCATTTGCAATTTCTTGTGTCTCCACTGTTTTCTTCAGGCAGCATACGATAATTGAAAATCCAATTTTACAGAAGGGAATAAATACCAAAATAACACCACCAATGCAAACTTCTGATGGATGGTTTGGCTTAAAAACCCAAAGCAGGATGTAATTATCCTCAACTAGACACTTGCACAGGTACACGACTAGGAATGTTTAGAGAGATATGGGCCAAAAGTGGGCAAACGTGATTAGTTTAGATGGGGCATCTTGGTCAACTTGAGCCCATGCTGTATGATTCTGTGACTAAGAATATCAGAATAAAAGCATGAGCAGGAAATACAACAACACGAGCCTGATCCATCAACTATCGCTGATTATGTACCTTGTCCCTTTTCGCTAACTTTCTTAATGTTTAAAAATGTATCAATCTCAGCCTATAATATGCTCAATAACTGATCATCTACAGCCTTTCTAATCACAAATCTGATTCTACATCTTAATCCCATATAGTTGATTCTATGATGAGATTATTCCTATTAGTTTTGGAAACAAACTACAAAAAAATAGCCTTTTGCTATCTATCAGGGACATTTTGAAAGGTGTAGACACAAATGACATTCTCTGATCAGCACTCCGATGAGTATAGGTTGGTCTTATACTCCCATATATATTCTGACAAGTATATTTTTTTGGACCGATGATTGAAATGAAGCTTGTTAATTTGAGCAACTGTTTTTGGGAGGTCAAATGTAAGGGGAAAGAATACAAATAATGGTGTGAGCCTTAATACCATTGATATACACAGGGATCTTGGGGACCAGGTCCAATACTCCCAGAGAGTGGTAACACGAGTAGATAGAGTGGTAGAGAAGGCATATGGTATGCTAAGGCATAAGGCATAGGTTGGGGAATTGAGTGTATGAGTCAGGAAGTCATGATGCAGCTTTATATACCTTTGGTTGGGCTGCATTTAATAATAATAATAATGGATGGGATTTATATAGCGCCTTTCTAATACTCAAGGCGCTTTACATCGCATTATTCATTCACTCCTCAGTCACACTCGGTGGTGGTGAGCTACTTCTGTAGCCACAGCTGCCCTGGGGCAGACTGACGGAAGCGTGGCTGCTAATCTGCGCCTACGGCCCCTCCGACCACCACCAATCACTCACACACATTCACACACATTCACACGCAGGCAAAGGTGGGTGAAGTGTCTTGCCCAAGGACACAACAACAGTATGCACTCCAAGCGGGATTCGAACCGGCTACCTTCCGGTTGCCAGCCGAACACTTAGCCCATTGCGCCAACTGCATTTGGAGTATTGCATACAGTTCTGGTTACCCTTTTGCAGGAAGGATGTAGAGGCTTTGGAAAGTGAGCATTGGAAGTTTACCCTCTCAGTCTGAAGAAGGGTTTCGACCCATAAAGTCACCCATTCCTTCTCTGCAGAGATGCTGCCTGTCCCATTGTATTATACAGCATTATGAGCCTATCTTTACTAGAATGATACCTGGATATGGGATATTAAATACAGGGTGAGATTGGACAGACTTAGAATGTTTTTCTGGAACACTGGAGGTTGCGGGAAGGTCTGACAGAAGTATATAAAATTATGAGAAGCAGAGAAAGAGTAGACAACCAGAACCTTCATCCAAGGATGGAAAAATCAAATACTAGAGGGCATAACCTTCAGTTGAGAGGGGAAAAGTTAAAAGGAAATGTGGGGGACAAGTTTTTTTACACAGAGGGTAGTTCTTCTTCCTCGTGTCCGGCCATCATCTATATCACGTCTTTCCAGTCGGTCAGTGACGGTTGACGGTTGGTGGTTGCAGAATTGGCTACTTCAGTCAGTCACAGTGGTACAGTTTCTGTCATCAGCATTGCCCAGGATGTGCCACGTGGAGGCTTCTGCATGCATCCCACAGAGATTAGTGAGCGCCTGGAATGTTCTGCCAAGGATTGTAATGGAGGCAGATAAAACAGTGGCATTTAAGAGATTTTTGGATAGAGATATGGAAATACAGGGAATGGAGGGACGTGATATGTGCACCATGGGCATTGTGGGCCTGTTCTTGCACTGCACTGTTCTATGTTCTATGATCATATTGGCCAGCCAAATTTGTGCTTCCTGGCAATATGCTATGAAGCTAAATTATACGGTGGAAGCATCGTTTCTACATTTTGGAATACTTTTCCTGCACTTGAGCTGTCTCACCATTTTATATTTCGAGAAAGTCAATGTATCCCAGGGCTCCACTGTAAAGAAAATTAAATCAAATGTTTTTCGCATCGAATAGTTTTTAATTCCTTAATGGGTAATTATTTCTGTTTTAAATGAATGCACTAACAGACATGTAAAGTAGGTTGCAGGTGAGGATTATTCCACCACCAGAATGCATCGCATTTGCATGAGCCCACATGTTCCAGTTACCAAGCATGGTGATAAGCTTTGGTCCCTGAATCCATAATCAGTTCTTGTCAAAGGAGAATGAGAGTAACCCAGAGCCTGCTGATCACACTTTTACTTGACACTCTTTCTGTTTGGGAACAAATGTCGAAATGAAGTTATCCACTTAATGAGAAGTGGCATTTGAATTTGTTTTAATTCTGGAGGAGAGACAGCGCTGTGTTAGCAAGATTATATTTTAACAGACTGAAGAGTTTGAGGAAGGGTCCTGACCCGAAACATCACTGATCCATGTCCTCCAGATATGCTGCCTGACACACTGAGTTATTTCAGCAATTTGTGTTTCATTACAACTTAATGCATTGGTTTATAATGGGAGCTATTGTCAGAAACATAGAAACATCGAAAAATAGGCACAGGAGTAGGCCATTTGGCCCTTCGAGCCAACTGCCATTCAATATGATCATGACTGATCACCTAAAATCAGTACCCCGTTCCTGCTTTTTACCCATATCCCTTGTTTCCTTTAGCCCTAGGAGTTAAATCTAATTCTCTCTTGAACACATCAAGTGAATTGACCTCCACTGCCTTCTGTGGCAGATTATTCCACAGATTCACAACTCTCTGGGTGAATTTTTTTTTTCTAATCTCAGTCCTAAATGACCTACCCCTTATTCTTAAACTGTGACCTTTGGTTCTGTACTACCCCAACATTGGGAAATGTTTTCCTGCATCTAGCATGTCCAATCCTTTAAGAATGTTATATGTTTCTATAAAGTGCCCTCTCATGCGTCTAAATTTCAGTGAATATAGGTCCAGTCGACCCATTCTTTCATCATATGTCAGTCCTGCCATCCAGGGAATTAACCTGGTGAACCTATGCTGCACTCCATCAATAGCAATAATGCCCTTCCACAAATTAGGAGACCAAAATGACACACAATACTCCAAGTGCAGTCTCACCACGGCCCTGTACAACTGCAGTAGGACCTCCTTGCTCCTAAACTCAATTCCTATCGCAATGAAGGTCAACATGCCGGTCAATGAAGCTTTCTTCACTGCCTGCTGTACCTGCATGCTTACTCTCAGTGACTGATGTACAAGCACACCCAGGTCTCGTTGCACCCCCTCTTTTCCTAATCTGACACCATTCAGATAATAATCTGCTTTCCTGTTCTGGCCACCAAAGTGGATAACCTCACATTTATCCACATTATACTGCAGCTGCCATGCATCTGCCCACTCACCCAACCTATCCAAGTCACCCTGCAGCCTCATAGCATCCTCCTCGCAGCTCACACTGCCACCCAGCTTTGTGTCATCCGCAAACTTGGAGATATCACATTTAATTTCAGCATCTAAATCGTTAATATATATTATAAATAACTGGGGTCCCCAGCACCAAGCCTTGCGGCACCCCACTAGTCACTGCCTGCCATTCTGAAATTGACCCGTTAATTCCTACTCTTTGCTTCCTGTCTGCCAACCAGTTCTTCATCCATGTCAATACCCTACCCCCAATACCATGTGCTCAAATTTTGCTCACTAATCTCTTGTGTGGGACCTTGTCAAAGCCTTTTTGAAAGTCCAGATACACTAAATCCACTGGCTTTCCCTTATCCATTCTACTTGTTACATCATCAAAAAATTCCAGAAGATTAGTCAAGCATGATTTCCCCTTCCTAAATCCATGCTGATTTTGACCGATCCTGATACTGCTTTCCAAATGCGCTGCTATTATATCTTTATTAATCAACTCAAGCATCTTCCCCACTACCGATGTAAGGCTAACTGGCCTACAATTCCCCATTTTCACTCTCCCTCCTTTCTTACAAAGTGAAGTTACATTACCCTCCAGTTATCAGGAACTGATCCAGAGTCTATAGAACATTGGAAAATTATTACCAATGCATCCACGATTTCTAGGGCCATCTTCTTGAATACTCTGGGATGCAGACCATCAGGCCCTGGGGATTTATCTGCCTTCAGTCCCAACAGTTTACCTAACACCATTTCCTGACTAATGTAAATTCCCTTCAGTTCCTCCCTCCCACTAGATCCTTGGTCCCCTATTTCTGGGATTTTGTTTGTGTCTTCCTTAGTGAAGAAAGAACCAACATACTCGTGTAACTGTTCTGCCACTTCCTTGTTTTCCATTATAAATTCACCTGTCTCTGATTGTAAAAGACCCACATTTGTATTCACTAATCTTTTTCTTTTTACATATCTAAAGAATCTTTAACAGTCAGTTTTTATATTCCCCGCAAGCTTTCTTTCATGCTCTTTTTTCCCCCTCTTAATTAACTCCTTTGACCTCCTCTGTTGAATTGTAAAATTCTCCCAGTCCTCCAGTTTGCTGTTTCCTCTGGCCAATTTATATGCTTCTTCCTTGGATTTAACACTATCCTTAATTTCCCTCATTAGCCACGGTTCCCTCATTAGCCACCCCTTCCCCATTTTATTTTGTCGCCAGACAGGGATAAACAATGTTTGGAGTTCATCCATGCGATTTTTAAATCTTTGCCATTGCATTTCCACCGTCAACCCTTTAAGTATAATATCCTAGCCAATTTTCGTCTCATATCTTCAAAGTCTCCTTTCTTTAAGTTCAGGACCCTAATCTCTGAATTAACCATGTCACTCTCCATCCTAATGCAGAATTCCACCATATTATGGTCACTGTTGACCAAGGGGCTTTGCAGAACAAGAGTGATAACTAATCCTTCCTCATTACACAATACTCAGTCTAGGATTGCCTGTCCTCTAGTCGGTTCCTCTACATATTGGCTTAAAACTATCCCGTATACATTCCAGGAAATCCTCCTCCTCAGCACTGAATCTCATGAATGAACCTGGTGAACATACCTTCCTCAATAGCAATAATGTCCTTCCTCAAATTAGGAGACAAAATTGCACACAATACTCCAGCTGTGGTCTCAACAGGGCCCTGTACAACTGCAGTAGAAACTCCTTGCTCCTAAACTCAAATCTTGCAATGAATGGCTTTATTCACTGCCTGCATGCATGTACCTGTTCCTGATAAAACTGTTAGAACTAGACTTTTTTCTTTATTGCAGGGAAAGTTGTGCACAAATTCCAGCACTAGGAGATGACTAGATGCATGTAAAGGCGACTCTGCATCTTCCCCTGCTTTAGATAATGCACTGGACATCATGGGCAATGGTCTGATACTTAAATATCCATGAATAGTCACAACCCTAAAGGAGACCTAGTCCTTCACTACTTCTTTAACATTATTTTCTTACTTCTATTTCACCATATACTTGCCAACCATGACAAAATATTTTCTTTCTGGTCTCCAATCGCACTAAGATCTGGCACTGCCCCTCTCATTTGAAGTTCTAAGAATATGGAGTTCTTCAGTTGGTGCTGGAAATTAGGGGCATCGTTCTAAACCCAGCAGCTATCTGCTCTGTGATTGATGTTCCAAGTATTTTACAAACAGGCTAGTGGAAGGTTTATCACATGATGAATTAAATTCTGTCAGAGGTGCATCAACCTAAGATGCCCCAGATGACCACGCTGATCTGCTGACAAGATTATATAATAGCTCTGCTGAAATATAACACAGAAGATTATAGGCAAAGAAGACTGATGGAAATATACCACAACGTTCCTGAGGCATTTGACAATTATTACTGACCTCAGATACATTATTGGAAATTATGATGGAGTTTTTGATAACCGCTGTCATTAAAGTTCATAATTCTGCCATTTTGGTTCCGTAGGGACAAATTTATGGCAACATCTGAGGGACTTTGTTCTTCAGGATAGTTGGCAATGGAATAGAACAATTTCACAAAAAGGACCGACAACTAGCCCTTTATTGAAATATTACAGTATTACATTCTTCCTTAAATGTACTATTATTTGCCTTGGAGCAACCAATTAAAAACAGCAGGCAGCCCCATTCTGGAGGCTGATGGAAATTCAAGCAGTCTTCACCATATTGGACTCTAAAGAAACCTAATTTATGCCTGAAACATTAACTCAAAAGGAGAGCCTGTACTCAGATAACATCATGTTTTTTGCTTGTTGTGCTGACATAATTGAGTATTACTGATATTTCTGGTGACTGCAGCTAGATTTTTCAATGTAAAACCCAGTTTAGTGGAAATAATAAGCCTACTTGGTACTTTGGCAATTGAGTGCTGTGAAGTGATTTGTAATTTTAAACTGGAAAGATGCCGTGTGTTGGGAGTGATTTCACAAAGTCACTTATGGGCATAGCAAGAAGTATTATAGTAGGAACAAGGACAGGATGCCCAGACTCCTGCAGATAATATAGGATCACTTCTACGGAGGTAAGTTGCATAAATGGCACTGGTTTCATGGCAATATTACTTCCATCTATTGTGTGCCACAAGCTAGAAACAACCTTTGGGAGTCTGACTGGGGAACTGCGACTCCATTCACAGCACGTCAGCATTGCTGATGGGACAAGCATTTAGATAGATCAATAAATTAAAATATTAAGTGATACAGCTATAGAAACTTCAGATACATCAGTTGGATGGAAATTTCAAATAGATAGCTTGAATGGGTGGCACATTTTAAAATTGAATCAAACTTGGATCTGTGTATCGAATTTGAATTTGGTATTTCAAACTACAGTCAAATAAAGTAATTTCCCCCAGTAGTACTTTGGTGATTAATAATTTGTAATTTTTACCAACATGAGAGTTGCTTTCTCTGTGTAATATTAGAATCAATCCTTATTTGTCAAAACAATCACATGCCATTTTAAAACCCCAGAGCTTTTTTGCATTAAAACACTGTCGAAGCAACTGCTTTGCTATTGCACCCATTTCTCGTGTTGGGCATGATCTGAGTCAATATTTAAGAAAGGAGACACGTGCATTGAAAAGAGCACAGAAGATAATAAAGGTTGATTCCTGAGATGAAAAGACTGAGGTATGAAGGGAGATTGAGCAGGCATACACTTCAGAGTTGAGTAGACTAAAATGTGAAAGACAGAAGATGGTGTGGAAGCTGAGGGGTGGAGGTTCTAGAGTTTAGTTTTAGTTTCAGTTTTAGTTTAGTTTTAGAGACACAGTGCGGAAACAGGCCCTTCGGCCCACCGAGTCCGTGCCGACTATTGTCTATTGTCTATTGTTTATTGTCTATTGACCAGCGATCACCGCACACATTAACACTATCCTACACACACTAGGGACAATTTACACTTATACCAAGCCAATTAACCTGCAAACCTGTATGTTTTTGGACTGTGGGAGGAAAGAGAAGATCTCGGAGAAAACCCATGCTGTCACGGGGAGAATGTTCAAACTCCGTACAGACAGCACCCGTAGTCGGGATCGAACCCGGATCTCCGGCGCTGTAAGGAAGCATTCCACTGTTGTGCCACCGTGCCGCTACTTTCTTTTAACTATCTCTACTCTATTGGCTTTAAGCAAATTATATACAAATGGTTCCTCATTCACAACACTATGAGTGTAAAGTATTCATTTCATATTGTGTTGTGATGTCTGACCACATAGAATGGACATCCCCTCAAGTAATAGTTTTTTTTCATTCACCCTGTTATTGTTAGTATTGTTACTGAAGAGCACAAGGCCAGATTGCAGACTTGAGAATTGTTAACAAACTGTCCAGGATATGCTATGGATATCAAACATGGAAGCAAGCTGAGATTCTTTCCCGACATTTACCCACTAAATGATTTTCACCTTTAAAGTGGGCAGATATACTTTGAGAGGGAATGATCTCTCACTTTAGCCCACACCTTCTAATGCCACTAACCTCCAGATAATTGAATCATTGGATTTTTTGTGAGCCCCACTAAAAATAAGGTGACCACAGTTATATTGAAATGGTCCATTCTGCAACATCACATATACAGTGGCTTGCAAAAGTATTCATACCCCTTGAACTTTTCCACATTTTGTCACGTTACAACCACAAACGTAAATGTATTTTATTGGGATTTTATGTGATAGTCCAACACAAAGTGGCGCATAATTGTGAAGTGGAAGGAAAATGATACATGGTTTTCAAATTTTTTTACAAATAAAAAACTGAAAAGTGTGGCGTGCAAAAGTATTCAGCCCCCTTTACTCTGATACCCCTAAATAAAATCCAGTGCAACCAATTGCCGTCAGAAGTCACCTAATTAGTATATAGAGTCCACTTGTGTGTAATCTAATCTCAGTATAAATCTCACGGAGCACTGTTCAATCTATCATCCGAAAATGGAAAGAGTATGGCACAACTGCAAACCTACCAAGACATGGCCGTCCACCTAAACTGACAGGCCGGGCAAGGAGAGCATTGATCAGAGAAGCAGCCAAGAGGCCCATGGTAACTCTGGAGGAGCTGCAGAGATCCACAGCTCAGGTGGGAGAATCTGTCCACAGGACAACTATTAGTCGTGCACTCCACAAATCGGGCCTTTATGGAAGAGTGGCAAGAAGAAAGCCATTGTTGAAAAAAAGCCATAAGAAGTCCCATTTGCAGTTTGCCACAAGCCATGTGGGGGACACAGCAAACAAGTGGAGGAAGGTGCACTGGTCAGATGAGACCAAAATTGAAGTTTTTGGCCTAAATGCAAAACGCTATGTGTGGCGGAAAACTAACACTGCACATCACCCTGAACACACCATCCCCACTGTGAAACATGGTGGTGGCAGCATCATGCTGTGTGGATGCTTTTCTTCAGCGGGGACAAGGAAGCTGGTCAGAGTTGATGGGAAGATGGATGGAGCCAAATACAGGGCAATCTTGGAAGAAAAAGACTTGAGACTGGGGCAGAGGTTCACCTTCCAGCAGGACAACAATCCTAAACATACAGCCAGAGCTACAATGGAATGGTTTAGATCAAAGCATATTCATGTGTTAGAATGGCCCAGTCAAAGTCCAGACCTAAATCCAATTGAGAATCTCTGGCAAGACTTGAAAATTGCTGTTCACAGACGCTCTCCATCCAATCTGACTGAGCTTGAGCTATTTTGCAAAGAAGAATGGGCAAAAATTTCAGTCTCTAGATGTGCAAAGCTGGTAGAGACATACCCCAAAAGACTTGCAGCTGTAATTGCAGTGAAAGGTGGTTCTACAAAGTATTGACTCAGGGGGGCTGAATACTTTTGCACGCCACACTTTTCAGTTTTTTATTTGTAAAAAAATTTGAAAACCATGTATCATTTTCCTTCCACTTCACAATTATGCACCACTTTGTGTTGGTCTATCACATAAAATCCCAATAAAATACATTTACGTTTGTGGTTGTAACGTGACAAAATGTGGAAAAGTTCAAGGGGTATGAATACTTTTGCAAGCCACTGTATTTGTGGATAGATCCCATAGGATTCGAGGATTTATCCACCTTAATGCTCTTCAGGAGCTCCAACTTCTCATTCTTAATCTCAAACTACCCTGGCATATTTGTATTCTCCACACTGATCTCACTGTCATCAATGTACTTCCCCTAGGTAAAAACAAATGCAAACTAATTATTTAATACCTCACCTACATGCCAAGGCTACAAGCACAAATGTCCTCCTATATCCTTGAGCAGTCCTACCTTCTCCCTGTTTATCCTTTTGTTTTTAATGTAGGTATAAATAGCTTCGATTTTTTAAAATCCAACTTGTTAAAGCCACTTTGTGTCCCCTTTTGCCCTTCTATTCACCCTCTTGAGTTTAGGTCGGCGCCGACCAGCGATCCCTGCACACTAATACTATCCTACACACACTAGGGACAATTTACAATTTTACCAAGCCAATTTGCCTACAAACCTGTGCATCTTTAGAGTGGGGAGAACGTACAAACTCCATACTGACAGGACCCATAGTCAGGATTGAACCCGGGTTCCTGGCGCTATAAGGCAGCAACTCTACCGCTGCACCACCCAGCCGCACCAAGTTCTTTCTTAATTTCTTTATATTGCTCAAATGCCTGTCTGACTCATCCTCTTGAACCTTTCATGTGCTTTCTTTTTCTTTTTGACCAAACTTGCAACCTCTTTTGTCATCTAAGGTTCCCTTAATATGCCACTCTTATTCTTCCTTCTTACCGGAACATGCCGGTACTGGACTTCAATGAATAGGCCTTTAAATCACTCCCACATGTCAGATGTGGACTTACCCAATAACAATGGTATAAACCATTAGGGTGCTGCACCTTTCTTATTTCTAATCTCTCCCATATAGCCTCATGTGGTCACACAGGGTTCTTAAAAATTGCTATGTTACATTGATTGCTTCCTGGAGATATTTAACATCCAGAGTGGAAAATCTGTTCCAACTATGCACTTATGTGAACAGCAGTGCAAATCAACCACCAAGCTCTGGGGATTTGTTAATCATAGCGTAACTTTTCCTTGAACTTGCTGTTTGACTTGCACATTAATAACTATACGCATTGTGAACTTGCTACTATTTTTTCATGAAGATTTGGTCCATTGAGTTTTTGAACAATAACATTACTTACCATACATTACAAGTAATAGGTAGGAAAATGGAAAAATCAGGGATCATAAAGCTATCCAAATAGTAATTTACAGTCTCCTGGAAGAAAGAACTTACATTTAATAGTGATTTTTATGGAACACACCAAATCACTAACTAGCTAATGAATTAACTATATGGCATTATTCTGATATCATTCTTTCATATTTCAATTAATTAATTGTCCACTTGTGAAAAAAAGGACTGAGCTCTCTTTAGTTTATCAATTCGTGTCAAATCACCAAAAATACAAACCTCAGAAAGCCTTACCCTGAATAAGACTACCAATTATTAACAAATACGTAACTCCCATGTATAAAATCATAAGTAGAATAAATAGGGTTAATGCATAGAGTCTTGTCCCCAGACTCCAGGGTCTAATTAAAGCAGGCGCAACACAACATTTAAAAGACATTTGTGCAGATGTATGGATAGGAAAGGTTGAGAGGGATATGGGCCAAATGCAAGCAAATGGGATTAGTTTAGATGTAGCATTCTAGTCAGCATAGACAAGTTGGGCCGAAGGCCCTGTTTTCATGCTGCATTATTCTATGACCATGAGCCCCTCTGATTAAAGTGTATAAATACTCTTTTATTTCTTGCAATGCAAGGATGGAAATGTTAAAAACATGTTTTCAGACTACTAACTGCACAAATAGACAATTTGGAGTGCAGCCTTTGTAAATAAGCTGTTGATAAATTCTAAAAACCTGACTTACATTCTGTGACCTGAGTAACACTGATGTTCCGTTGTAAAATATGATAAATTGTATGAATCATTTATTACTGTTTTGATCTATTGCACAGTTAGATGTAACATTAGTTGCATTTAACTAAAAAAGGAACTGGATGTGTCTGTTAATCTTAATTAAATCCCTCTCGTTATCATTCTGATGTTATCCATAAATACATGATACATGTTATTCCTTATGGTTATAACATTAATAAATCACCTGGTTAATTATAGTTACCAGTTATGAATTTTATGCTCTATTAAAGTTAATTAAGATGCAAGAGCTTTCACACTTTTTGCTGATCTCTGCAGTGTTTTTATCAATTAACAATTCACCAATAGATAATATTTTGCACTGTACTAATGTTCCATATGCCAAACATTTACAAATAACATTCATACAGGACTTTAAAATGAGAAAAATAAATTAAAAACTCACAATTTACCCATCTGTGCATTACCATTGAAGTAAGTTAATCTGAATACGTCATACCTTTCCAGCTATTTTTCATCCATTCATCTGTCTGAGGTTCTTTTCTGAAGTCAGGGCTGAGTGCCCAGTGTGGCACGGCCATCCAGTCAAAGCACACTAAAGACAGAATTGACTGAAGAGTTGGACCATTGTGGGCTCCACCTTTCCTTCATCATCGGTGCCGGCTCTGATTTGTTCTGAACTTTTCATACCTCTAGTTTCCCTCTTCCCTGACTCTCAGTCTGAAGAAGGGTTTAAATCTGAAACATCACCTATTCCTTTTCTCCAGAGATTCTGCCTGACCCGCTCCCCACCCAAGTCGTTGAACTAGCTTCAAAGTCGTCTTGTTGAGTCTCATTGACTGCAGCTAGTTTTCACCAAGACAACAGTTAACAATGGCCTGTCTCCGTTACCATATCTTTCATTCATTTAATCTCTTTCTCTCTATATCATCTTCTATATCTTGTGTTTCCCTTTCCCCTGACTCTCAGTCTGAAGAAGGGTCTTGACCCGTAAATGTCACCAATTCCTTTTCTCCAGAGTTGCTGTCTAACCCGCTGAGTTACTCCAACCTTTTGTGTCTATCTTCATTCCTTGTATGGCTAAAGAGATAGAAGCACTCTATTTATACCTATTTGAAAAATCATGCCCCTTTTGACTTACTTCACCTGCCTCCTCAGCCCAACTGTCACCCTACAGACCTTGGTGAATCACATCTGGACGTTTGACCTATCAGCCACCAATGTGACCTAAAGGCCATGGGAATTTGACCAATCGGTTGCGATCTGCTTCTTTTGCCTAGTTTTGAATGGGAATTGTTTACAATTTAGCTATAAAATATTACACATATAAAAAATCAAATATTATAATTTTGTTGTATATGGGGCTTGAGAGTTCAATAAGCCCAGGATCAAGTCATTTGAGTATTGGGTTGAGGCTCTCACGACCAGGCCAATCCAAAGTATAATTAATCTATCTATCTATCTATCTATCTATCTATCTATCTATCTATCTATCTATCTATCTATCTATCTATCTATCTATCTATCTATCTATCTATCTATCTATCTATCTATCTATCTATCTATCTATCTATCTATCTATCTATCTATCTATCTATCCGTCCGTCCGTCCGTCCGTCCCAACAACAACAACAACAATAATAATAATAATAATAATAGTAATAATAATAATAATAATAGTTCATTGAGTTTGATATTTGCAAACTGACAACAGTATTTTTGGCAAACACACACACACACTCACACATACACTCACAGACAGACACATTCACACTCACACTCACACTCACACTCACACTCACACACAATGACACACACCATATATATGACAGTAAACTGTCTTGAATCTACTCACATGGCTGAGCGCGGCCTTTCCACTGTGGGGCTTCCGCAGTCAGCGGTACTTCCGCAATCAGCGTGACCTTTGCACTTACCGGAAATTACGCAATCAGCGCGAACTCTGCACTCACCGGAAATTACACAATCAGCGCGACCTGTCCACTAAGCGGAAGTCACAAAATGAGCGGGACTTTTGGACTAAACACAATTGGACCTAATAAAGCATTTATTCATTCCAAACACAGTCGGACCTAATAAAGCATTTATTCCTTCCAAACACAGTCGGACTTAATAAAGCACTTATTCCTTCCAAACACTGTCGGACCTAATAAAGCATTTATTCCTTCCAAACACAGTCAGACCTAATAAAGCATTTATTCCTTCCAAACACAGTCGGACCTAATAATGCATTGCAGTTTCAAGCACAGGCAGGGCAGCAGGCCAAACAACTCATGGCATTGTCATTTCATTTCATTTCTTTTCCAATTAAGCATTGCATTTTCAAATACAGGCAGGGCAACAGGCCAAACAACTCATGGCATTGTCATTTCATTTCATTTCATTTCCAATTAAGCATTGCACTTTCAAGCACAGGCAGGGCAGCAGGCCAAACAACTCATGGCATTGTCATTAAGGGATAACAAATCATTTATTGGAAGTACATTGCAGACTCACAGTTCAGTTGATTCACAGCTTAGAATGACAGTCATGGCCTCATGTCCAGGCATCCAGGGTTTTATAGTTCTGCCCCCCCACCCCCGGAAGGGGCGTTATCTTCATTTCGGTGATTGACAGGCGAGAGGACCAAATGTTTTTTAAACACTCATAACTTTTTTATATTTCATCGATGGAAAAATCCTCGGGGCTGGTTCAGCGGAGGAGGACTGTGAGTAAGATGGCCAAAAATCGCAGCGATACAGGGTAGCGTTTTTTCTAAAATCAATAGACAGGGCAGACAGGAAGTGGTCAAGTTGAGACTTTTAATTATATAGATATAGATAGAATAGACAGTCTGAATTTATTTTCCCAGGGTGGAAATATTCAACACTAGAGGGCATAACTATAAGGTGAGTGAGAGAAAATACAATGGAGATGTGCGGGGCAAGTTTTTTACACAGAGGATTGTGGGGGCCTGGAATGCATTGCCGGTGTGGTGATGGAGACAGATACGATAGTGACGCTTAAGAGGCTTTTAGATAGGCACATTGATTTGCAGGGAATGGAGGGATATCGTGGGCTGAAGGGACCAAGGTCAATGCAGTTTACTTTTCAATGGTTTGAGCCTTATCACAATATTGGCTGTAGAAATGATTATTACATACATTTCTGTCTTCTGCAATAAGTTACTCCCAGACTTTCCAGGGTCTCTACCATTAATATACTGCGATCCTAAAGCCAGCTACTGTATATCTCTCTATCATAAGATCATAGGTCATATGTGATAGGAGCAGAATTAGGCCATTTGGCTTAATTCGGCCCCTATACTCTGCCATTCAATCATGGCTGATCTATCTCTCACTCCTAACCACATTCTCCTGCCTTCTCCCCATAACCTCTGACACCATATTAATCAAGAATCTATCTATATCTGCCTTAACTATATCCACTGACATGGCCTCCATAGCCTTCTGTGGCAAATAATTCCACAGATTCACCACCAACTGACTTAGAACATTTCTCCTCATTTCCTTCCTAAAATAATGTACTTTAATTCTGAGGCAATGACCTCTGGTCCTAAACTCTCCCACTAGTGGACACATCCTCTCCACATCCACTCTATCCAAGCCTTTCACTATTCTGTATGTTTCAATGAGGTCCTCCCTCATTCTTCTAAACTCCAGCGAGTACAGGCCCAGTGCCGTCAAACGCTCATCAGATGATCCGCATCTGCTCCCAGGTTGAGGTGTTCCACACCAGGGCATCGGAAATGTCCTCATTCTTCAGGGAACGGGGGTTCCCCTCCTCTACTATAGATGAGGCTCGCACCAGGGTCTCTTCAATACCCCGTAACACTGTTTCTCTCCCCATCCCCCCACTCGTAACAAGGGCATAGTCCCCCTAGTCCTCACCTTTCACCCCACCAGCCGTCACATAAAACAAATAGTCCTCCGTCATTTTCGCCACCTCCAATGTGACCCCACCACTCGCCACATCTTCCCATCTCCCCCCCTATCTGCTTTCTGCAAAGACTGCTCCTTCCGTAACTCCCTGGTCAATTCTTCCCTTCCCTCCCGCATCGCCCCCTCCCCGGGCACTTTCCCTTGCAACCGCAAGAGATGCTACACTTGTCGCTTTACCTCCCCTCTCGACTCCATTCAAGGACCCAAGCAGTCGTTGCAGGTGTGACAGAGGTTCACCTGCATCTCCTCCAACCTCATCTATTGCATCTGCTGCTCTAGATGTCAGCTGATCTACATCGGTTAGACCAAGCGTAGGCTTGGCGATCGTTTCGCCGAACACCTCCGCTCGGTCCGCATTAACCAACCTGATCTCCCTGTGGCTCAGCACTTCAACTCCCCCTCCCATTCTGAATCCAACCTTTCTGTCCTTGGCCTCCTCCATGGCCAGAGTGAGCACCACCGGAAATTGGAGGAGCAGCACCTCATATTCCGCTTGGGCAGTCTGCACCCTAGCGGCATAAACATTGAATTCTCCAATTTCCGGTAGCCCTTGCTGTCTCCTCCCCTTCTCAGCTCTCCCTCAGCCCTCGGGCTCCTCCTCCTCCTCCTCTTCCTTTCTCCTTTCTTCTCCCCCCCCTCCCCCCTCCACTCTACATCAGTCTGAAGAACGGTTTCGGCCCGAAACGTTGCCTATTTCTTTCGCTCCATAGATGCTGCTGCACCCGCTGAGTTTCTCCAGCACTTTCGTCTACCTTCAACCTACTCATTCCAGGGATCTATAACCCATGTGTGTGGGTTAATACCACATGGAAAAGCTAAGACAACAAAAATATGTTTTTGAGTTAGCATGTAGCTAAAAAAGGGATATGAAGGTGCGATGTGTGAGAAAAAGGAAGGTGTAGGGCAAAAAGGGCTCCAGTAGGGCAGCTGGATCCATTTTGTAGTGAATGTTTACAAAATCTGTATCACTCTTGAGTTTTTTTATTGCATGAGAAATAAATGCTTTTAAGAGCATCTGAATTATTCATTTTATTTCTGGGTAAATTCAACTACTCCATTAATTGTGTAATGGAGCACAGCAATGGAAAGTAAAACTGTAAATTCAAGGTATGCAGAACAGCCGCATCCTGTAGCACTGTACCCACTTATCAAACCTGTGAACTGAAAAATCCATCATCACAGCAGGCAGAATGAAATTCCAGACACAGTAAAGCTGTTTTAATCACCGCACCCCTGACAAATGACCAATTGAGAATTGGCATGCTTTGTATTCAGTCTCTTTTACTGCCACTTCCAACACTAGAGGGCACAATTATAAGGCAGGAAGAGGAAAATATAATGGCGATATCGGGGGCAACTTTTTACACAGATGGTCGTGGGTGCCTGGAACGCATTCATTGCAAGGGGTGGTAGTGGAGGCAGATATGATACTATTATTGAATACTGTCCAGTCCATCATGGGTACTGACCTCCCCATCATCGAAAGGATCTACAGGAGTTGCTGCCTCAAAAAGGATGTCAGCATCATCGGAAACCAACACCACCTCTCATTTCATCCCTGCCATTGGGAAGAAGGCATAGGTGTCTGAAAACTGTAACATCCATGTTCAAGTACAGGTTTGTAGGTTAATTAGCTTGGTATAAGTGTAATTGTCCCCAGTGGGGGTAGGATAGTGTGGGGATAGTGTTGATGGGTGGGGATCGCTGGTCTTTGCAGACTCGGTAGGCCGAAGGGCCTGTTTCCGCAATGTATCTAAAAATAAAAAAAACAGCTGCTTGTCAGCAAACATCAGACTATTAAACAATACAACTTCCAAATAAGCTCCCGACTACAGAGACTTGGAGGAATTGTTTTTGTCTTAACTTGTCCGTTTCATTGGAACAGCTCCCTCCTCACCCAATACTGGTGCCAATTTCCCACAAAGTCAAATCCACTTCTCCCACACCAATCTTTGTGCCATGCGTTCAACTCTTTAATCTTCTCAAACATATGCTAAGTTGCTCGTGGCTCAAGTAGCAATCCAGACATTCTTACCTTTTTGGTTCTGCTTTTCAATTTAGTCCCTAGCTGTTCAAATTCCCTCAGCAGAGAATTCCTTATTCTCTCTTTGTCATTGTTACCTTCATGGACCATGACGACTGGATCTTATGCCAGTGACATCATATTGTTGATATAAGTTACACAAATGATGCAGGAAGATGGAAAGGCCATAATTTAGTAAGAAAATATAGGGCGGCACGGTGGTGCAGCGGTAGAGTTGCTGCCTTTCAGCGAATGCAGCGCCGGAGACCCGGGTTCAATCCCGAATTTGTGTGCTGTCTGTACGGAGTTTGTACGTTCTCCCCGTGGATTTTCTCCGTGTGGGTTTTCTCCGAGTTCTTCTGTTTCCTCCCACACTCCAAAGACGTACAGGTATGTAGGTTAATTGGTTTGGTAAATGTAAACATTGTCTCTAGTGGGTGTAGGATAGTGTTAATGTGTGGGTTGGCGCAGACCTGGTGGGCCGAAAGGGCCTATTTCCGCACCAATTCCCTAAACTAAACTGATAAAACTAAAATGTCCTAAGTTATGAATGATACCAGTGGGATCCCTGAATCTCAGGCCCACAATATTTCTCTTAGTAGCATGAACATGACAATCACGTTCCTGAGGTTTGAAAACAATACTTGGAAACTTTTCATTTCCTAGTTATTTTTTAACTGCAGATCAACTTGACCAGAATTGTACTTTTTATATTTTTGAGAAGGCATTGGAGTTTTTTTTTTTAAATGATCAAATATGTTTAAAATAAACTGTTCAAGATGGTCAAATGCATTCCCCCAATTTGTCTCTATGAAGGTTTGATGACTGCACATGGGATGTCCTTTTGAAACTGTTAACATTGTGACTGTGAAAACATCATGTATTATCACCTCTGCTCTTGCAAGAACAACCACTGATATTTAAAGGGACAGTATTTAAACACGCCAAGGCTAGTTGTTCTGGTGATGGGAGCAGGGGAAAAAGGGAATGACCGGATGAGACAAGTCTTTATGTTGGCTGCTTTCCTGAGGCATCACGAAAAGTAGATGGAGTCAATGGTGGAAATTCTGGTAGGTGGGATGACCTGGGCTACATCTACAAGTCTCCGCATTTTCTTGCATCTCATAATAAAGAAGGAAAAAACCATGCTACATATTTTTTTAATGAGGCGACTGATTTAGGTTTACGTTTATTATTTTCACATGTACCACGGTACGGCATTCTCTCCGGAGATGCTGCCTGTCCCGCTGAGTTATTCCAGCAGTTTGTGTCTCATTACAGTGATGTCTTCCACAAACTTGTACATGGATTTAGAGCTAAATTTGGCCGTACAGTCGTAAATGTATTTATTAAAATGGCAAAATTCTTAAATCTCCTATATATTCGTATTTAAATGCACATATAAAGGAAGCATTGTTTAACCTGAAGCCCCCTGCACCATTGATTTGACTATATGAATATCTGTTCCTTGGCAGAAATTATGATGGAGTTAGGCACACAGTCAAAGTCACTGAATCATGGAGCATAGAACCAGGCCTTTTAGCCCATTGTAATGATTAAGGCCATCAAGTAGCTATCAATAGTAATCCTATTTGCCAGCACTTGATTCATAGCCTAATAATCCATGGCAATTCAAGTGTCAAGTGCTTGATCAGACAGTTCTTAAATGCCGTGAAATTCTATGCCTCTCTACCTTCTCAGGCAGTGTGTTCCAGATAGCAATTACCCTCAAGGTGGAAAACAAATCTTCCTTAGATTCCTCTGAACCTCTTGGAAGCAACCCCTGCCCTCTAATCTTTTTACCATCTACCCTATATAAGCTACTCAAAATTTTGTATACTTCTATAAGACCCCCTTCATCCACCTGCTCCAGTTTATCCAGTCTCTCGTCATAACTGAATGCTGTAGTGTGACAGAGATGCACACAATATTCTAGCTCTTGCTTAACAATTGATTCACAAAGTTGTATCAAGCCTCGCCAGCAGTTTGTCCATCCTTTCACCCTTTTTGTTATTTTTAGTCTGTCTTAAAGTATGTTTTAGGAGGTCTCTTTGTCATTTTTATGTGGGGAAGGTGGAGTGGGGTGGAAGAGGGGAAACTGTTTCCCAGTCACTTCCTGGTCGAGGATGCGTCTTTCTCCGAGTCGCACCTTCGCCCTCCCTCGTGGCCTACCAACTGGATTGGCGCGGCCTTTCCTACCGGAGACCGGCCACAGCTTCAGCAACGGCGCAGCACTTGATTCCATCGCGGAGCGGGACGATCCTTACTGGGGATCGCCGTGTTGAAGCTCCGGAGTGTTGGGCCAGCTGCTTTAACACCGTGGAGCTGTGATTTGCGGTGCTTCGAGCCGCAGACGCCGCTGACTTTAACATTGCGGAGTCCTGGGATCTTTTGACGAGGATCGCCAATGTTGGAGCTGCGCCCAGCTCGGCCTGTGGACTTCGAAATCGCGGTCTCCGGTAGGAAATGGCCGATTTGGAAACTCGAAGCCGCTGAGTGTGTTCTTCCATTCCGACGCCGGAGCTCCGATCATCCCGGCGAGAGGGCCTGAACATCGGGCTGCCGTAGCGGCGACTGTGGAGGGCTCAGGTCCCCGACCACAGGTGAACAAAGAGGAAGATGACTGAACTTTGTTGCCTTCCCTCTCAGTGGGAAATGTTGATTCCGCTGTGGGGGATGTTAATGTTAAATTCTATCGTGTATCGTGTTCTTTTTATTCGTATGGCTGTATGGTAACTCAAATCTTGGTGGGGACGCTGCGAGACGGCTGCCCTGCCAGCAGCGTGTTCGCCATTTCTACTTTATTTGTTTTATTTAGTGTGTCCAAATGTGTGTTTTAATGTCTCTTGGTGTGTCTTGTGTGGGGGGGCGGTGAGGGGCGGTGAGGGGTGGGGGGATAAGGGGGGATAAGGGGGGAACCGTTTTTTATGCCTCCTCCATGGAGAGGCGACTTTTTCCATGTCACCGCCCTCGCGGCCTAACAATGCATTGGTGCGGCATTTCCCGGAGTCGGGCCCAGAGTTTCAGCAGCGGGCGCAGTGTGGACTTTTCATCATGGAGCGGGTGAGCCCTTGCCGAAGTCACCAGATGGGAGTGCTCCGATCGCTGGCCCGCGAACTGTTACATCCTGAAGCCGCGGTCTGCAGAGCTCCTAGCCGCGGGTGTGGCATCCGGAGCCTGGGACCTCTCATGAGGGATCGCTGGAGATTGCTGGAGAAGAGCACCGACGGCCGGCCAGCGGCCGATAACATCCTGAAGCCATGGTCTTCGGTCTGCGGAGCTTCTAGCCATGGGCACGCCGTGGACTTACGATCCACAGCGGGAACCCTCGCCGGCGATCCCCGGAGAAGAGCTTTGATCGCCAGCCTGCGGCTTACAACATCCTGAAGCCGCGGTCTCCGGTAGGGACACGCACGCACGTGCGCGCACACGCACGCACACGCACACGCACACGCACACGCACACGCACACGCACACGCACACGCACACGCAGCGCGCGCACACACACACACACACACACACACACACACAAACAAACAAACAAACAAACAAACAAACAAACTATATATATATATATATATATATATGACAGTAAACTTTCTTGGAACTACTCACACGGTAGTCAGTGGCACTACCGCAATCAGCATGACCTCTGCAATTACCAGAAATTACGCAATCAGTGCAACCTCTGCACTCACCGGAAATTACGCAATCAGCGGAACTCACAAAATCTGCGGGACTTTTGGACTAAACACAGTCGGACCTAATAAAGCATTTATTCCTTCCAAACATAGTCGGACCTAATAAAGCATTTATTCTTTCAAAAAACAGTAGGACCTAATAAAGCATTTATTCCTTCCAAACACAGTCGGACCTAATAAACCATTTATTCCTTCCAAACACAGTTGGACCTAATAAAGCATTGCAGTTTCAAGCACAGGCAGGGCAGCAGGCCAAACAACTCATGGCATTGTCATTTCATTTCATTTCATTTTCAATTCAGCATTGCACTTTCAAGCACTGGCAGGGAAACAGGCCAAACAACTCATGGCATTGTCATTAAGGGCTAACAAATCATTTATTGGAAGTACATTGCAGACTCACAGTTCAGTTGATTCACAGCTTAGAATGACAGTCATGGCCTCTCCCTTGTGATCTTGCAGAGTAATAGACTCACATCCAGGCATCCGGTGTTTTATAGTCCTGCCCCCCCCCCCCCGAAGGATCGTTACCTTAATCGCGGTGATTGACAGGCAAGAGGACAAATCAGCTGATCTCATGTTTTTTTAAATACTCATAACTTTTTTTATTTTTTATCAATGGGAAAAATCCTCGGGGCTGGCTCAGCGGAGGAGGACTGTGAGTAAGATGGTCAAAAATCACAGTGATACAGGGTAGCGTTTTTAAAAATATCAATATAGGGCGCAGACAGGAAGTGGTCAAAATGAGACTTTAAATATATAGATTGTGTGTTCTTTTTTATTGTACCGCTGCTGGCAAGTTCTTTTCACTCCACTTTATTGTGTATGTGATAAATAAATCTGATTGATTGCTTGATTGATTGATCTCACTGCACCAATGTAATAATACATTTAAGTTGAACTTGAACTTGAGATCTCCCTGATCTTCTTCTCTAAGCTCCAGTTAATGAAGGCAAACCTCCTGCATTCCTGCTTCTTTACTCTATCTGCCTGTGCTGTAATCTTCAATACTCACTTAACTTATTCACCGATTTGTTTCTTCCTCAATATTTCCCAGGGCCATACCATTCATGATATATGTCCTGCCCTTATTAAATCCTAAAACAGAATAATCTCACAGTTCTCAGCATTAAATTCCATCTGCCACTGCCCTGCCCAATTTAGTATGGTTTGGTTTGGTTTGGTTTAGTTTAATTTAATTTATTATTATTACCATGCGTGCTAAGGAACAGCAAAAAAGGTTTTATTTGCATGCTCTCCAGAGAAAAGACTATGCATGAGGCCTATACATGACTATCCAGACATGATCCCCTACCAACAAATCTATGCTGATTATCCATGATCAATCTCTGCCATTCCACTTGCAGATTAATCCTGCCCAAAGATCATAGAGCGGAGCAAGATAGACCACTCCTGCAAAATCCAATGAACTGACGTGTAGTACGCCAAAATCCAATGGACTGACGTAACTTCCGCAATTTCAGTAAACCCGATCCGACCAGTTATGCCTCTCGCAGTGTAATCAGCGCTGCGGGGGAACAGTGAAGAACCTTAACCTCGGTTAGTTTTCTGACTGAAACGCAGACCAAGACGACGTAGCAATCCCGATAAAAAGAAGTATACGCTCGTGATGATATACGTTCTTTCCAATCAATACACGTGTTATTGATTGGAAATATAATATTGATATATTTCTGGGAAACTCAGAGTTAACCTGCCATAGCATGAATGATTGTACAAATTTGTTTCTTGGTCAAGACTAAAATATGTACCCTCCTGCCCTTTTGCAGATTGTAATAACCGTACTGATTTGTCGTAAAATTAGTTGCATAATAAAGCGTATGGATGTGGTGTTTGGATTAGATCCTCGTTCTGATTAATAGTTCGATGCGAACAAGTGTATGATGGATATTACCGAACTCACATAAACAACTCAAATGGATAATTTCACTTGCATCACGAAATCTGAGGAATTAACCTATTTATCTTGAATTATGGAATATTTCCCGTTTTCTAAGGCATTATGGGCAGGTGACAACAAGTTTCTGCATCACCACTTCACTGACATATTAACAAGTGTGCACATTACCCAGGAGGTCACAATCAAATATGCCTGCAGTTCAAAGAAAAGAACCTGAAGAAAGACTGGTCGGGTCGTCTACATTGGCGATTCGAGCAGTACGCTCCGCTTGTAGATGTGGACGCTGCCATGACAGAAGCCGGTTACGGAAATGGCGCTGAAGATTACCCATCAGCTTGTATGGCTTTTTTCGATGAGTGGACCATCTTGCTCCACTCTATGATCTTTGATCCTGCCTTCTGAATTTTTCCAATAATTTCCCAGACACTAACATTATACTAACTGGTCTACAATTATCTGACTTATCTTTACCATCTTTCTTGATTACAAGCAGAGCGAGATATTGATTTTTATGCTGATCATTCTCCCTGAACATCAATTATATAAAGATACTAGACTAAGTGGGACCCGTTGGGTCCCAGCATCACATGGGAGGACTGGTCTCCCAACACAATATTCCATCACTCCACCAATGCCAATATTGGTGGCCAGTGTGGGGGGGGGGGGGCTTTCTGGAGCGCTAGTATGGGTGTTGTAGGATGAAGGGACTGGTTTCCAGAGGGCTAGTATGGACATTGTGGGCTGAATGGATTCTTGGGCTGGCAGCTCAGTCACTCAAGCCTGTTGTGCTGGCAGCATATTCACTCACGCTGGTGGGCTGGCACTGGCTAATCCTTGAAATTCCATTTCAAGCAGGGTGCAAGGCCACCAAATTCAAGTGCAGTTTCTTACCACTTCAAGCAGGGTGCAAGGCCACTAAAGACAGCGAGTCGTGACCTCTCCATCCTCCATTTTGCAGAGACTAAGCCATGCCCACACTTCTGGGTTTTATAGGCCTTCCCCCTCCCTCCAGAGGAGGCGTGGCCTTCATGGTGTGATTGACAGGAGAGATAATCTCAACATTTTTAAAACACTAATAACCCTTTTATTTTTCATCAATGGGAAATATCCTTGGCACCTGATGAGCGGAGGAGCACTCTGAGTAAGATGGCCAAAAATCACAGCCGTACGTGGTAGCGTGTTTTCTAAAATCAATATAAAGCGCAAACAGGAAGTGGTCAAGATTAGACTTTAATTATAAAGAAGGCAAGGCAACTTTAATTATGCAAGGCAACTTTAATTAGGCAAGACAACTTTAATTAGGCAACACAGCTTCAGCATTTCCAAACCAAAGGCAACACAGCTTCAGCATTTCCAAACCAAAGGCAACACAGCTTTAAAATTTCCAAACCAAAGGCAACACAGCTTTAGCATTTCCAAACCAAAGCAACACAGCTTTAGCATTTCCAAACCAAAATCAACAGAACTTTAGCATTTCCAAATTATATTTTCAAACCATATTAACGGCACTGACAGGTCAGTAAAACCACTCACAGTTTAGCAGACATGTGTTCAGTGTTATTCACAGCTCAGACTGAGAGACATGACCCTCCCGCTCCCCATGTTGCAGAGACTGACTGAGGCACAACACTTCCGGGTTTTATAGTCCCTCCGGAAGGGGCGAGGCCTTCAGGAGAGAGAATCTCAACATTTTTTAGATACTAATAACTCTTTTATTTTTCATCGATGGGAAAAATCCTCTTGTCCTGCACAGCGAAGGGGGACTCTGAGTAAGATGGCCAAAAATCACAGCCATAAGTGGCAGCGTGTTTTCTAAGATCAATTGTTCCCGATGTTGAGGAAGTCCAGAACAAGGGGTCACAGTTTAAGGATAAGGGGAAGTCTTTTAGGACCGAGATGAGAAAAACATTTTTCACACAGAGAATGGTGAATCTCTGGAATTCTCTGCCACAGAAGGGAGTTGAGGGCAGTTCATTGGCTATATTTAAGAGGGAGTTAGATGTGGCCCTTGTGGCTAAAGGGATCAGGGGGTATGGAGAGAAGGCAGGCACGGGATACTGAGTTGGATGATCAGCCATGATCATATTGAATGGTGGTGCAGGCTCGAAGGGCCGAATAGCCTACTCCCGCACCTATTTTCTATGTTTCTATGTTTCTAATATACAGAACAACAGGAAGTGGTCAAGATCAGACTTTTAGTAATATAGATAGTAATTGAAAAATGTCAACTGATGACATTCTAGTCTTGATATTCCTTGAGCTGCCATTTGAGAGGTTGGAAGTTGCTGTATTGTAAAGCCATTCTGAATACTGGCTGAAGGTACTGGTACTATCTATGTCACCTGGTGACATTCGCAATGATAATGAGAGCAGCAGCATCAATTTGCATTCATGTAACATCACTAGGTATATCACAACTTTAGAAAGAAAGCCAGGAAACAGATATTAGTGTAAGTTTAGTTTGAGTTTAGTTTATTGTCACGTGTACCAAGGTACAGTGAAAAGCTAGTATTGCATGCTAACCAGTCAGCGTGATCGAAGATATGGTTGAAGCCGAGTCTTAAGGATGATACAAGTGAGAAGCAGGAAGTAAAGTTAGCTAATGTATGCCCGTGAGAATAATAGTGATAAATGGTCAAGAATTGGGTAAAGACTGTGGTGACTGTTTGGTGCCCTGCTTTGACAATGGAATCATTTGGTCTTGTTATATTTATAATATGCAGTTGAATAAAGTTGTATTCCATCCTATGTTCATTGTCAGATATAGGTAGCACATAGAACAGCAATTATGGTAAATTGATTGGTCAGAAAGCGTCAGATAGTTTATGAAAAGTTAAAGAAATTTGTAGATTGGCTATTGCATGCTAGCCAATTCTAGTGTTTGTTAGTAGTAGCTCCGCCTAGTACATGCTTTATATTATCAAGAGTTTGCATTACGCCGGTCAGTAGATGTAGCAGCTCGGAGCTGTAATGTACTGCAGATCCTATGCTGTAAGTGATTTAATAAATATGTGTTGTATGTTAATGTGTGTTCGGGTCACATCATTACATGGTGTCAGACAGTAAATCTTACCCATTCCGTTTAAGTTTATCAGGTTTTATTTTCTTTTGATTACTTTGTGTTTTATTATCTCCGTTATGGCTAATTCGTGTTGCCGCCCAAGCACTTTGATCTTTGATTCAGAAATTGCTGAACGGTGGCGTATTTTTGAATGTGACTACACTCATTATGCTCGCATCGTTCATTGGAATGACCCCCCAGAAGTGTGTGCATCTGTTTTGATCAAACTAGTGGGACCTGAGGCAATGAATCATGCAGACTACTTCCCTTTTGCTCTTGCTGTTTTGGATGACAACGGCCAGGTCCTTGTGCTGGCATAAACTATTGACGATCCTGTGGTTTTGCTAAGAAAGTTCAGAGAACTGTGTGATATGCCTTCAAACCATATTATTGAAAGAACCAAGTTCTATGCTCATTTACAGCAGGTTGGCGAGCCTACATGAAGCACATGGCTACACGCTGTCGGTTTCGTGATTTATAGGACAAATTATTACGAGATAAGCTGGTAGGTGGAATGCTTGATAGCAAGCTGAGAGCTGAGCTTCTCTGAACTGAACTGAATTGCCCCTTGACCAAGCAGAACATGCTTGCCATATTTCCGTGATAACGTCTCCCCACTCTGACCCAGTGCCTCTCATTCCCCGCCAGCACCATAGCGTTAATCTTACAGACTTCTCTTCTCGCAAACCCCCTACCGGGTCTACTGCTCGCTGTCAGAATTGTAACTATTTCCATGCGAAGGATCGTCAGTTTTGCATTGCCTACGGAAAAGCTTGTAATCTCTGTAAGAAATTGAACCATTTTGCATGATATTTTCATTCCCGTGTGACTCCTAATGTTTCAAGGACAAGCCTGCACCTGTTTCACCAGGAGTTCACTGATACTGACTCCCAAGTGCCTGAGTTGTCGTCCCCGCTTCCCTCTCAGACAGTGTTGATAACAGTTCTGCCATCCACTCCCTCCTCCCTTCGTCTAACGAGCTACTTGTCCCTGAAGTAACTATGTTCATGAATAACAGGCCGCTTCTTGCCAAGGTGGATACTGGCGCAAAAATGAACGTCATATCATTAAGGGAGTTCAAAAAAATGTGCAATGCCGAACATATTGATAAGGCCTCCGCAACGCTTCGGGCTTATGGGGGTGAGGATCTGCACCCACTCGGAAAAGCTGATTTAAAGTGCACTGTAGATGAACAGACCCGCACCCTGCAGTTCTACATTGTAAAAGCTAATTCAGAGACTTTGCTCGGTATCAATGCATGCCACGGTCCAGGCCTTGTCTACTATGGACACGCTGTCCACAAACTCTGCCTCACCGATGAGCCCACCCAGCAGCTACTCTCCCAATACAAAGACCTGTTTGATGATGAACTTGGCAAGTTGCCTGTCAAACATTACTGTTGATCCTAAAGTCACACATGTGGTCCGAGCACCACATCATGTCCCACATTCCATGCGTCACAGAATACACGCTGATCTTTCAGAAGGCTTTTGACAAGGTCCCACATAAGAGATTAGTATACAAACTTAAAGCACACGGTATTGGGGGTTCAGTATTGATGTGGATAGAGAACTGGCTGGCAGACAGGAAGCAAAGAGTAGGAGTAAACAGGTCCTTTTCAGAATGGCAGGCAGTGACTAGAGGGGTACCGCAAGGCTCAGTGCAGGGACCCCAGCTATTTACAATATATATTAATGATTTGGATGAGGGAATTGAATGCAACATCTCCAAGTTCGCGGATGACACGAAGCTGGGGGGCAGTGGTAGCTGTGAGGAGGATGCTAGGAGGCTGCAAGGTGACTTGGATAGGCTGGGTGACTGGGCAAATGCATGGCAGATGCAGTATAATGTGGATAAATGTGAGGTTATCCACTTTGGTGGCAAAAACAGGAGACTATTATCTGAATGGTGGCCGATTAGGAAAAGGGGAGATGCAACGAGACCTGGGTGTCATGGTACACCAGTCATTGAAAGTAGGCATGCAGGTGCAGCAGGCAGTGAAGAAAACGAATGGTACTTTGGACACGCTGTCCACAAACTCTGCCTCACCGATGAGCCCACCCAGCAGCTACTCTCCCAATACAAAGACCTGTTCATAGCAAAAGGATTTGAGTATAGGAGCAGGGAGGTTCTACTGCAGTTGTACAGGGTCTTGGTGAGACCACACCTGGAGTATTGCGTCCAGTTTTGGTCTCCAAATCTGAGGTAAAAATTCTTGCCATAGAGGGAGTACAGAGAAGGTTCACGAGACTGATTCCTGGGATGTCAGGACTTTCATATGAAGAAAGGCTGGATAGACTCGGCTTGTACTCGCTAGAATTTAGAAGATTGAGGGGGGTTCTTATAGAAACTTACAAAATTCTTAAGGGGTTGGTCAGGCTAGATGCAGGAAGATTGTTCCCGATGTTGGGGAAGTCCAGAACAAGGGGTCACAGTTTAAGGATAAGGGGGAAGTCTTTTAGGACTGAGATGAGAAAAACATTTTTCACACAGAGAGTAGTGAATCTCTGGAATTCTCTGCCACAGAAGGTAGTTGAGGCCAGTGCATTGGCTATATTTAAGAGGGAGTTAGATGTGGCCCTTGTGGCTAAAGGGATCAGGGGATATGGAGAGAAGGCAGGTACAGGATACTGAGTTGGATGATCAGCCATGATCATATTGAATGGTGGTGCAGGCTCGAAGGGCCGAATGGCCTACTCCTGCACCTATTTTCTATGGTTCTATGTTTCTATGAACGCAAACGCATGGTGTCAATGGGTGTTATTGCTGAGGTAACTGACCCGTCCGACTGGGTTTCCACCATGGTCATTGCAACCAAGAGAAACCAGGAGGAGATTTGTATCTGCATCAACCTCAGAGATCTTAACGCTGCCATCAAGCGCCCGCATTACCCAATGCGAACCACAGAGGATGCTGCTGCGCAGATTGGCAACGCAGCAGTATTCTCGGTCCTGGATGCCAAAAGCTCTTTTTGGCAGATTCCACTCAACCCAGACTCGCCCAACCTCACTATATTCGGTACATCCTTTGGCCGTTTCAAATGTCTAAAAATGCCATTCGGCATCAACTCCGCCAGCGAAGTCTTCCAGCGCACTATGGAACAATTGTTTGCAGAGTACCCGTGCGCCATCATTGTTGATGATATTCTCGTCTCTGGTCGCGATTTGGCTGAATATGACGCTAATCTGTAGAAAGTACTCGACCGTGCGAAAGACATTCAGCTTTAACTCAATCCACTAATGTGCAGGTTTCGAGTTCCTGAGGTCACTTACGTCGGACATGTTTTTACCAGCGATGGACTCAGACCAGATCCGCGGAAAACCGCAGCTATCAACGAACTACAGTTTCCTACTGATGTTGTGAGTTTACAACGATTCCTTGGTATGGTTAACTACCTGGGAAAATTTATTCCCAACCTCAGCGACATATCGGCCCCCCTGCGAGAACTAACATATAAGGATGCGGCATGGTCCTGGTACCCACAGCACCAAGGGGCTTTCGACGCTCTCAAACTGCAGTTGGCTAGTGCATCTACACTCGCCTATTTCTATCTGGAATTACCAGTAACGCTCACCTGCGCTGCATCCCAGTACGGGTTAGGCGCAGCGTGCCTGCAGACCACTGCTGATGGCAATTTCAAGCCCGTGTCATATGCATCCCGTACGCTAACTGACACTGAATAGCGCTACGCCCAGATCGAGAAAGAACTGCTAGCGGTGGTTTTCGCTCCTGCATCAAATTCAAGGACTTCATCTTTGGTAAAACCGTGACCATCGAGGCCGACCACCATTCAGCTGGTCACCATTCTGAACAAACTGATCCACGCTGTCCCAGCACGGCTACAGAGAAAGATGATGCAACTGCAGTGATTTCAAAATTGTCTACAAGAAGGGTAAAGACATGTACATAGCAGACACGCTATCCAGAGCCTCGCGCAGAACCAACGAGCAACAACTCTCCGAACAGGACGAATTCTCAGTCATGAAGGTCTCATTTGTGCCAACTGATCGTTTAAGCAGCCTAGCTGACCACACGGCTGCTGATGAGACTTTACAATTGCTGTCTACAGTCATCTGGCGCGGCTGGCCCGAAAAACAGTCCAACACCCCACTCGAAATATGCCCCTACTTCCTGGTTCGTGATGAACTAGTGCTACAGGATGGAATCATAGTCAAGGGCCACAAGGCAGTGGTTCCAGCCGCCCTCTGGGACAAATACTATAACGACATCCACAGGGGCCACCCCGGCGTGGAGGCAACCCTCCAAAGGGTGCAAAGCATGTTTTACTGGCCCGGTGTGACCAAATACATATGCAAAATAACAGAAACGTGTGCTGTCTGCAAGAGCCTGACGCCACATCAGCAGAAGCAGCCCTTACTGCCACAACCTGTCCCTCCTCTCCCATGGTCCTCGCTAGCTGCCGACATCTTCGAGTGCCACGGGAAACACTATCTGGTTCTTGTTGACTCTTACTCGGACTGGTTCGAAATAGACCTACTGCAAACCATTTCTTCGGAGGCAGTGATTGAGAAGCTGCAACGGCACCTCTCCGTGCATGGCTCTCCTGCTTGTATTCAGACTGACAACGGCAGACAGTTCACCAGCCAAGCCTTTAAAAACGTTGCTAAGCGATGGAACTTTCAACACGTTACCAGCAGTCCTGAGTTCCCGCAGTCCAACGGACTCTCCGAACGCGCCGTTCGGAGTGCAAAACAACTCATGGGACGATCATCCTTGCCAAATCCGACGTACACCTGGACTTACTCAATCTACAGAACATTGCACGGGATCCCATACTGGGTTTTCGTGCCCAACGACTGATGTCTCACCAAACCTGTGGTCCCCTGCTGTCCCAGCAACTGTTGCAGCCACAAGTTCGTTCCCGCCTGCGGTTCAGAAACAATTGCAAATTAAACGGGACACGCAGATGTGGTCTTCGACAAGTCCAGCAAGCCGCTTAAACCTCTTGCGCGTGGACAAGTGGTTCGTCTGCAAACTGACAAGGGCCATGCACGCCTGGGACACATCCATGGCCCTGCTAAAGAACCACGTTCATATCTGGTCAAAGTGGACGGGGTCCTCTACAGACGCAACATTCAACACATCCTTCCTGTGAAGGAACCGCGTCCTGCGACTCCCTATGCTGATGCACCGCGCCTCATGCTCACTCCCATAGTCGGTCCCTATTTCCTCACCTCCTACCGTTGTTCCTACTGCGGTCTCCCCAAGTCGTTTGCGCCTCGGCTCGCCTGTTTCGTCTCGCACTGTGCCTATCGGGTCGCCGGTTGTTCTCCCACAGCCCTCCCCCGGTCTTTTCTCCCGTGAAAGGAGGTGAGGCGGTCTCCTACCACACGAGGGCCGGACGGGTTTGTAGGCCACCCATTAGATATGGCGATTTTGTATAACTTTGCTAGTAGGTTCTTAATATTCCGCTGGTATTGCTTAGCCGCCGGCGTTTCTTTATTTCTACAAGAAGAGATGTAGATTGGCTATTGCATGCTAGCCAATCCTAGTGTTTGTTAGTAGTAGCTCCGACTAGTAAATGCTTTATATTATCAAGATTTGCATACACCAGTCAGGAGATGTAGCAGCTCGGAGCTGTGACGTACTGCAGATCCTATGCTGTAAGTGATTTAATAAATGTGTTGTATCTTAATGTATGTTTGGGTCACATCATTCCAATATTATTTTGCTTTGCTGTATTCCGGGGAAAATAAATCATACACAGGTGTTTTCAAGAGAGAGTTAGATTAGCTCTTAGGGCTAATGGAATCAAGGGATATGGGGGAAAAGCAGGAATGGCACTCCTGCACCTTCTAAGGGCTCTAAGGGCTGAATGGCCTACTCCTGCACCTATTTTTCTGTTTCTATGTTTCTATGTTTCCTGAAACTCACAGAATACTTTGCTTGATCAGAAGTAGATTTTCAAAGTCTACAGAGAGATTTAGGCCATTTGGAAGAGTGGGCTGAAAGATGGCAGATGGAGTTTAATGCTGATAAATGTGAGGTGCTACATCTCGGCAGGACAAATCAAAATAGGACGTACATGGTAAATGGTAGCGAATTGAGGAATGCAGTTGAACAGAGGGATCTAGGAATAACTGTGCATAGTTCCCTGAAGGTGGAATCTCATGTAGATAGGGTGGTAAAGAAAGCTTTTGGTGTGCTGGCCTTTATAAATCAGAGCATTGAATATAGAAGTTGGGATGTAATGTTAAAATTGTACAAGGCATTGGTGAGGCCAATTCTGGAGTATGGAGTACAATTTTGGTCGCCTAATTATTAGGAAGGATGTCAACAAAATAGAGAGAGTACAGAGGAGATTTTACTAGAATGTTGCCTGGGTTTGAGCAACTAAGTTACAGAGAAAGGTTGAACAAGTTAGGTCTTTATTCTTTGGAGTGCAGAAGGTTAAGAGGGACTTGATAGAGGTCTTTAAAATTATTGAGCGGGTTAGACAGAGTTGACGTGGATAAGCTTTTCCCATTGAGAGTAGGGAAGATTCAAACAAGGGGACATGACTTGAGAATTAAGGGACAGAAGTTTAGGGGTAACATTAGGGGGAACTTCTTTACTCACAGAGTGGTAGCTATGTGGAATGAGCTTCCAGTGGAAGTGGTGGAGGCAGGTTCGATTTTTATCTTTAAAAATAGATTGGATGGGTATATGGACGGGAAAGGAATGGAGGGTTATGGTCTGAGTGCAGGTAGATGGGACTAGGGGGAAGTAAAAAATAAAAATAAAAAATAAAAAGTGTTCGGCACGGACTTGAAGGGCCGAGATGGCCTGTTTCCGTGCTGTAATGGTTATATGGTTATATGGTAACAGCAACAATGTTTCAATATTATCATATTTTTATTTCTTCATTCCAGAAAAACATGTAAATAATTTACCTTCAAATCCCCCACCCCGGTACCCTAATTCTTGAATTCTTCCTGAACCCATCCAAATGGAGTAAACAAGTCAAATTTCACAAAGCAGTAAAACTCACTATTCCTTAAATGGTTAATTGTGCTAATAAGACTATCATACTGTCACATTAAGTTTAAATGATTTTGAACACTGCTCACATATTGATTTGCTATTCACTTATGAAGCTAAAGTTAATATTTGTCCCTCAAATGTTATCATGGGTAATTTAAAAATTTGCTTTCCCAGTTTATTTGGTTCTCATTGAAGACGTGCAGAGAATTACACATAATTGTTCAATTAAGCAGGAACAAAGCAGTAGATGCATTGCAATGCATTGGAAATTTTTGCATTAACAAGTCCAGCTCCTCCATCTTCAATTGTGCTGATAAGCAATGCCACTGGGGTTTGCAGAAATGTGAAAACATATGTATCCTCTATTGGGTTATCATTTACACCTCATCTGAAGCGCATCCTTGAATATTATAAGTAATTGGAGCAGAATTAGGCCATTCGGCCCATCAAGTCTGCCATTCAATCATGGCTGATCTATCTCCCTCCTAACCCTATTCTCCTGCCTTCTCCCCATAGCCCTTGACACCCGTACTAAACAGGAATTTATCTATCTCTGCCTTAAAAATATCCATTGACAGCCTCCACAGCCTTCTGTGGTAAAGAATTCCACAGATTCACTGCCCTCTGATTAAAGAACTTCCTCCTCATCTCTTTCTTAACATAACGTCCTTTAAATCTGAGGCTATGACCTCTAGTCTGAGACCCTCCCACTAGAGGAAACATCTTCTCTATCCAAGCCTCTATCCAAGCCTTTCATTAGTCTGTGGAATTCTCTGCCACAGAGGGCGGTGGAGGCAGGTTCTCTGGATGCTTTCAAGAGAGAGCTAGATAGGTCTCTTAAAAATAGCGGAGTCAGGGGATATGGGGAGAAGGCAGGAACGGTGTACCGATTGGGGATGATCAGCCATGATCACATTGAATGGCGGTGCTGGCTCAAAGGGCCGAATGGCCTACTCCTGCACCTATTGTCTATTGTCTATTGTCAATATTCGTTAAGTTTCAACGAGGTCTCCGCTCATCTTTTCTAAACTCCAGCGTGCAGAGGCCCAGTGCTGTCAAACGATCATCATATGTTAACCCACTCATTCCTGGGATCATTTTTGTCAACCTCCTCTGAACACTCTCCAGAGCCAGCATATCCTTCCTCAGATATTATGAATTACCAGCAACATACAATCAACCCCTCAAATGTGTTATACAATTCAATTGGATCATTGTAATTTACATCTCAACTCCATTAAGTCACATTGATCTTTCTCTTCTCCTGTAATCTCTCAGGTTTGTGTACTTGCTTTAACTCCAGTTTTATGGGTTCTGAATTGATTGATTAGGGCAGTTTGGGAACAGATTTTTCTTTGCAGGGGACAGAATGTACCTGATTTGATGGGTTGACTAGTTTGTGAGATGGTTCACTCTTTCTGCTGTTTACGTTGAGCTTCAATGTCCTCCCAAAACATGGAGTCGAGATTCTCAGAGACATACTGAATACTCCTCCACTTAGAGCTTTCAGAGACCAGAATTTCTCAAGAACCATTAGCTTTAGGGACCTTGGAATGCAACTGTAAGGCTTTAGTCATAGTCATAGTCATAGAGCTGTGAGAACATATTAGATTTTTTTTCCTGTCTCCCAGGTAATCCCTTCTTGTGACAGAATTTGGAAAGAGTATCTTTTGGGGGTTGGGAGTAGGTGTCAGGTGTATGAACATCATGATCTGCTCAGCATAGTTGACTGAGTTTAATAATGTTCTCCATGTGTTATTCTCAAGATGGACACAAAAAGCTGAAGTAACTCATAGAAACATAGAAACATAGAAAATAGGTGCAGGAGTAGGAGTACCATGACACCCAGGTCTCGTTGCATCTCCCCTTTTCCTAATCGGCCACCATTCAGATAATAGTCTACTTTCCCGTTTTTGCCACCAAAGTGGATAACCTCACATGTATCCACATTATACTGCATCTGCATGCATTTGCCCACTCACCCAGCCTATCCAAGTCACCTTGCAGCCTCTAGCCCCTCCTCACAGCTACCACTGCCCCCCAGCTTCGTGTCATCTGCAAACTTGGAGATGTTGCATTCAATTCCCTTGTCCAAATCATTAATATATATCGTAAATAGCTGGTGTCCCAGCACTGAGCCTTGCGGTACCCCACTAGTCACTGCCTGCCACTGTGAAAAGACCCGTTTACTCCTACTCTTTGCTTCCTGTCTGTCAGCCAGTTCTCTATCCACATCAATACTGAACCCCCAATACCGTGTGCTTTAAATTTGTATACTAATCTCTTATGTGGGACCTTGTCGAAAGCCTTCTGAAAGTCCAGATATAACACATCCACTGGTTCTCCCTTATCCACTCAGTAGGATCTCAGCATCTAGAGACACCTGTTGTGGGTAGTCCATGTTTTTCAGAAGCAGATCCAAGGGGAGTGATCACTGCTGCCCAGGAGGCTATGAATGCGTTGCTGAGTTTGAGAACTTGACCTTCAAACAATCAGTTCATTAGTCAGCCCAAGGCTGTGCTGGTGCACAGTGACACGGCGATAGAGTTGCTGCCTTACAGCGCCAGAGATCTGGGTTCCATCCTGACTCCGGGTGCTGTCTGTATGGAGTTTGTACGTTCTCACTGTGACCATGTGGGTTTTCTCCGGGTGCTCCGGTTTCTTCCCACATTCCAAAGGCATGCAGGTTTGTAGGTTAATTGGCTTCAGTAAACTGTCTCTTTTGTGAAGGGTAGAACTAGTGTGCGGTTGGTCAGTGCAGACTCGGTGTATCGAGGGGCCTGTTTTCACATTGTATCTCTAAACAAAACTAAATTAAACTGAAAGCAATGGTGAATTTCATCATTAATCTCTGCCTTTGCTGAGAAATGGCCCCCACTCCCCTTTGATCTGTGCTGCGAGCCGGCTGCCTCACCTGCAGCGGGTTCCGTTTCGACTTTCTTTGATTTTTTTTAGCATGTCCAAAAGTATGTTTTAGTGTTTCTCTGTATGTCTTGTGTGGGGGGTGTTGGGGGGGGGGGGAATAGGGGGGAAATGTTTTTCAGGCACCTACCTCGACGGAGTTGCGACTTTCTTCCTTGTCGTTTCTTCGCCCCCCCCTCCTCGCGGCCTTACAGCTGGTTTGGTGCGGCCTTTCCTGGAGTCGGGCCCAGAGCTTCAGCAGCGATGCAGCGAGGATTTTAACATCGCGGAGCGGGTCAACCCCTTGCCGGCCATCGCCGTAGAAGCGCTCCGACTGCTGGCCTGCGGCCTACAACATCTGGGAGCCTCGGTCTGTGGAGCTTCTGGAGGCAGGCGTGCAGCAGACCTTCCATCGTGGAGCGGGAGATTCCTCGGCAGGGGTCGCTGGAGAAGATCTCCGACTGCCAGCCTGCGGCCTACAACAACTTGAAGCCGCGGTCTCCGGTAAGGAGGTGGCCGATTTGGGAGCTCCGGGTATGCTTGGCCTGTCCCGATGTCAGCGTTCTGACCATCCCGACCAGAGGGCTTGAACATCAGGCCGTCCATAGCAGCGACTACGGTGGGTCAGGGACCCACCATGGGTAAACAAGGGACTAGGAGGAGGAGGAGGACTATCTGAACTGTATTACCTTCCACCACAGTGAAGAATGCTGCGGTGGATGTCTGTGTTGTATTATATCCTTTTTTAATTGTAACAGTGCATGGTAAATTAATTTCACTGCACCTTATGTGCATGTGACAAATAATTTGAACCTTGAACCTTGAGGATATAGGAAATAGTGCTTGGTTTCCACAATCTTACCGTGAGCTTTTCTTGTTAGAGGGCAGCGTTGTGCAGCAGAGACAAGTTGGTAAATAATATTTGCCTTGTGGATGTTAATTGCAAGGCCCATCTCCTCATTTACTTTGGTGAACCCGTCGATGTAAACTGGGGGCATGGTCTCTGAAAATGCCAAATATGAGCATTCTCTGTATGCTGCAGCTTGATACTGAGGATGGGAAACCTTAATTGTGGAAATATAGGCACCACAGATTGATCATTTTCCCATTAGTTCTGAAGAATGGCTCTTCTCCAACAGGAAACTTGTTGAACATGATGATTAACATTGCAGCGAGAGGTGAAAGAAGATGATAGGGCAATGATACAGCTTTTTTGAGATTGGTTCTGTTGTGAACCTATCAGTTAGAAATGTGTCTTACATCCCCACATTAATTAAATTAAAGATAGAAACAAAGTGTTTATGGCCAGTTGCATTTGGGGAAGATGCTCCACACTACCACTTGGTTCACAGAATCAAAAGCTTTCATGAGTTTGGAAAAGCCATATCATGATGTTGTTCCTAGCATTTCCTTTGCAGCTGTCACACCATACAAATCATGAATCTAGTGTTTCCAACTGTATTGAAGTTGGATGAGTTCATGATGCAGGCCTTCAACCATGGGAGGAGGTAGTAGAGGAGGGCCATAATGATGAGTTTCATTGTAGCTGGTAGCAGTGAAACATAGAAAATAGGTGCAGGAGTAGACCATTCGGCCCTTCAGGCTAGCACCACCATTCAATATGATCATGGCTGATCATCCAGAATCAGTACCCCGTTCCTGCTTTCTCCCCATATTACTTCATTCCGTTAGCCCCAAGAGCTATATCTAACTCTCTCTTGAACACAGGTCAAGAGAAACCCATCCCTGGTTGCCATAGTTGGATTTGTCCCATTTCCAGTAGATGGTCATGATTATGATGGTCACATCTCTGACGTCCATGACGATATCTGCTTCTCCCCTGACGTAGACGATGAGATTGTGGTTTCTTGACAAAAGTTTCTCATTGTTTCAGAAGGGATATTTTCTGTTTCTGAAGCTTTATTATTTTATTAAATTTACATCTGGCCATTCAACATCTTGCCAAAAAGACTGCGTCACATTGGTACTTGAATGATTCATTTCAACAAAAATCTAAGAGTGTGAGTTTGCAAACATACAGCTGAATTTGCATCAGTTGTCCTTGAGGAAGACAAATTTGAACTTCTACCACCCTTTGTTTGAAGTATTGCCAACAGAATAATTAAAATTTTCAGCATTAACTTTAAAGTTTAGATTGTTCCCAGAGACTGGACGTCAGGAGGAAAGGAAGTTGTTTTTCTTAAAGAGCCTAAACAAAATATTTAATCTTGTGAACTGGTAATTGGATCACTCTTTAATCTTGCACATGTAAAAGAACACAACCTTAGTCTATGCATCAATATTGTTATATTTTTCCTTTTAAGATTTGAAATTTGCTGAATCTGTTCCACACCCAAATCAAGGCATTCCTTCCTTCCTGATATACATTGCACTGAGGCGAGCATAATGCACCAAATGGAGTCTAGCTTTAACAAATTGCTCACACCCAGAAATGCTGACTGGGTCACCTGTTTACAAATTGGGAAGGCAGACAACCGCCGTTCTCTAGTCTGCAAAAAGATCACTGGTAGGGATAGAAATATAGAAACATAGGTGCAGGATTATGCCATTCGGCCCTTCGAGCCAGCAGCACCGTTCAATATGATCTTGGCTGATCATCCACAATCAGTATCCCGTTTCTGCTATATCCCCATATCCCTTGATTCCTTTAGCCCTAAGAGCTACAATGTGTTTCAGGGCCTGTGCTTCATAAATAGCATTATGCACAGAGATTTTAATTCTTAATCCCCCAAGATCATAGTTTTTAGATTTCAAACTAAAAGGTTTGTATTTTTATGTATTTACTTGTTTATCATTGTCATTTGAACGTGATTCTTCCTTGGCTGCTTTTGCTGGCAGCTGATGGACCTATTTGTTTTCTTTTCCACATCAGCAATTTCTTGTCTCATGGCATGAACTGAAATTCCAGTGAATGATTATTTACATGTTATAGATACGTTGTTGATAGTCATGCAGAGGAGCGGAAAAGAAGCAACACATTCAGCTAGAAGGTCCAAATTTTTTTTTTTTATTTTTTTTTAATTTTTATTTATTAGAAGTACATTACATTACAACCACATACATTAATACTCGTCATTTATATCATCTTACAATTAATGTACTCCCTTTATTTTTATTTTTTACACTAGAGAAAGAAAAGATTGAAAGAGAGAAGAAAGTGAAGGAAAAAGTGCAAGTGTAGAAAAGTGTAGAAAATGTAACAACAAAAAAGGACGAAGACCCTATAAGAGCGAAATTAAAAACAAAAAGAAAAGAGTTAAGAAATAGGCCCTAAGAAAAGAAAAGAGTAAGAGAAAAAAAGAGAAACAAATGTTTTTTTTTTGAGCATCACGTAAATAGGACATACCAACTCTTCAACTATCATCCCCCCTTACCCGACCTCAATTTTTATTTTTTTTAAAGTACTTTTGCACCCTATGTTTGTAATAATTCTATAAATGCAGACCACGTCAGGTGGAAGTGATCTGGTTTACCTGCTAGGAGGAGTCTTATCTCTTCAAGGTGTAATGTTTCAAACATATTTGAAATCCACATATTATAAGTTGGTATTGGAGCCTTCTTCCAAAATTTTAGAATTAGCTTTTTTCCAGTTATTAACCCATAATCCATTAATTTCTTTTGAAACACATTTAATTCTGGATCATCTTCCGTATTCCGAAGATAATCCATTCTGCTTTGGGTATCAGTCTTGTTTTAAATAACTTTGTAAAGA